>MU281329.1:752018-1422033 GCA_022385595.1 Xylaria palmicola | reverse complement strand
TAAATTAAATAAAATATTTTAATTAATATATAATTTATTATATAAAAAGTATTTATTGCTTTTTAATTTTAAATAGTTATAAAAGCTATTATTTAATTAATTTTAAAACTTATATTAAAAATTATAAGATTATTATACTTTATATACTTATATATTTATTATATAAGCTTTAGCTTTTTAATATTAATTATTTTAGCTTTTTAAAACGGGTATATAGTAAAACAATTAATAAACTTATATAATTAAATATTATATATATTAATAAGGTTAGCTTTCTTAATATATTTTATTAAGCGTTTAAAGCTTTAATAATTAAAAGTAATATTTAAAAAGGGTTTAAAAGTACTAGCTTTGTTCCGTATAACCTAAAATATATTATTTTTTAACTTACAATAAAAAAACCTATTAAAATACTATTAGGATTATTTTATAAGCTTTATATAAAACTTAGTAATTAAAAGTTAAAAACCCTATATAATAAAAAAAACGCTAAATAATAAGCTTAATTTATTAAAAATAAAGTTATATAGTATTAAAATAGCTTTCTAATAATTATTTTAAGTATAATTAATTTAATTATAAAAAAAACAAATATATTAAAGCATTAGGTTATATTACTATAAACTAAAATAGCTAAGCTTTATAAAGCAAACTATAAGCTAAGCTAATATTACTGTACGAAAAACAAACATTTATAAATTAAAAAATTACTTATTATATAAAAAAGTTAAAATTAAAAAGCTAAAAAAACTATTAAAAAATAAATAATTAAAAAAGTATAAGTAAGTAATTATTATATAAAGGGTAGCATTATACGAAAAAAATACTATAAAATTTGCGGCAAACCCGGACATAATGTGTATATATATTAAAACAAAATAGAAATGTTTAGTAAAAGCGAATTTAAATAATATAAATTAATTTTTTATATTATAGTTAAGTTATTTTAATTCTGTGTACAAAAGTCCAAAAAAGTGCGCAACTAACTTATATGCACAACTGACCCGTGTAGTACGTTATATAAGTAAATATTAAAATAATATATATATATTAGTATAACTTTAAATAATATATATAAACAACTTTAAAAAATAGTAAAATACTAACTTTTGAATATTTAATTATATAATATACTAATTACTTTTAAAAACCTTAAAAAAAAATAAAATATAACTTAAAAATATAGTTAATTATTTTATATAACTAATATAAATCCTTTAAAAAAAATATACTTTTAATTAACTAAATTAAAAATAATTAACTATTTATATAATAAATTAATTAACTTTTAATTTTTTTACTTTAAATTTATAGTTTTATAAAACATTTAAATTATAAATATATATAATATTTAAATTAAAAGTATAAAAAACACTTTATTTTCGTATATTAAATATTTTACTTATAATTAAATAATAATTTATAATAAAATATATATAATAACTAATTATATAAAAACTTTTAATATAACTAAAATATAAACCGAACTTTTAATTAATTTTTAAATACTTTATTTTTTATAATCCTTTAAATTTTATATAATAATTATTTATTTTATATATAATATTTATATTAACTTTTTATTAATATATAAAGTATAAAACAAGGTTATACTTTTAAATAAATACATAGTTTTTTAAAAAACCTAAAAAAAAGAAAAAAACTACTTTAAAAAACCTTATAACTTATTATATAATAAAGTAAAGCTATTTATTAATATATATTAAAAACTTAAAATTATAAAAAACTAATATTATATAGTATTTTTAATTATTTTTAAAAGTTATACAAAAAACTATTTTATTTATAATATTAGCTTTAATTATACTTAAAAAAAAATTTATTATATAATAAATATATACTTTAATATAAATATAAACTATAGTTATTACTAAGTAAATTAAATAATAATTATATTTATACGTATATAAAAAGAAAATTTTAATAAATTTTTATACAAAATATTAAAACTAATAATTAATAAATTAATAAAAATATAATATATATTTAATATAAATTATTAAAACGAAATCTAATTAAATATAATAGTAATATAAATATATTAAAGTATTTTTAAATTTATTATTATATTAGTATTTTAAAAACTAATATATAAAAGTTTTTTTATAAACCTTTATATATATTTTTAAATTATAACTAATAATTAAAAAAAATCCTTTATATAATAAGTAAAAAATACTTACTATATTAATTAATAATATATATAAAGGAATTATATAAACTATTATATAAAGTTTTTTTTAAAAAATACTAATAAAAAGTAATTTAAGTAATAAAACTAATAAAGTACTACTTTTTTAAACTTTTATATAAATAAAAAATACTTTATATATTATAAAAAAAAATACTAATTAATTAAATATACTTTAAAAAAGAAAGTTTATATAAAAAACTAGTATTTTACTTTATATAAAATTTATTTTAAATAAACTTTTTTATTTACTAAATTTTTAATATATTTAATAAAGTACAAAAAATACCTTAAATTAAAAAAGGAAAAAAACTACTTTGATTATAAGTATAAAAAAGTAATTACTTAATTTTTAATAAATAATATATTTATATATTATATAATAAAAGAAAATATTTAAAATTATATAATAATAAAGCTATTAAACTAATTTTTACTTTATAATTATTATTATATAAAATATTAAAAAAAACTATAAAATATAAATATATTAAACTTTTTAATAATTAGTAAAGTTTAATTAAAAATATATATAAAGTTATACTTTTATATAAAAATTAATTAAATTTTAAATATAATAAAAATTAACTTTAAAAATAATAATATATATAAATCAATTAGTATAATATAACTTATAAATAACTTTAATATAATAATTTATTATATTTTAAATATATTAATATTATTTTTATTTTTATTAAAAAATATAACGTATTACACGGGTCAACTGCGCACACGGGTTAGTTACGCACTTTTTTGGACTTTCGTACATAAAATCAAAATAACTTAACTATAATATAAAAAATTAATTCGTACTATTCGAATTTACTTTCGTTAAATATTTCTACTTTGTTTTAATATATATACATATTATATCCGGGTTTACCGCAAATTCTACAGTATTTTTTTTATATAGTGCTACTCTTTATACAATAACTACTTACCCGTACTTCTTTAATTATCTATTCTTTAATAGCTTTTTTAGCTTTCTAATTTTAACCCTTTTATATAATAAGTAATTCTTTAACTTATAAACGTTTGTTTTTTATATAGTAATATTAGCTTAGCTTATAATTTATTTTATAAAGCTTAATTATTTTAATTTATAGTAGTATAATTTAATGCTTTAATATACTTATTTTTTTTGTAATTAAATTAATTATACTTAAAATAATTATTAGAAAGTTATTTTAATACTATACAACTTTATTTTTAATAAACTAAGCTTATTATTCGGTGTTTTTTTTATTATATAGAGTTTTTAACTTTTAATTACTAAGTTTTATATAAAGCTTATAAAATAATTCTAATAGTGTTTTAATAAGTTTTTTTATTATAAGCTAAGAAATAATATATTTTGAGTTGTACAAAACAAAACTAGTACTTTTAAACCCTTTTTAAATATTGCTTTTAGTTATTAAAGCTTTAAACGCTTAATAAAATATATTAAAAAAACTAACTTTATTAATATATATAATACTTAATTATATAAGTTTATTAATTGTTTTACTATATACCTGTTTTAAAAAGCTAAAATAACTAATATTAAAAAGCTAAAGCTTATATAATAAATATATAAGTATATAAAGTATAATAATTTTATGATTTTTAATATAGGTTTTAAAATTAACTAAATAATAGCTTTTATAACTATTTAAAATTAAAAGGTAGTAAATACTTTTTATATAATAAGTTATATATTAATTAAAATATTTTATTTAATTTAAACTTCTTTTATTTATAGTCTAGCTATTAATTATAATAGTAATCTTTTATTTATATAATAAGTTAGTATTAAAATACTAAAATAATAAATAACTAAACTTTATTAAAATAATATATAATAATATTATATATTTATATAAAAAAATAGTTTAAATAACTATTAATTATTTTTAATTGCTTTATTATATAAATTTTAGTTTTTTACATTAGTTAAATAATATAATAACTATTTTGAATAATATTTTGCTTATTATAAAGCTTATTTTATTAAAGTTATAAATATTTTCTTTTAAAATATTATAAATAGTAATTATATTTTATATAAAAATAAACTATATTTAATATATATTAGGATTTTTGTATAAAACTTTTTAGTAATTAATTTAATAATTAAAGCGTATATAAATATTAAGTTATTATTATATAAAAGTTAAAGCCTAATTAATACTAACTAAAAATATATTATATATATATAATAATAAATTAATTATATTTTTAATATTAACCAACTTTAGTAAAAATACTTATATATTTAAATTAAAAATATATTATATAATTAATTCTTTTTTATATTTTATTAATTAGTATAAAAATAAACGTATTGTACTTTATAATACAATTTTATAATATTACGTATAAAAGGTAAATTTAGAAATATTATACATTTTTATAGTACTTTAAACAAAAAGTTTTTAGTTTTGCTATAAAGTTTATAATACAAACTGTATATTATTTTTTTTATATAAGTTGAACATATTTAGTTATTAAAAAATATAAAAAAAATAAAAGTACGTACAAAAATCTAAGTTAATGCGCAGCTAACCCGTGTACGTAACTAACCTATATAGTACATTAATGTATATTTATATATATACTATTATATAATAAAAAAATAAGCTAAATTGTAACTAAAAAAGATTTTTCTTAGTATTATAAGGGTATTACTATATTAGTTGCAATATAATTTGTACGGAGCGATTTAGTACAAATTGGTTTTTTACTTTTGTATAAAAAAAGCTTAAAAAAAACGCTTCTTACTCCTTTATTATACGACGGTTCTTCTTCCTTTTTTTTATATAGCATAATATTTTAATAAATTGTGTTCACTACTTTTAACGGGTTAGCGTACTTGTGTACGAATTTCGTACGAAACCTTATTACAATAATAACTAAGTATTGATTTTTTTGTTTTTTCTAATTATAAAATGAATTACTTAAATATTATTTAAGTAAATTGTTTAGTTTTAATTAAACTTTAATTTAATATTTATAAAAAGCTTTTTTAATATTATTGTTTTTTTGTTTGTAAAGCTTAAAGTATTAATTTTAGCTTTAATAGTTAAAATAAATACTGTATTTTAACGCGTGGTTTTTTAAAAAATTGTACTTTTAAATAAAAATATAATATATTTGTGTAATAAACGTTTTGTAATTTGGTTGTTCGTAAAAAAAGTATTTTTAGCAATTAGTAGTACTTAAATGCTATAATTTTAGTTTTTAAATATAATGCTAAAGAATTGTTTATAATATAAATAGCGAATTACTTAAAAAGCGATTTTAATGTAATTAAAACTAAGGTTAATAAAGTGCTTTGATAATTAAAATATTATAAATGCTATATTTGGTTTGTATTAGAATTTTGGTGTTTTAATTAGCTAAAACGCCTTAATTTATAGTACGTACTTACGTACTATACTATTATATAATCTAGTAAGTTTAGCGTGCAACAAAAAAAAACTTTGTTATACAACGTAGTTACGGATGGGTGGCCACGGGCCATGGCAAGGTTGGCCCATGGCCTCCACCGTAATCGATAGCGCAGGTGGCCCATGCGGGCCACAGCCCACCGCCCACAAATTGGACCTTTCGTGGCCACAACTGTAAAATAGCTTCTTTTCTTCTTTAACTATAGATTCACGTACAATACAGCCATATTGTTGAAGCCTTGCCTTCAATCCTTGCGCCCAGTGTAACAAACGTAAAATCTAACTTTTTTTCTTTTTCTTTTAATATAAATAAATATTCGTATAATATATATTTATTTTAGCGCTATTTTTATATTAAATATATAATATTAAGTTATTATATATTGCTTTACTAATACTAATTAATATTTGTAATAATAAATGTAAATTAGCAAAATTAGAAAATAAGTTAGTTTTTAAAGTAAATAAAATTCCTGTATTAATTTTTAATTATTGTCGTACAATTGTAGTAACTTTTTTAATTAGTAAAAAGCTTTTGTAAAATAAAAAAAAAGAAAATTGGATTTTATTAGTATAATTATAGTAACTTTTTTAACTAACAAAAAGCTTTTATACAAAGAAAAACTAATAATAAATAACTTTATTATTAATTAAACTATTTATTATACACTAACTATATTAAAATATATATATTAAATAAAATACAACTAATTATAACTATTGTATTATAAAACTAAATAGTAATTATTATATAATAACTATAGTTAATAAGATTTTTTATAAGCTAATAAGCTTAAAAGCTAATTAATTGTAATAATTATTGTACAAAAAAATTAGTAAAAAAATTAGCTTATTTTTAAATGTAATTTAAAAGTATATTAATAATATAATATATAATAATAAAATAACTAACTTTAAAAGTATAATAAAAAAGTAATAAAATATATACTTTATATATTATATTATAAAATACTTTTATATAAAGTATATATTTAAATAATAAGTAAATATATATATAAACAACTTTAATAATTAAAAATATAAAAACTTTTATAAAATAAATTATATAATATATTAAGTTTTATTAAATATATTAGCAAAAAATAACATTTAATTTAAAAAGTTTAAAAATTATTTAGCAAAGCTAATATAAATTATATAAAACAGCTATATTTTTTAAAAAGTAAAGCAAAAAAAATTAGTTAATTATATAATTAATTAGTTAATTTTAGTTTTATTTATATTTAATTAATAGCTATATATAATAATTAAACAAATATTATAGTTTATATAGTAATTTTAACTTTTAAATATATAACTAATTATTAAATAATATATACTTATTAACTTTTTATTAAAAACTAATATATAAAACAATTATAAACCGAATTACTAGCTTATAATTAAATATTTTATTTTTTATAAACTTTAAAAGCTTATATAATATATATTTATTTTTTATATAATATTTAATTTAATAAAAATTAATTTTTATATTAATATTTTTTTAATAAGTAATATGTAAAATAAGGTAATAATATTAAAGAAATACACAGTTTTTTAAAAAACTTAGAAAAAAAAGCAAAACTACTTTAAAAAACTTTACAATTTATTGTATAATAAAGTAAAATTATTTATTAATACGTATTAAAAGCTAAAAATTATAAAAAACTAGTATTATATTATATTTCTATTTATTTTTTAAAGTTATACAAAAAACTACTTTATTTATAATATTAAACTAAATTATATATAATAAGAAATTTATTATATAATAAATACGTATTTTAATACTAATATAAACTATAATTACTATTAAATAAACTAAATTATAATTATTTTTATACAAATAAAAAAAAAGAATTTAAAACTAATATTATATAAAGTATTTAACTTTATAATTAATAAACTATTAAAAATATAATATATTTTTAATTTAAATTACTAAAAAAAAGTTTAACTAAATATAATAATAATATATATATACTATAAAATACTAAAATTAGTAATAACTTTAGTTATTTAAAAACTTATATATAAAAAACTTTTTGTAAATTTTTGCGTATATTTTTATATAATAGTAAATAATACAACGTTTTACTCGGTTTAATAAAAAAAAATATATATTTTATTAACCGAAAATATATTTAAAAGTACTATATATTTAATTAAATAAAAAGTAATATAAGGAATTTAAATATATAATATTTTAGTTAATAAAACTAATAAAGTAATATTTTTTTATTTTTTTATATAAATAAAAAGTGCTTTATTTACTATAAAAAAGAATATTAATTAATAAAATATATATTAAAAAAAAAGGTTTATACGAAAAACCAGTATTTTACTTTATATAAAATTTATTTTAATAAAATACTTTTATTTAAAGAATTTTTTATATATTTAATAAAATATAAAGGATATTTAAAATTAAATAAAAGAAAAAACTTTAATTATAAGTATAAAAAAATAATAACTTAGTTTTTAATAAATAATACTTTTTTATATTATATAATAAGTAAAAATATTTAAAATTATATAATTAATAAACTTATTAATTAATTTTTATTATATAATTATTATTATACAAAATATTAAAAAAAACTATAAAATATTAGTATATTAAATTTCTTAATAGTAAAAAAAGCATAACTAAAAGTATATATAAAGCTTAACTTTTATATAAAAGTTAATTAAATTTCAAATATAATAAAAATTAGTTTTAAAAGCAATAAAACTAAAAAGTTAATTAGTATTATACGAATTATAAATAATTTAAGTACAATAGTTTATTATATTTTAAATACGCTAATATTGTTTTTTTTTTTATTAAAAAATACGAATTATATAAAAGCATATTTTAATAATACTTAAAATATTATTATACAAAAAAATAAAAGCATAATATTAATAATATAAAAATAAGGATATTTATTTTTTAATTTACTTTTATACGAAGTAGCTAGCTATTTTATAAAAATAAAGCTGCGTAAACTATATTGAAAATTCGGACACCTTTGTACGGAAAAATTACAGCAGATATTTAGTCGTGCGGGACAAAAAGCAAATTAAACAAAGAACTTTAAACTAAAGCAACTTACGTACAACAACTAAAAACATCTTTTCGCACGACAAAAAAATAATAAAATTTTAAACTAGCAGTTAAACTTTAAAAAAATAGCGTTATTACTATATTTAATAACTTATTTAAAAAGTTAAATGCAATTAAAATTAATAATTTTATTGTATAAGGGGTATTTAAACTAGTTAAATACAACGAAATAAAGTATGTAAATATTTGAATATTTAAATTACAGTTTATACAAAAAATTAAAAAGAAAAATACTTAGCTATATAAAAAATTAAAACTTATTATATAAAAGTATAATAATACTAAAAAAAACACTATATTTATATAATTATTAACAATTTAACAAATAAGTTAACAGTTATTCCTTATATTAAAATTAACTTTAATATAAAACTATTAAGTATTAAACGAAATTTAAAATATTATATAAATATATATATATTTAAAAAATAAGTTTATACGAATAATTTACGTATAATTGCTAAAAAAACTAAAAGTAAAGTATTTTAAAAAAACGATTTTTTAAATTGTATAATTATTTTATAGTTTAGCAAAATTAAAACTATATTAGTTTAAAATATATTATTAATATTATTAAAAATAACTAAAAATAAATATTTTTATATATAACTTATATTTATTAGTAATTAAAAATATATTATATAATTTTAAAATTATAAGCTTTTAAACTAATAATATATTTAGTTTTATAATTTTAAGTTTTTTAGTTAAAAAAGAAAAAGTATTTAAATAAACCAAATTTTATATAAAGTTTAAATAAATATTAATACTAAATTACCTTATAAAATTTAATAATATATAATTAATTATATATAATAAGAAAATTATAATAACTTAAAAAAAGTAAACAAAATAACTTATAAAAATTAACTTTAATATAAAAAACTTTATATAATAATATGTTTTTTAAAAAGTAAAAAGCATATATATTAACAATATATATTAACTTAAAATAACGTACAATTTAATAATAATTATATAAATTATAAATTTTAAGTTATATAATATTAAAGCTTTAAATAAAAAAATTAAATAGTAAATAAAAAATATAAACTATAGTTTTTTATTTATTTATTTTAATTTACTTTATATAAAGCTTTTTATTTTTATAAATAAATTATTTATAAATAATATAAACTTAACTTTTTAATTAGGATTTTTAATTATATTAGTAAATAAGTTTTATATAAAAAACTAAAAAAGTTTAAACTTTGAAATTAAAAAAAATATTATATATTAAAATTTAAATAAATATAAATGCGTTATATAAAGCGTTTTAGTAAGCAAATTATATAATATAATAAACAAATTTAATAATATAATTACACTTCGTACAATATTTTAAAAAATTATAACTTTACTTTTATTACTTTTTATTTTTTTAATTTTATATATAAACTTAAAATTACTATATAATTATTTAGTTAAACTAAATATAATATAAGAAAAAAAACTAATAATTAATATTATATTACTTTAAAAGTTATATAAAAAAAAAAGATTTTTAAAGTATAATAAATTAATAAAAAAAATAATTCGGTAAATACTTTTATAAAGTATATATTAAATATAGCTTTTAAAACCCTAGTTTTAAATAATTAGCTTATTATACAAATTAAAATAATTATTAAAAAATTATAAAAAAAGATTATTATATAAAAGGAAATAAAAAAACAACGAGAAAAAAACTTTATTTACATTTTAAAAAGCAATTAAAAAGAATTATACTTAAAAGCCCTTTTATATAAACCCTTTTTCCTTTTTAGCTAAAGATTTTACATAATAATTTTCCTTTTTTTTTTTTTTTCTTTTTTTTTTTTTGTTTAGTTATAAAGTAAATACTAATAATTGTACGAATATTAAATATATAAATTGTAAACACTACTTTAAAATTTAAAAATTTAGTAATAAAAACCGAAAAGCTAATTATAAATATAGTAATACTTATTATATAAGCTGTTAAAATAAGTATTTTTTATTAAAAAGTTATAACTTTAAATTAAAATAGTTTAAAAGTAACTTTTATAATATATAAACTTAACTTAAGTATTTATAAAGTTATTATTAACTAATATTTTAAAAATAATATTTTTAAAAAAAGTAGTAATAATAATGCTTTTTTTTTATTATTATATAATATAATATTAATTAAAAAATATTTATATAAAAAAGTATATATATATTTATATAAAACAACTATATAAAAGCTTAATAAGCCAAGGTTTTTATAAAAAAGTAATAAACTTTTGTATAACCGTTATTAATTATATATAAAAAATTAACAAACTAACTTATATTACTAAATAGCGATAGTACGGGGCGTAAACAAACAGTAGTAATAGCAAATATAATATTACTATTACTATTATTATAAATATATATATAGTATATATATATATATATATAAACAAACGTAAGTACGAATAATACTAATGTTATTACTATTGCTATTATAGCGGCGGCGGCTAAACTATTGTATAAACTTAAAAAAAAAAAAAAAAAAAAAAAAAAGCAAAAAAGCGTACGAAAAAACTAAGTATAAAGTATAGTTAATTATTGTTTTTATTTTTATACGCTTTTTCCTTTTTTTTTTTTATAATATATAATAAATAAAAGTACGTATTTCTTTTTTTTTACTTATAAACTATATATATATATAAAAATAAAGTAATACTTTTTATTATTTAGTTATTAGTTGTATTTTTTTTATTATATATAATATAAATAATAACGTAATAAGTAAGCTGCTATATATATTGTGCGTAATAAGAAAATGAAAATATTAGCTATATAACTTTTTTTTTTTTGCTTTTATATAGTTACTTGTTCGAACCGACGCAAAGTTATATTTTTATTTTTAGTAAAAAACGCTTTTTTTTTTCTTTTTTTTACGTATAGTCCTTTTTTTATATAAAGTACGATAAAGCGCTTTAATTAAAAAAAAGAAAGTTAATATTAAAACTTTAATGTTTTAATTAGCTAAAATGCTTTAACTTATAATACGTACTTATATATTATATTATTATGTAATTTAGTAAATTTAATGTACAATAAAAGAAAATTTTATTGTACAACGTAAAATTCAACTTTTTTTCCTTTTTTTTTAATATAAATAAATATTTATATAATATATATTTATTTTAACGCTATTTTTGCGTTAAACGTGCGGTATTAAATTATTACATATTGTTTTACTAATAATTTGATTATAATTATAATATAAAAAATTAATTTTATAAGCTTTTAAAATAATTTAATATAAGTTTTAATAATAGTTTTTTTATATATAAAAATTTTTTTAATTAGTAAAAAAGTAATTAAAATTTAGTTTTTATTAGTAATATTGAATTATTATGCAATTTTTTTAATATATTAATTGTAAATTAATATAATTATTTGTTTAATGCGGTTTTTAATTATTTTAATTTTTAAAAACCAGTTAATTAAGTTTTAAATTTTAATTTTATAAGCCTTTTTAATTATGTTAATTAATTAAATGTTTAGTTTTTTGTGCTTTTTATAATATAATATTAAAAAATTATTTATATAAAAAATTATATATATTTTATAATTTTTTTTGTAAAATAAGCAAAGCTTTTTAAAAGAAGTAATTAGCTTGTTTTTTTTTAATATACTTGTGAATTCTTTATATTAAAAAAAAGGAGAATTTTTTAAATTATATAGCATTTTTTTTAAAAAAGCTACTTTGTTTTCCTTTTTATACTTTTTAAAAAGTTTATAAATTATAAGTTTTTAATTTTTTTTAAAAACTTTTAAAAATATATTAATTATATTAAATTGCTTGACTTTTAAGTTAAACTAAATAATAATAACTATTAAAATTTTAAAGCTTTTTGTTGTAAATATTATAATATATATAAACGTAATTAACTTTGTTATTTAAAAATTGCTTTTTATTATAAAACGTAATTTGTATATATTAAAAAATTTATTTTTATTAAATTTATATATAAATACTTATATTAATAAAAGTGGTTTAGTTTTAGTTTTGCTATACGATATTAATTTAAAAGCTTTTAGTTTTTTTAAACGTTAATATTTCAAAGCGGTATTTTCTTTAAATTAATTACTTAACGGGTGTTTTACTAAATTATACTACGTTTTTAAAAGTGGTTTTAGTAAATTGTTTTAATAAATTTTAAGTTATTAAAAAACGGCGTTAATATATTTTATATTACGTTATTGTATTACGGTTGCAATTATTACGTAAAGTGTTTTGTAATTTTAATATAACTTTAAAATATTTTTTAGCTAATTAAATATAAAAGTTAAAGTAAAGTTATATTAATAATAACGGCAAAATAACTAAGTTAAGTAGTTTATAAGTTTTAAAAACCTTATAAGCTTTATAAAGTTTAATAATTTAAATTAATAGCTAATAAAAAACTAAGCTTTATTAAAGCTTATTATTTAAACCGAACTATTATTAACTTATATAACTTATTATTAAATATATAGTTTATTTTTTATTTTACGATTAATATACGAATAATACTTTAATTATAAGCTTTGTTTTACTAAAATACGCCGCTTGTAATATTAGTTATAATTTTAAAAAACTGGGTTTTTTTGCTTTTTATTATTAAAATTTGATAATATAAAAAATAAGCTTATATATTTTTTAAAAGGCTTTCTTTTTAAATACCGGCTTGTTTTTATAATTTATAACGCGATTTTTTAATTTTATTATTATTAAACTAAGTATTTATTTACTATTATAATGTTTTTAACTAGGTTTTTTTTTATTAGTAAATTTTTAGTTATTTTTTGTTTTACAAATTGTATTTTTTAAAGAAATTATAAATTATTGTTAATATATATAATTAAATTAAAAGTTTATATAAGATTTTTTTAAAAGCTTTACGTTAATATATTAATTAAATTAAAAGTTTTTATAAAACTTTTTTAAAAATTTAGTATTAAATTAAAAGTTTTTATAAAATTTCTTTAAAAACTTTAAAAATTATTAAAACTAAAAATAATTTATATAAAATTTTTTTAAAAGTTTTAAAAAATATTAAATTGTTTTTTTTACTTATTAAATTATTAAATTAATTTAAAAGTTTTAAAAAAAGTTATAAATTTAAACTAATTATAATAAGCATTTTGGTTTTTTTTAATTTATTTACTTTGTAACTTTATTTTTAACTTGTAATTTTTTAATTAATTATTAAAAAATTAATTAAATATAATAAAAATACTTTTAATTTTATTAAAAATATTAATGCTTTTTATTAAAACAGTATTATTATATTAGTTATAACGCAATTCGTATAAAGCAATTTTATATAAAAAAAGCGTTTCTCGCTTTTTTATTATATAATTATTTTTCTTTTTTTTTTTTTTGTAATATAATATTTAAATAAATTTATATTTACTATTTTTAACAAATTAATGCATTTATATACAAACTTTCGTACAAAGCTTATTTAAATACTAATTAATGTTTAAATAGCTTATATTTTATATAAAAGTTATTTAAATATAAATTAACTATAAATAATAATAAATTAGTTTTTATAATAAATAAGACTTTTATATTAATTTTTAATTATTATTGTACAATTATAATAACTTTTTTTATTAGTAAAAGGCTTTTGTAAAATAAAAAGAAAGAAAATCGGATTTTATTAGTATAATTGTAGTAACCCCTTTAACCGGCAAGAGGCTTTCGCGCGACGAAGAACTAATAGCAGGCAATTCTGCCACCAACAACATTGTTGCACAACACTGCCAAACAACCCCCTTCCCTCCAATAACGTCGTTGCACAACATTGCCAGACGACCCCCTTCCTACCAACAACATCGTTGCACAACACTGCCAGACAACCCCTTTCCTACCGACAACGTCGTTGAACAATACTATTAAACAACACCCCCCCCTTGACAACCATTATCGCACACCTAGCCGGACAAGACCTGGCATCCCTTCGCACGTACATTTGACGTGCAATAGCCAATATATACATTCTGGTTCTTCTATGTACAAAGCCCTTGACGAAGGCTTCTTCGTACATAGGGAGAACCGCTCCCTCTCTCCTAAGTAGGAGAGTAGGGAGCACTACTCCCTTCTAGTCCTCCTATGTACAAAGCCCTTAACAAAGGCTTCTTCGTACAGAGGAGGGATTCCTTTTCTCCCTTTAGGGGAGTAAAAGGATATTACTCCTTGTTGTACAGAGGGACCTTGACGGAGGCTACCTTTGTGCAATAAGGAGAAAGAGCCCTTCCTTTCGTACTAAGAAGCCTTAACGAAGACTTCTTAGTACAAAGGAGAGGGCTATTAGAACATATGCTGCAGGTTTCCTTACATTTGATTCTAATGCGGCGCATATAATGCGCATTTCTGTATTTACTGTTGTACAACAAAGGGACAGGCCACGTTGCAACCAAAAGAGATTTTTCCTAGTGTTGGAACAGTATTACTGTGTTGGTTGCAACGCAATTCGCACGGAGCAATTTTGTACAAAAGGAGCGCTTCCCGCTCCTTTGTTATACAATTGTTTTTCCTCCTTTCTTCTCCGTGGCATAGTATCTAAATAGATTTGTATTCACTACCTTTGGCAGGTCAGCGCACTCGCGTACGAACCTTCGTACGAAGCTTATTTAAATACTTTTTTTTATAAGCTATTAATAGCTTTAAATTTTAAATATTAATTATTTTTTTTATATTTTCTAATAAAAGTTTAACTATTATAATTTTTTAAAAAAAATTTTAATTAATTAGTTGTACTTATTATTTAAAATTTTTAAAATAAAAAAAATCTTTATTAAAACGAATATTACAAATTATAATTACTTTATTTAATTAAAAAATTTATATTTAATATAAGTTAATAATTTATATAAACTTGTTAATTAGTTTTATAAACTTGTTAATTTTTGTTAACAAGCTTATTTATTTTTACAAAATAAGTTTTATAATTATATATTTTAATTATATTTTAATTAAATTTAAAATTAGTTATAATACTAATTATTTATTTAAATAAATATTATTTGTGTTTAAATAAGCTTCGTATAAAAGTTCGTACGTAAATACGTTAATTTACTAAAAATAATAAATATAAATTTATTTAAATACTATATTACGAAGAAAAAAAAAGGAAAACAATTGTATAACAAAAAAGCGGGAAACGCTTTTTTTAAGCTTTTTTTATATAAAATTACTTCGTGCGAATTACGTTACAACTAATATAGTAATACTGTTTTAATACTAAAAAAAATCTTTTTTAATTATAACGTAGCTTGTTTTTTTGTTGTACAATAGTAAATATAAAAAATATATATATTATATACGCGATTATAAAATTAAATATAAAAAAACCTGCTTTGTACAATATATACTTTAATAGCTTTTTTTTTTATATTAAAAAATTTTCATTAAAGTTTTTTAATACAAAAAAAAAAGCTTTTTTTTTTTTTATTACATAAAAATAGCTTTTATTAAAGTCCTTTTATATAATAAAAAGTAATATTTTTTTATTTTTTTAAAAAAAAAAAAAATGTTTTTTTTTTGTATAAAAAAGCTTTTATTAAAAGCTTTGTATATAAAAGGATTAAAAAAAAATAGTGCTTCCTACTTTTTTATTTAAAAAAAAAGAAGCGGTTCTCCCTATATACGAAGAAGCCTTCGTTAAAAGCTTCGTATATAGAAGAACCAGAATGTATGTATTAGTGGCTATTGTACGTTAAATATACGTGCGAAGGGAAGCTAGGTCTTGTTTGGCTAGGTGTGCGACGATGGTTGTTAAGGGGGAGTGTTGTTTAGCAGTGTTGTGCGACGACGTTGTTGGTGGGAAGGGGGTTGTTTGGCAGTGTTGTGCGACGACGTTGTTGAGGGGAAGGGGGTTGTTTGGCAGCGTTATGCGATAACGTTGTTGGAGGGGGGGATGCTGTTTGGCTGTTCGTACAGCAGGTGATTAGGTGTTGTTTGGCAGTGTTGTGCAACGATGTTGACGGTAGTAGAGTTGCCCGCTATCTCCTCTTAGTCTTGCGAAAGCTTTCTGCTGGTTAAGGGGGTTACTGCAATTGCTCGAAGGAGAGGTGATCTTCTTGTTGCTTATTGTATAATTAGTTTTAAAGTGCAATTGTACAATAGTTTTAAAGGCTTAATATAAAAATCCCGTTATACTTAAAATTAACTCATTATTATTTATAGCTAATTTATATTTAAATAACCTTTTATAAAATATAAGCTATATAAATACTAATTAGTGTTTAAATAAACTTTGTATAAAAGTTTGTATATAAATACGTTAATTTGCTAAAAATAGTGAACACAAATTTATTTAAATATTATATTACGAAGAAAAAAAAAGGAAAATAATTGTATAACAAAAAAGTAAAAAGCGTTTCTTTTAAGCTTTTTTCGTACAAAATCGCTTTATACAAATTACGTTACAATTAATATAATAATACTGTTTTAATAATTTGTAATATTATTTAAACTAAATAAAAAGTATTTTTAACGAAATATAAAAATTGTGTGTTTTTAAAAAGCTTTTATTATATAGTTAAATAGTTGTTTAAACTATTTTAATTTAAAGCTTTTTAAAAAAGTTAGTTTTTTTAAATATTTTTAATAATTAGTTGATTATTTTTTAGTTTACTTGCTTTTTTTTTTTTATAAGCTTTTTAATGTAATTTAAAAAAAGCTTTAATATAATTTTTTTATTTTAAATTTAAATTTAAAATAAAGTAAAACTAAAATTACGAATTATAGCTTTTTTATTATTGCTATATATAATGTAAATAAAAAGCTTAAAATAACGTATTATTTAGTATTTAAAGTGCTTTAAATATTTAAATACTTAAAAGCTAGTTTTTTAAATTAAAATAAATATATAAATTGTGTTATTATATTTATTTTTGATTATAAAAAGTTAATATGCTTCGTTAAACCTTTTAAAATAATTAAAAAATTTTTAGTTAATATATTAAAAAAAGTGCGTTGCGCGTTTCTTTAACGGTTTTTTAAAAATTATATATAAAGTATAACGTACTACACGGGTTAGCTACGCATATAAGTTAGCTGCGCACTTTTTTGGACTTTCGTACATAAAATCAAAATAACTCAACTATAATATAAAAAATCAATTTGTACTATTTGAATTTGCTTTTGCTAAACATTTCTACTTTATTTTAATATATATGCATATTATATTCAGGTTTGCTACAAATTCTACAATATTTTTTTTATATAGTACTACCCTTTATATAATAACTATTTACTTATACTTCTTTAATTATTTGTTTTTTAATAGCTTTTTTAGCTTTTTAATTTTAACTCTCTTATATAATAAATAATTTTTTAACTTATAAACATTTATTTTTCATATAATAATATTAGCTTAATTTATAGTTTATTTTATAAAGTTTAGTTATTTTAGTTTATAGTAATATAACTTAGTGCTTTAATATACTTATTTTTTTTATAATTAAATTAATTACACTTAAAATAATTATTAAAAAGCTATTCTAATATTATATAACTTTATTTTTAATAAATTAAACTTATTATTTAGTATTTTTTTTATTATATAAAGTTTTTAACTTCTAATTACTAAGTTTTGTATAAAGCTTATAAAACAATTCTAATAATATTTTAATAAGTTTTTTTATTATAAATTAAAAAATAATATATTTTGGGTTATACGGAACAAAACTAGTACTTTTAAACCTTTTTTAAATATTACTTTTAGTTATTAAAGCTTTAAATACTTAATAAAATATATTAAAAAAGTTAATCTTATTAATATATATAATACTTAATTATATAAGTTTATTAATTATTTTACTATATATTCGTTTTAAAAAGCTAAAATAACTAACATTAAAAAGCTAAAGCTTATATAATAAATATATAAATATATAAAGTGTAATAATTTTATAATTTTTAATATAAGTTTTAAAATTAACTAAATAATAGCTTTTATAATTATTTAAAATTAAAAAGTAATAAATGCCTTTTATATAATAAATTATATATTAATTAAAATATTTTATTTAATTTAAACCTTTTTTATTTATAGTTTAATTATTAATTATAATAGTAATTTTTTATTTATATAGTAAATTAATATTAAAATACTAAAATAATAAATAAATAAGCTTTATTAAAATAATATATAGTAGTATTATATATCCGTATAAAAAAACAACTTAAATAACTATTAACTATTTTTAATTACTTTATTATATAAATTTTAGTTTTTTATATTAGTTAAATAATATAATAATTATTTTAAATAACATTTTGCTTATTATAAAGCTTATTTTATTAAAGTTATAAATATTTTCTTTTAAAATACTATAAATAATAATTATATTTTATATAAAAATAAACTATATTTAGTATATATTAGGATTTTTATATAAAACTTTTTAATAATTAATTTAATAATTAAAGCGTATATAAATATTAGATTATTGCTATATAAAAGTTAAAGCCTAATTAATATTAACTAAAAATACGTTATATATATATAATAATAAATTAGCTATATTTTTAATATTAACTAACTTTAATAAAAATACTTATATATTTAAATTAAAAATATATTATATAATTAATTCCTTTTTATATTTTATTAATTAATATAAAAATAAACGTATTATACTTTATAATATAATTTTATAATATTATATATAAAAAGTAAATTTAAAAACATTATATATTTTTGTAACGCTTTAAACAAAAAGTTTTTAGTTTTACTATAAAGCTTGTAATACAAGCTGTATATTATTTTTTTTATATAAGTTGAATATATTTAGTTATTAAAAAATGTAAAAAAAATAAAAGTATATATAAAAATCTAAGTTAGTGCGCAGCTAACCCGTATACGCAGCTAACCCGTGTAGTACGTTATATTTTAATATATATTATATATTTAATTTGTTTTGTTTTTTTGATTTTTATATTTTTAATTTAGTAAACTAGTGTTTTAAATATACGTGGTTTTAAATGCTTTAATTTTTTGTATTATAAGTTTTTAAATTCTTTATAATTCTTTAAAAAATTTATTAAAAGTTTTTATAAACAATAAAAAAAGCTTGCAATTAGGTTTATAATATTTAATAAAATTGTTTAAAGTACTAATATAAATGTAATTATAAGTTGGTTATTTAAATAAATAAAAATAAAATTGTATTTAAAGAAAATTAAATTATAATATTTAAATAATTGTTTAATTATTATATTTAAAAAAAGTGTTTCGTAGCGTAAAAAGTAGTTTAAATTGCAATACTAAATTTTTTTTTTATTTAATTAAGCTTTTAAAACTATGTTTATATAAAAGCTTTTTATTAAAACTATGTTTTTTAAAGTAAAATTAATAATATTTGGTTTTTTTATATTGTTAAAAATGTTGTGAATAATTCGTTTGCTTTTACTAAGCATTAAAAAAGTAGTAATACTAGTTTTTATAATGTTTTTATTTTTTATACGTTTTAAAAAACTAAGTATTAAAAGATTTTTTATATTAATTATATGTAAAACTTTGTAGTTATTAAATATAATGTTTGTATAAAACGGGTGGATTTTATATTTAAAAGTAGCGTAGATTTTTGAGTTTAAATTAATGTTTAAAAAGAAAGCGTGGTTAATTATTGTGTATACGAGATTGGAATTAAGCTATTTTTGTTAAAGTAATTAATTTAAAAGCTATTTTTAAGGTTTGACTTTTTATTTTTGGCTTTTAATCCTGTTTTTTGTGTTTTTTTAATAAGTGTTGCTTTAATGTTCTTTTATAAATTTGATTTTTTTAGTTAATATTTCCGTAATTTTTTTATTAAAAAAACCGGTAATTGCTTTTTATAAACGCTTATAAGTATAAAAAGGCTAATAATGCGTTTCTTTTAAATTAAATAAATAAAAGTATTTATAATTTAATTTAGTTAATTTTTTTAGTTTAATTAATTTACTATAATTGTTTAAAAAGTTATTAAACTAATTAGTAAACCTATTATTTAAAGTTACAAAAAACGTACCGCTTATTTGTTTGTTTTTTAAAAGTTTTTTGTAAATTATATTTAAAAAGATTTTATTATACTATTTTAAAGAAATTGTAAAATGCTTTAGCTATTTATTTTTTATAAGATTGTTAAACTGCTAATAAGTTTAATTTAAAGCTATTTTAGTTTGAATTACTTTTAAAAAGTTTTTAATTACAAATATATTTTTAATTTTAGTAAAATTAAGTACTTTTATTTTTAAAAAAGCTTTATATTATATTAAATATTAAATTTTAGGTTTTATGTTTTTTTGTAATACTTTAAAAAAAGCGTTGCAATATTTTTATTAAACGGCTGTTTAAATAGTTAATAACATAAAAGCTATAAAGTTTTTAATAGCTTTAATTAATTGTTGAAAATTAATTGTGCTAATTAATATAATTTGTGTAATAATAAGTTGTAAAATTATTGAATTAATTATAATAGTAATTTAATTAAAAATAGCTGTATAATAGTTTAATTAAGCTGTTTACTTTTAGTTTGCTGTAAAAAAAATGCAGATTTTGTTAATAAGTTTATTTTTAATTTTTTTATTTTTAAAATTAATTATAAAAAATGTAGGTATTTTTTTGCGTTTATTTGTAAAATTAAGTAATTAATTGTTAAAAAATAACTAATATTTTTTTTACGTTTATTTAAAATTACGTTTTTAATAGTTTTTTAAATAAAAGTTAAAAACGTATAACTTAAATTAAATAAAACATTAAGCTTTTTAAAGTTAATTAAATATTATATTTTATAAAGCTTAAAATAAAACTTTAAAATATTATATTAATTTAAATAGTTATACTAATTATAAAAAAAAGTATTTTTTTTAATTTTTTTAATAAAATTAAAAAATATAGTAAATAAAATAATTAATAAACAAAAAATTATAAGTAATTTAAAAATAAGTTATATAAAAAAAAAGATTTTAAATAATACGTTTAAATAAATTATAAGCTAATAAGGTTTTTAAAAAAAGCACCGGTTTTAAAAACGAACTAAGTTTATAACTTTTGTAAAAATATAACGAGAAATTATATAGAAAATTAAATTAGTGCTTTTTTTAATTAAATAAAACTATTTATAATATATTTAAATAATTTTTTAAAAGAAAAAATTTATGTAAAAAAGGTTGCACCTTTAATTTATACACAAAAAAGATTATTTAACTTGGTGTTTAAATGAGCCTTTTTTTTTAGAGACTTATATATACGTGATATATAGTGTGCGCGGTGTCTTGTCCTAGCCGTGGGCTAGTTATTACGTGGTTAAGAAATTCGATATTTTCTAATCTCCCTTTTTAATTGGCTGGTTGGCTAGCACTCTCACTTTCACTTAACTCGACGTACGACTGGATTTAATAGCTGGACAATTTTGATGTAATTCATTTCCTCGTTTACTTTTTTCTTTTTATTCCAGGTCTCGTCCTCTTTTTCGTAATTTATTGGGTAGTATAGAACAATACGCATCGAAGCGAATACTTATTAAAAGGTGGTATTTATGGCTTCGAGATCCTTGTAGGCATTGGCACGAATTGTATCTAGTCACTCTTTTATAGTTCTTTAGCTATCAATCTAATAAGAAGATTTACTCTCGTGACTATTATCCAGGCTTCTATTTCTGTGTAGTGGCGGGAGCCCCCTTAAGCCTCCCTAACGAACACCCTGTTGATTGTCCTATTGTCACCTGTAAATTAAGAACCTCTTTTGACGTACTGCTTTTACCTTTTAGTTAATGTAAAAGCGAGTTCGTTACACGTATTTCCAGAACACAAGCGTATTTGTAGACTTATTTTCGAGCCCGAAAGGAGCCGTTACTACTAGGAAGCTACTTTAATCACTTTTTCAACACTGGTGTGCTTAGAATAACGGGCATATTTGTATAGTCAGACTGCTATTATCGAGAGAATTATTTCTAAAAAAAAAAAAAAGGTAAAATAGAGTCTTTCTTATTAGTGCTGTTAAACACGTCCTTTGACTGTATAATATAGACGGCGCAACCGTTACTCACCATTTCTGACCGTTACTCTCCGTTTAGTTGCCACACCGCGCGCTACAGACATCGCCTTCTATTAATAGTAATTGCTCGCATTATGCGGTACGTGCTCTGAAATTAACTTTAATTCGTGAGCTTGCTTAGGTTTCCTGGGGCATGGCTCATTCAAGGTCACTCACTCACTGTTACAGGAGACTTCATTTCCGGATGCCAGAACTTCTAGTCCTTGAGGCTTCCATACCAACACTTCATTGAAACATTTGTAGGCAAAAGGGGGACACGACTCCCAATCACCTAATAGGCGATAACCACACTAGCGCGTAGAGGTAGCAAGCATCGACAATCCAGAGGTCTCAGGGGATTGCGTTGTTTTAAGGAATGCCATAGGTAGCCTTGAGATATTTATTAACCACATAACTAAACCTCAAGGAAAACATCATTAGACTAGTAACGAAGCCCCTGCAGAAGTGGAAAAGAACAAGCCATCAAGAAAGCATTCTAACTAGGTATTTCCTCTTCGGGCCAGTGTCCAGAAGCCTCGCTTCGGACCTCGGGACCTCGGACCGCCCGTTATATAGAGTGTCACGGCCTATTCCGTTCCTCACCGGAGTGCGTGTGACGCTATCCAAAAGAAAGGAAAGTATATATTAAAGTAGGTAATACACTAAATAGAAAATAAAAATAAAAATAAGAATGAAAAAGAAAACCCGCCTCCCCACAATGCGACGCGACGCGTTCCAAAAAAATGAGCGATCTTTTGAGGTTGAGGGTATCAGTACAGGATTTGTAAAAATTCAACAATAGTAACGCTTCGCAACCCAAGCAAGCCCACTCCCTCCCATCCCCTCCTCTCCCTCCAACCCCCCAACCCCCCAACACCCCTTCCCCCTTTCCTTCCCGCTTCAAGTCCAACTCCATAATTTTTCCCCTCCCCCCTTTCTATAATTTCCCCAAAAAGATATTTAGAAAAAAAAAGGGTGGCACTCGTCCTGTTTCTACCTCCGATTCAGATATCCCCAACCCCCGAGTAACATGACGAATACTTGGCCGTACCATTTGTGTTCCACGCATGACACGGGGCGTTTTCATATCCCGCCCGTGAAGCCGACGCCGTTTATACCCAGCCCCGAGTCCATCCAGTTCTGCCAGTTGACCACCTCGTTCGTATCCATAGGTACATCTTGGTCGTCGCTCATAGATATGTTATTGAACGGCGCTAGATGAAATGGTATTCCAGGGCCGTTCCAGAGCCAAGGCGGAGGGTTGTCGTCTGTCATTGCGTTGGCCAGATTGCTCCCTATCTCCACACCGCGTGATTCCATTCGTAACCCTGTCTGGGTGGTGAGCCCGTTGCCTCCTCTCGTGTTGAAGTTCTCAATGGGAATACTGGACTGTGGCGACTTGAAAGCCTGGGGGGTTGAGCCGTCGCCATTTACGACCGCCTGACCCGCGATATCGAGTGGATCTCCCCCAAAAGCCAAAGGGAATAGGTCTTGTGGGCTGAAAAACGGCTCATTCATAGCAGCATCCAGATCATTGTACTGCACCTCTGTTTTAGTCATCGCGTGCGGAGGTGGTATTGGCGTCGATTCTGGAATGATCACATTGTTGCTTCTGCTGTCATTCAATGTAATATGTCTTTGGACTGGTTGATCTTGGCCACTTGTGCCGACTAGTTTCCGCCACCGATCTCGTGCGAGCGTGGAGCGCAAAGAACTAGGCAGGTGTTGGAAACTGGCCGGTGGCAGTTTATTGTGTTCTTCGATATCAAGTTCTTCTGCGGCCTGGGGATTAGCCCGTAATCGCGCAATCTCGCTCTCACGATGTCTTTTCGCTTGGATCATAAGCTTCCGTAACAGTACCCATATAACGGGCTTCGCGAAGTCCAAGCTCTTGTCGCCTTGGAAAGTAGCATTTAAAGCGATCCATCCGCGCTCAACTGAGGGGGACCACGACCGTCGACACACCTCAAGTAGAAGGTATGCGACAGCATGCCACTGATTGTAGGTCTGGAAAAGCCACCGCCAACGGCGGATTTTGGGTTCTGAATTCAGAATTTGGCTGTATTCGACAACTTCGATAGATGCCATGAATAGCCGATCACGAACATCGCTGGGAAGGTCATTCCGGCTGGATGGCATTAAGGGTTGATATATGACGAGGCTCATCTTCGACATGATGAGCCGTGCAATTGTGGCAGAGACCCAGTTGAGCAGGTCGGTTTCTTTAACTGAACACAATTTCAGGTATTTCTGATCGATGTGCTCATACATCTCCAAAAGCTTTTCCTCTTGCTCCTCTAGCGTGACTTGGGATTCTCTGGGACACGGCGACATGCCACTTGCTGCTGTATGCACCCGCCTAGACAAACCGCAGATCTCATAGCGAATTAGACAAAACGTCATGTCTGTCGGGCCTATGCGCTCTGGGGGGAACTCGGTCATCTCGGGGCTAATGTCGCTATCGTTCACGTTTAGGGGTACGCGGGTATCAAATGAACGTTCCACAACAGTCAGCTCGCAACCTTGATCCTCAGCAGATCGAAGATCCAGGACGCAAATGGCCCACCACAGCCTTCGTCGCATTTCGATATCGAAGGGGCTGATATTATCAAAGTGAGTCCCATCCCGGTGTAGCCCCAGCGACTGGGCAATCTTGACCACCAAGCCAGTAAGCGCTGAAGAAAATCTGGTATCGTCGTATCGCCGAACAAGGATAAGGAACAGAACGAAAGCCTGGAGCACGACAAGTTCAGAGGTCGTTATACAGTTTGCTTTAGCTAGTGCTTGTTCGGTGGCAAAGCGGTATCGTGCAACCAATTCGGGCTTTTCAGCACCGAAATTCGTCATTACCTGGTGACAAGTTAGAGCGGTGGAGGAGAACCCTTAATTGGCGTCGCATACCTCGTCTGGTTCCATAGAGGTAATAGCAGCAAAGTATATCGCAAACATCAAAGCTTCAACACCAGGCGTGACAGTGCTCATATCGCTTCGCAATTCTTTCACTACTTTGGTCATGGCCGGCACGTGAAGAAGCTTGATTATCGGGTCAACATTCTCCATGTAGACCTGCCAATAAAATAGCATCTGTGACGGCAAAGGGTGGAGTGATCGTAAATCGATGTTAGATGAGCTGTAGCCGAAGATGAAACCATGGTGGTCGATGTGTTGGTCAGCTTGGGGGTTAGCTGCAACAGGAGAGGCTTCATCGTCAGAAGAATCGGACGACTCGTCCGTAAGACGCTGGGTTTCCGATCGGAGAGCCATAATCTATTCAGGTAGAATTAGCACGAGTAGGGAAGCATATCTCTGACCGGGTATGGGTACCTCGTCCGTAATTTTGGCCCAGAAGGCATTGCTAAAGTATCGAACTTTGCCCTTCTCGCTTAGGACGAGCTTGCCGAAGTCTTTGTTTACATCGCCGCTGTGATGGCCCTTCACAAGGCTACTACTACTTGTCGAACCGCTGGTATTCGCTCGGCGAGGTACCGAGTAGCCAGACGGTGCACCATGAGCGGAGGACAGGTTTTCCACCTGCGGGCTGGTAGTAGTTTTCCGGCGATCGTTCTCGTGTAAGGAGTCCGGTGCAGCTTCGGGCGACTCGCTGTTGCCACTGTGCTTATATGTCTCGAACTCGATTTGGCCGCTCAGGTCTTCGACAATCCCCTCTAGCTTTCGCAGCCGCTTCATTAGCTCCACCTCGCGCTCGCTCGTCTGCTTCGGGGGAGCATTCGGGTCTTTAGCACGCGGGCGGCGAGGCGCTCGGCCGGGAGCGGGGAAGACGCATTGGATCTGGGCCTTCCGACAGTTGCCACACGGCATGTGCTTGTCGCAGCGGACTTTGCGGCGGCGACAGGTCACGCAGCTCCGAGGATTCAGCGTCGCAGACGGGGTGGCGAAGGGGTCGAGCGTGATTGGGCCAGTGATGAAGGACTGGGGCGCGCTGGACATTGGCGGCTGGCCGATAGAGGGGGTGCTGTTCATGGGGGTGTGGGCGCGGTCAAGAGGTAGCGGCGTCGACGAATGGGGCGAATCGTTGGAATGGAGCGTCGGCGACCTGCCAGAGGACGCCATCGTGGACGGGGTGCCTACTACAGACGCATTCATCGTGGGGGATGGCCAAGGCGGACTGTCATGTGGTGTTGGCGCTGTGTCTCTTTTCCTCTCATGAAACCGTTTGAGACGAGGCAAATAGCATGGACCAAGCAGCTCAGCTCCAGTCTAATCTAAGCTGCGAGCAAGGATGCGATGACGGATGATGGGACAAGACGAAATAGGGCGGATGGTGTGCCTGGTCGGCAAAGGTTCGCAAGGTTAGATGCAAAATATTGTTAGCGGCTTGGAAATCGGAACCATTTCAAGGTTTTGCGCCGGGCAAGTCTGCTCGATTCTCATCACCGGCCTAATCCAATGTATGCTCCATGCAACGGAGCCCGGAGGGTGGCAAGAAATACGGAGAACCCGACTGCTGACTGCAACGGGATTATTGTGTGGTGTTTGCTACTGTGTTTTTTTTTTTTGGTTTTTTTTTGTCAACAACTCGACAGATCAATCGGCTCGCCGATGCGGGATGGGGTGGTGTGTATCAATCAACAAGAGGCTCGACGGCTTGGAGGGGCATGATGGATAGAGGGATGATGGAATTTGTCGACTTGGCGTCCTCCAGGCCAAAATATTACCAACACCCGAGGCCAAGACCATCCCAAGGGGGGGCTTGGCACCAACGGTAACAGGGGGCCCTGAGTCATCCACTCAGCACGCTAACGTCCTAACGTTAACTAGACTTAACCCGCTACCGATAACCCATGAACCCATGGGAGACCTACGGTACCAACTCCGTATCTCCGTACCATGGTGAGAAAGGATGCATACCGTTGACCCTGCCTACGAATATACCGGGTTACCGGTTCTGGCCGGGCTTGCAGATATATACCTACCTACATGCTAACAGGTACCCCAAGACGACTTGCGAACATGCTTATCCAAAACAACTCACCTGGCCTGGTCATATCTGCCGAAAGTCTACGCTACGCGTAAACCACCCATACAGCTTAACTATTATGCTGGCATCTTTGAGGCAAAGTCTAAGTAGGTACTGATGTCATTGAAATCGCCCGAGGAATCCAGTTGCTACCGATGTTGTTGTCGTCGACTCGTTCCCTAGCCATAACGACCAATCGCACATGTCGAATAGTCGGGCTAAGCTACCTACCCGACCTTAGGTACTTCCTAAGGTAAGTTAAGTACACGCTACCTTGGGCTAGAGCGCATGCTCTTTGCTCTTTGTTGTGCGTGGCTCTCTCTCCGACGATGGAGGCACCTATCCGAAACAACCTGCCCAGCCTATGTATCTATGTCTTGTTTATAAAATTCCCGGCCCCACCGCCCTCCCGAGTCCTCGGTCGGGGCTGCGGTATCCCATCATCTCGATCCAACTACCCGTGGTCGTCTTACCTGCAGGGCTGGCTGGGGCGTTGAGGCACAGCAGGCGAACATAGGCGGTATGCGATATGGCCTCTGCCAAGCCGACCGGATGGTCTCTATATGAGCAGGTCAGCAGACGTTCAAGTCTTGTCAGGCTGTCACCATCCACCGACGCATCCGGCGAAGCCATCCCACGCCAAGCACGAATGTTTGCGTCTTGTCTCGGCACCGGGGCAACACAACAAGGCACGTGGCGTTTGATGCCGAAGTGCTTTTTCTTTGTCATTGTCGGTTCAAGATTGCCCGATATTTGGACAGCGATACCTGGATTGTCTAGGATTAGCATGTTCGTTGTATATTTCTCGCTAATTAGAGGCCTCATCTTAAGCCTGTATGTACGTCCTGCCTGTCCGCAGCCCATTACAATAGTCGTCCCCTTCTCAGCCATCGCGGGCTGCACAAGCGTGGACTAAGTATGCTATGCAAAAATGGAACAGCCTAATCCGAATGTAGGCTTATGCTGCCAGATACGCCTTCCACCCCCCCATATGCTCTATGAATAGTACCCACAGCAGATATAATCACCGCACTCGGTCGGTGCCATATATCCCCATTTTTAAGCTCCTCGCACCAAAATTCCCAACGGCCCAAACGCCACGCAAAATATCAACCAGTTCCGGGTAGATATATCAAACCTACCGCTTAACGCCTTGCAGAAGTAGGAGATGGGATCTTATGATCTGTCGCGCCTTGGACCATGTCTCTGATGAAGCCCTGCGTCTTATTGTGAGATGGGTTCTGCCATGGGGCTCCTTAACTCTTGATTTAAGTCGCCGTCGTTTCGGCGTACTCTGCATTGGTCTCAACCAACTGCTCTATTCGAGGAAGTAATTCAGGTATCCGAAACGGTTTCGAAATGACGTCGTCCTGTAGAGAACGATTAGCGTTGGTTCGGGGGTTGAGGGATATCGGTCCACGAGCTTACCACACCCGCGGCCTTCGCATTTTCAATTTGTTCTGGCCGTGCGTACGCTGTTACAGCAATAATGGGAATGTGGCTAACAATGATGCCGTCTCGCTCAAGTTCACGGATTTTGCGTGCACAAGTCATGCCATCCATAACGGGCATCTCCAGATCCATCAGGATGACCGATATGTCATCGCCCGAAGACTCGTTGCCTTGCCAATAGCGCGATTGTTTCAACACCTCAAGAGCCTCACCTCCATGGTTCGCTACCTTGGTGTTATTTCCGACATTGCGGAGCGACCTCTGCAACACCTTTTGGTTTACCAAGTTATCTTCAACGATTAGGACATCAAATAAACGACGACCATCTTCAGAGAACCTCGGCTCTGGAGCAGCACTCTTTGCGAGACGGCCGAGTCCATCCCGAGCGGTAGGTTTCGGCTGTCGAGTCTCTACCGTAGTAGAGGAACCAGGCGCACGGGTGAGAGGGGGCGCTGATGGCAGAGTCTTATTCTCTGTTGGTGGTGCATTAGTCTTACGACTTTTGATGTAGAAAGAGAACGTGCTGCCAACGCCCTTCTGGGAAGTCACACCGATCTGTCCACCTTGCAATTCTGTCAGTATTCGGGAAATGAACAGACCCAGCCCAGACCCGCCATATTGAACATGGGTGCGAGGTGTAGCTTGCGAGAAACGCTGGAATAGGAGTTTCCTCTCGTGCTCGTCTAATCCTCTCCCAGTGTCCTGCACCGAGAAGTGGAGGTTGATCTTTTCACCATTGCCCCAATCCCGCTGAGCTGTGAGATCGTCTTGGTCCGAACGATCACTTTGGAAGTATGTGACGCCCGACTGCGTTATTTCGGAAATATCTGTAGATGCGTCAAGGGTAACAACGATCGACCGTTTCGGGTGCGCTTGAGTGAATTTGATTGCGTTGGTCATCAAATTAATTAGAACTTGGAGAAGCCGTGAGGGGTCTAGTTTGACCCAATCAATGCCCATATCGATATACCGATTCTTGACCTGGAATTTCATCTCGATGCCGTTCGTATTCAGTTCCCCTTCAAACATCTTGAGCACTCGCTGGACAACCGCCAAAGGCTGCACGTCAACAGGGGTAACCAGAAGGAGCTGTGAATCTAACTTGGACAATGTCAAGATATCGTCGACGATACGTTTCTGATGACTTGCGCATAGGCTGATCGTATTTGCCGCTTCAAGACAACCCGTTAACGCGAGCTTCAAATTCTCGCTTTTTACCGAGCCATCGTCTGGAAGGTTGAACGTGCTTATGGTGCCTGCTATCTCATCCGCACATTGGAGAATTGCGCTAAGCGGGTTGCGCATTTCGTGACTTGTTATATCAATGAAATTCTCTTGCTGGCGTTTGAGCTCGACAGCCTCTTCTCTACGGTGCATCTGAATCTGCTCGGCTAATTTCTGCTGTGATATGTTCGTAATGCATCCGAAGATCCCTTTGATACCGCCCTCAAAATCTTTCTCGGGATAGGCACTCATCAGCACCCATGTGTCAATAATGATACCGCCTTCGTGGCGAGAACATTTGAACCTGAACTCATGGGTAATAGCGACTTTCTCCGAGACAAGGCGCCGCCAAACTGCTTCAAGTGCTGGTCGATCTTCATCCTTGACACTCTGCATCCAGTTATTGACACTTTCTGATCTGTTGTGTCGGGATAAATCCCACCACATGTCGTTGGAGTAAGTGATATGTCCTTCGTGATCGGCTATGAACATGCCGACAGGGGCAAACTCGGCCATTCGTGTGAATTTAAGTTCGCTCTCCTCCACTTCACGAGTACGTAGGTGTAATTGCTCTGTGAGCTCTTGGCGGTCCCGCAACGCCATCTGAGCCGCTCGCTGACCGCGCCGTATTTCCTCTTCGAATAAAACAACCGACGCGAGAGAGGTTGCTAATTGCCTAGAGAGCAGGTTGATGAAGAGTTGATAGTCCTCATCATACGGCCTTCGCGGATTGACACCCATCACGATAAAGCCAACAACACTTTCGCTACCCGTTGTAGGATGGACCGGGAATATAACAATCGAACGGCACGGCTGCCCACCACCTCGCCAATTCAAACCATCCATAAGACCTTCGGGCAAAGTCCCGTGTTCTGCTGATAATGTTACCGGCCTGCCAAGGTTCGACATGGATTCTCGCATGTATGGCGCAAACCCTTCATTACTTGTCTTCAAGTCCAAAGAGTCGACCAGGCAAGGGTGGCCTGGAGGGACGCCGAGGGATGCTTCTAAGCTCAGCTGTGGCGGATTCATCCAGCTGCCTGAATGCATAGAACAAATATCGCTCTCCTGATCCTCCATGACAGAATAGACTAGGTTGAATGGCACATCGTCCTCATTATATTCAAGTCCCTGGTTTACTTGACTCCAGAAACTCTTGACATCTCGGGCGAGTGCCGTCTTCTCCCCAACTTCACGCAAGGTGAGCATCATCCTTTCAGCGATCTTTCGCCGTGTATTGTCAAAGGCAGGATTATAGAGGCCAACAACAGTGCCGTCTTCACCAACTAACGGCACAATCGACCAGGAGAAGAATGCCTCTTCATCGAAGCCGTCTCGTCGCACAATAAAACGGTCGTCATTTTTCATCGTTGCCTGACCTGACTCCCAAGCACTTTCAAACGTCGGCCGGAGTACATCCCAAATTTCAGCCCAAGCTTCTTTGTAGCTTGAACCCATCAGGTCGGGATGCTTTCGTCCGGCCATAGCTATATATGCCTCGTTATAAACCACAGTATACTCTCGGCCCCAGTAGAGCGCTGCAGGATGAGGACTTCCCATCACAAGATTAGAGACGGTACGAAGTTCTGGCGACCAATCCTCAATGGGTCCAAGCGGAGTGGATGCCCAGTCCCGCGTTCGAGCAAATTGAATGTGATGTGGTAAGTCGGGAGTCAAGGGGATCCTAGTCCAATCAAACGACGGTTGAGGCAATGACACGAGAGCCTCAGGAATAAAACCATGGGGTGGGTGGATGACCATTGGTTCCCCCACGTCATTATCCATCCCTGGTTGAGCCTGGCCGTCGACGCCAATTTCACCAACATCACCGAAATAATCACGATCGTGAATTATAACATCGCTGGGGGTTTGAGGCTGGGCGATTGGTGTCAAGCCTCGACTTCGTGATTCAAAACTAGTCTCGCGCTCCAAGAGTGGCTCAGGAGAAGTCTGTGCGATGGAGGTAGCACTTGTATTTGCGCTAACAAAACGGAATCTGTTTCTGAGGATAGAGCAAGTCCAGTTAATACCACCATAGTGATACGACTGCAGAAAGCCGTGTAGCCCGTCCGCGGCGTTGCCACCCGATTTAACCCATGATCGAAAGTTTTGGAAGTCGGCCTTCCCATCCTGACTATCGTTGAAATCACCGTACACTAGCTGACGGATGGCATCCGACACGTGAAGGGCAGGGTTCGCATATAAGATGGAAAAGGGACCGGTAGGAGTGCTGTTGACGGGATTATGGCAATCAACAATAAACGTGGGCCGATCGTCGTGTTCCAGTAACTCTAAAATGCCAATACTCTGGAGTACTTGAAAGCTCGGCGCAGAGGCCTGAGTATCAGGGCTCCGGTTCAACGTCGCGGCTTCGATAGAAGACCAGCTACCTGGAGTGCTCGAAGACCTCGCCGGACTTCCCGCATTGACAGTACCTCGTGCTAGTTTCAGAGTTGTCACCTCGGTACCATCCCGTACTGTCCTTAACATTGTCGTCGCCTCCGACCCCGCGTACCCAAGTGGTCGAGTAAGCAAGGGTTTCTGCCTATGGGAGAAAAACAAGGGTGAGGTCAGTCCGTCGGCGAGCTTCGGTGGTAGAGTGGGCCGTGAGAAGCTGCTCAGATCAATCTTTCGGGGGGGCGAAAGGCGAAATCGCGGTCTTTTATTGGGGGACTGACTATTACCCTTTTCCCCGGCCTCGGTTTCTGATGGCCGCTTCGTCAGCGCTGGGCGATGCTGGGGTGTCTGTTGTGTAGCGATATGAACTCCTCCCTGCTTGCAGTCCGCCTCGCCTAACGAATGACCTGTCTGCCTTTTTCTATTGTGTATATGACCGTCAGACACGATAGCTGTCAAATCATAACGACCAGTCCCCGTCGCAAATACCCCGGATCGTGCTGTTTGGGACGCACTCGCATTGGTAGCGAACGTGCACTGACTCTGCTCGATGGCTTTGCTGAATTTAGCGGGGAGGACCAGGGGCGAGGCTTCGGACGTGATACTCTGGTGAAGGGGCGCTGTGGTCGATTTGTCATCCAAGTTGTCTGGGTGATGCGGTTCGTTATGCACTGTTTCTTGAGTCATGAAGCGGTCTTCCGAACTGTTGGACAAATGGTCGATCACCAGGTGCCAAGCTCCAGACTCTAGGCCCAGACACAGTCCCTTTCTGGGGGTCTCCGAGGATTGAAGAGATCAGGTGTTGTTTGGCCGTGGCCATTGACAGCTCCGAGAGATGGTTGTACAAATTTTGTTTGTGTTAAGGTCGTCGGGTACGCTTACGTTCTAGCCAGGTCTGCTGATATGCTAAATCGTGGCGAGAATGATATTTGACGAGGTTCCCCGCCAAAACCAGTCTACGGGCGAAAATGTGCAAAACCGGACGACTCTATTTTGTCGCGCTTCGCACACGTAGAGGCAGTTCTTCGCGAGCAGTCCGAGGAGCGGCAGGGGTAGTTTTTCCAGAAGCCGCTTCAGTGGATGAAGGCCGAGTCCCTTCTAGTGAAGTAAGTGTAGGGCCACGAAGCAAGCTGTACCGAGGACGCACGTAGAAGACGGGATGGGCAGGGAAACAGGTATAACCAAGAAAAGTGGACGAGCAGGTGTCCGTCAGCCAGCCAGGGTAGGAACAAGCAGCGCACACTAGCTTAGCAGCATGTGGAGAGGTGGAGGTGCGTCGAGATACGTTACAGTACTAAGTCTAGGTATCTGGATGAGTGGGTTGGGACTTGGTTGGAGCAGTCAGTCAGCGCATGCTAGCAGAGCGGGATGGCAGACGGCGGGCGGCGGGCAGGGCGAAGCTGTCTCAGTGTGTATGTACGGAGTACTTGGTATGGCTGTCTGTCGGGCTGGTGCGAGGCAGAGGCTCTCCGGGTTTAGGAGGTTCAGGATGTTGGAGCGATGGGTGATGGGTGACGGGCGATGGGCGATGGATGACTGCGAATGCGTGCTGGACGTGGCAGAGCAGAGAGATGATCAGTCGGAGAGAGAGCCGAGATGCGCCCTCCGCAGGCGCAGGCAGGCGGCAGTAGGTAGGTATAGTGGCATACCGGTAGTATCAACATCAAGGCGCACGCCAGCCAGCACGCCAGCCAGCACGGCACAGTTATCGGACGACAGTCTCAGTCTCCGGCGGCCCTGTGGGAAAGCACGTACCCGAATCGAAATGAAGCCGCAAGGGTCTGCAGGACATCGCGTGTTCCAGACCGAGAATAGACCCTCTTAACCTGATGGCAAGCCCTAGCCAGCCCCTGCAGCGTGGTGCGGATCCAGCCAGGATGGGCGGTGGTTTAGGGAAGGACGTGGGGACGATCACCGCTCAGGCAGGCAGGACAGGGGCAGACGAGGGCGGGACAGGGGGCGCCGTCACTCGCGATCGCCCAGGCCCTAAACCCAACCCGGCCAGCAGCCTGCTGTGGGCTTCTCTAGCGACATAGGCGCACTAAATTTTCTTCCAGTTAGCCCCTTCGGACCATGCCCAGGACGACACCAGCCCGATAAGTATCGTTCGGTTTCTAGCACTCCTTGGCCAGTGTTTGGGGGCACCTGCTTTGGGGGAGTTCTGGGGGGGCTCCTTGGGGAAGCAGTGCTCTCTTGGCATGGCAGAAGTCGTTTTCGTGCGACAAACGATTATCCCACATACCAACTTTACAAGTACATACATACAAGTGCGTACCTCCCTCAAGTAAGGTTCTACTATGTGGGTAGAGTTTACCGCGATGTAGAGAAGATCGGCCGTCGCCGGTCCGTGTCCCCTATCCACGGGTACATATTATGCTTTAAGCGTGTGTTAATCCGCTCTGCCGTGCCGAAGAAGCCTCACCCAAACGGTCCGTATTTCGACAACCGGGTGCGAGGTCTCGCCCGAGTAAAGTATTGGCACCCAATACGCACCAGATATGTGCAAAGGTACATAGTATCCATCTACTTTTGAGGCGATAGCGACGTCATTTGCCTTGGCCGTCTTACTAGGTAGGTAGCAAGAGTTAGATGGCTCGTTGGCCGTGGCCCAGGGCAATTACTTATACTTAGTAATACGTACAAGCCAGCAGTACCTACCTAATAGTACGTACTGTTAGTATAAGTAGGTGGTACCTAACCAACCTTTGGGTACTTACATACTTACATAGTAGATCTAGTACTCCGCACAGCTAGTACTTTGGATGGCGAGCATTGCCAGTACCGTCGGTAAGTACCTAATCTATCAATTGTGTCCCTAAGGTATATTGAGCTATCTGTATACCCTCCTCCTGTGCCCCGCGACATGGTCTTACCTGGTATCATCTGCTTCGGCCCAAGATCCACAGGTCGCCAGTTCTTGCCAGCCAACAGTTATTCACGTAATGATATCCTCAGAATTCGACGGATGGATACTCTTACATACTTGTGTAGTACATAGGACAATACTAGCTTCGCCAGTAGTGCCAGCTCCATTTCCCAAGGATCTACGCACAAGTACGTTCGTACTGACAGGTTAGCTGGCATGTACTCTGCACTTGGTAGGTGACGGGGTTCCATAGGGGTGTCATGAGCGCGAAATCCGTCCGGCTTAGGTTCTTGGCTACATATGGGACAGAGTATTATACGGTACGTGGGTTGGCTTCTCATACGACCCACGTACCCAAGGTAACAGATCATTTTCTCCTCACGCACGGGCTGTTGTGATCAATCAATCACTCACCAGAAATAAAAGTACCGTCTGAACTCCCTACTCAGCATTTCCTCCCTCACCATCCCCCGCTTCTTCTCTATTCCATCGAGCGATCGCCTGTGTGGTGGATAATAAGGTGATATGGGAACAAAGGAGCTCGTGCCCCGATGAATCGCAAACTATTCCCAGGAGGTTGTTAGCGCACCGCCTATTCACAAGTACTACTACCTATAGCTGCGCTTGTGCTTGTGCCGTGTACCGTGTACTATACACTACCTACTACCTACGGTGCTTAGGTACTTGTATCCAGGAAGAACACTTAGTGTACCTAATTCATGGTGCATTAGATGTATACGCGGACAACCTTCAGCTCTTGTTTGAAGATTTCAAATCTACCGGTATAACAGCCAACAGCCAATGCCATTCTACGCCCTAGATCCGGGGTGCGATGTAGGCGAGCGCAGCACGGATTTCCATTAAGCTTCCACGAGTGAATAAGATGTGCCGATATGGGTGGGATGATCGGAATGAACATCCCAGTGCTTCAGATATACAGAACACCAGCTTTTCTTAGGGTGCGCGTGTATGTAATAAGCACTTAATAAGGGAAGTGGCCTCCAAATTTGCTCGGCGTCCCGAGCAGGCGCACCCCAGGGCGGGCTCACTTACTATGTACACTCTTACTAAGGACTACCTATGCAGGGCTCATGAATTCGCATCGCGACCCCGAGACAGCTCCCGCGTATTTTACCATCGCATTCCAACATACGTGGCATGGCCGCCCGGAAATCAACAGACAGCGGCGCGTTCTCAGCTCTGCCTGGCTCCTCGGCTGTCACGGTGCAACTTCGGTGCCTGCGAGTCTTTTATAGCGTGCCGGTCTGGTAACGAGGAACGCCTGTTCCGCCATGTCTAGAACACCTGCCGTGTGACATGAACTTGGGTGCCCCGCCCCATCCGTTCTGGTCGATCCCAGGGTCTAGAGCGATCGAATTTTGCACGAGGCGTGAGAAAATCGGACTGTACAAATCATAGTCCCGATTCTTCCGCAGCGCCATCAAGGGCCTATGGGGAAAGTGATCGGCCAATGCCGGTGGGTGAGGTGTTGACCTGGTACGGAGTTATGCACGTACTGCTTTCGATCAATAGAGGACCTATGTACTCCGTAACCCAGAGATTAAACAAGAATCCGAAGTCTACTGTGTGGTCCGTATGCCCTCATTTCCTGCTCGGTCTCGTATGAAATCTTGTTAGTGGGGCTGAAAACGGGCCGCACCTCAAGCCAACGTGGAGTTGATTTGGTCTGGGTCGGGGTGGCACGGTCATAAGTAGGACGTACCGGCACAGAAGGACGACATGTTCCACCAAGGATTCACATGAACACCTGCATAGGGATCAACCCACTTCGAAGAAGTTTGCAATACCGATAGTTAGCCTAATATATTTAATCCACAGCAGGCCGTGATGCAAAACACCCAGATACGCTTGTTCCAAAGCATCGATGCTCCCTTACCAGCATTCGCTACCGAGGTCATACTCAATCAATATCCTGCTCGGGCTAGCCAATACTGCATCACCCACTCGACTTGTGATAACCACGACACGTGTCACCTGAACACTTGAAGATGACTCACTCGGAGGTCATTGAGGATTTCTCGAGTGGAGGATAGAGATAGGTCTGCTATTGTGGATGATGCCGAATACCTACCTACTTACAATAGGTAACTTTAGTGCTCACAAACCTGAAATTGGGCAGCCTGAGTGAATTACAAGCCTCGAAGGTATGCAGAATCCGACTTCCATGGAGATTCCAGAGCCTTGAGGCTCTTTGATGTCAGTTCCGTCATTGCTAGGGTCTTCACAGTCCCATACAAGATTAATCCGAAACATCAACGGGTAAGACGCCCAGTTACTTGGCACCTTAGGTTTTTTTTTGTCTTTTTTTTGGTAGGGGAGGGAAGGTTGGTAAGACATGATGAGTTGAATGAATGTCAACACAGTGGCCGAGTATGATACTTACCTACTTACTCTACGTACCTTGCTCGAATGACTTCCTGCCATTCTTGAGCTTCTAGTTCAAGTGGACCGCCATTATAGCAGCTGTAATGCTACCATATATCTACTTAAAGAGGAGTAGATGCAGGCTAAATGCGATTATATAATGCCAATGCTTAAGACAACTAAGCCCGCGACTAGTTTTTAAGTTACTCGTTCCTTGCTATTTCCTTAAGTATGGTAACATTAAGTTACAATTATCGCAGTTAGAAATAAGATGATTTCCTAAAGCCTAAACTCGTTCCTAGCTGCAATCTTTTGATCCTCCGAGGGCAATACTTACACGCTGTTTAACTTCCAAGCTTGGCAGGTTTACAGGTACCTCAATTAACCCGATTGATATACTACGAGCGGCCAGCTTAACTAGCCCAAGTGCTATCTACTTAGATAAAGTCGGACTAGAATGTAGTCAGTAGTTGTCGCAAAGTGATATAAAGCTCATATCTTATACGGCCCATTATAAACTTCAGCCTACCAAAGGTAAAGAAAGCATCCGGAGGCCAGTTGATCAGGTTTAGTGGATTCCTCTTCAGGTAACTCTTGGAAATAAACGGCAAGTATTCCGATCATGTTTCGGTTCAATGTTTGCTCCTACGTCGCCTGCGGGAGGAATTTAGGTCAGATGTACTCCGTACTTCAGGGCCTATCAGACAAAGCTAAAGAGCACTGGCGTTCGATTAGGTGCAATGAGGCGCATTGCGTTGTGGCGCTTTCACTAATTCTGTTGGACTCTGGAATGTTGGGAGCGTGGAACGGTGCATCATACCATCATGGCACTCCGTGTAAGAGTCTTGCATTTAAGACAACCTACTAGTACCAAGCAGTCGCAAGCTGTACAGACAATTGTGCGACGTCTTTGACAGTACCGACAACTAATTATAGAAGTTGTGTGGTTGCGCCTTTGTCGGTACAGGTACGTAGGTATGCATACCTAGACAACCCACCAGGACTGGTCTCACCTCAGATCAAACGTGCACAGAGATAGAGAGAGAGATACGTACTAGAGGCACGTGTCCGACAATGTCGCCAAGATTCAATCGTGAGATTCAGTCTCGACATCGTCTCATCCGCAGACTGTACAATCAACGAACCCGTGTCTCCCGTTACGCAGCGTACAAATGGCGAAGGAGGAACACTAATCCAGTTGACTAGGGCCGGGAGCGGGAGGATCTACAAGGACTTTGAGCAAGAATCAACAGCGCTCAGCGAATGAGGAGCCCGGTCGGTGCAAGCTTGGCTGCGCGAGCCAGGCGGTGATTGGCGGGTCTGTGCTCGTGGCCCCAGCCGAGAGAGACCAATCCGGCGCCGGCAAGCCAGGGCGCCGAGGGCGAAGCGCCCGCAATTGTGGCCCTGGGCTCACGGCTCGGCGCTTACAGCTGTGAGAGCGCTCCCCAGCGTCGCCGCCGCCCCCTCTCATTGGCCGGGCTCCAGCATATCACCATCCCATTGCCTGTGATTAGCCTGCAGGCGCCCGCCTTGCCGGTGCCCGCGGTCATGCCAGCGCCCGCCATTTTCGCAGTGGGCAACCCTTATAATGGGTGGCCCCCGAAAAGGGCGGCCGGTTGCGTCGACCTCGTCCGCTCGAACGCCAAATCCACGGATTGATTGATTGATTGATTGATGTGCCATCGCGAAGGGAGTTAATCGCCACATTAGCGAGTCAATGTGAAAGAGCCGGGCGCGATATAGGGATATTTGCGATAAACGTCTGAGGACGCTTCCAACCAAGTTTGGGTAGTAACTGGGACAGACGAGTCTGGGAGACAGCGTTGCGAGGCTCCAGGTGCAGGCTCGCTCTGCCTTTCGAGAAATCGCCATATCCCGAGGTGGACCACTTGACGGATTATACGCATCTCCGCCATGGCTTACAGGATACTGAAGAGGAAATGGCCATCGACGGCTGCCATGTGGATCATGATGATAGTCGAGCTCGCATTGACCGTCACGCTGCTGGTCCTCACCGCGCTCGCCCAGCCAGACACATACCGGACGAAGCTGTGGAAGGCCGGCTACGAGCTGGGCTTCAACTCGAGCCCTGCCTTCCTCCTGTATGAGCAGGCCAACGGAAAGGCGCCGTCCGCGATTCCTTTCGTATGGTCAAGGACGTGAGTTGCACGACAAGCGTGGGTCGAAGTTGGGCGCTGACCTTGCTGCACACGCAGATTGACCGACTTCAATGTCGCCATTGCCATCATCAGCCTTTTCTTCCTCATCACGAGGCTGATCGCAATCATAATGGACTTTTGGTTCCCTATCATTGTCCTGCCCATCAACATCGCGTTCGTGGCTCTCTACGCTGCCAGTCTAGGCGGCCAGGCCGGCCCGGACTACCTTGATCCCAACCATCCAAGCCGCGTGGCTTGGTACGTCGCAAAGCCGTGCACCGTAGCCGCCAACCAGCAGATTCAGTCGTACTGCACCAGCGCAAAAGGCACATTTGCCGCTTTCGCGCTCATGTTGTAAGTCGCTCCCCTCGGGTCGGAATAGCCGGTATAGGACATCACCAGTCTAACGATGCATGAAAAATAGCGTGGTGACTCTCGTCAACCTCGGCTTGACTATCTGGGCCATGCTGCCAAACGAGCGTGACAAGCGAGACTGGGATTCGGATGACGAGGGCGACGAGCCGCTCAGCGCCGGCACCGGGAACAGGAAGGGCACGTCCTGGGAGATGCACTCGATCCCGCCGACCCCGCGAACCGGTCTCATGCCCTTCACCCCGCGTACGACGGCGTTCAATACCCTCGACAAAAGAAATCCTGCGCGACAGTAGCAGGCGCCGGGCGAATTAGAGGGGAAACATATATAAAGGGAGAACGAGGCAGAGATAGCTTCAGCAGCAAATGGAAGAACAGTGGATGAAGTTTCGGATACCCCAGACATCCTATTGATGACGATGATGATGACGAGCGTGGATTTCCTAAACCATAATTTCTGTGAGGGGAGTTGTATGGATACCTACTGGATGAGAAATCCAGGTCGGCGTTTTGGCGCACATGTCAGATATGAATATGTACGGACTGTATTCTATCTATAAAAATCAGAGATTACACGATATTGTGTCGTTCATCGAGACAAGAAAGCCGCCACGACACTGGAAGCATGTAATTATACGATACAATATATCCCAGAACCTTTGGCCTGGATGGTTTGAATTCCACGAGTCGTTTCAAGCTTTTATTGAATTGTAAAAGCTCTTGCGCATGTCTCAATACTATTCCTAGGTCTCGGGTTACTAATAGGTAGGCAGGCCTCGATACAAATGACTTATTATTTCGCTAACACTTTTCTACGGCTCTTTCCTATTCCGCCCCCCAAGCCCCCCAAAGGTAAAAACCTTAAACGGATCCGAAATCCAGGATGACAGCCTGCGAGTCAGGCACGTCAACCTCGACGACGCCGCGTCTGACCTTGACCTTCTCCCCAATCGTCACGTTCCGCATGCGCACCGGCTTGCCCAGGTCGAGCTCGTAGTTGTAGCTGATGCCGTCCCACGTGATGCCCGAGAGCATGTCGCTGCCCTGGGCGTACAGCCTGCGCACGACGGCCTCGCGGCCGTCCTTGAGGCCGTCGACGTCGAAGCTGTACGTGCGGACGGGGCGGCGCGCCGGGTTGCGGTCGTGGATGTCGCCCGAGCCGTTGCGGGTGAAGTTGTACGCGCGCAGGTTGAGGACCATGACGCGCGCCAGCTCGTTGCCGACGTAGGCGGCGTACGCGGCGTCCTGGACGCCCACCTCCGGCTCCGCCTGCTGCTGGTGGCCGCGGCTGCCGCGCGTCAGCGCCAGGTTGGTCACGCGCACGGGCTCGATGCGCAGATTACCCAGGAACGCGGCGACGGCGACGTTGCCGTAGTATGGCGGCCGGGTGGCGGCGGGGGCGAGGTCCGTCGTCTTGGGCTGCCAGCTCGCGTAGCGGTAGTTGGTGCCCATGTGCATGTGCACGCGTCCGATGCCGACGCTCGCGCAGTACAGGTTGAAGTCAATGCCCCAGAGCGCGGCGCCGAACGAGTTGGACACTCCTGGCAACCCCTGGCGGGCGAGCGAGTTGGTCTCGCCCATGATCTGTCGAAAGCCCTTAGGCGCGGCGGCCGATATCTGGGCGAACTCCTCGATGTGCCTGTCCACGCTGATGCGGTTGCCTGTGTGGTTCATCAGCGTGGCTTGGAGCGTCACGCCTGGCGTGTCGGAGGCGGCGATGTAGCTGGCGAATATGTTAATCGTCTGGTAATTTCAACGGTTGTGGCCCATGAGGTGCTAGGGACCAAGCGTAAAGGGGGACAGCTGACTCACTTATGCGCAGCGAACAGGCGTACGTTTTTATCCGTATTCAGCCCTTCGGCCCATGCGACCGGCCCCTTCAGCTGGTACGTGGTCGGCGGGGGCGTGCCGGGCACCGCCGGCGATGCGAACGAAGGCGCAAAAAAGCCAAAGCTTTCGTCGCTCAGCAACTCAGGACAGGCCTCAGCCAGTTTGTCCTTAATAGCTCGCGTAGCAGTCAGCCACTCCTCCACGTAGTCGGCCTCAGTGTAGTTCGATGGTCGCACCGGGCCATGCCTGCTCCTCGGGAAGAGGTCCGGCTCGTTGCCGTATTCCCACCAGTTCAACCTCTCCTTGCCCAAGGTCTTGCAAACGATTGGCACGGTCTGGAGGAGCGTGTCCCATTGCCTGCTGTCGTGGTTCCCGCCCATGTTGAACCCATGGGTGAACTTCACATTCGGGAAAGTCAAATATGACTCGAAGTAGGACGGCCCGATCTCAATTGTAGTCGGGAAGTCTGCCGACCGAGTGACATTGATTGTCCCGTTCAACGCGTAGGTCAGCTCTGGGTTGTAGATGGCGAAATCCTGCGTGGATCCTCCAACTCGTATGTACGGCTTCGTCCCGGTGAGATAGCCCAGGTTGTTGAGCAAATTGTTGGAAAACTTATTCGGATTCGACAAGTTTCCTGTTACGCCGTGAGCGGTGGGAGCTATAAGCGCTCCAGTATAGGAAACAACCTACCTGCGAAGTCGGGAAAGGACGCGAACTCAATCGAGAAGCTCACGAACCCATCGAGCGGGTCACTCCGGCTGTCAGCAGGGACGGACGATTTCAGATTCGATACGATCTTTGCGGTCGCCACGCTGGACAGCACCAGCAGGGAGAAAAGTGAAGTCATAGCGATGCGTTCTCCTCAGGAAAACAACTCTCGCTTGCAATCCCACGTCTGAACCCTTCCTATCCAGATGCTGAGGGAAAACACGAACTTGGGGCGAGGAGCTGGCGACTTTTATAAGCCATTGGCGACAGCATGTTCACTAGACAACCCCAGATCGTCACCATTGCTCCCATTGCTGCTCCCATTGCTCTCCTTGCACATCCCCCGGGCCAGTTTCTCTCACCGATCGTTGAGTCGCACGAAAGTTGCCCCATCGGGGGTAGCATCATGCACTCCAGGATTGGCACGTGGGGAATAGATTCTGGGGAAGGCCTGGGCACCGGGCATGAGGAGAGGATTCGGGCGAAGACATGCCGAATAGACGTGGGGGACCGGGGAAGACACACCGAGTTGGGCAACCAGATATCCCATTTCAGTAACAGAATACTCCGAAGAAACCTGGAGTGTCTTCAAATAGGCCCGTCCAGCCCTCGTCATGACGGGTGTCGGCCCATTCTTAAAGCCCATGGTTCTCTTTTCCTTCGTCCTTCATTCTCCCTTCCTTCTCTCTTTCTCTCTTCTCTTCTTCTCGGCCATGGCCAGCAGGCTTGGGCATGAAAGCACCCCCGGCATATGAACAACGTTTATAAGACAACACTTGGGTTCATCTCAAGACGGGGCTTCATATATAGCTCAGGCACTCAAGTGCCTAGCGTCGGCATCTGTATGGGCGAAGAAGTCGGTTTAGCGTGTTCTAACTTCTAGATAGGTGACCTAGGTGACCGCTGCCCCTTAGCACCGAACCCGCTTGGCCGGAAGAGGTATAGCCCAAGACCGCTTCCCCGCCACCAGCCTTTGGGATACAGCCCTTAGAATATAGCGGGTGTAGCGGTCGGATGTCCTAATGGCCCGCCGTCGACCGGCGCCGATGCCATTATAGCCAAGGTCCACGGATAGACCCAAAACGTCATACAAGCACAAGCTTATATAGCATACGTACCTCCTAGATAAAGTAGTCTAGACTACTTCTGGTGTCAATAACAACGGCTCTCTGAACCAAGCTGCATATGTCACGCGGATCGTGATCGGGATACTGTATTTGGCTTTGTTCGCATTTTATGTTTCCTGGCCTGAGCACCTACCTACTCAATTTGAATCTCCTAGCCTTCGTCCATGATATATTCAAGTCTGCCTCCGCATCGTAATCGCACGTCATGACATTAATACGCGCTCTGCAGAGGAGCGCTACGTCCGCCACCGGACTCGCCATTAGATCCCAGTTCCGGCGCGCCAGCCTCCCATTAGTAGTAGCGAGATCAGCTTCCACAATACCCCCAAAGGTGAGCTGTGCCCAGCCATTAACGATTCGCATCGTCGCAGGAGAGGAATTGACCGCTCAATCTGGCGGCTCCAGCTCAACGACCCCTCGCTGTTCAAGACCGGCGTCTGTTATGTGAACGGCGAGTGGGTAAAGGCCGCCTCGGGCAAGACATTCGAGGTCCATGATCCCGCGACGGGCAAGCTCATCGGAACCTGCCCCGAGTTCGATGCGAGGGACACCGAGGGCGCCATCGCGGCCGCCGCTGAGGGGTTCAAGTCCTTCCGGACAAAGACCGGCCGCGAGCGGTCTAAGCTGCTGCGGAAATGGTACGACCTGGTCTTGGCAAACGCCGAGGACCTAGCGAGGCTGATTACGCTGGAGAACGGCAAGCCCTTCGCGGACGCCAAGGGCGAGGTGAGCTACGCCGCGCAGTTCTTCGAGTGGTTCAGCGAGGAGGCGCCGCGGGTGTACGGCGACACGATCCCGGCGTCCATCCCCGGCAACAGGGTGGTCACGCTGCGGCAGCCCGTTGGCGTCTGCGGGCTGATCACGCCGTGGAACTTCCCCGCCGCCATGATCACGCGCAAGATCGGCCCCGCGCTCGCCGCCGGCTGCACTGTGGTATGCAAGGTCCCGGGCGAGACGCCCTTCACGGCGCTGGCGCTGGCGGAGCTCGCGCACCGGGCCGGGGTGCCGAGGGGCGTTGTGAATGTCGTGACCGCCCTCGGCAATACGCCCGAGGTCGGGGAGACCCTGACGACGCACCCTGCCGTCCAGAAGGTCTCCTTTACGGGTTCCACGGGCGTGGGGAAACTCCTGATGGGACAGGCCTCGTCCACTCTAAAGGTGCTGTCCATGGAGCTAGGCGGAAATGCGCCATTTATCGTGTTCGACGATGCCGACGTTGATGCCGCCGTCGCCGGCGCCGTCGCGTCCAAGTTCCGCTCATCGGGCCAGACGTGCGTCTGCGCCAACCGCATCTACGTCCAGAGGGGCATCTACGACGAGTTCGCCCAGAAATTCGCCGAGAAAGTCAAGGCCTTCAAGGTCGGCCGCGGGTTCGACGAGGGCATCACCCACGGGCCCCTGATCCACGACCGCGCCGTCGCCAAGGTCGATGCCCATGTGAAGGACGCCGAGGAGAAGGGCGGCAAGGTCGTGGTGGGCGGCCAGCGGCTGCCGGACCTCGGCTCCAACTTCTACCAGCCCACCGTCATCACGGGCATGTCCGGGGACATGGCCCTCGCGAGTGAGGAGACGTTCGGCCCCGTCGCCGGCCTGTTCCCCTTCGAGACGGAGCAGGAGGTCGTGGCGCTCGCTAACGCCGCTGAGGTCGGGCTCGCCGGCTACTTCTTCTCGAGGGACCTGGAGAGGATAACCCGCGTGGCCGAGACGCTGGAGGTTGGCATGGTGGGCGTCAACACGGGCCTCATCTCCGACGCAGCCTCGCCGTTCGGAGGCGTCAAGCAGTCTGGATTCGGCAGGGAGGGATCCAGGTATGGCATAGAGGAGTATCAGCAAATCAAGACGATCACGTACGGTGGCATGGATAAGCCATTGCAAAGCTAGGGTTGTGCTAGGTAGAACCTAGGTCGTTATATAATGAGGGAACGATATATTTTATAACTTTGCATGATTTATCAGTAAAAATCTATAGATCTGCTTCTTTATTTTATTGTTGTTGTGATGTAGATTATTTAACTTATTGGCTACCCACTTCGGTGAGCTTTGTGTAGACATAACGATGTATCAATTCTCTTTTTTCCTGAGTGATCTCATTGCAGAGTGCCTAGATAGTGTTAAAACTAGATTGCCCATTCACCTCGCAAGACGGACATAGTTTGTGCTCTTCGGATGTACTGTTGTTGGGACTACCCTCACCTATTTCTTTAGGAATGTAGTGGCAACCTTGTGCATCTCAAGTTGGCTTGGCTTTTCAGGGTATGGTATCATGGCGGAGCGTCTATCAGAGCCACTACCCGACGCTCGATTCGTTACTCAGTGCGGCCACGCAGAGGTGTCTTGTGTGCAGCCTTGTATACGATAATGTGAATCGTCACGCGCAAAACCTCTTAGCCAAGGCCCGCATCAAGGCTGCTTCAACCATGTATCGACTACGCAGTAAGGGGTATTCGCAGGCCTGCAGGTCGTGGTGATCTTCCTTAGGGGGCGAGCCAAAATTCAAACGAAATTCTAGTTGCTTCTGACGAGTGGTGCGTGTGCCAGAAATGTAGGGCTCGGTCTAGAGCACGGTGTCCTTCAACGGACTACCAGCTGACCCTTTCACGATAAGGCAGGCCAGACAAGTATTGACTTTTCCCCTCGCCTTCAGCTCGGCCCGGACACCTCTTCGCCCATTGCACTAGATCTGGTTGCACTGGTACCAGTCTTATTGCAGTAGCCATCCCCTCTGCCGCCGTCAATTACAGCGCTGCCCAGACTGGCTACCGCGTCGACTGCTAGACATTGGTACTCGCGGGGAGACGTGCTGGATACTCGTACCCGTTTCGCAGGACAGCATCGCGCCTACGTACCGATGGGGACCGCCCGGCCGAGCCCTCAGGCGCCTCCGCTCGACACTTAACGACTTCTGCGGGGGACGGCAGCAAATCTCAGATCTGCTGCGAACTTTCCAATACGCCATCACCGTGGTCTGGCGGCTATCTGTTCGATATATGTGGATCGACGTGCTCTGTACCGTCTAGGATGCGCCCGAAGACGAGGCGCGCGAGATTCCCCAGATGCGGCCCATCTACAGCAATGCGGCGTGCAATTTGGCTGCCTCTGCGTCCAACAATCCGCATGGCGGCCTCTTCCGAGCTAGAGATGCGTCAGCCGTCGGGCCGGGGCCGGTTGCGGCACCGTCCGGATCGCTGCGCGACGAGGCGCACCACGTCGTTGGACATGCGCTACCGGGACCGGCAGATCCTCAGCGGGCCACTGCATAAAAGAGAATGGGTCTTCCAGGAACGCCTCTGTCTTTCGACCCGCGTACTTTACTTCGGCCAGTCACAGATCTTCTGGTAGTGTATCTCGGAGCTCAAATGCGGAGGGTTTCCCCACGGCATGCCGCCATCATTTCGCTCGGCTAAGAACTTGGAGCCGCTCACCCTTGCTTCAGGGCAATATGCAACAGAAGCGTCTTGTCTCCTCCTGGCGCCTGCTCCTGTCTCTGCACGGCGCCGGTCTTGTATCGACGAGTTGGTCACTACATCGTAGATGATGCTGGCGACATCCCGAGGCTTGGTCTCCAGCTGGATAAGAGTGGACCGGTGAGTAGTCAAGGTGGTCCAGACAGCATAGAAATAGCGATCATCTAAGTTTATAGTACCTCGTACGATGTCGCACTGGACCGACGCTCACTGTGAATATTACTTCGATCACCCGCCATCCTCTCGAATACCTCAGACTGGTTGTTACCTACTCCCACTTACCGGTCGTGTTCTTGAGGCACGAGGGTAAGCGATACAGTTTAATGTTAAGTTTTTATAAATTGAGTAAATAAACTGTTTGTTTGTTTTTATTATGAAGGAGTTATAAGTAAATCAATCTACAACCTGAAGTTAAGTAGGTAGGTTGGGTAGGTTAGGTATCTAGGTTAGGTACTTAGTTAGGTACCTAGGTATAATTCATTATGCATAATACACATACTCGCTTTAGTGCATACCCCCGAATTCTCATTCACATGTCCGAGCATCCCATCCCTGATACCTCAAAATTTCCGCCGACGAGGGAGCTCAAAACAGCTAACCCACAGCACAACCACATCAATTGCGCTCCATGATACGCCAACCATTCTATTCGGCCCTCGGCCGCACGAGGGGCGACCTCAGCCGGGTCACCGACGGCATCGCCGCCTCCCTGCGCGCCTTCTCCACCGCCCAACAACTCGCCGCGCCCAAAGACGGCAACGAGAACAGCAGCAGCACCAGCCCACGGCCGACGGGGCGGCAGCGCTCCCTCTCCGCCTTCGCCGACCTCGTAGGACTGACCAGCGAGAGCCGCCCGGCACAGTCTCGCCCGGCACGGACGGGTCCTGCGCCCCAATCAGACACCGCCTTCCGAAAACTCGACTTGCGCGGCGAGTCCGCCACCATCAACGTCTCGTCCGCCTTTTCCAACAATATCATTCGCGGCGGCCTGCGAGGTGGCTTCCGGGGCCGGGGCCGGGGAGGTGGCCTGCGAGGTGGCGGTGGCCGAGGGGGAAGGGGTGGAAGGGGTGGAAGGGGTGGTGCCAGTCGGGGCCGCGGCGGGAGGCGGCGGGACGGCGACGGCGACAATGGTCGCCTGGATCAGGAGCGCATGGAGGCTTTTAAAGAGGACCCTGAGGTGCTCGCCATGCGGGAGGCCGAGGATTTAGGCACCGAGCACCAGTTCGATCCGTCCATCTCGATGAGCGACCTCGCGGGCTGGGGCCCCGCCGTCGCGACGTGCGGCTCGGTCTTCGCCAAGGAGGAGACGGTGATCCGCCAGGCGCGCATCCTCGGCGGCGGCCAGGCGTTCCACCCCACCCACACCCTGAAAACCCAAGACCTATGGGCGCGGTACAAAGAGGACACGGGCATCTTCTTCCCGAGCGAGGAGGTCAAGAAGTGGTCGGCGGACAACATGGGCGTCGAGGCCTTCCCGCCGGTTCCTAAGGAGACTAAGGACGCGGTTCTGCAGGACGTGCTCCTCGGCACGTACGACGGCCCGCAGTACGCCGAGCCCGGCGACACGCTCGGCACGGTGCGGAGCTACGTCAAGAGGGACGCCTCGTGGAACATGGGCGCGCAGCGGCGTATCGAGGAGAAGATCAGGAGTCTATTGCCTGGTGGGAGGACAGGGTCCTCGAGCGCTGCCGGCAAAGCGGCCGCAAAGGCTTAGAGATGACGGATGGCTCCTCCAATATTACGATGCCTAAAAACTTGGGAAAGACAACGGAGATAAATATATCCACAAGGCAGCTAGATTTCGGCTCTGGCTCTAACTGTATTATACAACTGTGTTAAAAGAGCAATCTGCTTTATAAAATGTACAAGATCGCTGACACGTATTATTATTCTACAAGAACTCTCTCGGGCGGTGAATTATTTTTTAGTTGGCATAACGAAATAGGCGTGCTCTCAGAGCCGTCGTTTTCTCTAGAGTATACACGGAGTGAGTGAGCCTCTAAACAAGGGTCTACTTCGATTCGGCACTCTTGATGGCGCTCTTCTCCGCATCGTCAATGACAGCAATGGCAGACTTGATGACCTTGTCCAGCTCCTTGTCGGCGGTCCGCTTGAGGTCGGGGCCGAGCAGGCCATCCTTCTTCCAGGTGGCGTGCAGCTTGTCGCGCTTCTGGCGGACGGTGCGCACGCGCTCGCGCCACTCGTGGGTGACGGCGCGGATGCGGCGCACGAGCTCGTCGACCTTCTCGGGCTCGACGCGGAGGACGAGCTCGAGCTCGTTGTCCGGGTCCCGCTGGGGCTGCTGGTTGTACTCGGGGCTGGCCTGCACGGCGCTCATGATGGGCTTGACGTAGGCGGCCTCGTGCACGAGCAGCGAGACGGCGCGCCCCCCGCGCGGCACGACCTGCGCCAGCTCGCGCAGCGGGTACGCCTCCTCGGCGCGGCGGTCGACGGTCACGCGCAGCGCGCCCAGCGCGTCCGGGTCGAACCGCCCGCCCGTCTGCAGCTTCTTGAGCGCCGCCTGGAAGTGCCCCTCGTGCCGCTGCAGCCGCGACTCCACGTCGGCGAAGTCCAGCGGCTCCTCGGGCGACGGCTGCGGGTGCTTCGATCCCTCGTCCGCGCCGCCCCCGCCCCCGCTGCCGCCCCCGCTGCTGCCGCTCTTCTCGCCACTATTGCTGCTGCCCTTCTTGGTGGGCTTCTGGGCGGCCTTCCCGCGGCCGCGGCTGCGCTTGTCGTCGTCCTCTTCCTCCTTCCTCTTCTTGTGGACGGGCGCGGACGCGTGGAAGGCCCGCGTACCGTGCAGACGGCCCAGCGATGGTGCCACCGCGGATGACGAGAGGAGTGACCGTTGGCAACGCTGAGATGTCGGTGTTGTGGTGGCCGCGGCGAGGCCGGCACGTGCTACATCGTGGCTACTGCGGTGAGCGTTGGCGAGGCGAGCTAGCCAGGGGGTCAATTGGGTGGACGTACGCTCTCCCGGCTGGGGAACGGGCGATGCCGTGACGCAGTAGAGCGCGGATTGCTGTGTTGTTCATCGTTGCGCTATTACATCGGGGGGTTGAGATGCTTGGAGCTCTCTTGCACGTTCACAGACTGTTGTGTACCGGCACTTGTAGGGCCCCACCCCGCCCCGGCTGAGAGATCGATCAACACGCCGATAAGATTGGGGCGTTTAGGTACTAGCAGTCAACCCAGCAACAACAGCACCTACTTAACTAGGTAAGTAAATACTAAGTGTTAGATTATATATAGAAAAAATATGGTTTCTGTATGTACCTTGGTCTTTTGGTACAGTAGTATTTTCTAACACTAAGTACTTAACTATACTTGGTAGGTAGGGAGTTTACAGTACAGCACGACAGCGTCCAAAAGCATGAGGAATACGGGAAGCCAACCAACTCCTATTTTGAGTTAGGTGGTGAATATTTATTCTGAATCTATCCAGGTAGATGAACAAGGTAAACTTGGGTGATTGTTCGCGGTTCTAATTCTAAAAACGTTTAAAGCAGTAAATTGGGAACATGTTGGAAAAGATGAATGAGTGAATCGAAGGTTGGAGGGTTTACGGACTTATTGTTGAAACATTGAAGTTTTCGCCTCGTCTAGTCTATGGTATCATAGAACCCTTCTATTCACACCAAGGCCGTTAGAAAACATCCCAGGTCTCAATACCAACACCGGCAACCAAGACGCCCGCCCCCTTTTTCTTGCTGAGGGGGCTCTCGGCCTCATCTGCGCTACATCCCTCCACAACTTCCAAGTCCCCTGCATCCGCGACACCACTATATCGATTATCGAGCAGGTGGACTGACGGAGACGCAGACTGCCAGTCGACGAGCCGCCACGTCTTGACGCGCTGGTCATTGCTGGCCGTGACGACCACGGCGTCCCGCCCGCTGCGCTCGAGCCGCACTATTCCCACCCCCGTCACCGCGGCGGCGTGGGCGGAGCGCACAATCGACTTGTTGCGGACCTCGTACCGGCCCGGGGCGTCTTCCGACGAGGAGCGATGCAGATGTAACACCCCGATGGCGTCGTCGTCGCCGCCCGTGACGACGAGGTACGAGATCCCGGCCTCGGTGGCGATGCTGCGCATATCCAGTGATTTGACGGTGCTCTGGTGCAGTTTCGCGACGAGCACATCCGTCGTGCTCTCACTCTCATCACCACTGCCGGGGGACCGTATGTCTGTGAACACGGCCAGATGGCCATCAGTGGCAGTTGTCAGGACCTGCGGACGGCATCCATCAGCGAAGCCCAGGTGTCTCAGCTGCGTGAGACACGCGCCCGTGTACGCTCGCCTGCCCAGCAGCTGGAAGCCGCGCCGCGCCGAGTAGAGATAGCTCCGCACCGTCGAGTTCGACAGCGCCATCGAGATGCAGAACCTCGGTCCCGTCGGCGACTCGCCCGATCCGCTCTCGACGACTCCGGCCTCGTCGTCGTCGTCGTCGTCCTCAGCCAGGCACCGCACGTCGAAGTCAGTGATCCGAAGATCGCCCGCCTCGGAGCGGTCGGGGAACACGGCCTCGCACACGACGCCGAGCGGGCAGGCGTCGCTCTCGAGCGCCGCGACGCGCCAGACGAAGAACTCCTCGTTGCCGCCGCTGCTGAAGAGGTGCTGGTCCCCTGACCACATCAGCTTCTGGATGCCCGTGTTGTGCCTCTCCAGGGCGAGCACGCAGCGCATCGGGCCGCCGCCACCGCGGCGCTCCCACAGGCGGATCACGGTGTCCTCGGCGCCCGTGGCGACGTACCGCCCCGCGGCCGACGCGGACGCGGCCTTGATCTCGCGGCCGTGGCCCCCGCTCCGCAGCGGGCGGTGCGGGGCGCGTGCCTGCGAGGAGACGCGCATCCGCGACGCCTTGGTGCACGCGAACCGCACGCCCTCGGGGTTCCCCGCGACCCGTGCCTGGTCGAACACGCGGTGGCCACCACCGCAGTTCATCGCCGCGACCTCGCCCTGGCGCGTCGCGTTCCACACCACGAAGTGCCGGCCCCGGAAGCCGTAGAGGACCAGGTCCAGCCCCCCGTCGGGCCTCTCGACCAGCCAGGACCCCTCGATCATGGGGCCGAACGGCGGCCTCGTCTCGTGCAGCAGGCGGACCCGGAGGGTATTCGCCGTGTCGGCGAGCTCGTATATCCTGTATTTCCCGTCGCGGGCGGTTGTGAGGAAGTAGAGCGGCGAGTCCTCGGAGCGCCGCGGGAGGGGAAGGATAGAGGTGATCTTGTCGCTGATCTTAACTTTCATTGTTAGTACGGGGGAGTCTGTACCCTGGGTAGCCGGGTCAAAGATTGCCATGCTCCCGTTCCGAGAGCCGAGGATGAGGTAGTCGTGACACCATGCGGCCGTCGTCACGATGAAATCGGCAGGTACTGTTATCTCTGTCCGCTCAAGTATTGTGCGGTCTTTCTCACCGAGACGGAGAAGTTCCGCCTTTGCACTTCCGAACACAGTGATGAGAATTTCGATACACCCAACATGTTCTCCGGCTGAGTTGCCGCCCTTACGAGGAGCCGATGGTAGAATGTCCGAAAGGCAAATGATATCGGTAATTTTCCGCTCCGCTTTATAGAATGGCTGGAGCGAATCGCCGCTCCCTTCGTGGTAGTAAAATAACTCGCCGTTGGGGGCGCCGATGAAAGCAGTCGAAGCCCGCCTCGAACTTCTGATGATGGTGTATGATTGTATTGTTTTTTTAATCTCCTCGGGTATCGTGAGCTCTTTCCATTGTGTTTTGCTGCCAAAACTACCGACGAATACACGACCTGATCTTGTAGTGACGAGTAACCTGTCGCCTGTGATGAAAGTGAAACTTTGGAACGTCTCTTTTCCGTTTCCATGTTTGAAGGATAGATCGGGAAGGGTCGCTTCGTCGATTCCGTCGTGGCATCTTTCAATAAGGGATGCCGGGGGTACATCGAGTTCCTCGATAGATCGCGGGTAGTGATCAGTGCCCTCTGTTATACCATTTATGATTTTCGATGGATAAAAATTATCGTTCTGTATGAGGGCTATCTTGCCATCAGCACCGCCAGTAGCTACCAGGAGGCCATTCTCGCTATAAACCATAGCGTGAGACCAAATCTGTTTCCCGCTGTGATTTGCAAAGGTCTCGTGATGCGTCAGCTTAGCGGGGGTTTCACCGGCGCTGTCCGATACCCTTATTCCAGCTTGCCCCGGAGTCGTCTCAAGGCCAGCGTCTAGTTCGAGGTGCCACCTCTGCATCGTAGCATCTTCTCCAAATGAATAAACTTCAATTAGGTCTCCTCTTGAAAGGCGAACAGGGCTCTTGATCTCGACTTGCCATATCCTGGACACATGACCCATAGCCATTGCGACACACCTTGACTGGTCGTTAGCACGACCTATCGAGCCAACGATAGAATCGCCGAATCCGGTTTCCCTCGCGCCGGAAATTTGCGTCTCATAACCGTTTCTGTTGTCTGCAGACCCCTTGCCTCTCTCGGTGATATCCCAGATCCGGATAGTCCTATCGTCACTACAGCTCGCTAGGAGTCTGATCGTTTCCCCTGAACTCGTGAGTATCTCAGGAGAGATGTGAACGCCAAAAATCGAACCTTCATGACCCGAAAAAATAAATAGGACCTCGCAGCCGGCTGTCACTTGTGCATGCTCTGCCTTGGTACCTAGTTCCTGGTCATCGGTATCGACAGTGGAGTCAAGGTGACACTTCCACACCACGATCTCGCCGAACACGGTCCCGGCAGCCACCAGTACACAGTCGCGCCGGACCCAGAAGAAATTCCCCGAGTACAAGATGGGCCGCGAAGGCGACCGCACTCGTCCCAGGATGAGAGTATATCCATCAGCACTTACACACCCTTGAATGACCTCGTTATGTGCGGTAAGCAAGACAACGTGGTTGCCATCAAAGGGGGAGATGCGGCCGTCGAATATCCAATCAGGCGCCATGGCCTCGGGCGCAGAAAGGACCGCGTCTATCCATACCCGACGGCCATCGCTCCGCGCGATATCAGCGGCATCCTCCTCCTCGCCGGCGCATAACAACGCCTCGACGACGTGCCCGGGCAGGACCTTGACGGTGTGGCCACCCCACACGAGGATCCGCGGAGGCCGCCCGGTAGCGCCAGCAGCGCCGACATGGTCGTCGTCGTCATCGGCACCATGCGGCGGCGGCGGCACGGAGATCCCGTGGATGGGCTGTGCGCGGAACACGGGCAGCGAAGCGCAGAGCCGCGAGGCCGCGACGTCGTAGACCTGTATGGCCGTGTCTTCGGCCGCGAGCAGATATCGCTTCCCGCGCAGCGTCAGGAAGGCGAGGGCCGTGATCGGCGCGAGCACGTCCTCACGGTGGAGTCGGCCAGGAGGTGCCGCCTGTGACAGATGGACGTTAACAACCGCGTCATATGAACATTTACTCTTATTCCTGTCACTATTGATTTTGTAGGGTTTGGTGGGACTCGTGTGGGGTCTTGGCGACTTGAGGAGTTTTTTCGGTTTTTTTTACAGTCTGCCCCTAAAATGAAAAATCGGCTTACCATTGCTCGTGTTGTTCATAACTGTGCCATGTGCCGGTTTAAAAAGGTGAATTGCGCAGAGGCACGGGTTTTTAATCCGAAAGGTTGTTGGCGGGAATATTAGGTATTTCTAGGTGTCTGGGTCTTTGGTGTATTCAAGCACGTGATTAGCGTGGTCGAAGACAACTCAATAATGATATATACAGTTTCACGTAGTCGCAAGAATACCAGGATCAAGTTGATTTCAAAATAGGATCATATATTTCATTACGGTATCGATCATCGACACATACTGGGTATTCTTTTTGAGACGCAGTATTGGTTCTCTTACATCCCTAAGACAAACTAGGTTGTTCAACCCAATCGTAACCCAACCAAGCGCCGGCAAATGCAAACTGGAAATATGAAATGTGAGATCTCCGATCTAATCCGCACGACACGCCTCTGTCATTGTCCCCCCTTAAACTCTAGAATGGGAGTAAGGCTCATAAGCGAGATCTGATCGCGCACCACCACGTTGAGGGCCAGGATAGTTGTTGTAACCACTGTAGCCGGAGATGCGGTTTTCGCCGATCGGGGCGTATGCGCCAGTGGGACCTGCCTTTTCGCTGTCCACATGACGCGGTCGGCCGATACGGGGGCGGTTCTCGGGCTTGCAGCAGCAGACGGAGAATAGCCAGAAGAGACTGGCGCCGATGGCGAACGCGGCACTTATCCAGGCGACGGCCAAGTAGCTCGTGTTGACGTTGGCCTTAACGCCAAATTCATGTCCGGCGCCTAATACAGCACCGGTTACTATGCTACCCGTGACGGTTACGAGAACGGCGAAAGCGATGACGGCGGTGGTGGCAAAGCCGGAAATGATCCAAGTGATACACGAGACTCCTCGGGAGCATCCCGAGAATAATCCGACCAGGAGTTCCAGACCCAGAGCAACGATGGCAATGATGAACACCACCTCTGTCCACTTCGTAATGGTCTTGTATAGATCGAGGCCATCGTCAAGTTCCTTGGGAAGAGTAACATTCAGCCCAGCCACATCGGTAAGCCGCGACAGCCAGTCGAGATCGAGCTCATGAGAAGCCCAATCGAACTGGGCCTTGGTGCAGTTCCGTTTGCCTTCCTGTGGGGTGACACAGTAGCCCCAGAGAGTGAAGTCGTAGATGTTAGCCAGTCCAAGGTCGGAGGCCTGGATCGTAGTACCACTGAGAGCATCGGCCACACCGCTGGCAACGTCGGCGGTCACGTCAGTCTCCTCCTTGGAGGACAAAAAGCTGGGATCGTGCCACTCGACAGGGGAGCGATTAATGATTTCCTTGATTTTGCTGCTGACATCGTCGCTAGCGTTGTCAATCTTGTCATTAACCTCGTTGGTGAGGTCCTCCAGTTTTGTGCCAGAAACGAGCGAGCTGACGTTGTTGACTATGTCCTGTAATTGCGTGGCATCAATGGACAGATTCGTGATGTCGATGCGGAATACATATAAGTCGTTGCTGGTCACGCCAGTCAGGCCGGCAATGAGGGCGGCGATGATGCTCGCGACGGTGAGGATGAATGGCAGAGCCACGCAAAAATATCTTCCAACGCCCATCTTCTCAGCGGACCCGGTGTTTTGCGGGTGACCTTTGGTTTGCCACGCGTATCGTATAACTGGTGGTATGATGTAATGGCCCGAGAGAGAGGCTCTGTCGCAAGATAGACTGGACTAATTTACACAAAGGCCAGAAAAACCAGAGTGAATCTGTGTCGTCTCGCGGTCGCAAATGGGCGGAATGAATTGGAGACGGCCGCGGCAAACCTAAAAAATGCAAGAGTCGAGAACGACGAGGGATGAAATCAATGATGGGAGAATCCTGAATCTAGGGTCCGGAGGAAGGGATGGCATTCTTTTGTATTTCTCGGTTGTAGGATGACCGCAGATCCCAACGTGTTTGGGGTGGCGCAGTATCACCTAACTGAGGGAGGGCATAGTGCTAGTGTGATGAAGTAGCCCAGTAGAGGGAAGTACCTGCGTCCCTCATATATCTTGAGGCTCAGCTGGAAGTACTCTTGGCATAGATGGCACTTTGGTAGGATCGAGCGGTACCTGTTTGCTCTGCCGACCCCTGACAAAGAGGACCCACAATCGTGGCCACGTAGTGGGCGATGCACCAAGGAGTCAAGGACTCTCGAAGGACAGCGTCTTTTCAGCCCGGCTGACAATGTCTCTGTTCCCGAAACTCAGCCCCCCGGGACTGGCATACGTACGATGTTTCTCAGGCTTCTAATGTGGGGGAGTCTACTGCCCGAAAAGAGTTATTGAAAGTCTCTTGTACAGCCCACGTAGTGTTAAATTACTTGTGGTATCAGCACCCTCAAGTGCTTACCATTTCCCTGCAGCAGGATCCGACTTCATTAAATCAACAAAGCACAGATATTTTTGTGGACATGCCGACAGCAGAATCTGGAGACGCCAAAATACACGTAGAGAGGACAAAGAGTTAAAAAACCCGAGTCAGTATCTGCAGATGGGGGGGATGCTGATCAAAGGTGCATTGTCAGAACAACGGGAGAAAATATGGGACGGGTGGCAGGCCGCGTCGCCTTTTCACGCCAAGAATGGCAGGGCTTGTTTTGATGGCCGCAATCCAAAGACGTCAGCGGGCTACGGACGCGCACAACCCATAACCATAACCCATCAAGCCGGATGCTTGCATGGCATAGCATCGCATTTCCACCCCCGCGCGCTGTTGGATACGTACGTATGCGCATGATGTTACGTATATACACGTTGTTGTACGATTTGCCGTGCGTACAGCTGCGGCCCAGCAGGTGATGGACAAGACTGTCGCTCGTGGGGAGAGACCATCATCGGGTCCTAGTCGGTATAATCCGTATGAAAGAAGAATGTCAATTCTCTCTTGCTAATGGCCTCAGTCAAAGTTCTCTTGAACTTATTTACAAAATGCAAATATATATATCCTTGCCTGTAAACGAACCATCAGGGTAATACTACACCATAGGATACTGGTCGCTACATTTCTCTACTAGTACTCAAAGCTCAAAAGCCTTAGTTTCGGTCTAGAGACGATATAGCGTTCGTGAGTTCGTGATGGAAGACACCCAGCCGTTGCACCGTGGCGCAGGCCGACGACGCTGCGTGGCTAGGCAGGAACAAGCCCCAGTGCTGCGAGAACCGGCCCCGCTGACACGCCTAGAGTCCCGTAACTGGCTAGGGCCTATCGTGCCAGCCTGACAGCAATTTCTAAAAATAAAAGCGACAAGTCCTAGTCCTAGATAGAGCACGATGTCATACGTAGGTAGTCCCTTATGTTTCGCCTGTTTGTGAGCAAGAGAAAGCTGCATCACTGGTGGCTACTAGTCCAGTAGCACATCGAACCTCTCGTTTTTTCACCAGCCACATCTGTAGAGAACAAGTTTATCATAGTGCGGCGTCTTCGAGTTAAGATGTCTCCAAGGCTTTGTGACGTTCGCCCACATTATGCGTATACAACGGTGCGACCACACATGTCAAACCTCTGTGGGCTGAGAATGACATGGATCCTAGCACCTGAGCGATTAAATCAGAGTACCACCCCCATGAGACATAAGGCTTGACTCTTCGTAAGTAACTACGTATTTTGGACGGTGTCGTCGCCGATGGATCTGGATTTCCCAAAGGCGTGATTCCCAGGTTCCCCCTGACCGTTTTAGAGAGATGAAATATTGACACTCTTGTTTATTATCTCGCATAAACCTAACAAGGTAGTGTTTCGGCGGCTGCAACTAATGAAGTGGCACGAGCAATACGGGCGAATCCATGCTCCCACTGCGGAAACAGAAAGCGCCTTGTTGGACAGAAGGATGAAAGGCAAATGTAGGTGAGGCCTAACTTGTACGTAACTACAAAGATCCAAGCCTGGGTTTGGCTGACAATATTGAGGTCGTAGCCAAGATGGTTGGACTACCGGTACGCGACCCGTGCAACTGGTAACGGCTTCTTTTTAATCACTCAACCGTGCGCCAAGCGAGAGCCAAGGACGCAGCCATACCTGTATATAGCAAGACTGGCTGGCAACCTCGTGCTTCCACTCGTGCAGCTCGAAGCCCTCGAGATTTCTTTTTAGGGTACCTCGGCATAGGTGGTCTCTGCATACCTCTCGGTTGCTCCACGACAATGCGGCACAATGCGGCTATTCAAGTTTGATGGCTTTGGGCACCTCACCTCCCACATACCAATTACAAATTCGGCGATGTGCTACCCCAAGAGAGCTCGATTCCTACCTATGCGGCCAGCGACTGCGTTCCACGACGGGTCCGTTAGGTACCAGCGATTCACCCTGCCCATGGCAAATCGCACGGCCGGCGGACGTTCCCACTATCGCCAATGCGACCTTGGAGTGATTAGGCCTTGGTTTAGAGGCAGCCGACAGAGAGCTCCTGCCCATCCGGAAGATGTCGAAGTCTATTTGTTTTCGTAGGCGGGATACGAGTACGTCTGATTCCGCGCGGCGGGAGCGCGTGATTGGAAGATGGACATGGCGACGTGACAGCAACGAAGAATCGACGGAATTCGCAAATACAAATTAAAGTGCCAGTTCCGATTAGCCTGCACGACACCGCGTCACCTTCAGGCCACCGGCACCCAGCAGTGTCGCATTGCGCGCCCATACGACCTCGCTTTGCACCGCACACGTTGTCGCATCTGCCATTTACGACCAAGACCCGGGCCGTTCCTTGTACGTGTACCCCGGGGATCTGCAAGTGGGTAGATGGTTCATATGCCCCCAATATGCCGTGCGCAGACGAGGCGCCAACAGGCCATCCGACTGACTGACTGACGATGGTGTCGTAGAGCTAGCTAGCTACCTGGAGGGAAAACGAAGCGACGGTTGCGAGACGTCAAACAGAGAGCATGCATACTTAGCATACCCCATGTCGCTCTCTCCGAGACTCATGGTCGGACCCCACAAAATTCGGGGCCTAACCCATACTATGTAGGTACCGTCGGTGGAGGTACCTGCCTCTGACTGTCCACCTCCTGGACTACCTGCTGCTATAGGCACCAGGAGCCGTGTCCGTGGGAATTGGCAGCCCAAGACAGATCGGTTGGTATTTAGCACTTATATCCGGTCACAAGACGGCCGTTGTAGGGTGGTGCCGTTGCATTTGCGGGGCCGCGGAACCGTCCAAGATGCCGCTTGCGCTTTCGCTCCGGTGGTTCAGTGCTCTCTGTATATGGGCATCGACGGTACATTCTCGCAAGGTAGCGCCCGTTCTCACCTGTTCCACCTGTTCCACCCGTTCCACCTGTTGCACCTACGACCTACCCACTTCGAGAGCAGCCCACCCGTGTGCTTCTGCCCACCTCATCTACCCTGCCTAAGGCCTGCCTACCTACATCATCAGCTTCTAGAAATATACTTAGCCGCCCCCTTCGCCTTCGACAACAACCTCAGCTATCGATCGCAACGCGGCACGCAACCCTCCATCTCTCAGCGCCCCAAGCTCCCCAAGGTCCCCCGGATACCTGCCCAAGACAACCGCCTAGGCCGACCAGCTCCTCGCAGCCTTGGCGGGCTTCAACGTTGGTTAGTTAGCTCGCCCGCCGTCGCGCACGTCTCACCCGTCTCACCCACCGCATTTCACAAGTCCTGCACGAGTCCACAGCCCAAGCCTCATTTGGGTATTATTTTTCCGCCACCAGCAAAAAGCAACGCGGCATCCTGGGACTTGACCCCGTACCAAGCCTCGTGCGTCGGTGCAGTCGAGGCCGCTTGGCAGTTCACCACATACTCCGTACTCCTCCCCCAATACCCTGCAATATACCACGACTCGCTACTCTTGAGGAGTCCCTCTCGCCCTTGTTTCTTTCTCGCCGCCTGTGATTGAAGCGATCTCGAATATACTGCCCATCGGATTCCAGTGCCAATCGCCGCCAACACCAGAACCAGCACCGGCACCCTTTCTTTACCTACCTACCTAAAGTACCTACTTAACCCGGGTTGGGTACCTACCTACTTGCTTAACCTACTTATAACATCATAGGCGAAATCGGAAACCCGTCGCATGACTGTCCGCTGGAGGGCATCTGCCAATGATATAGCCAAGTGCCATCGACTAGCTCGGTTTCTGCAGGCCAGCTTCCTGTCGGCCAAACCTTGCTTCGTAGCGTGTGCCACGCCCAAGTCTCAACCACCATAAACTTGGCGCCGCGCCGCGCCGCAACCGAGTTCACCGGCCTGGCTCGTTTCTTCGACAGTAGTGTCTACGTAGGACTCGTTTTCTCTTTCCATACTGCGACCGCTACCAGCCGCCGGGGTACGATTCTGCTTTTCCACCTCTCCTCCTGTCCCTCTCGCTCTCCGGCTATTCCTTGTCGTCGCAGCCTCCTCTCGTCGTGGCAGCTTCTTCAGCGGTATGCACGCATCCACGGGTCTACCTATCTGTCTGACCTGCTCCCCTACACTGACATTAGATATCGCATAGCCGCAACACCCCAGTATGCAAGCGCTTACTCGAGTAAAGTTTCTCCCCGCAATTGTGAACGCCGCCATCACTATCCATCTTTCACTGTCGCCTGCATCGATTTCCATTGTTCACCGCAACCTCATGCGCCGATTGCGTGGCCCTTTGAACTGTCCTTTGAACCCTCGATTAGGCACACCGCTATTGCATTGCATGCTGCGCTCGATTATCTGGATGAAGTGAGGCGACCTGAGCTGATCTGGTCTTCCCACCTACTTAGGTAGACACATAGGTACCCACCTGCGCCCTCGTCATAGATCAACTCCGACCGCGCTCGTTAATATACGTACCTCCGATATCCCCGTTCCCCGACACGTACGCACGGCTGCAAGACTCCCGGTATTTTCAACACGCCGCTTGTTTCCGCTTCCTTTTGCAGGCAGTCTCAACGCTTCGGATCACAAAGACGGACGCCACAACGGCTCCCCAAACCTCTTCCGTTCTCCTTGCCATCCTGGTACAGCTATTTCATCCTCCCTAACAGTCTAAAAACACAACAACCAAAACCACCAGCATCTGCATACACCAAAACTTGCCGGACGGCGGGCGTCTGGGCACTCGTTTCCTTGGTTGGACTCCTTCTACGAGGCTACGAGGCTACGAGGCTCGGACATAGTAATTACTACTTGGTCCATCGATCCAGATTATGGGCAACCAGAGTTCGAAAGAGAGCGGAGGCTCCAGGGGCTCCGCCGCCGCCTCGGGGGCCGCGGATCGCCCTGATGGTCTCCAATCATACCCTTCTCTTGGTAAATCCGATACGAAAGAGTCGTCGCGCTCGTTCAAGGCGCTTCGATCCAAGATCCCCGGTAGTAGTGGGAGAACGGACAGTCCACGAAGTTCCACGATTATCTCTAACGGCGAGACCCTGGTGGACAAATCCGATGTCGCATCCGTAAAGTCTGGGCGAAGCAGCAAGTCGGGTGTATCTCGGTCCAGCCGCGTCGACTCCATAACTAGTCTCCAGTCGCCAGACTCCATTGCGTCTCCGTTTGATGATGAGGCGCAGCCGCCGCCATCACCTTTGCAGTCTGCCTCGATGAAGGGGGGCCACGGAGATATTAGTGCTGCTCAAGCTTCTGGGGAGGTCGACCACGTCTCCGATCAACCGCCTTCTGGTGTTGCTAATCCCAACCCACAGTTGCAGCAACAACCTGGCGCTTCGATCCTCGTAAAGAGAGAGAACATAACCAACCTTATACAGTCCGCCCCCCACGAGGAACAACCTAGTAGTGTGGCCATGGGTGAGATCAACGATATTGACCTTGACGATTTTATCAAGCGCCTCCTCGACGCCGCATATGCTGGCAAAGTGACCAAAAGTGTTTGTCTAAAAAACGCCGAAATCGTGGCCATATGTCACAGAGCACGAGAAGTGTTCCTTTCTCAGCCAGCGTTGCTCGAGCTTGATGCTCCTGTCAAGATCGTTGGGGACGTGCATGGGCAGTACACCGACTTGATTCGTATGTTCGAGATGTGTGGGTTCCCTCCCACCGCCAACTTCCTTTTTTTGGGTGATTACGTCGACCGAGGGAAGCAGTCGCTCGAGACGATTCTATTGTTGCTCTGTTACAAGCTCAAGTATCCCGAGAATTTCTTCCTTCTTCGCGGAAACCACGAGTGCGCCAACGTTACCCGTGTTTATGGCTTCTACGACGAATGTAAGCGAAGGTGCACTGTCAAAATCTGGAAGACCTTTATCGATTGCTTTAATACTCTACCCATTGCGTCCATCGTCGCGGGAAAGATTTTCTGCGTTCACGGTGGCTTGTCGCCGGCACTGAGCCATATGGATGATATCCGCAATATTGCGCGTCCGACAGACGTCCCCGATTATGGACTACTCAACGACTTACTATGGTCCGACCCGGCCGACATGGAAGCCGATTGGGAGGCCAACGAGAGGGGTGTGAGTTATTGTTTTGGGAAGAAGGTCATAACTGACTTTCTCGCCACGCACGATTTTGATCTCGTCTGTCGGGCACACATGGTTGTCGAGGATGGTTATGAATTCTTCAATGACAGGGTTCTCGTTACTGTCTTCAGTGCACCGAATGTACGTACAGCCCAACCCCAATACACTATACCAAAACATGAAACTAACGGAGCCATCCAGTATTGCGGCGAATTCGATAATTGGGGCGCTGTCATGTCCGTATCGGCAGAATTGCTCTGCAGTTTTGAACTACTCAAGCCACTTGACTCGTCTGCTCTGAAAAGCCATATTAAGAAAGGCAGGAACAAGCGCAACAATATGCTCAACAGTCCGGTATGTTTAGATGTCCCATGGCCCAACGAACAAAAGCCTAATGCAATTTTTGTAGCCGGCAAGCGTGTACCCTCAGAGCGTCTAGTTGTTGTTGTAATGGAGATGCACTATTTCATCGAGTTGATACTCTATACAAGCAAGATATGCTCTGATTCTGTGGGCGTGAGGATACAGCCACGGGATTTCAAAGGCTGTATCGGTAGGCAGGTGCGCTTTGCGGCTTAAGTCAGCCCAGAGTAGTGCGCGGGCATTCGGTTACGAAAGGCAGCGTGCTCTTCAGCCTGCGGCCGATCGCGTTGGCCGAATCCGTTTCGGTAGATTTATCTTTGGGAAGGCACTAGGGAGACGTACTTGAAGTACAAGGGTGTAGCAATCCTTGGGACAAAGTAACAGTGATCCGGGGATGGATCTGCTCGAAGGGGCTTAACGAACTTGCACCATCAAACCGGGGGAAGCCTCTTCGTCGGGGGAGCGGCAAGCCTGTATGTTATATCAGGCGTATTGGTAGACAGGACTTCTATGTATATTAACCTGGTTTTCAGTGACTAACTGACATTGCTTTGCGGAAGGAAAGTTGGTATATCTCCATCGAAGCTAATACATTAAAAACATGGACGACGTTCAACGAAATTATCTGGCGGTGTGTAGTGCTGCAATTATTTGTGAAGCCTGTTCTCAAGCGTGTCATAAGTGGCGCCTCAGCTAACCTTCCTCTAATAGGGAGCAGTGTGATCCTAGAGCATCACAGATTGAACGCTGGGGTTTATGGTCTAACAATTGCAAGAAAAATCGCAGAATAGCGCGGCAGTGCGTAGCTATAGAGAACTTGACTGTAGATAGGTTATTGACTCTGGACACACGCGGACAACCCCGATGTGTATCAACGCCCTATAGCAATAGGGCCTCTAGCTATCTAGATATACGACACGACCTCATATGGCTTGGTTGTTCGCCAGGCCGTGGTTTCCGGGCGTTCTCCGCCGGATATATTCTACCGGTCCCTTCGCAAGCGGAGCCGATCCGTGGAGACGGAATGAACCCCCCGCATACCAGTATGGCGCAATCCTCCCAATATCTCTTTATGAACCATATCTCGGCGAAACCAACCAACGACAATTAGCGAGGGAGCCGGCCATATTCCTGCCTTCGTCGCTTCCAATATCAACATACGCTGCCAAGCTAGCTGGACACTACGCGAGGCCCTCATCGCAAGAGTAATCTCACCGACGTTGCACGGAGCTCCACGTTGACGCCGCGAGCAAGCACAGAAGGGAACCGGGGAGAGAGAGGGGAGGAGAGGGAAAAAAGAGAGAATGGAGGACTACGACCTCGACCGGCCGGTGGGACCGGCGCGGGGGCTGCGGCAGGGGCTGACGTCGTACGGGGACGCGCACTTCTCGCTGTTCCTGCGCAAGGTGTTCATCAAGGCGCTGGGGTACAGCGAGGACGCGCTGTCGCGCCCGCTGGTGGGCATCGTGGACACGCGCTCGGGCTTCAACCCGTGCCACGGCAACGCGCCGCAGCTCGTCGAGGCCGCGCGCCGCGGCGTCCAGCTCGCCGGCGGCCTGGCCGTCGACTTCCCCACCATCAGCCTGCACGAGTCCTTCGCCGCGCCCACGAGCATGTTCCTGCGCAACCTCATGAGCATGGACACCGAGGAGATGATCCGCGCCCAGCCCGTCGACGCCGTGGTGCTTGTCGGGGGTATGTGTGTAATGATTCTCTGCCTTTCGCCGGAGGGAGGGGTTGTTGTAGTCGGTTTCCGATGTTTCGCCTTCCCTCCCCCCCCCCCCCCCCCCCTTTTTTTTTTTCTTCTGGTTTAGACTGTGTGTGTGCTAGGAGCATCTGCTGAGGAGGAATAGGCTGCGATAAGACCACCCCGGCACAGCTCATGGGCGGGATCTCGGCTAATAAGCCGATCCTGCACCTCGTCACGGGCCCGATGATGCCGGGGAGTCACCGGGGCGTCCGCATAGGAGCCTGTACCGACTGCCGGAGCAACTGGGCGAGTTACCGGGCGGGAGCCATCGATATCGAAGAGATCGCCATGATCAACGAGGAGCTTGCGCCGACTGTGGGTTTTCTCCCGAGTTTCCTTTTTCTTTCTCCTCTTACTCCTCTCCCCCCCTTAACGGCGCTCGCTTCATAATGGGCGGATGTTGAGCTGAACTGGCCTTTTTTGGTCCTCGGGCTTTACTGATTCCTCAAGGCCGGCACCTGCGGCGTGATGGGCACAGCCAGCACGATGGCCTGCGTGCTCGTGGCGCTGGGACTGATGCCGTTGAAGGGGGCCACCGCGCCGGCCGTCTCCTCGGCGCGCCTGCGCATAGCGGAAGAGACGGGGGCGACGGCGGTGGCGATGATCCGGGCGGGCGACGCCCTCCGGCCGCAGGCGATGCTGACGCGGGAGTCGTTCCTCAATGCCATCACGGTGCTGCAGGCCGTCGGCGGGTCGACCAACGCCGTCGTGCACCTCATGGCCATCGCCAACCGCCACCCGCGCGTCGCGGGCACCGTCACGCTCGACGACGTCGACGCCGTCGGCCGCCGCACGCCGCTGCTCGTCGACCTCAAGCCCAGCGGGGCCGGCTACATGACCGACTTCCACGACTCGGGCGGCATGGGCGCCCTGCTGCGCGAGCTGCGGCCGCTGCTGCACCTCGGCGCCATGACGGTCACGGGCGAGACGCTGGGCGCCGTGCTCGCCGCCGACCGCGCCGCCGCCGTGCCCCGCGCGCTCTCGTGCGTCGCGCCCCTCGCCGACCCGCTCTACCCGGCCTCGTCGCTCGTCGTGGTGCGCGGCAACCTCGCCCCCCGCGGCGCCGTCGTCAAGGCCAGCGCCGCCGGCGACCGCGCGCTCCTCGCGCACGCCGGCCCCGCCGTCGTCTTCGCCGGGTCCGCGGACCTGGCGCGCCGCATCGACGACGACGCGCTCGAGGTCACGCCGGACAGCGTCCTCGTGCTGCAGAACATCGGCCCCGTGGGGAACCCCGGCATGCCCGAGGCGGGACTCAGTGCGTTCTTCCCTTCCCCGCTCTTCTCCTTTTCCTTACTTTTCTTTTCTTTTTTTTTTTTTTTTTTTTAAAAAGAAACCCCCCGCTTAAACCAAACAGGTCTGCTGAACAAGTCACTGTTGCCAATCACGCCGTAAAGCGCTCCTGCTAACAAGTGGGTGTTTTTTTTCTCCAGTCCCCATCCCGCGGAAACTCGCGGCGCGAGGCGTGCGGGACATGGTGCGCATCTCGGACGGGCGGATGAGCGGCACGGCGGGCGGCACCATCGTGCTGCACGTGGCGCCCGAGGCGGCGGATCCGGGGTCCGCGCTGGGCGTCGTGCGGGACGGCGACGTCATCACGCTCGACGTCGAGAAGAGGGTGTTGCAGGTCGAGATAGGCGACGAGGAGCTCGCAGCGCGGATCGCGGAGAGGAGGGCCCGCATGCAGGCGGAGGAGGCGGAGGCGGAGGAGAGTAAAGGGGCCCCGGCGGACGGGGCCCCGCCCCCGTCTCCTTGGATTGCAAGGCGCGGCATGAGAGGGTATAAGGGCTTGTACATGAGGGAGGTGAATCAGGCCGACAAGGGTGCGGACTTTGAGTTCCTGACCGCTGAGGGCCCGTCGTCGTGAACTGGCGCCTTTTAACTGCTTGGTTGCATCCGAGTTCCCTAACGAAAGTGAGATGCGTTACGGATAGGAGAGCAGCTTTCTTACAGTCGGGATGTCTGGGCTATTCTCACGGCCGGCTTTGAGTTTGGACCGAAGAATCGATATTTGCTATGATAACGCCGAGGGGCGTAATTGGCCGGAAGTCACATTCGGATAGACATGCTACACGTTGATCTGGGTCTTGCTCATATACCACATACTCTTCGAACCCATCGACATGTTAAGGGGAGAGGGCACTCCAAAGCTTCATGTTAAAGCTTCACCTTCTCTCACCTACCGCTTCCTGTGAGATCTGTGTACGGACCCAATACCTAGGACTATGAAATGGGAATTATACGCTTCTCAAGGACTCCAGAGATACGATTCCATTTTCACCTTCGGCTATAGGCACTATATGAGCCTGGCCACCTGCAATTTGATGCACTTGTATTCACATCTCGTATGCTCCTAGTATCACCCATGTGGCCGTGGCCATCACGAAGAGCCAACGACACAATGTACTCGTACACGAGGACCAAGAAATAAATACACAGTAGCCCATCCGTAAGGCCCTCCTGGCATTGCTTTGTAGCCACTGGTTCCGCCCTAAACTCCAAACCAAGCAAAAGAAATGCCAAAACAATGCAAAGCCAACGACTACTTCTAGCCGGCTGTGAGGTGGTAGTAAGCCCCTGCCCCCACAGATATAAGAACTGAATCATGATGCACTGCCGATAAACAAGCCCCGGAGACCTCTTCACGGCTCTGCGAGGGTAGCTACGTATTGAGCTGGCGAGGAGTTGGGGCATCTTCCTTGTCGACGGCTGGCATTCGGCTGAACAGGGAGCCAAGGAACATCGGATCGTACTCTCGAATCCAAGGACAGAAGCAGCGCAGAAGATACGGATCAGTTTGATCCTCCCCAAAATCCAACCCGATGTTGTCGACACACCAGTGCCGAACATTAGTGCTTAAGCAAATTGCAGTGTACAACAAACCTCTCCAACTCCATATTCAGCCCATTGGGGGCTCTCTCACCTTGCGGGAGCGCAGCAATAAGGGTCACTTCAAGGCGATTGATTCCATACCGCAGAGTGACATCGAAGACTGGCTCTCCGCGCCTGTCGAATGGCACTGTCGAGGGGTATATCCGTGCCGTGTCGTGTATGACGTTGAGCTTCCATTCCCTGTGCTCGGATTCTAAAAAAGCTGCGACTTGCGGTCTGAGCTGTAATCGGAAATGGCTTAATGGTACATTGACCACAATCTCCTGCTGGTATTCAGTTGCACTAGCTGTGAATGCCATCATAAGTTTGTTCTCGACCAGAAGCGACGGGTGAGTTGTGATAAACAATCTCGGCATCAGAGCTTCAGTCTCGCCTGACGAACCGGTTAGTACGGTTTGTTGCCAGATGCTAGGCATAACTACTTACTGATGGTTTGTGGCCGATACTTTTGTGCTTCTAGGATATCTGTGGCACTTTTCTTGGGCGGCGGCGGGAGAGGTGGAGCTTGAGGGGGAGGCTGTTGGTATTGTGAGATAGTACCATTGGGCATCGGAGCCGGAGGATTCATCACTACTGGGACGAAATGCTGAAATTTCGTGTGTGTGGCCTGTGGCCGAGTAACGGGAGTCATTTGCACGCCACCTTCAGTCTTCGTTACGCCGGCCACACTTGGGCTGGGTGGCCCTATAGAGGCAGACAGGCTTCGTGCCTTTTCTAACTGACCTATGTTGACCGAAGTCCCAGTTGAGCTCGCACCGCCAAATGGAATTCTGTTCACGGGCGTCTCGTTTCGTGTTGCCTCCGATTCGCCAGACTGACCCGTTGCGGGTGCTGGAGATCCTGTCGCACTATTCTTGCCGGCAACATGAATGGTAATTTTCTTTGGGTGCCCAGGACTTTCCGTAGGCTGCTGCAATCTCAGTTTAATCTTGGGCTGAGTCGGCTCTGGTACAGCTTCCTTGGCCTCTTTGAGAAATTCTTGGAACGTTTCCTATGCTAGTTAGTGCCGTGTATGAGTCGGGAAGTTATTGGACTAACTTCAAGCTCCTGCGCCATGGCAAAAATGTCACTGCCGTCTTCGTTGTAATGATAGGCATTCTTCCATATAAGACTCGCTTGATCCTCAAAGGCGGCCCAACCCTTGAAGTCGCTTACATACGTCGCTTCCAATCGTCCATGCTGGCCACGAACTTGCTTTTGTAATTTCTTGAGTGAGAGAGGTTCAGCGATGACTTCGTAATAATCTCGTAAAGTTCGCGGGGGGAGGAAAATGAAAGGCTCAAAGTAGGGATAGTCGTCGCTACGTGAATCTGTTAGTCATTGGACCCCATTGCTGACGCCACGAAGCAAAGGGCTTACGTATTCTTTTTGCGTATCAATTCCTCAACTATCTTCTCTTGGGCTTGTTGGAAGTTGAGCCCTCTGAACGGTACGCCTTCGTAATAGTGATCTGCTTTGCCGGCACGTGGGACAGATCTCTGCGCTGGAGTTTCGGAATCCCGGGAAAGTCTAATATTGGTTTGTTTCCGTGGCGACCCTCGCCGGCGACTTGGCTGAGAGTCGTCGTCATCGCCTGCTTCTTTCTCATCCTCGTCCTCTCCCTCGTTTTCTTCATCGTCCTCTTCTTCATCTTCGCCTTGCTCTTCCCCCTCTTCCTCGCCTTCTGCGTCGTCACCATCACTTTGCGATGCTGGCGCGGACTCGTCGGCCGTCGTAGCTGGCACGTTTGCATCCTCATCTACTTCGCCATTCATGTCTTCTTTATCCCCTCCATCTTCACTTTCCTCATCCGGTTCTGGTGTGGGGGGTAATGGTGTGGGCACCGCCTGGTAATTGCCCGACTTATAGGCGGGGTTGCACTTAACCATTAGATTGCTAACAGCTTTGCGCACGCGCTCTGCATCACCGAAGATGGTAGAGCTCCGATCGTTTGTTTCTTTTGCGTTAGAAACAAGGCGTTTGAAGTCACTCTCAAGGGAGGACAAGGTTGGATATTGTCCGTCTTTGAGTTTGCCCTCAATCACCTCGAGTGATAAGGGAAGTCGTATTTTCTTGTAGTACTGTGGATTGTCGGTTCGAGAAGGAAGAGATTCAAAATACGGGGAGACCGAACGGCCACTGCAAGGTAATATACCATCAGCATGCGCCGTTGAACACTTATTTCTAGCTTTGGTTGCAAGTCGAGAGAAGAATGCCCATGTTGACGGGCAAGAAGCAGCGCCAAACATGGGAGATGAGATTTAAGCTGATGTGGGACAATATACGCACTTCTTATCCGTGGTCGCTCTAATGGACTCCAGTATGTTGAGACCATATGCAGTCGTAGATTCGCTGGTCTCGCTGTTTGCGAGATCGCCATATTCCTAGAAGGACGCGGTCCAGTCAGTCATCGAGGAAGAATGCGGCCGCGGAAGCGCAGGGATACAAGGCGCTCGAACGGGATGCAGCGCGCGAGAGTCGGGCTGTTCTTTTTCTGGCGGCGGGTTGGTTCGAAAACGAGCAACGAGACGATGGATTGTGCATCTCCTGGGCATCATAGCTTAAGTACCCTGCTCCTCCCAACCTACCGCAACCCGTGTGCGCGTCGACGACCCCGAGACCGTGTCCAACCGCAAGGGCGGCGCTCCCATCTGTCGCAAAGTCGCGCGCGCCCGGCAGCGTTCATAGGGCGTGCATCGCAGTCGCAAGTACCCAAGCCAGCAGAAAAAAAGATGCAAAAGGACGCGGACTCACCTCGATCAGCTTGCGACGCTTGGCTGCGCGATCGGTATCGGCGGCCGTGTCCAGGCCGTTGGCGCCGCTCGCCTTGCGCTTGCTGTCCATGCTGGGCGGTGCAGGTGGAGGTTGAGCGAGGCGCACGCAGCGCGGGAGCTCGACGCGGTGCTGCGGACGCGGACGCGGACGGCGCAACGGCAACGTAGCGGGCGATGGTTCTGCGTCCTGCGCTCTGCAATCTGCAACCGGTGCCGGTCGAGGGTGCCTGCAAAGCCGTCGACTTGGCGAGCCACAAAAGATCGGGGGGCTGAGGTGTAGCAATGGGGTGGAGAAACAGGCGGCTTGCTGTTTGGACTTTAGGGATTTTAGGTTGGCAGGGCAGGTTACCTAGGTAGGTACTTTGTGTAGGGGAGATGCGCCCGGATCGAGTTCAGTCAGCAAGCTCAACGTGGTCCTGTCCTGTATGGTCCTGGATTGCAGCGGTTGCAGCAGCACAAAGACGGTCGCGGAGTAAAGCAGTAAAGCCAGCATGCCAAGCAACCCTGAACGCTGGGGGTGTTTACGAGAGGTAGGGAGTAGGGGTGTGGCCCGGTGCTGCTTTGCCGCGGGCACGGGCCAACAAGCGCGACTTGTGGGGGCCGTCGCGGTGGATCGACACGGCACAATCGATAAGCCTTGGCGGAGGGGGGCATCTGGGAGGTGGGCCGGGCAGGTAAAGGTGGTCGGTCTATCGATAGACTCCGCGGCGGGGAGGTTGTTCCTCATAGTTGAATAGAGCTCTCTATAGGCATGTTTTTGTTGACTTTTCCCCTCCACTAATCGCACCATCGCGACTACCAGCGCTCTCCGGCTTTTTTGATAAGACTGCCCAGTTGCCCAGTTGCCAGTTGCCCAGGACACCTCTCCCACCCCAAGTCTATAGCCTAACGGTCCATAACTTTTTAGGTACTTGCCTTCTCGCTAGACAACAACAACAAATCGACCCGGCACCGCGCTTCGTCTTTCTTCCCAACCAACACACACCGGCGCTCCTAAATTGACCTACAAGCGCGTTTCAGAGCCTCCGCCTCTTTTCCCTCCGTCTCTCCTCCCTTCGCATCTCTCTTCTTGACGCCCCTCACCTCTCATTATATTCAAATCCCCATTGCTCAAGTTCTCCTACCGCCGTTCCCTTTTGGCGTGTTTCTCTCTTCCCTCTGCGCCCATATCAATCCGACATCATGCCGGTGGACGTCGATATGAGCCGTCGCAACCAAGAGCCCCGGCCGCTGAAGGATAACGAGCGGGCGCGACTTGAGGAATTTATCGAGTCAATTCACTATTCTGCTCGGTAGGGTTCCCGACCAACCCCGACCCTGAGGTTCTATGCGCTGACTCGAGCCCATAGCTATTCAGATGACGAGTACGAGTACCGACACGTTCAGCTTCCCAAGGCTATGCTCAAAGCGATTCCGAAGGAATACCACGACTCATCCAAGGGCACCTTGAAGTTGCTATGGGAGGACGAGTGGCGCGCGATGGGCATCACTCAGGTATGTGGAACTGGTTACTCTTGGTTTGGCGCAGTCCCCTTCGGGACGGATTTGAGCTGACCAGGTCAACGCGCAGAGCTTGGGCTGGGAGCATTATGAAGTACACGAGCCCGAGCCACACATCCTACTCTTTAAGTTAGTACCGCACCAGACCTACGTGCAAATTGACTGTGGCTAACGCGCGACCCTTAAGACGTCCGCTTAACTTCCAGCCGTCGTAACGCTTCATGAATCCGCGCAGTTGCGAGGCGGCCACCCCCGGCCGACCGCTCTCGAGTACTTCTATCTACCCTCTACTGCATAGCGCTGTCGCATTTGATATGGATATGGGTTTACTTTTCCGAAGACTGATGACCGCCTTTTCGGCTCATCGACCGATTAGCGCCCCATGGGCCTTGACCGACTTGAAAGCTCCGACCGATTTCGGCCCAAGTGGGGGTTTCTTGTCGTTTGGTTTCTTGTCCACCAGCGCATATGGTCGCCCTTGACGGCTGATTTGTCACCGGACTAATGGCATCTGGTGCCGTGCGAGTCTGGGAACACGGCGCGAGCGCCACCAAGCTTGCTTGACCTTGTTTCGAGATTAGACTACACGTCAAGGCGGACGAGAGACTGGCCAGAGACAGCATTGAAGCAGAGCCCCGCGTGCCTGCCGAACTCGGTCAATAGCCTTTTGGCCTGTGGTAGTATGGATTTATGTGACGCCTTAAGATGGGAAACATGAATGAAAATGAATAATGCACGATCATTTGCTTGTGCGTTTTGGCGTGATGGTCCAGTGAACTGTAACGGCACTGCCGAGTTGGTTCTCTACCGGTACCCTTCCGGCCCTCATGAACCGCCAACAGAAAGCTCTACATTCACGGCGCACCAAGTACCCGACTGCGTATATTTGACGTAAAAGCCAGTCGGGGTGCTTGGAGAGATGTCAGGCAATTGACCAATCCCATGAACGCCACCCACAGGCTACATCAGATCGGAATGGGGTATAAATAACTCCATGCGGAAGGTTACCTTAGGTAGTCACCTCTAATTTGGGACAGGTGTCAAAGCTCCCTTTTGGGCTCAGCCCACTCGATGGTAGTTATGCGCATGAACATACCGTACCTATACGGGTACTGGTAGGTGTTACTACGGCTCATGCGCCCCAGGTTTAGGCACCGCAAAAGAGCGATACGGTACACGATAACGGTACACGTATCCCGTCCTCGGTCACATCCCATCCCATGCGTTGGGAAGTGGAGTGATTCCACGACGATCAGCCCAGTGAGACCCCTGATTGTAGCCAGAGGGCTGATCAGAGACAAGCCCCAAAGGAATCCAGCGGGAATCCAGAAGCTCGTGCTAGCGTCGAACCACCTGCCCGTAATCGTCTGGTATGACGTCGAATTGTCCGATTCCTCGAGGTACGTCGCAGAGGTACCTCTCTATTATTAATTGATCAGTCGGCAGTATCAGAAAGAACACGTTGTAATAAGGAACTGTCGGTGAGACAATGCATTATGCGGTAACCAGTATGCTACCGGTACCTGCAGTTGGATGAAGAAAGCTATTACCTCTACCTCGTGCCTATTGTCGTGCACTGCCTCTGTACGATTCATACTAACATACTCCGTAGTACCTAGTTGCTCGCTAGTTATCGATCCCCGGTGAAGCTTTTAAAGTGTACCTACTCACGGTTCAAGTACGTACATAATACATACTAATTTAGGTAGTTAGGTACCTACCTCTTCCTGCCGGACCGTTTGTTTTGTAACCCCCCAACTGCCGCTAATAGGTTAATTCTCATTAGCGTCGCTCTCTTTCCGCAACCTGTTCCCTGCCGCTAGTAGGTAGTAGGTACCTGTCAGTCGATAGTACCTCCTATACTCCGTACACTCTCGTATATAAATCAACAAATCAAGGTGGCGATCTGTACACTCCTCGCTACAACACCTACCCGTTATGCGTCGACGGGAATCTGCCTAAATCCCATATCTCATATTCCCGAACCTTCACTCGCTTCTCTTGTTACTTGGCACGCCCTCGACTGGGGATCTCTACCGACTATCCCGCTCCCCATTTGCCGAATGAAGCAGGCCGCTGCCATTGCAGAAGCAACTCGACCTGCCGAGCTGGTATCATCGCTTTGCGCAAAGTGTCCATAACTACTGTGACCCCGTCTGTCGCCGCGATGCCGTCTGCCGGGAAGCTGTTCTTCCTGACCGTCTTTGCGCTCTGGGGATCGACCGCGCAGTGCAAGACTACCAAGGGAGAGCAAAATGATTCTTGTGCAGTATGTTGTTCGCGCCGCTCTCTGCAGCTTCTTTCCTCCTTGTCACCGTCACACGGGTGGCCGCGGCCACTCCGCCGCGCCTATACGACAGCATCTCTAACATTGCCCTCTACCAGTTCTCCCCCAAGTCCATCGTGAGCGATGCTTGCGTTTCGTACCAGACCCTCGAGAACCTCAACGGCAAGGTGAAGCCCGCCGTCAACGGACTGACAAAGGACACTGACTTCTTTTCCTACTACCGACTAAATCTCTTCAACAAGAGATGTCCATTCTGGAGCGACGAGAATGGCATGTGTGGCAACATCGCCTGCGCCGTCAACACGATAGACAACGAAGAAGACATCCCTAAAATATGGAGGGCGAGCGAGCTGGGAAAGTTAGAGGGCCCTTCCGCAAAACACCCGGGGAAGAAAGTACAGAGGGAAAAGCCACAACGTCCGCTACAGGGGCTACTGGGAGAAAATGTGGGCGAAAGCTGTGTTGTGGAATACGACGATGAATGCGACGAGCGGGACTACTGCGTACCAGAGGACGAGACCGCGAGCTCTAAGGGTGACTACGTGAGTCTGGTCCACAATCCGGAGCGGTTCACTGGCTTTGCCGGCGAAGGCGCCAAGATGGTATGGGACGCTATATATCGAGAGAATTGCTTCCAGAAGTCATCGTTCCCGCAGTCAGCCTCCCTAGGCACGTCCTCGTTACTGCAAGGACCAGCCGCTCAAGACTTCCGAAACGTGCTGCATTCGGCCGAACGTCAACAGATTCTCGAGCAGCACCATCAAGACCCCAGTACATCATTCGCCCAGACTGGTCTGGAGAACGAGGATGAGTGCCTTGAAAAGCGTGTCTTCTACCGCGTAATCTCGGGCATGCACTCGAGCATCAGTACTCATCTCTGCTGGGATTTCCTCAACCAAACCACGGGCGAGTGGCAACCCAACCTGAAGTGCTACACCGAGCGATTGCTTACTCACCCCGAACGTATTTCGAATCTGTACTTCAACTATGCGCTGCTTACCCGCGCTATTGCAAAACTTGGCCCCTACCTGCAGGGCTATACTTTCTGTACCGGGGACCCAGATCAAGATGCTGCCACCAAAGCCAAGGTTCTTGCCGTCACACAGGCATCGTCCTCCGTTCCTCAAATTTTTGATGAAAGTCTAATGTTCACGAATGGCGAAGGTCCCTCCCTAAAAGAGGATTTCCGAAACCGCTTCCGAAATGTGAGCCGGATCATGGACTGTGTCGGCTGCGACAAGTGCCGGCTCTGGGGGAAACTGCAAACCTCGGGCTACGGCACGGCACTGAAAGTCCTATTCGAGACTGACAACGATAGTGGCGAAGTCCCGGAGCTCAAGCGAACAGAGTTGGTTGCATTGTTTAACACCTACGCACGGCTTAGCAGCTCGGTGGAGGCGCATCACCAGTTCCGGATTATGGCGGAAACAGCGAAGGCAGGTAACGAGGAGGGTGTCTCACCCATTCCAGATCGCGCAAAAAAGCCACACGCTGTCGGGCTATCATCCAAACCACCAAAAGCCACTACATCTACAGAGGCTGAGTATCCCACTGAAACGGAGACCAATTCCGCCCATGTGGAATATGACTGGGATGATGAGTATGATGACGACGATGACGACGATGAGATGGAAGAAGGCGCACAATGGGAAAAGCAAAGACCCTCCCAGAGTATAAAAGACACCTTCTGGACGGAGATGAATCTGGTGATTAGAGTCTTCAAAATCGTCCTTAGAAGTTGGTTTGGACTTCCTAAACTAGTGTGAGTCTGTCAACGCGCCTTTCGACTGAACTCTGCAAAAGCTTACAAAGACATATCTGTATTAGATTCTCGATTATGGCCTTCGAACTTAACCGTTTCTGGGAGTATTATATCGGACTCCCCGTCACACCACGAACATGGCACCTGGAGCGTCCGAGCTTCGACGAGTTATAGATCTGCTTTTTATGTATTCCCGTTTTCCGCTTGTTTGGCCCGCTTTGACAATCGCATACTTTGGGCGCAAGGTTTGTATCATCGTATCATACAAGAATTGAAAAATTGTGGATAGGGAGACGGGGAGATGGTTGCGAAACTGTCTGGACCGAGAGGTCCAGATTGAGGAGACTAGCAAGTTAAGTCCCATTTTCTGGCGGTTTTCCCCCCCAAAAACCAAGTAGCATACATAGGAGGGGAGTTTTGTTAGCACAGGGCATCTGGGGCAGCTAGGCCATCATATCGGCGGCGTTTGATTGGCGTTCCAATTATTCTTGTATATTTATTCTACTTTACCCTTGATCGGAAGGGCATGAATATAGCCAGCGAGCTCGATATGGTATCGTCTTGAAAGAAACTGTCTGGAGAGCTTGTTCATGGTGTATAGGACAGCTCTGACTACAGCGAGGCTTTGTAAGAGTGCCAAACCGGGGTAGCACTACGGCCTATAGAAATGATAGATTTCGCGAGACGAGCGACGAGAGCCCCTTGTCTCGCCGCCATAAATCCATTTCATTTCGTTTCGGAGCCCCCGTTGTCTCATGATAGCCACCGGTATTAGTCCGCCTAGAGGGAGCCGCCGAACAACCCGCGCCCGGCCTCCTCACCAGTCCGTCGGCGCCTGGCGTCGGGCAGCGGCACGTGTGTCACGACGTTGCCGATTTTGACCTTGACGCCGTTGACGCGGATGCGCATGGCGGCCACGGCGTCCCTGGCCGTCGTCGTCGTCGTCGGGGGCCGACCGCCGCTTCCGTCCGTCCCTCCGTCTGCGGAGATGTCGTCGTCGTTGTTGTTGTTGTTGTTGAACGCCTCGTCGGTCAGCCGCTGCAGCCCGGCGCACGGCGGGGCGAAAGACCAGGCGATGGAGATGTGGAACTTGCCGTCGACGCACGCGTCAGCGTCGCCCCCGCTGCCGCTCTCGCCGCGCCTCCGGGGCCCGTCGTGTGACGAGGCGGGGGAGTATAGAGGCGGCTGACCGAAGGCCGTGGCGACCGTGTTGGCGCGCCGCAGGAGGGCCGCGAGCTGCGGGTTGGCCGCAATGGGCCCGTCAGTCCCGTCAGCGGGCGGCGGTTCTCCCGGCTCCGCGGCGGCGCCGACGCGCAGGACGAGGAACGAGCGCGCCGAGTCGGCGGTGCGGTGCCACTCCACGCCCCGCGGCATGAGCTCGAAGGGGCCCACGCCGCCGGCGCGGACGCTGGACTCGAGGTCGGCGAGGAAGGCGTCCTTTTGCGCCGTGGCCAGCACGATGGGGCGCGAGAGGCTGATGTGCAGGGGCCGGGGCGCGCCCAGATCCGAGGTCAGGAAGGAGGTGATGGTGGTGGTGGTGGGGCCCCCGTGTTTTAGGGGGGATGAGGTGAGGCTGGACTGTAGGGCTGTGAGGAGCGTGGTGAGAGCCGTCCGCTCTGGCGGTGTTGGATGCCCTGCTTCACTGGTGAGCTTGGGGAAACGATACACTAAAACAGGTGCTCTATGTATTTCTACCCTGGCTATGGAGGCCATGCTCATTTGAGATAGTGGACCATGGATCATAGAAGAGGGGTGAAGATGATGGTTCGATCTACGACTAAGTGAGACGGGACTCACACTCGATGTAGACGTGAGTCGGCCAGTTGCCAGCCTTGTGCGGATTCACGCGCTTCCGGCCCTCGTGCAGCGTCGGGTCATCGCTCGCGCTCACCCGCACTGTCGACGCGTATAAGTCGTGGAAGGCGGGCGGCAGAGGCGGCAGCTCGCTCGCTGCCGCAGAGCTTTCGTGCGCTGCCTGGGTATCTGATGATGTCTTCTGCTTTTTGGCCCGCGGGCCGGTCACGGTCACCTCTCCGGACCCGGATGTGTCGTCTGAGTCCGAGGTATAGTCTACGAGGCCTACGGGGCTCATTTCTATGTATCCATGTGTGTATGGGCTGGGTCTGGCGGCAGTATATTCCGGGCGCATGAACGAACGGTTGGAAGCTGAGTTGATGTATTCAGCAGATTGCCGCCGACCGAAAAGAAGCACCTCCCGATGGATGATGCTTGTTGAAACAGATATTATCTTCAGGCTACCTAGATATGGCAACCGTAACCCACCCGAGGCGTGCCGCCGGCGCCTGCGGCCTTAGTAGCATACTACATAAGCGGCCCGTCCATCCATGTAATGCTAGAACCGTGATAGCCCGTAGAAAACTTCGTATGGCCGCCAGAATAGATTTTTCCTATAATTGGAATTAGACTACACTGTTCAAGACAGGATGATTAGTGAAGTTTGGTTCGAAATATACGGAACTCTCCGACCACGACAAGATAACTTACTACCCGGTACATTAGGCACTCATGCCAACTCGTAGTGAGGTTAGGTACTGTAATACAGTTACTTGGTAGGTAGCTGGTGCAAATCTGCCCCTATATGGCACAAGCTCGAACCTTATCAGCGGGACAACCCCCCAACCTGTACTCCGTACATGATTATACATGATGCATCAACGCTACGTCACTGGCTCCAGCAAAGTTGAGCCGCCTGTGGATCATGTCCTTTCAGCATCAGCCTCACCACCAATCCAGGTCCCGAGAATTACATCATAGGCTTATCGCCATTACGCGTGCCCTGTAATGACTACATAGCCACGAGCGGACCAGCAGGGCATGGTAGCATGCTACCTTACGAAATGGTGTGACGAGCCGGGCGGATCGGATCGGGGGGGGAGTTAGATAGGTCTTTGGGTAGTGTCTTCTAGCGAGTCTTATATAACCTGTCAGTCATCTTTTCTCGTTCCTCGTCCGACTTGCCTCATCCTGAAACTTAACCCTGTCCGTCTCATCTAATCATCTAATACAACGAAGGACTTGGAACTGAGCCGACCAACGAAAGGAAAGCGTCTTCACACATCAAACAACACGGAAAAGAACCTAGGATCCTGATATCTGGCGTCGAACATCCGACGTCCACCAGCTCCCCACGTAAATAAATACACACACAATCAAGAAAAGAAGAGCAGCCATGTCCCTCCCGAGGCCCCTGGAGCAGATCAAGCGCGACGTCAAGGCCGCGAACCGCGCGCCGCACCTGCGCAAGGGGAACCAGGTGCGGCCCGACCAGATCGACGCCCTGGACAACATCGTCCCCGGCGGCGTGTACCACCACGACGGCCCCTACGACGCGGCCCTGGCCTCGCGGAACCGGGACGCCCGCCACGCGCCGCTGGCCGCCGTCCGGGAGGGCAACCGCGCCGCCCTGCGCGCCACGCCCGCCGTCAACGTCGCCGACGCCGTGACCCGCCACGTCCCGCTGCAGGGCACCGCCTCCGTGCCCCCCGGCGAGCCCGACTACACCGGCGACCTCATGGACTACGAGGAGGGCACCGACCTCATGCGCGAGGCCGACGCCCCCGGCGGCCCGTACAAGCGTTATGACCACGTGGTGAGTCTCCGTCGCGGGTTTCGATTTATTTATTTAATCCCCCTCCTATCAACCGTGCTACCGCGACAGTGACGCCATGTATTAGAGTTTCGCGGCTGACCGTCGATGCAGCAATACCACCCCGAAGATCTGAAGGGGAAGGGCGAGCCCTCATTCACGATTGAGCGGGATCTCAAGGCGGGGAAGAAGAGCAAGGATTAATTACCTAGGTAAACAAGGCCATCATGGTATGCGATGGATTGATTTATCGGGCGTTTCATGGCGTTACGGAATCGGAACAGGAACTGCGTGGATTGGGCCGTTGTGGAGAGTATGAGATAATGAATCAAGATCAAGTTTTAATGTCCTACTATTGAGTGTCGTACTACGAGGACCAAGAAAAATATATGTATATATATACTCGCTCCTAACTCCAAAAGCCATTTCTTCCCCTTTATAGCCGGCCCTAACCCAAGGCAAATCCGACCTTTTCCAGCTTCACCATCTTGGAAGAAAAGTCCCCAAACCACGCCCTTTTATTTTGGTACATTTGCGACGTAAAAATCACAGGTATCCTAGCCCGTTGGTCCCCAGCACCTCTCTCAGCACCTCGCGCACCTCGTCGACGTCGGAAAATCCGACGCGCCCGGCAATCTCGGCTTTCCGGCCGGCGCCCAGCTCGTGCCATCGCGCCAAGAGCGTGCCGTCGATGATGCTCCGTCCCATGCCCGCATCAACGCCCGGCGGGAACCGCCCCACGGCACCGGTCGACGCGGGCGCGCGGTACGCTTTGGGGTTGAGGGCCGCGTGGTGCGGTAATGAGGAGAGCAGCTGCCCAGACAAGAAAGACAGCCGGCGGTACTGCGGCTCCGAGAGCGGCGCGAGTGTCGCGAGGACACCAGTCGGCGTGCTGAATAGGACGATCGATGGGGTCGGCGAAGCGGACGAGTCTCCGTTCGTCTGGTGCTGGGAAATATAGTCGGATGTAGCTGGTAGCGTCCGTGGTAGAAGCATGCAACGGGTAGGGATATGTGCGCCGGTGGAGAAAGAAGTGCGATGGAGCAGAAGATGGCCTTGTAGAGATTTCGGATCTGCTAGATGTCAGAGCCGCTTATCAGAGTTTAGAGAATTAGTAAGAATCAAACTCACGTTCTGGGTCGAATTGTAGAATATGCATGCCGCCGTCAGAGTCGCATGCTACGATAAAAAGTTCACTTCCATCTGGTAGGAACTCGACTGCGAGGACTTCCAACTTGGTTGAGCTCTTCCCAAAGAGAATCATCCGATAAGGCTCCTCGGTATAACCAGTAAACCAGACGCCTTTGACGGCGTCGCCCATGAGACACAGTCCGGTTCCTCTTAGCTCGCGAACCGCTGTAACATAACAGCTCATATCCATGAACGCTACGGGTAGAAGAGAGCCATCCTCTTTGAGTCCGCGTACCATACACTTCTGCCCTTGAGCGACCAACATGAGCCCCTGTGTACCAATTTCGGAAAGCGCCGTCACTGCGCCGCGCGGGATATCCTCCTTTGCAATAAGCTTGAGCCTCTTGTCCGTCTCCGGTCGGCCTGGCTCGGGAATGACCGCCACGATGTCATATACGAGAACTCGTCCTTTGATTGGCAGGTCCTCTCCACGAGATATGGCAGTTCCGACAACGACGAGGTGTTTTCGCTCGTTGGTTGACTCCGAAACTTCTAGGTGTAGTGTTTCGACGCACATGACTGTTTCAAAAGGCTCCATGTCAATTGTATCAATGACAGTCCATGTCGTAGGGTTAATTAGTTTTATCAACCCACGCTCAACCATGGGTTTAAGTTGTAGGTCTTTTTCCAAATGCCACTCTTTGTGATAGTCATCGTCTTTGGGCAATTCAAAAGGCTCTAAAACGTCGCAACCCACAACAAATGTTCTCGTTGTTGGGTGGAAGGCTATGACGTGAGTGTCAGCATTCAAAGGCAGTTTCCGTAAAGGCATGCCAATCTCCGCGTATGTGGTATTGTTTGTCGACAGTTGACAAACTCGGGCGATGCCTTGCGAGTCTGCATAAATAAACCCTCGCTCACAGCCCTCTGTATGAAACGAACTCATGCCTCGTACACCAGTACCTTGAAGTTCGATGACCTTGGGGAGGGTCTTGGAAGATTTGATGATGAAATGTGGCGAGTCACCGGGTAGGAAAACTGTCTTATAGCCAGCAATATTGTCGCATCGTCGCATTGGATACGTCCTTTGCCCTTCCACATCATCTTCTGGGGTCGCTTCTGCATTTTTTGCAATCGTAGAGTTCGGCAACTTCAGAAAATGCAGCGAACGAGAGAGCTCCGTGGTAGATTCAGAACTGGCTCGAAATGGTTCATATATTATCACGTCGTTTTGGCTGTTCCGAGCCTAAGATAGATAAGCAATTGCCATACCAGGGTAGACTGTCAAACTCAATACTTACAATGAGATGGGGGTAGGAGGACGTGTTATCTCCAAGATCGGCAATCAACATTTCCTTCAGAATTTCTCGGGATGTGCCACGCCTCGCCGAGTAGTCGGCAGACAGGATTGGTGGTAGGTACGACAATCCCTCAGCAACATATATCGGTGTCTTGAGGTCGGTGAGCGCATAAACCTTTACTCACGTTAGCGCATCGTCATGTCCTTTAAATTGCTTTGACATACATAAAGAGCACCTGTCTTGCTTAACAAGAACATGACAATGTTTTCCCCAGCTTTTGCAACTTTATCACTCTGGCCAGTGCAGAAAACGCCAAATTTGTCTTCGTAGAGACAACCGGTTGTCCACCTCTTCGAAGTCAATAAGCTGTCATCCCTTTCGAGTTCTTCTAATTCTAAGTTATTGTCCATTTTCGCGATGAATATGCTAGCATCATCTCTGACAAGCAGAATGTAAGGGTCAGCAATGCTAGCATGCTCAATTCGGGGTTCTGCTCCGGTATCCTCGTCCAACATAGGTACGATTTGACTAAGACCGAAAACTACCGAGTTTTCATTAGCAACTTTCCCAGAGATGTCCAATTGTATTCTCACCTCCATCATAGCAGTGTACTGCCGTTTTTAGGACTTGGATTATTCTCCGATGTTGACCCATCGTCCCGGCCTCGATAGTAAAACCGGCAGCGGGGTCAAATTCCGTGCCAGTCAATGCTTCAAATCCAGCGCCTGTCAAAGCGTAGATATCCGATGTCTCGTAGCCGTCTAAATCCACTTTTGAAACAATCATATACCTGTCATACTGCACCGAAGCATCATAGTCGGCCCCTAAAGAGGTGGTACCACGATCACCCTGTAAGGATTTTGGTATGGGCTTCTGGACAGCAATCGTCCAGAACCCTCTGGCTTCCGGGAACTCGAAACGTCCTATGACACTTGGTTGGATGGCTCTATTTATTATGGCGACCGAACCGGAAACTCCCCTTCCAATCGCACAAACGAGGCTGAGATCACTCGACACGCCTTCTTGGTTCAACTGCTCGCCATCACTCCCTGTGGATATCGCCCCGACCGCAAAGCCGCGTATCGGAGCAATACTGACAAGGGAATCATGTACACGAAAAACAATTTCGCCCAATCGGCCTCCGTGGCAACTAGTGGCACTCGAGGCTTGCTTTAGAGGTGCAGACTCCTCGCCGTATAGATCGTCATCATCGTCTAGATCCTCAAGGTCTTCATCTTCAATATCGAGATCAAGAGACGCGTCATGAAGCCGATGCTTTCGCTTACTCGATTGGCTTTGTTTTCGTGTCCAGCCTACCACTAGAGAGTCGGAATCCTCGCTCCCTACAAATAACGATGTCTGATTAAGTTTGGAGATGGTTGATGCACGTGTTGGAACGATACCTCCGCCATGGTCCGGCACAACTAATTGAACGCTCAATCCTGACACCGTGCGGCCGTCAATCTTAAAGGTAATGAGAGCAAGACGCCCATCGTTGAGGACGATGAGAAGCTCTCCATTCTCGGCGGAGATGATCTCAACCTGGCAGCCCTCTAACTTGAGCTCGAGGTCGCCCTGATCGATTAGGCTAAAAGAAGTGGCTTGCTTCGCAAAGGAGTTCACGCCCACGCCGTGGGATTTCCCGGATTGGTCAATATGAATTAATTCGTTCGTCCCAATCAACAAAGCGCCACCAACTGGCGCAGGAAGCGCAAGTACGCGGAATAAATCTTGTGGGAGCCCATTCACAGAAAGAATGGTCGTGGAGGCCGTTTGATCGAGATCGAGCGTAAAGACCATGTACGATACCTGATCCCGCCGCGAAAGGACTGAAGAAGGAGACGAGATTGAGGAGAGGATACCAAAGGTAGGTTCTCTATACTCATGTAGAAAGGCAATATGCACGGGATGGATGAGGCTAGGATCAAGATTGGGAAGGCGTAGGACAAATGATGTTGAAAATGGTGTTTCTTGATTGCTGCTAGTTCCATTTGCGAGCGTAGTGGAAAGCTCTTTTACTGGGCGAGGGCCATCCAGGCCCTCGTCCCAATCCTGCATATCTACGTCCTCCTCGAACGATTTGAACTGAACGATGGCTAAACTGCGCGCCCCAAATTTCAGGGCAGCACACCTGCTTCCCGGATCCGCAGTCAGGAAGTTGACATAGTTGCTCAGCGGCGCAGCCCATGGACTTCCTTGTAGATCCTCTTGTTCATAGTAATGGATGCTGTTTGTATGAATTGAATGTTTTACAGGGTCCCATTCGACCATGCTCAGCTTCGCATCCTTGGAGGCAACCAGAAGCGCGTCTCCTCCCGATGCCGACGATGGGGACTTGATCCGCGCAAGCCCGGTCACGGTCCCAGCAAGTGGGAACTCCGCAACGAGCACTAGCTTTGTATACTGCGAGCGATCGGACCGCACAAGGGCGGAATCAGTGCCGAGGAATGAGGCCTCGAGGCCGTCGTCGTCGTTGATACGCGCATCGTACGGCTGATCGGCAATGGAAGACTGCAGCTGGGGGTTCTGGGGGTTCTGGGCGTTGTCGAGCTCAGCCGACACCGACTTGGTGGTGAAGATCTGGAGAAGAGATGCCCGCGCGACAATGAGATTGCTGGTGTGCGCCGAGAGGAAGGAGAAGCTAATAGAGTGCGTGACCGCCGTAGGAGGCGTCAACTCCGTGTAGCACTGCATCTCCACGATGCTTGCCGCATTTCACTGTGGACGATATATATATCAGTCAGAAATCCGGCTGGCGTGCTTGAGGCAGAGAACCAGGAGGCAAGGATTGATCAATTGCTGCGCACGCTCTGCATGCAACCGGGATTGGCGCAAACACGCTATTGACTGTGAAGCTTGCCCGAAGCTCCATGGTATGCACATTACCTGCAAGGTATGGGCTAGTTGGGTGGTTGGTGGTTGACGGTTGGCACGTGGAGGAAGCCCCACCCGATGATATGCAGCTATCAGTCTGCGATAAGATGGCTGCCCCCTTAGATACATTATCTAGGTTAGGTAGGTCAGGTATTACCTAAGGTACAGGTAGGAGGTACCTAGGTACCCAATCTGCCTGGACCGGCATTGGGCCGGGCGACATTCACGTCGGGCCATGCCATTCTGCAGATGAAATCATCAAGCCGTGATGGGAGACGGTCACAGAACCTAATGGACATGATAAAACTACCTCTGCACGAGAACTCTCGCTTATTATCTTCTGCGGTCTCTGGGGTGATGCAATCGTGTGTCACTCCACTTTGAACATCTACCCACAACACCGCTCCCCAGCTTGTTAGATCTATACGAGAAGATTGATTCGCGGATGCGACATCGCCACCTATATCCGTAGAGTCGGTTCTCTCAAGAGGCCCAATCTATCGCATCTGATCCCATCCTGGCCCTGTCTTTAAACAAAGAGCAGATGCTGATGCTTAATACTCTATCAGCCTCGTCGTCTTAGCTAATACCTTCATGTGTCACGCCTTCTCGATATCGCCGCTATAATCGTCTTGTCATTTGCCCTTCAATTCCCCCAGACAAGGCTCTTGATATGTCTTCGGGCACAGGCTTCCGTTTCTTTGACCTTCCGGCCGAGTTACGGTCCAACATCCTATGCTATCTGTTGATCTCCAAATATGGCATCGTTCTTTACAATTGCACCCTATTTGGTCCCACAGCCCGTGAGAGGGTAATGGTCATCTACATCTTTCTCGTCAACATACAAATGTACCAGGAGGCATCGGCTATCTTTTACGGGCAGAACCGCTTCATCTTGAATGGCCAGAGCCACCGCCTACCGGGACACCTCACGAAACCAGGCGGCTTCCTCAGCCCACAGGGACAGGATGCTCGACGTAGAGTCCAGACCCTTTCTTTATATTTGACTCGCGTGGGGGGCGAGTTCGAGAATATCCTAGCTCCCGCCATCTCAGATATGATCCTATCTGGTAGTTTACGAAAGCTCAAAATATGTCTTGGACCGCCGAGTTCACACCCCAGGATTGCCGGTCCCGACATGGAAATGATGACGAGGCTACCGTTCCAAGCCCTCTTGAACCTGCTAGCAGATCCAGATCTACAACACGTTGAGCTGTGTGTTTGGAAGGTTCACTGGGCTGTCTTTTGCCCCTTTCATAGGATAGTGGACGCCTCAACTAAGGGCAAGACTCCAGCGGAAGCGATAGATGATTATGGTCTTGCTACAATTCGAGGCCAACTAGACTGGATTCAGCTTGATTGGCAGGCCATGGTGAATATGCTCGGTACCGGCAAACCAATTCTCAAGGTCAGGGAGGCACCTCTAAACAATGGAGAGTCATATGTGTCCCGGTAGAGCTATGCATACGGCCATCAAAGCGGGTTTTTTTTTTTTTTTTTTTTTTTTCACAATTCGAGATGAGCGGGGTCCCATACAGAGGAATAGCTTCGACAAAACGCCATCAGAATGAGCATTGCTGGTACGTTCAGCCAGCGAATAGCAGATCCAGACCATGGATTCTTGGCTCTCCAGCAACACATCTTTTATACGTTCGAGGAAAGATGCTAGCAAGACAACGCCAAGGAGAGATCACGCCAATCTATCGGCCAAGAAAAAGCCGCCGAGATGTATATCTTCCTAGCCGGTCGGTTCAGCAAATAAGAAGTACGTTAGCGAAGAACGGCTGCATCTGCCCAATGACAGCCTTGCCAGCCTTCGGCAGTGCCTGTTGATCCGTCTGGGCATACGTCGATAACCCCTTTTCTTCTACCGCTTTGGGCGTAAGCACACGTGTACAACATTAGCGTCTTGTTCTCGAAGCTTCATCACATCACGGACCTTGGGCTGAATGCGCGTCTCTACACAGCCGCTGCCAAGACCGCGGGATGCTCACCTGGCTGATTATTGAGCGCCTTGTCGTCCTCCTTGTCAAAGTGCCGTTGCCACTGGCGCTGTGAAGGAGGAGCCTTCCCGTTCTAGGGGTATGCCCAGAAGGATATTATCATGAATGAATCAGCGGCCCATGAGTAGCCTTGTCGTACTCAGGAAATGGCATTTGAAACAAGCAATGTAAGCATTATACTATTATGCATGCAAGGCTAGGCACGGGTTGTCGATGACTTACGTCGGGATATTGTGTTTCTCTGAGCTTGGCAGTCTGGGCAATTACGACTACTGAGCGGTGAGACGAGCCAACATGCAGACGGATGTGTAGCCGTGAGAAGCGGCCGCCGAGGTAGTCCTACTATGATCTACCACCGAGGACAAATAGACCTCCTATACGGTTCAAGTACCCCTGCTCTCGGTTGTTGACAGGTATCCTCGATGTGACAGGTAGAAGGGACAATTCTCTGGAACAGAATTCACCACGTTCCCATCGACCTCTGAGCGGCAGTTTAGTATAGTACGTACTACTCTAGAAGAGTGGCTAGTAAGTGAGAGCCTCGAACACACTCAGTTGCCACACTACACATCCATCCGTACGACCACTACTATCCATTAGTTTGATGAGCCTCATATTATCCTCACGAGGGATGGAAACAGTCCTTTTGCCCCGCCAGCTGTCCCATGTCAGTCAGCAGCCAGGATCACATCCAATTCAGTACCGGAATCCGAAAGCCACTTTCCGAGTCCTATGCAGAGCACCGTAATACACTTTTCGGTAGACCAGCTCAGCTACTATGTACATTATATCAGAAGGGCGCCTCAGCGCCTCATCTCACTGGCTGGTCCACGAAGCAAACGGTGCACAGATCGTGATCACTGATGAGACGCGGGGAAACCGGAGGCAAGGATTCATCAAACCCGGTTACTAACTAGGTACCTAGTCTAAGTCCTGCGCGCAGATTCTAGTCAATGCATAGAAGATTCAATACGTACAGCACCTTACTCTGCGCTTTCCGTGGTCTCAACGGTCGCTAGAGGGCCAAAAGAGGGCCAGTATCTTTTCAGAGCGCCACAACAGCGCTCCTCGATGGTGGGCGCGTGCAGGATGCATGTCAGATACGCAGCCCTTTTTGAGTTTTGAGGCATTTCTTTGCCCGCCATCTGTCGTCGCGTCGCTTCGCGTCGGTGATCGACCCTTGCAACCCTACGGCATGCACAATGTTTTATCCTGGCGGGCGGTTGCACGGCATGCAAGCACGAACCCATGTCGCACCCTTACAAGTATCTGCAACTGTTTGTACGGTAGGTATTTTAGATGAGCAATGGTACTTTGGATGAGCAACGTGCAGGCTAGCTTCTCCCATCTGGACTGTTCTGTTTGTACCTCTGCCTGTCGGCCTTACTACTTACCCAGGTACCTACCTCACCTACCTCAAAAGCGGCAGATGGATGGTACCTAGCTACCTGTGCGCACACACACACACACTCACGGCATCAGAAATGAGTGAAGAACGGAGGGGGGGTTAAAAATCCCGCAATCTTGTCTGAGAGCCATTTCGTGTTGTACTTTCGTGTTGTACCTCTCCTACGCATGTTGGTTTGCCCTGCACTACCTACCTCTACCTAGATTTACCAGCTTGTTGATACGCACAAAGTAGGTACACCGGATCCCTAACCACTAGCACTCAGATACTCAGATACTTACCGGTGATATTCCTTGTACCTATATATACCAGATGCACGAGATCTATTGCTCCAGCGGGCTAGATAGATTAAGACCAAGCCACTTTTGGCGATTGCAAAGGGGGAGCGTCTCCGGAGCGGCCTGGCCTGGCCGCTCGAACGAACCCCTCCCGTTACAGGGAAATGGACAAGAGTAGCCGGCCAGCATTAGTATTTTGGACACTCGCGCACGTGCTATGAACGCGGGGATCCCACACTGTCGGATAAGAGAAGGCTGGTACCTATGGGCGAGACCCTTGCTCGTGCTGATGCTCCTCCTTGTCACCCCTTCGATTATTTTCCCGGGTTAGGTGGTGCAGGTGCCCTGCTGCCTTGCTGATGGCCAGGCTCCGGTTGGCCTGTCATTGCTGGGGATGATGCGTAGCACCATATTCCATAGCCGTCGATCTATCTCGCGAGGGTTCTACATATGCCTACGCTGTATTATTGGGAGGAGACTCTTTTTCTTAGCTCATTTCATCCCGTACAAACTACTGTACCACTCCATACACCTAGGTACTTACTGTAAAGGTTGTATATGAAGTACTCTTTTTGGAATTCTGTCACCCCTGTGACCTACATACTGTCATTGACGGCTCGGAATCAGCACCGAGCACCAAGCCGGCAATAATAAGCAAGAGACTCATTCATTAGCACGCCGAGAAATGATATGAAGGGTCAATCCCTGATATTGATTGACGGACGGACTTCTACTACGTAGTATAGCGCTGGAATAGTCAAGCCAAGAGAGAAGCCAAGATAGAGCCAAGAGCTAATATGCGACGGGCCGGAGCGCTTCTCGCTACCCCAATACACACTATAGTACGGAGTACAGTACCTTGCTGGTGGCAAGAATCCTCGAGGCAGATGGGTAGGTAGGGTCCTACTACTATGTATGTACGTGATCAGCGCTGGCCCCTACTACGTAGACCTACCAGGTAGATGAAGGATCGCCCCCCCTCCAGATCAACCTACATCACACAAGATCTCTCCTTACTATTTGCCCACGTACAAGAGATAACGACGATGACGTCGTCGCAACCTAGTTTGGAGCAAATCATATCCTCCTGCTCCCTCACAGCGTGCCTCCTGCCGTTCACATTGGCCGCGAATCCAAACAAGGCAGATGCGACAGTAACCCAGAGTACCCAGGCTACGGACGGATCATGACGTTTCTGTGTACCGGGGCAGTACTCCGTGCAACCCATCACCGACCCTGGGGTGTGCTATCTAGTAGGTACTAGGTAGGTACGTACACCTTTAGGTACATCTGCACTTACACGAAGAGAGCGAGTGAGTGACACAGTTATCAAGACCGCAGAAGAGGTACTTGACTTAAGGTAACGCGCCAAGACCGCAGATCATCCTGTCAAAGATACCGGCCCCCGGTGCCTGCGGACTGACATTCCGAGATTGAGATTTCGAAACCACCCCAAAACGCAGAGTACCGAGGCGCCAGGCGTTCTTGGTATTTTCTTGGTATCCTATCGAAAAAGGAGACCACGTAGCATGGCGGATACGAAGGTGTGGTTTCATCTACTTGGCTCGGCATTGTCTACGCAGTAGTTTTTGTTCTTTTGTTTTCTTCTTCTTTCTTTCTTTCTCGCTGGCCTTATCGCGAGCCAACCTCTAGGCATCGTGGCGAATACGGTACCTAGGTAGGTAGACTCTAGTAAGCAATAGTCTTTTAGATGGTACCGAGAAGCGGAGCGTCGTCCAACGTTGATTACCAGGCACCTATATATATCCTGCCGATTCGCTACTTGGTAGTTACATACTGCATGTACGTTACGGTATTTACTACAAATCTTTCGTACCGCTGGCTTTTCATGAGGACTGTACAAGTAGGTACCTCAGATAGATGGGTCCAGACGCTGGCGCTTGATGACGCAGATTGGCCCTCCCTCGCCTGACCTCGTTGCTTGTGCCCATGTGATTATAGGCGCTCTCTCCCACCCCGTAAGTACCACGGAGGCTGCCCACGCCGATGATTCTCTGGGGCGCCCGTTGAAGCGCAACGCTGGGGGAAAAAGCATAATAATAAAGAAGGGGTTGGCTTGACATTTCTTAGTATTGGTTAGAAAAGAAGAAGAAGGTTGCAGCAGATAGGGTACGTAGGTATCGAACGCAACCCATCCATCAGCGCAGTTTCTCCGTCTCACTTTTTTCTCTCTCGCTCGAGGTTGTTCGGACTTTAGCTTCATGTCGTGCCAATTATCAATCAATCATCTGAAGTCGGGGCATGTCCGCTCGCACACCAAAAAATCAGCGCCACCACCAACCATTAACAGCCAGCCAGCTCTCCAGTCTCCAGTCCCTTGCTCTCTCTACTATGAAGTACCTAAAGTACTACACGCCTAGCATGCATACTAGTCTAGTGATTACAGTACACCAGGCTAGGTACTTAGTGCACGTAGACTACCCTCCTCTAGACTCATCTGGCCAGAATAACGCTAAAAAAGACCCCTTGTCAAATCATACGTACGCCCAAATCGGACAGCATGGGAAACAGGCGTTCGCCCAGTTTATTACCCGATATGGCTGTTGTATGCGGACACTGTTGGGCGGAGTTCCCTCTTGCTCTATTTTTTTTTTTTTTTTTTTTGTTTTTTTCTAGCTTAGCCCAGATCAAATCTCACCTCCGCGCATATCGACAGAGGTCCGGGGAGAAAAAGACACGAGGGCAAGGCAAGAGAAAAAAGAAAACGAAACCAGCCCGCCTTGGAGAGAGAGAGGAGGCGGAAACGATGGAACCGTACTCCGTAGGGGTCCTTCCATGGCTGCCGAATCTCAGCCACCAATCTTTTTTTATAATATCACTTTTCCGGGAAAAGGCAGAAAAGCTTGATACGGACATGGCGGCGGTGTCTCCCAGCCAAGCCGCCTGTTCTAAGACAAAAACAAACAAGCAAAAAAAAAAACACTCCCTGTGTAGGTAAGTACGTAGGTACATGGGTGCAGGGAGGACAGACGGCGTTTGTGCCGGGGTCGGTGGGCGGAGGGGACTCGATCCCTGCACTGCCAAGAGAAGCCAAGTCTTCCGCCAAGTCTCTCCGTGTCTCTGTTCCCCCCGCCGCAATGTAACGCACGCACGCGCACTCGGCGGTGGGAAGGGATTTGTGACGAATACCGAGCTGGGTGGTCTTTTTTTTTTTGCTTGTGATTGATATCGCTGTTTTTATTTTATTTTATTTTCTCTTTATATTTTCTCCTTATCTTTCCTCTCTGGCTCTAATTCCGCTGATCTGTTGGCTTTTCCTTCCCTTGAGGCAGCACCAGCTAGGCCCCCCCGATGGCGCGATCTCGTACAGGCCGGGTCGGACTGCGGACTGCGGGAGGGCGGAGAGGCGGATAGGAGGGGCATCTACTAAGCACTCAAGTACCTGTCTGCCTGTACACTTTGACACAGTAGTACCGTACCTACTCACAAGCAAAAGCGTACTACGTGGTATGAAGATAGGAGTCGAAACCGGCGGATCCTCACCCCTCACTCGACTTATGCTCGACAGGGTACATGGGTACGTACGTACGTGCCAACCTGCATTTTCCCAGTGCAGCGCATCATGTGATGCATGCCATCGCCGTCGGATAGACAAGACCCATAGTACAGCCAGCCAGCCAGCTACTTGTAAGCTAGATAGCATACACACCCAGCAGAGGGGAAAGAAAAAGAGAGACTTGTATATTCTTGGCTACAGTTTGGGCCAAGTGTGATATGCGCCATGTACGTACAAGCCCGCCGTCGGGTTTGCGCTTGCGAGCACAGGGATGGGAAACGATCCCTACCAATCGTTTTTATTAACACAAATCAGATAATTCTCGAGAGCCTCCCCCGGCATGGGCCACGATACCTTACTCCGCGCGGGGAGAGGACAGGGTAAGCCATACTGTACTTGTCAGAATAAGGTGCATTTACACCAGGGGGGGCTGGCTCAGACGAGGGAAGAGAGAGAGAGAGAGAGGAAAAACCCCCCTCTAATCCAGAGCCAAGGCCCCGTGACTATAGGACCATGTAACCCATCTTGCAGACGTCGACGCATGCACGAACAAAGTGAGATCACTAGCGTGGGAATAGCAAGACAATAGTTATTCTGCCCGTGGCAGTAGTAGGGTTGTTTGTTCGTGGATCTGATGATTTTTGGTTTCTCTATCGCGTGCGCCTGCCTAAAATAACCCAGCCCTTTGTAGTGCAATGCCTCGGCGGGCAGAAATACAATTTTGATCCCCCCTTCATGCTCATTGGCATTCCGAATTTCCCGTTTCCGCCCCGTAGTCGAAAACATGTGAACGCCGCGCAGAATACACTAAGCTAAGAAAACAGGAAAGAAATCAAAATGAATCATTGGGGGGGTTTCGCGGCCGCCGTTTCTGCCCGTCATTTTGGGTTCGTTTTATCTCGTAGCGCGAGGACTCCGGATGCGGGTGGAATATCCCACATACTGAACCGAGTGCTCAGATGCCGTAATGAGTTGAAAGCAATGTCATATCGCAGTGAATGATGACCATGTCGGTAATTATGGCTTTTCGTCGACAGAGAGAGAGAGACAGTAGATTGAATTGTATCTACTCGACGGCGATCTCATGGAAGTCGTCCTTGTGCCCATCGGTATGCTCGCCGTAGTGCACGGGCCCGAGCTTGAGGACACGGAGGCTGCTGCCCGCGCTGCTCACACTGGAACTGCGGCGAGGGTGGCTAGCGGGCTTGATGTCATGGATGGTAGGGTACGAGGACGAGGTCTCGGGTGCCAGAGACAAGAAGGTCACAGGACGAGGCTGCACCTTGGTGACGGGCTTGAGGGTCTGCTCCGAAGACATTGTGGTTGCTGAGTTGTAGGTTTGGCGGTATGAGAGAGAGTCGAATGTGAGTGTTGGCGTGGGCAAGTGTAGATGGCTGCTCAGTTGAGAGAAAAAGATCTGCGACCGAGTCACAATAAGCTTTATATAAACTTTGGGGGGCAGCTGCCTTGGCTTTGTCTGATAGAAAGTTGGAAGTGGGTTGGAGGTGAAAGAGTATGTTGAGGAAACCAGAACGGAGGCACCTCTTTATACTTGGATGGGAGCACGCGCTGCCTCGGGGGCTCGAGACACGGGCCACTGAGAACCCCCACGAGATATTACATGTTGCGCATCGCGCCTGGGATCGTCTACCGTGTCTGTCGGTATGAATCGCCAAGACTTACAAATTATATTTTTCTGGCCTGGCACGGCTGCGGAGGTACATAGTATGGATGCCAAGGTGTGTGGGTGTGCCACCGGTCTCGAGGTTTCAGCGGGCTACCGAGCGAACCAGCCAGCCTGCCTGCCTGCCTGCCTGCCTGCGTCACGACCAACTTGTAGAGTACCTCAGGTAGGTATCGAAAGTATCCCACCCCACCGCAGGTTCCAATACTTGGGTCGCTGTGCGCGTGCGGCAGGATTGGGGCCTGGGCATCGGACTTAGCGACACAAGAGATGCGCAGGCATCTACTCGGTAGGCGCGTGCTTGATGACGGCAGCGGGCGGCGCAGCTCTTCCTATCCGTTTGCCGCTGACCCCTCGCGGACAAGTGCTGGCCATCCGGGGAGCCAGTGTCGTGCACAAGTTTGTGCTAGTCGCATGCCGGGGCCATGGCCGTCCGTATGCTCAGCACGTGGGGTGGTGAATGGCGGCAAATGACCACATCCACAAAGCCGAAGCCAGCCAGGGCGGGCGAAACCCCCTTTGAAGACGGTTCGCCCCAGAGCGACTGGCCTTTTACCGCCCCTCTGCGCCATTGGCTCCGGCTCGACCTCTTGTGGCCAGGGGGGTCATGGACTGTACAAGTAGGTAATGGAATGGGCCTCGGGCCATTGGTGTCTTCCGAGAGGGGGACGGGCGAGGGGGACTGGTAGAGAAGGGGGTGGGACCGTCGGCTGGCTGGCTGGCTGGCTGGCTCGCGCGGGTATCCCAGGTCCAGTCAGGTCCAGTCCAGTCCCGTCCAAGTGCTGTCCAGGTCTTGTCCGAGGCTAGTCGGGCGACCTGGCGGGTGACGGGCACCCTGCGCCGCAGCAGAGCGCCGCCGTAAGAGCCAGCGCGACGGACACGCGACATGGACCGACGTCGTCCAATTTATACCGGAAATGTGTGGAGAAGGCATGCGGCTCCTGTTGAGCCTTACGACCTTCGCGAACTCCCGGCTCCAACGAAGCCTCAAACTGCCCGCCCGCGAACTCCCGTCGCGAGTGTCGACAGAGGTGTCGTGCCTGCCATTGGTCGGCCCCGGCCGCTAACGAGAATTCCTCGGAGGCCCCAGGCCCTCCCAGGCCCTCTACCACCAAGCGGGCTGCCCGGTCCTGGTTCCTGGTTCCCCATTTCAGCGCTCGACAGCTCACTAATCCGCTGTAGGTTAACAAGCTTTTACTAGGCACTTGGAGAGGTATGCATCGGAGATAGCGGCCATAGCTATTGCCAAGAGCAGGCCTCTCGACCTACTGACCCTTTCAACATGTGATCGGAGCTTGGGGTCGTCTGCTGCTTATAACATTGAAGAGCTAGAGTAGAACTTGTCACCCTTGTTTTCATGGTATTCTCAGGTAAAGACGGTGATAATTTATGACTTAGGAGATAAACGAGTCATACCATGATTTTGCTCCTTGCAGCTCGGATTAGGACAGACATGTGTGAACTCATTCTTGTCTCTTTTCTCTCTTCCCTTCTCTTCGTCTTCCGTCTAATCATCTATTTCCAAAAATAAAGATAAATAACTAAAATAAATAAAAATTTCAAGGCGAATATCAAACCCTTATTTCCGTGGGCCTGAGGTAGATCTCTCAAAAGAATAGGCTATCCGCTGCCCCATAAATGGTTTTTGGAGAGAACGATGAGAGGGACAACATTACACATTCTGCGTGCTCAAATTGCTTTGTATATTTCTCTTCAATCAACCCAAGTACGGCATTTGAATTATAGTCCAGCCTATATAACGTGATTTTGTCGGATGATGAACCTCCCCATACTCGCTGCGTGGCTTCTTCGTATGGCCATCTGTTCGGGTACACCTCCACCAGACTGAGGTTCGACGGAGTGGTCTAACAATGAGTTACTAATGGAGCAAGAACTGATTCATAGCCCTTGAAGTCAGATTAATTGGTTCGTGCAATATCGACGACAGAACGTCCCTGTCTTTGTGTAATACCTGGTAAGGGCCCCGGACCCAGTCAGCCATCAATAACTATGCACTTATTAAATTGAGAATTTATTCACGTATGCTATCGTAGGACCGAAATCATATCTCCGAGCTTCAGAGGGGGTGTCAAGCGCTTCTCGTGTGGGTTACAGGATTCGTCAGCTTAGAAGGAAGGCACTGGCCTTTCATATGATCCCGAGTCATTGAGCGACCAAGGAGAGTATTATTGTCCCTTATGATAATCATTCTCACGTGTGCTAAAACTGTTACATGAGCTACGTTTCATCTAAAAGCTTAGAATCGTCGCGTATAGCCAATATTCCTACTCTCACCCCTTCTCGCTCGTAGCACGGTATATAGGAGGAAGCCTATGCCGTCTAGTATATGCCAAAAATAACAGTTGCCCTAATCATGATTCGGAGGAATAACACGATCCTGTATTAAAAAGGTAATGAGGGCGCATTACAGACATCGCCAAGATGCGAGGAAGCGAGGACTGCTTGTGGTTCTAGCATAGATCAGAGAGGTGAGCCCCCTACTGATCTTCAACCCCAGGGCGTGTCCAGGCGTAATGCAAGGACCTTCTTTGCCGAGCTATTCCTCCAGTCCAACACGCAATAAGCGCGTTTATTGTTGGGAACTCGGTTCCGGATGGGGCATACCAGGTCTCGCGCCGTCCTCAGTGTTAGCTGCAAGTGCGTCGAGGAAGATCTACCCGGCAGCCTATCGAAATGACCCTCCCGCACTTCAGATGCTGTATCATTGCGGCGCGTGCCTCTCATCTTGCACGCTGTATGGCTATCTTTAGAGCCCAGTCGGCCCCTTATCCTCACTATATTTGTATATAGTCACGCACCCGGCAACCAAGCTGACTAGGTGACGTGTTCCATGAAGAAGACGCGCACTACTCAACGTCGACTAGTCTACCGGATGCACCGCCTAGATTTTCCTTTCGGCACCGCGGCTGAGGATCGGAGTCGTGTTCCGGAATCTGGACCCTAGGGGTTCACTCCTGACGAGGGTGCGCGGCGCTCAACCTGTAGGACATACCCCCATGCGGACCCTCCATTGGCTATCCTCAACTGCCTTGTCGCTCCTAATCCGACCTTGATCTTTATATGGGCCTGATTGTCTAAGAAATGAGGTAGGGGCTGTGACAGCATCCATGCAAGGACGGGGGATCGTGAGCAGAAGAACTTGGTTGCCTTGATGGGTGAACCCTATCTGAACAACCTTTACTCGCAACACCCGAACACCCCAACCCAACAGCGATGAATGCTCGCCTATAAATATTTTCTTTTTGATATCGATCTACATCAAAGACTGAATTACGAGCTCATTAGCAGTGGCATATAACAGTTGTGATACCCTTGGACACCCCCCCGTATATCTTCTGACGTTGGTTTTTAAATCTATACCATTTATGATTGCTAGGACTTTGGTACAAGTATCTGCGTAAAAGGGGTGTACTACATTCTACTGGATTCCTCTAAAGCTTCGTAGGATCTTCAACTAACACGCGCAAAGCACTCCTGCTGTCCTCGTGGCTTGGTCTCGTAATAACGACTGAGATGATGCCATGGATTGGGGTGGCCACGTGTGACAAACGCATGTGATACAAATAGGTGGTTGCCTTGTAACGACGGTTTCTGCGAAATTTATCTAATGGAATGGTTTGCTACTATCCCCCGATGTATCTGAATCCGGTTGGACACCTGAAGGGAATATCCCCCGTGGGAATGGCTGAGCTATCCGCCTATTATTGCCTCATCGCATCTTCCCGATGGCTCCTCGTAATCACTACGTTCGGTGACCTCCATTTCGGTGCTTCATTCACGATTCCAGTCGCACAGGTTGACGTCTCTCTTCGCATTAGCTGCGTGTAAATAAAATAGTCCTTTATCCCTAGCCGTATTTGTCGAACGAATAAAAATGTGTGTTGAAAAGCAACAGCGACAAGGTGACATTGGTAGAGTCTCGTGGCGTTAATACATGGATTCACCACAGGTTTTACCCCAGCTATCCATCTATAACCGCCACGTAGGCGGCTGTTTTGACAGAAAGGCGATAAATTCGCCGCGTCGAGGACCCGCGGCCCGTTGTTCGATCGATTTTCGGGACCGAGGAAGCACTTGTGAGTTGACGAATCAAGGCCTATATCTCCGAAGCTTTTAAGCCATAACTATATGGACTTGGGAATATTGTACTCCGAGTAACATCTTACTCGCCGCCATTATCGCGTTTCGTTGGTGAATGTCCGTCAAGTGTGTTTAATGATTAAGTCTCGCTAACCAGCTATTAGGATGTGCTAGAACAATGCTTAAAACCAGTAGTAGAACCGTTTAGCGGAAGCGATGAGGCTAAACTAGGCCTCAGTACATTGAAGGTATATCCTCTCCAAGTCTACATTGTTGTGTACACGAGTGGTCCGACCACTAGCTGTCAGGGTGTACTCAAAGTCTTCTAGTAAATACACTTCCGGAGAAAAAGGCGTTGTGATCGATCATAGTAGCGGAATGAGTTCCTATTTGACCGCGAGGAGAATTGGCACTGGCTAGGGTTGATGGTGCTGAATTTGCCCGCGTCTTATGATACGAACCGACAAGGTCATCCAATCTCCCACGTACTGTCTTGGATATGGCTACGACCGGGTGGAGGTTGAACATGATATATTTTGGCATATGAATACACACCGTCGACACAGTAGTAGCCCGCTAACTTCAAGAGAGAAGCCAATAGTTGATGTTCCTACCTACTTAGTATGTATAGGGGGCGTTGATTGGTCCCGGTACTCGCTTCACCAAGGATCTTCGGGAACTAAAGATTAGGACCGAGTATGTCAACTATGCGTCATCTCATACTAATATCGAACGAACGAATGCCCCAACGTCGGCAACGAAGGCATGTTTTCTGGAAGCTGCGGGTTTTCCCGCTGCATATTCAAGAATAACCAGACAACTCAAGCGAGTTCGTACGAAACGGCCCGAGAAGCCCAACCATTTCCGGTGCGCACCGCAGTACAGCCTAAGGAGTGCAGTGCGCAGAGTCGCACGGGTTCTCATGCTAGCACATGGCGGCCTCATGCGCGGTGATAGATCCTGTTCTGCAATCTGCCGGCCGGTGTACCACGTCCCATTAAAGAAATACGGCAGGGTTTTCGTGTGATGGCGAGATGCGCTGCGGCTCTCGTTGGTCTCGGGTGCGAGGCAGATGACTGTGAAGTCGACGTCGGTAGGACTTCAGCAGGCTCTCGGAAACTCCTACCACCACAGGCTCTGCAACGGGACTATCCTGCCAACAGCCGGCGTTGTGAGATTCTCCTAAAATTGAACGAGCTTCCGGTGAGCGGTCGGTTGGCCCAAGGAGATTTGCGCCGCCGAATCGCATGAAATGTAAGCCGTGTTCTAAGAGTAGCCGAATCTTGACCCAAACCGAAATAAACCGTGTTCAACACATAAGTACCAAGGTAGGCAGTTGTGCGAATGGAGGTGATGATGGTCGGATGAAGTCTGGAAAACCAACAAGCTCTTGGTACGTTGCATGATCCCTGTCCGTATTTCTGACTCCCTGGTCGTCTCTGCCAAGGCCCCTCCCAAAATAATACCAACAAACAAACACACAATGGAGAGAGAGCGAAGCCCCTGAGCTGCCTAAGCCTAATGGGGTACATCATGACATGACAGCCTGGACAGGTATACCCAAGTACGTACGTTCCACCGATACGTCAATTACACATTGCCAAGAACTGATCGCTTGCCTATGACTTTTCGCCATGGGGCCAATACCTGGATAGTCAACTGTAGCCATCATCATGTCTTGCAGTTCGAACGAAGCGACAAAGGAAGACGAAGGATAGCACAGAGTGGCATGACTAACATTGGCCCACCTAACGTGGATACTGCTTGGCTATAATTACCTACTTAGTACTATGTATGTACCTTACATTACATGCCTGACCTAAGGTAAGTCAAGTCTCCCCAAAGAGTATGGCTGGATTTGACATGGAGGCCATCTTACAAGAAGTCCCCCCGCCCTGTGGAACACATGGAAGTCGAAAATCCAGGCAAACACAGCATACCCGTACTTGCAAGGCGGTGGTACCTGAGGTATCTAACCTTGGCCCAGGTGCTTCATCGAGCGTCGACGTGAGTCTGCGGCTGTGAGTCCTGCGGCTGCTTCTGCCTGGCGCGCTTCACGCGTGTTGGCGCTTCTTCTCATGATTGTTAGACTTGTTATACCACGGCTGCTTTTAGGTAACAGCCGCAGCCGCCAATGGGATGGGTTTCCAGCGCTCGGCGTGCCAACAGCAATGCGCTTCCTCTAACTACATCTCGGCGAAGCTAACATGAGACTCTGGCAAATGCTCGACTCTCGCAGCTGAGTGGTCTGTCGGGCCTCACCTGGCACGGCGGACGCAATCCTTCCCGCATCCACGACAGGCCCTATACGAGTACTTCGCAAGCGTCGTTCTTCGATCTCTCGCCGACCGCGTCAGTCCCGCACATGTCGTGCGCTAATGCCGTCCGTCCCTTGCTGCTGTTGGTGTTACAAGTGCTCGCATTGCACGCGCAGTCCACCCCTGGGCCGTCTAGTCGCACACCCCCAATCCCATCCGCCTGTGACGCACGTCGATATCCAGCCCTCAACCACCACAGATGACTGCATCGTCGGGGTCCCAACGGTAGCCTAGTGTAGTGGACGATGCCCTTCCCTGGGCCGTACCTTGTAGCGGATGTGTTCGAGTACATGGCGTGGCCCGCCCGGTGACCTTCCACATGGCCGCGGTGTAGTAGTCCCGCCGCGCCACACTACGACTGTTGGCGTCGACGAAGATGAGGACGCTCTAACTAACATGTAACAGTCGCGTTGGAGGCATCTCAAGGCAGATTCACTGACTCCCACGCAGACGCAGTCTTGCCGCAAGTCTGTACCTTGCATGCCACCGCCCACTATGGAGCAAACAACGGCATCATTTGCTACTACATCCAAGTAGTCCTGACCTCGTGTGACATCCCTATAAATGCTTGCTCTCCCGTCGTCGACAAACAGAACTCTACTCTCCATCACCACCATCACCATCAACTGCACTGTCAACTGCACCATCAGCATCACCTTCACCAGCATCACACACTCACTTTCACCCGCGCAACGCATCGCCTCGACACAACACAATCTAGTCTTCCGGTTCGTCTCCCGGCTGAAGCACTGTCTGGGTCTCTCACTGACCGAGATTCACTCTACAGAGCACCCGTCCATCACTTCAAGATGTGCACCCGCCAGATCATCAAGTACAACTGCGGCCACAGCCGGGACATGGGCGTCGTTACTTGCGGCAGCCCTGCTACCTGCGGCGGTCCACGACTCAAGGAGACTCCCTATGCCGGGCAATGCGAGAGCCACTGAGTATCAGACAGAGAGCACGCGGCAATGGGTACGATGATTTGCCCCGTCAGCCATACTGGCAACGGCTCTAACTTCGCTCATAGGAACGGCACATGGGGTGCGAGGGGGAAAAGGGGTAGGACAATGAATGGGATCTGTTATAAAGGGAAGCGAGCAATCGCGATGTTGTCCGGTTTTATTTCTTTATATCACTCTGTTTCCCAACAGCTGTGACGACCTCCTTTACACAACTGTCGTTTGTTTCTTTTCTTCTCAGCACGCACGCGGCAGGGACCTCACTTCGTCGGCAATAATACAAGCAGGGCTTGGGTGTATCTGGAATATGTCGGGTGCTGGGCTTGGATGCTAGACTTGGGCGCGTTCCTCCGCTATTTCGACTGCTAATTTCGCCTCGCTTCAATACATCACCTTTTTCACTCCCATATTCGCGTTGTAGCAAACCTCTCAGATGCCGTGACCGGCGGCAATATCGGGTAGCGACCTAGCCGGAAGGACGGTTGAAGCTGCCGTGCTGCAGCGGGCGGACCGTAGGACGGCGGGAAGTATCATGCCGCGGAAACTCCCGCTGTCAGAAGCACAGAGCCGAGATGATGTAGAACCACAAGTACCGGCCTTCCGCGTGGCGGCGGGTTTGATGGGTGGTCAGCGCCTGGCCCGGGGCCAGCGGCTCCCGCCAACAGCGCCTCGCGAGGCATCGTCCAGCAACCCGTCGCGAGAAGCAGTCACTGAAGCCAACATAGTAGACTAGCCTGCTGATGCGACGAAGGTGTTCAACACATGAAAGGGCAACAACAGTAATCTAGGGCTACCACCATATTTCCGCGAACCCTCGCATATGCATTCCATCATGTGATATGGTAAGTTATAAGTATACCGCCCAGGCGAAGATAGAGGTACCTATGCGATACCGACGAACCGCAGCATCGGGCGCCATCAACAAGTGAGGGCATGAGAACCACCACTTGTTAGATGCCCTGGATGAGCTTATCTGGGTAACCTTAGAAGACCTTGAGTTATCAAAACATCAAAGTTTGTCACGGCCAAAATTGAGCGTGTTTGCTAGTCTTGTCCAGATTTGCCGGTCCCCAAAGGTACCTCCAATCCGAGATATGTACGGAGTACATGGCACTTGAATAATACCTGCGGATGACATATGTTCTTCACAAGTAGGTAGGTACCTACTAGGTAACCTACCTCCCGTCATCTCTCGAAGCTGGGTGTTACGGATAAGTGCACAATATCTACTACCTAGGTACCTCCTAACCTCGTGTACGAATACCGAATACGCCCCAAAGGCGCACTTCGAATCTCTCAATCTTACACCTGCACCTACGCAAACCAGCACTCGCATCTGCGCATGGGCTCTCGTCGTCTCATCTCAATTGAAAATCGGGTCGATCCTATGGGTAGCCAGAACAGGCCATGAGCTAACGTGCCCTCAATGGGCCCGGCTCTCGCCCATTGCGCCACGATGCTTGCTTCCTATTATCCGCATTTGATCCTCGTTTCCGGCGATGTCACACTGGGTTCGGATTCTACCAAGCTCGGTTCTTTTTACAATTGGCTTGTAGAGCAACGCCCCGCCATCGACCCTGGACGCCTGCAGTGGGCGAGAGAGTACGTGCAGGCGTCGCGCGCCTCTATTCTCCTCGTCCATATACTAACGTGAATGATTTAACCTTGGGTGATTCAGTGCCCGCCTCACGTCTGCCATGGCGACGGGGCCGAGATATGCTCTGAGTGGCCGGCGATGCGCAGCTAGCGCAGGCTTGGGTCAGGTGTTGGCCCGTTGAAGCGGCCCGCGCCAACCGCGCCACACCGGCCCGTCCGTCATTTCGACGTGTTTTCTTCAACTTCACCATTCGGCCGTTTACGAAAGACCAGCGCTGAACTGAGGGAGCCCGCATGCCGTTGTCAAAAGCATGCCTCGCACTCGCTGCTGATCCATTTGCGCGATGGCTTCGGGATGTCTGACAGCCAGCCCGCGGACTGGATTGGTCTCTCGGACAGTGTAACATCGCACCAACGAACGACGGGACCGTGCGTCGGAACTTGGTCTGCGAATCGGAGCGCGACATGCCACTGCAGTCTGCAGTTCCGCCTCCGGCTTGTTCTATCCGCTCCATGGTTTGCGCATTCCCACGTTTGCACGACAACTAAATAACTATCGGAACATCGCACCAGCTAGCGGCAGAAGCAAGATGAGGTACTCGTCTGTGACCAATACAACGTAACGGGACCACCGACCGACTGTGCTCCGTTCTCTCCACATGACCTCAACTCACCTTCTAGGCAAAATTCACATGCTAACTGACCATTCCGGACGACAACAATGGTGTCCTCGTCTAGTGGCGGAACGGTGCACAGGTGTATTAATTACGTATCACCTCCCAAAAGCCCACTATATCTAAGCTGAAACACTGGGGAAAAGGGTTGCAGTAGCTGTGCCAATGGGGTCGCCAATGAGAGAGAACGAGACGGTGAGTTCCTCTAAACGTATGACTACCGGCTCCGACAATGTGGAAGCGGCCTCGAACGCATGCCAATGTTCGCTCCGGACAGGCACCAACAGCCATCCATTAAAGGCACGTGTGTGGCTGGCAAGTTACACTTCGTCCTTGGTAAAATGACTCGCATAGTAGTGACCGTATCCTCCAATCATCATTTTCGGAGTTGGTACGAAGTTCGACAACCCCTTGTCGGCCCTGATAAACTCTTGTCAACGAGTGCCTGAGAAAGGCAGCTCGATTGGTCCAGCGTATTTGCCTCATCAACTACCGGCCTCAGCGAAATGTATTAATTATGAAAAGGAATCGTGAGTGGCACCGTGGATCAGTCTGTCTAAGACGTCGCCCCCAACTCCTCATCGTCGAGTCGACGTCGGCGGGCCATCGATACTCAGCACCTCACACAGGGGTTTGGGGGTTACCGAGTACGCCATGCCATTTGAATTATTTCAGAACCAAAGTGTATTTTTGTTCCCACAGCACTCTGATACATGCTCCTCGTTAGGGCTGCCAATTGGAACGTACGTGAGTGAGTCTTATAAGCTTCCGGTACCGGGTCGTTTCTCACTCAAGACCTGGCTAACGGAGCTAACTATTCGCCTCCACGGAACGACTTACGAGCTTCCAGTCGAGCCCGGGAATCGATTTACACATGTGCACCTGTGTACCATGTAACATTGCCACATCCCGCGCTGCGTAATCTCTGCGGTCGAGGACGGCTTGATTAGGCATAAATGTGACACCAATGATGAGATTGTCACTTTGCGCGCACACCAATGTACGAGGGGTATACGGCTTGTTCTAGAAGCAATGGAACCCAAGCACGTTGAATCGTCCTATACCACGATTCCTTGTAATACTACAGCTAGGTTTTCGGAACAGACATCGGCAAACTCGCCTCTTCTCCCCCTTTTCATCAGATTCGGTGTCCCTTTATGGCGTTCCACTGCGGATCGGACAAAAGATCTTTCATGTGGCAATCGGCGATTGCGCATATTGGGGTACCGAAGCGCATCTCGCATACGGTATCGCACCACGGCAGCTTCAATGACACTGGCCGCCGTCGAGTCGGACACAGTAAACACGAGGTTCGAATTTAGAACTCTGCATCAAAAAAATCTCGGCTATAGATGAACCTTTCGGTGTGGTGCAACAGTGATCGGGATTATCGAAGCGATACGAGAGGGGGAAAACGTCCAGACCGAAAACTCGCAACGCTTGAATATCAACAAGTTAGATGATGACACACTGCGCCTTTTGCGCTATCACCATTCCCCATGGCCGAGGGTCATAAGAGTGTATCGTCGCAACCGAAGTGCACTTATTACTCATGCATCAGCCACGTTGTGCTTGTTTCATATTGGGACGGGCCAATGTAACCAAGCACACTTCTCCTGGTCCTTTGGAACTGAACTGCCGAAGCTCCGAATCAGTTCAGCACCAAGAGGTATTTACATTACTGACCTTGATGCAGGATTCATTTATAATGTCAACCTCGACGATATTAATAATCATGCATCCTCGGTGGCGCAATTGGCTAGCGCGTCTGACTGTTAATCAGGAGGTTGAAAGTTCGAGCCTTTCCCGAGGAGCTTGGTTTTTTTTTTGTTTTCTTCTTAGCCATTCATCCCTATCCGCCTTTACCCTCTAAGATGGACTAATAATGTGTACCTAGGTAAGGAACCGTCGTGGCAGAATGCATGTGCTAGAGATCTAGCTCTTGAAGATCGACTTTACGTCAAAGCCGAAAGAACATCTGCGGTGCGTCGACACACTCCCTTGATCACACTCCCTTGATAGTTGGCAGCTGTATATTTACGTGACTTGACTCCCATGTGTATACTAACAGTTCGTCTATGCGCCTTCGCCTGAAAGTGTCTGGGTCTGCCCATTATACAAACAGGCATGTATATTCGGAAGATGCTAGTATCGACTTTATGAAGCCCGGAATGCTTGCGCATTGTCTCTCTCACCTCTGATCTGATCAGGTACGGTTGCGACGGATACAAGCCCGCGACTTCGAATTTCGCGTCGCCTATACAGCGCTCGGCAAACATGGTCATCCATCCCATCCCACGTGGCTACGACGCTGAGCAAGTGCATGCCATCCGAAGGATTTAGACCCTGGCCCCTGTATGGAGTAACGATTGCGACCTCTAATTCCATTTTCTCGATTTCTTCCCAACTTTTTTTTTTTTTTTTTTTCAGTTTTTATTCTTTATTTATATTCTGGAACCCGTTCCTTTCTCTCTTCTGCCCCTCTCAGCCCTATCCCGGGGCCTCGGATCCCCGCCCGCCGCACGCGTGCAGTGCGTTATGTAGGACTTTGCGTTCTCGTGCATGGCATTTGCATTTGTCTTGCAGGTCGCTTTTTCTGCTCGTCAGATGCAGCCCTACGCCGCAGCAGGGCGTCCTGTGTGGCCAATTTTATCCCGCCCCCCCCATGAGCAGAGACGAGTTTCTGAGGGACATGGCAAGAACAGTGACAAGACGCCAACGGGACCGGCCTCGTGGCGTCCGTCAGCATTTGCGTTTCGGCCTCCACCCCGCCAAACCGCCATGTATCCTGCGTCTTCTCTTCCCGGGGCGTCGGATGTTAATTGTACCCCCTCTTCACACGCCCCTTCTAGGACCACGAAACAAGAGGCGCGCTGGGGCTTGAGCCAACAGCCGCCGTTATAAACCATCATCATCATTATTTTTTGCGCTAGATGTATCGATACATGTCGGCTTCCCACCCGGAAGAGCCGAGTGATGCCTATTGACCTTTCTTTTGACTTACTGACTCGGCACCTCGCCAACCGGCCCCGGAGCGAGCTTGTCCCGCGGTAGGGAGAGACTTGAATCGCTTTTGTTAGGATATATATATATATACTTACTCGTGATCGGCTGGATCTACGGACCAACTAATCTTTGGCGTCTAGGCCACCGTTGCAATAAGTTTGTAAGGAAGGGGGCTTACGACATGCAAAATAGCCACGCAGGATAAGGAAGGGCTTTGTCACAAGAGTCCATTCGATTTCTGCACCTCTGCTGGGCTTAGATACGCACGAATCGTCGTTGGTGGCAGCCTGTAAGAAACACCGGGTGATCGTCCTTTGCTACAATTATAACCTGAACCGCGAAGCACTTGCTCTTTTCGTTCATTGCTGTCGTTAGCTGTTAGATTGTGTGGATTACACTGTGCCGGCCCTGGAGAACGCTCCTGTCATCGCGGGCTGTGCATCTGATACTCTGAGCCCGTCTCAACGACTGTGTTGTCGCTGGATGACTCAGATCCCTTACGAGGAAAGTGGGCGTAAGTAGCTCGGCGGACTCCTCCATCGGGACATCACCACTACTTGGTTGTTGGTTTTCTCTGCTCACTTATTATGACGCGCATGTGACGGCTTTGTCTCGTGGTCACGAGACCCCTAAGGTAGGCAGGTGCAAGAATAGACTTGATCTCCGCTGCTGCTGTTGCTGCTGCGCTGTTGGTGGCGAACAGCGCTTGCGTCTAATCTACCCCGTTCTGACGTTACTGTTACCAACTTAACTTCTCTCCTTGGTTGGTCGCCTACCCCCTGAAAGCGCTGCTCCTAAAGGAGTCGGCAAACCCTTTTTTCAAAAGGAGAGTCTATTATACCAAATCTTTTGTTGTTGGAAATCTCGTTATGTCCTATATGTACACTTGCATGAACATGGCTTGACAAATCATGCGCCGGCGCGCCCAGGGCTTGAGAGAAGGAAAGAAGAGAAGAGAAAACATGCGTATCCCGCATCTGCTAGTGGATGAGCCGGCGAAGAAGAGAAAGGGGGAAAGAAAACTACAGGATTTCCCCCAGCATCGCCACATGCCGTGCCATGCCATGTTTATACGCGGCCTTTGGGTAGAAATATGACTGCCTCGACACTTTCCCGCTCAGGACGAAGGTAAACAGGCGGACAAAAGGAAATATTTCCGGGATTCATTCCGTGGTGCCACCGTCTTGTCTCAGAGGAACTGCCACGGCGGCTCCCCGGCGGAGCCCGGGGGGGGTTCGATCGAGATGAGCCAACATTTTTGCTCTGTTGGTTGTTGGTTTCGAGTTGGGCCTTGCCATGCGGCTGCGACTCAACCAGCAGTGACACAAGCGCGGCAATTTCGTGACTTCGGACTCAATTTCCCCCCCTGGTCCTAGACTCGCAGGAGTCAAATTGCGCGGCTTTCAGGGGGGCGTTCGAGTCAACGTAGACGCGAAGTAGAGTAACCTACCCCAAGACAATCTGATGGATACACCCTTCTGCCCACACCATAGTAGTTGACATGGGATGCTTGGGGTGGGAGCACTAGCCGTTCAAGATGCTCACGCGAGTCACGGTGAATTGGGGATAGACAGCTGTGCTCTACCTAAGATAAGTATCTTTGTGGTTGCAAATTTCCCGCGAGGGCGTGTAACAAGGGCTCATAGTAGGCTCAGAGGACAGGTCTTCTATTGATGCGATAGTTAGTTAGTCTCAAATAGTACTGAGGTGGTTGTTTTGGATTCCCCCAGGCTTCAATAGTCTGAATAGCTTCGGTCTCTCTGCTGAGCTCTACTTTTCTGGCCTTATGTCTAAGCCCTTCGCTGCAAGCATATCTAGCTGCTTGTTCTAACGCATTCCAGCTACTTCAGCTCGTGTACGTGTAACCGAGGCCCCGGTGTTGACTATGTTAAAAACAGTAGCTCGCACGAATTTCGGCTAGCTACCAGTCACATCAGCTTACAGCCGGAGGGGCTAACGCGGAAATGCCAAGGTCTTTCTCCTTCACGATCACAGAAGGCCATGCTCAAATTTATGCCTCTCCCGTATCGACTAAAACCTGAAAGGCAACAGAGGCACGATAACCTGTATCTTTCCATTCTAGGATTCCTGTCTGTCTGTCTGAGTTCTCCCTTGGGTAGAACTCCTCAAGTGATACTACGGTCTGAAGATGACAACCTGCCGTCTATCTGCCTGATCGCATCGCACACTTCTCATTTCGGGCCTTTCGGCCTATATACCGCCTCTCCTTCCGAGGTAGCTTGCAAAGTCTTCACTTTCGCAACCTTCCCTCCCTTGGAAAATGAAAGCCAACCAATGATTCATTCAGTCTGCAAGGTTGCGCAAAAACATCCATCTTCTTTTCCACCGATCTCATCAAGAAATATCTATGAGAAAAACCGAAAACTAGCAGCGTTGCCTCTCTCGCTGTGTGCTCCTACTTGTACATTGAGCCGATACCAAATAGTTGCGTACGGGATTCTTTTTTTTGTGGCCGGGAAGGGGAGGACTGAAATATTAGCTCTGGTAGAAAGTCTTCCCCCCACGGACGGATGAGTCTTTTTGGTGCCTCTTCCAACCTCTCTAGTCTTGCCTCCCATGCAAAAGACGAATAGTAAGAGACTCTTGATTACGCGAGCTGAGTCCGTAATAGGGAAATGCATTAGGAAAAATGATGTAGCGGAAACGAAATAGTAAGCACAATAACGCCGAGATGCAACAGCGAAGCCCTTCGCGACGCCTTGGTATGTTATTCAAACAATTGCGGGAGGTGTGTACCCCAATGCCATTAGACGGCTTAATTTTGCTTGGGGGAAGTGGGCGAGCTATGATTGATGGAATTAGCACAGTCAGTGGTGGTTATCAAGAGCCGCATATACATACTACTTGGGACTAGTACTTCCGCCGGGTGCGGGAGAATGGTTAGGACTAAACGAGGGAGACTGTGGGATACTTGTTAGTACAGCGGCACAAGTAATATGATGAGTGAGAACCAACCGTCGGAGAATAGTGAGGACTTGTGGGTGAATTCTGAGCCGCCCCACCAGGACGATAGCCCGGACTTGTTGGAGAGTATGCCAGGGGGGATGTAGGAGAGAAATTGGGCGATGCAGGTGAATAACCAGGCGAGCCTCGCCCCCCAGCAGTGTACATGGGAGAAGATGGGCTATACGATGGACTAGTGGGCGAGTAGGTAGGTGAAGATGGTGATGCTGGCGAGGTAGGAGAGTAGTGCGCCGGTGAGGTGGGTGAGTAGCTTGGGGAAGTTGGACTGTAATGAGGACTCGTTGAGAAGCCGGGAGAGGCGGGTGAAAAGGAAGGCGAAGTGGGACTAAACGAGGGTGACGAAGAATACCGGCCTGGAGCGGGCGAAGTCGGCGAGTACCCTGCTGGTGATGTGGGCGAATAGTTTCCATAGCTACCGAGTGGCGACGAGGGAGAGAAAGGACTCGTAGCGCCGGGACTGGTCGGCCTGTAGGGACTAGTACCGCCACCCAAGGGCCCGTATTCCGAGAGGAAGCCAGGTGTGTTGTCCGAACCAGCGCCAACAATAGGCGAGAAATTGCCCATTCCCATAGACGGTGAAGCGAGGCTCATGCCATATCCACTGTCCGCCATAGGCGAGCCCGCATCGTATGGTGTTGCAGCACCGTCCATTTGGTTACCTTTCACCGTCATGCCAGGCATGAGACCCATCCTCGAGTTGTCCGAAATGACCGTATCCAGCATCTTCGGATCCAGGAAAACCTGGAAGTGTCCAGTTCCCATCGGGGCTAGTTGACCAAGCATAACATTTTCAGAGATACCTCTGCAATCGTCAAGCTCACCAAGAGAAGCAGCTTCTAGAAGAATTTCCACTGTCTCCTCAAATGAGCATCTCATCAAGGCACCAGTATCAGCCCGATTGATACCGTGCCTGGTAACAGCTGCGATACTGCCGCGGTACGTCATCACGTCGACAAGCAGAGCAAGATGCCGCTCGTTGACATAGGAGCCATCGAATGCAAGCACGCGTCTCAACTCGTTCAAAAGAGCACCACGAGCCGCCTCAATACCGAATACCTCAACAATTTGATATAGGTCGTTTGTGATGGTACGCCTAGCATCGACGCCCTCAACTGCTAAAACTTCGCGTAAAGCAGTGCCTGATGTGTCCAAGTACCACTCTTCACATTTACCGGCGCCCTTCTCTTGTATCATGGCACCATTCTCGTCAATCACGGTCTTGGCACAGGTGTTCAGGAAAGCCCGCTCGATACCCTTGACACCACGGAGTGTCAAATTCTCCAAGAGATGGTCTGATAAACGCTTTAACATGATGTCATCTTCAATAGCCTTATCGCCATCGTCCTTATCGTCTGGCATAGGGCGTATACGGATGACCTGGTTCGGACTATTATCATCGCTAGGGATGATTGCTAGATCGCTACCATAATCTTGTTTCAATCGCAAGACCACATCGTCGATAGTTAACCCCTTATCTAGCATCTTTTGTCGGTCGAGCACGATGCGGAGTAACCAGCGAGACTGCTTCTCAATGGGAGGACCGGATTCGTCGGGAATAAGGAAGTATGACTCGACCATGTCAACGTCTTCCGCGATAGTTGTTGCGTCGATGATGGGATCGTAGTAGATTTCAGTGACTGCGGTGACAGAACGTAGGTTTGTGTGTTCAACCTTGCTACGAAGTTTCTTTGCTTGCTCCTGGGTTGGATTGCCATCCTGATATACCATCATTGATGGTGTCTTGATGTTACTGGCCACGTTTAAGATTTCTTTCAGACGCGGGACACCAAGAGTGACATTCTTCGATGCGATACCAGTGAAATGGAAGGTGTTCAATGTCATTTGCGTAGCAGGCTCACCAATCGACTGAGCAGCCAAAACACCCACCATTTCACCTGGGTTGACCATCGCTCTCCGCCACTTACGATCCAGCTCTCCAATCACATGGTGGAAAGCCATCTTGTTCAACCGATGAAAGCAAGCTAGGCGCTTGAACGCTAGTTTTGACCGAAGAAGGGCTTTGAAGAGTAGCGTCGAATTTCGATCGGCTTCTTTGGATACCGGATCAGAGCCAGGGACAACAGTCATATTATCAAGTAAGTTCTTGACGACAGGAATGACATCCTGAGGGATAAGATTGCTCGATTTGGCATCATCCACTTTGAGAAGCCTTTTGGAGCTTTCAATTAGTCGTCCCACGTTTAGCGGCAGCTGGAATGACGTGTCGAGTTTTTCATCGGACATCTTCAGTTCTCGCAAATACTCCCGGTCTTTTTGGATCGTTTCGTACTCATAGTCAAGCAATTCCTGAGCTTGTGGATCTCCCGCAATGTCTTGGATGTACTCGAGGGAGTTAGTAACATTCGCTGGCAGCGTATCCATAACATCAAGACGATATCGTTGGTCAAAGTCCGAATCTCGTATCACCCAGTGGTCCATTCCTTGCTTTTCAATGTGCATCGCGTCGAGTCCATCTTCACCATAGATGAACTGGATGATATCACCAAGCGAGTTCCGAACCGTACCGTCATAGCGAGCACTCACATCTTCTAGAGCCTTGACAAGACGGCGCTGAATATAACCCGTCTCGGCAGTTTTGACAGCTGTGTCGATAAGACCTTCGCGACCTGCCATGGCATGAAAGTAGAATTCTGAGGGTGTCAACCCTCTCAAGTACGAATTCTCGACAAAACCACGAGCTTCTGGCGAGTAGTCGTCTTTTGTGAAGTGAGGCAAAGTCCGGTACTTGAAACCAAATGGAATACGTTTGCCCTCAACGACCTGCTGACCAACCAGGGCAGTCATTTGAGAGATATTGATAGAAGATCCCTTTGACCCAGAGCGTGCCATGACGACAGCGTTGTTGATATCTTTCAGGTTGTCTTCGGTAGTAGTACCAGCCTTGTCACGGGCGTCATTGAGGGCTTTTGACACTTTGCTCTCGAAGGTTTCTCTGATATTCATACCAGGAAGGGCTTCAAGCGTGTTTGCAGTTGCTTGGGCAGTCAAGTTAGCGACGATAGCCTTCTGCCCGTCAATGTGCTCTTGGATCTTCTCAATGGTGCCCGGATCCGGAATGGTATCGCCAATGCCAATACTGTGGCCATTATGGAATAGCCAGTAATTGACCACACGTTGACAACCATTAAGGAATGCCATAGCCCCATCTGGTCCGAGTTCGTTATAACACAAGTGTACAATACCACCACTAGCGGCACCGACGTTTTTCTTCGTTAGAAGACCGAACAATAACTCGCCAGATTGGATCAATAAACCATCATCTGTCAAAGGATTATGCGGATGACTATTTTTGCCATTTGGTGAAGTGTAAATACTGATCTCACGAGGAATGATCATGCTGGCGAGTTGTTTTCCAGTCCAGCGAGGTCGGGGTTTATAAATTGCTGGTTGGGGAATGATTCCATCCCAATTGGGCACCCATAACAGGATATTCATAACTTGTTCTTTGGTAAGGAAGACGTCTCGACGACACATTTTGTAAACGCCGGCTAGAGTGTCTTGTACGATACCCATCAATGGACCGTTTCGCTGAGGAGATACGATATTGAGGGGAACCATGCACAGCTCCCTAATCTCGGCTCGCGTCTCTTCGGTTTGGGGGACGTGCAGATTCATCTCATCGCCATCAAAATCCGCATTGTATGGTGATGTCACGGATAAATTCAGACGAAAAGTAGAATAAGGCATAACCTTGACTCGATGACCCATCATGGATTCTTTGTGCAGGGACGGCTGGCGATTGAAAATAATATAGTCTCCGTCCTGAAGATGACGCTCTACCTTCCAGCCGTATTCCAATGAGATTTGGCCAGCACGTTTGTGGTGACGAAGATCAATTCTAGTTCCGTCAGAGCGAACGACATACTTGGCTCCGGGGTGCTCATTCGGGCCGTTCTGAACAAGCTTGTGCAAACGGGAGATGTTGTAGGGAGTGACTGTCTCGGGGTAAGTTAATGTTCGGGCGATGCTTCGGGGCACGCCGACTTCGTCCAAGGAGATGTTTGCATCACCAGTGATAACAGTACGAGCTGAGAAATCAACTCGCTTGCCCATTAGATTTCCTCGGAGTCGACCTTCTTTGCCCTTTAGACGAGCTCTGATCGACTTGACTGGACGTCCACTCTTTTGCAGTGCCTGCGGCTGACCAGCAATATCGTTATCCATCAGAGTTGCAACGTGATACTGGAGGAGCGTGTCAAACTCATGAGCAATGTGACCAGCTGAGCCCTCTTGCAGCGCTTGCTTGACGTTGCTGTTGGCGCGAAGAACGTCGCCTAGCTTGTACGTTAAGTCATCTTCATTGCGAAGACCCTGACCTGTGCCATCCATCGAGATACTAGGACGAACAGGCGGTGGGGGGACTGGCAAGACAGTGATGATCATCCACTCCGGCCGGGCATAGTCCTTGTTCAAACCCATGTCTCGCAGATCACCGTCCGAGATGTTCTTGAGGACATTGAGCGCCATCTCTGGCGTGATAATGATCGTGTTCTTGGCTTTATTATTCTCCTCGTCCTTCTCTTCCGTGACCGCGGTGAGTTTAAGGGCACCTAGCCGTATTTTGGGCTGGCTATTTCCACAGCCGCCATGACCGAGCTGTTTCGGCTTATTGTGAGGCTCGTACTCTTTATCCTCGTCCTTGGGTACCTCATTACTGCATATGTTCTTGCCTTTGCAGACAGCCCACACACGTTGGAAACGCGTCTTTGGATCTCGAGTAGTAACAGCAGCTGTAAATTCTGGATCATCCTATAGTGAGGCATTAGCACCAACAAGATCCAGTGAACTCATGACACAAGAGCAGGTAACTGACTCTATCTGCCTTGACTTTGCTGCAGTTGGTGCAGACGATCTCCAAGATCTTCTTGACCTTCTTGATAAAGCCAGGGTGATAGACGGGTTTCGCTAGCTCAATGTGACCAAAATGACCAGGGCATTCGGACATGTTCTCAAGGCATGTGGCGCACTTGAACTGACGGTCGACGGAGCCAAGGCGGGGGTCATTCAAACCGTTCTGACGCGGTTTGGTACGTGTCTCGTCCATCGTCTCGGGGTACATGATATGAGCAACACTCATATTTTTTATCTCTTCAGGCGAGAGAAGACCAAACTGGATCTCCTCCACCGTCTTGAGAGGCGCATCGGAGTGCGCGAAATGAAGGTTCGCCATTTTCCAATTGTGTTACGAAACGAGGGATGGTTGAATGAGTGGCGAGAGGGAGAGAGGGGAAATCGTCGCGTTCGTCAAGGCGTCTAACTCGTATGCCACAAGAAGTGCAGGATAGCGCCGTGTTTGCAGGACGCGCAATCGACCGTATGCAGCGGGGTGTGCGCGGAATCCGGGTGATAAGACCAGCTGGTTGATAGCACTGGAGAGTGCCGTCCAGGCAGGCCTTCAGGCCTCGAGATGGAAGAGCTGCTCCCGGGCGCGCGCAGGTACTCGGTCGATCGCGGGGTTCAAATGCGATAGTATGGCCGGGGTACAGACGTCGGGAGATCGAAATGCAGACGGTTGTGCGATGCCCGACGCGTTGTTCGCCGAAAATCGATGTCGAGAAGAATGTTGTTGCGGTGGTAGAGGCGTCGATTGAACTAGCAGACCGAAGGGGCGAGGGAAGAGGCCCGTCAGAGTCCTGGCTGCACTAGGCCTGATTCAGAATACAGGTAATACTGCCGGAAAAAAGATTTCACCACAAGAATGTGGATACCGAGGTACCTCCCGTTACCTGCAAAACGCATTGAGATTGAGGTACCTGTCTAACGCCCATTGTATGAGGCTAGGTACCTAATGCAAGCATTGCAAGGCTTCTGGAGGCGTTTGCCCGGCCCCACATGAGTCACTTCTTGTTTGTTTCGTTTATGTACTCCGTACATACAACTTGACAAGCAGTACCTACGTAGGTACCTAAGCAGGCACCTACAGACCTACCTATAGAAAGAATGGCTGGTCCAAACTTGAAGTGCAGCCGTGTACTATCATCTATGTATTCCCCTTCCCCAGCTGGTACCTAGCCGTCCCTCATAGAATGGACTGCTGCAACACATGTCATCGTCATTGGTGCTTGAGTACCGATACCTAGTCCACAGTGGGTAATGGGACCAAGGGAGGGTCTTTCTTAGTAGGCACTATGTAGGTACGTACGTAGGCACAATAGGTCCTCCATACTCCGTACAACCTGAGGCTCGCTGATCTTCCTCTTCCCCATTGCCCTACTACAACTGCTACCACCACACCACCACACCACCACCACACTACTACGCGCCCATTGGATTACTTCTTCTTAGCTCTCGCTCCCTTGGTGGCGGGCGCTTTCTTCGCTGCAGTTGTTTTGTCCTCCTCGACACCCCCGCCGTCTTGGCCCTCGCCCAGGCTTCTCCGCCGTACCGTACCCGTCGATACAGCTACAAACTCCTCCTCGCTATCGCTTGGTCCCAGGTCGAACAAGACCGGCATCCGAAACTCAGGCCCTCCCGGATCCTCGTCGTAGCCCTTCCTCGAGTCTATCCCCAGGACGTCGATGTCTTCGTCCTCCAAGTCCAGCCTGCGCTTGTTGATCTCCTCCTGCGGGTGGATGTCGAATTCGTCCTCGCGTTCAATGTACTCAACATTCTCCTCCACCTCCACAAAGTCCGGTGCCAGTGCCGACCAGCGCTGGGGGGTCGTCACGGACCATATGTAGATCCTGCCGGTCTCTAGGCCACACGCTGCGAGCATAGCCCTATGCGGGTGCCACTCGATAACACCCTGCTCTTCCTTGGGCCCCTCCAGCATCCTTACCAAGCTACCGTGATTTCTTTCCCAGATGTACAGCTCGTGGTTGTTGTACGTCGACGCTGCAACATACTCTCCGGTTGCGCTGAATGTGACATGATTCCAAGACAGCCTATTCACTACGTCTTGGAACTTGTGCTCCAGTGGCATCTGTACTGTGTCCGGATCGAGGTTTTCGGCCGACAGGTTCGGCACGTGGAATGTTCTGATAATCCTATCCTGTGAATTGACTAGTAATTCCCGGCCCGACCCTGTCAACCTAAGAGTGGTCACGACCGAACTGCATATCTTCTCGGACCATATGATCTCGTGCGTATTGGGGTCTATGAGGTTGAGGCGACCCTTGTTAGTGCCCGCTAGGATATGATCCCCGGTAACGGTCCAGACCGTTGCCGTGGTCATCTGCTTCGCATCCTCTTTCGCTTGTTTCTCCTTGGTCGCTGCATTGGCATCGGTATTTGTGCGCTTTGGGGCGGAGGGGAGGACATGTTTGACGTCGATGGGCTCGCTTATGTCGACCAGGGACGGGGCTTCGTCGAATACCGAAGCGACGAATAGTTTGCTAGATCACCAACCGTCAGCGTTGTATAGGAATAACCCCGGAATACACCGTCAAGTCCCTTACTGATTCCACGGATGCAGTTCCGCTGTGTAGATTGGTGCCCTAAAGCGAACCTCTCTGTACCTCGTCCCGTCTTGTAGATCCCATAAGACGGCCCTCCAACCTTGGCAAGCCGAGAGGAGATAACGACCGCATCTAGACCAGCTTAACGAAGTGATAGCCGCTCTATGACCCCTCAGCTTCTGCGCAACGCCCATGGTGTCCAGATCCCACACCACAACAGTGCCGTCGACGCGACCCGAGGCGAGATAGTCGCCCTTGCGATTGAAACGCAGACATGTCGTGTGTCCGGAGCGGATGGTGTTGGTGATATTCTCCGGATAGTCCTGGAGCAGGTAATCGTCCGAAAGAAGCAAGTTCATATTGCAAAGCTCATGATATCCGTTGATAGAAAGGGCCAAGAAGCGATCTGCGGTGGTGGATTAGTTCCATTTGGGGGTTTGATTGCTGTATCTTGGAGGAGCCTTCAGTCCAAGTTACTTACCTACCTGTGCTTTAGTTCCAGTCGTAGCCTTGCATAAGGTATCTACCGGTACTTAGGCAGGGGGCATGGGGGCAACCTAAGTACCTACCTAGGTACCTAAGCACCCACCTAGCTTCTAGTGGTTAGGTACCTAGACACCGGTATTGAACTTTTGGAGGGTCGTCCCCCGCTAAATCACCCCACTATCGTAGCTATCTAACCTTGTAGGTACTTTAACATCTCGTTGTAAGGCTAGGTAGGTTCTAACAGGCTGGGCTCAGCCAGCTATTAGTCAGGTGACTGTAAAACGGCCATTGTACAGTTATGCATTGCTTTATGTAGAGAGAAATAAACCTTGAAACGGTTCGAGCTCTCAAAACGGTTCCAGCCCTCAAAACCGTCCCAGCCTGTTTTAACTGCCAACTAGATAAGGCAAGCGAACAAAACCTACCTGATCGATTGATCAGGATCCCGTGCCGGTACGATATGCGTACTGGCACGCATTCAGGCTACTGACTAGTACGACATTCGAACCAGTACACTACAGCTGTGTGCGCCGTACCAGTACGGCCTCGGACTGGCACGGGCCCGGAATAGCACGGATGGGACCCCCGTACTAGTACGACGGTACCAGTACGGAGCCCAGGGGCCGTTTATGCAGAGCGAAACGCAGTCTGCGCGCGCCGGGCAACTCGACGACGTCCACCGTCAACCCGCCGATATTCATATCTCCGCGCTTTGCGGGTTTTCACCAAGACAGGTAGAGGGAGCTCTTGCACACCTGCACTTGCAGTAGCAAATGAAAACATGAATATAAAGAAATCTTTGCTTCGAGGTCAAGTTAACCTGGTCTCTCATCCACGCAGAAGCCTCAGATCTGGGAGCCATCTGCTCGACCGACTGCACAAGGCAGCACCGAAGAACAACAGTCTTCGGCTTTTGGGGACTCGGCCTTCAGAACTCATCACTGGCTTCTTTCACATACAAGGCATTCTCCGCTCCTGCCTGTTCGCGGAAGACAGGCTTGACCCCGCCTGGTGACATAGAGCATCCTTCTTTAGGAAGCCGCGCCACTTCTCTCCCCAGCCAAACCACCACTTCTCTCCCCAGCCAAACCACCACTTCTCAAGGAAAGAGCATGACGGAATCACCCTTCTAGCCTCCTTGATAAGCCCCTCCAGACCCCTCGGTATACTTGAATCAGTTTATCGGTCCGCTATCTCAAATAAGGTACGTTGGCCTAGTGGTTTGATCTCTTGCCTCTTCTTAATCCAGTCCGATGATGATAATGCGTCAACCTTGAACATTGTGAGAGGAGCCCCTCCACTGTTGTTATAATATAACACAGAAAAAATCTGAGAAAACAGTCAATTAATCTGTCACTGCCATTCGTGTCCTTTCACTTCGTTGGGCTAATATGTTCGATGGGGTTTCGGTTTTTTTTTTTTTGGTTTTTTTTTTGGTTCCCCCTCCATGAAATACAGGTGCCATTTGTGTTGGGGGTTTGAACACGACGGGGGTAGGAAACTTTACTCACCTTTTTTTTTTCCTGCGCGGCTGTATTAAGTGTTGAGTAGCCACTGAGAATAGGTTAGAGAATAGGGTCTGTTCTTCCGTTTTCCAAAAGTAGGGACTGGCCTTTTTATAAGAAGGAAAATGACTCACTTCAAGCATCCTCTCTGGCCAAACCCTGTTTCTGTTAAAAGCGGACCATGCGAGCAGACTGAGATACTTTTACGTTTTGCCACTCGCAGCCCATCCCTCCGCTTGCGTAAGTTCCTTGCGCATTCAGCACACCTAATAGTGCTCCCCTCCCCCTTCGACAACCCGAGTGATCCGTGCATTTATTTCTGAGTTGATTTTTGGAGTGACCTAGCCCCGCTAGACGCTACCTTGCCGCGCGCTTAATGTGGGGGGGGGGGGGGGGAGAAGGGTTGAAATGGGTGCAAAATACTGTTGGCAGTATGCGAGCCAAAACGTGGTTTGTATCTAGAAGTAGCTTCTGCAGTGATTTCCCATGGAAAAGAACAAAAAATACATCAGCCTATTCGGGTGAATAGCTAGGGAGTTTGCGGCCTGGTCGGAACCACAGCCGTAGCCGTGCGTTCAATCAAGAACTCGAGCCTAATTTTCCTGTCGGGTTAGCGAGTTCGATCTTACCTATGCTACTAAACCTCGGCGCCGAATCTATCTGGCAAGGCCGCCATAGCCTGGAGCGCGCTAGTGATAATCGATTATATAGCAGTAGATAGCAATTGTAGTTGTATTCCTGGCGATTACCTCGTCTCGGAACCCGTCTCGTGTGAAATGCGAGGGGGTCTGGAGTCCGTAATGGGTGGCGAGGCCTCTTATAATACCAGTTAGGCAAAGAAACACCACGAGACTTACAATCTATAAACAGGGCAGGGGTAGGTGTCTTAGGAATCTGGCATTATATACGCAAGGATACTATCACAGCACTTCCGGTGTGAAAAAGGGGACTTCCCGCAAGCACTCTTGCTGAACGGTCTTCTAGATATGATCGGCGTAGTGGATCCAACCGCCGTCTCATCAACCCTCGCCCGGTAGACGGAGACATGGCGGGCGACGGAAGCGCATAAGTAATAGCCCTCCACACAAGCCACGCATGAGCCACAGGCTAAGCCCCACACGTAACACCCACCCTAACGTACAGGTAAGCCATACGGACGGGTCAGCTATGGCAAGCCGTAACTCACCTATTTCGAAACAGGAAAGTAAAACAGGTATCGTGGAGGTAAATAGTTCTCCTGCTTAACCCATTCTTTGACCAAGGCTTACCCGCTCCTGTCTGTATCGACCATCTTATTTTCTTGCTTTTCTCTTCTATTTTTTAAAAGAGAAAGAATAGAACCTATCACGAGTTATGGCGAACTCACGGTCAGTACCTGCCCACCCGCGTTGCCGAGAACCATGAGGAGACCTGAAATTAATATTGCTCCCCAGCTTTGAATATGTGAAACAGTTTGAGCAGAGCGATAACCTGCTCCCAAATACGTGGATAGTAATTAGGATCGATGGTCGCGGATTCACAAAGTAAATCAGCCTCTCTAAGAGGAAATATAAAATCTCGAGTCTTACGGATATCTCCTCCAGGTTGTGTGCCAAGTATAAGTTCGAGAAGCCCAACGACCGAAGGGCGCTCGATCTCATGAATGGCGCCGCCAAGGCCGTCATGACCGAACTCCCTGATATCGCCATCGCATATGGCGTCAGCGACGAATACAGGTACACACCTGGCACTGATACAAGGTCTTCAGCTCCAGCTAATGAGGAGCTAGTTTTGTTTTGCATAAATCGTGTACATTGTTCGAAAGGAGGGCGAGGTAGGGCTGCCGACTCATTTGAGGGACGAAGACCAGCCTATTGACGATGATGACACAGCAAGTTAATCACCACTATTGCCTCGACGTTCACGTCTTATTATATCCATCTTTGGTCGACTTACTTTCCAGACACCCCGTTATCGCCGCCTTTACCTAGTTTTGATGGACGTGCCGTATGCTATCCAAGCGTGCAGAATCTCAGGGACTATATGAGTTGGAGACAGGTCGACTGTGCGTCGAACCGACATGCGGTCTCTGATGTGGTGATAAGCTAACGGGTGCCAGGCCATATTAACAACCTCTATAACACGACATTCTGGTCACTGATACAACTCGGTGGGCTCAACGCCAAAGAAGCCGACAAATTCCTCGCTGTGAGTTTCCTCGAGTCTCGGATGGGGCAATAGTTAATCGAAACCCAAGGGCACCCTCTCTGCAGACAAAAACGAAATCTTGTTTTCCAAGTTCAAGATCAACTACAACAACGAACCCGAAATGTATAAAAAGGGCAGTGTTATTTTCCGCGACGTACGTGTTACCCGTTGGGTAAGCGACTCCCATTATAGCCAGCTTGCTCACATCTTCCAGTACGAACTCGTGAAACCCAGTAGTCACAACATTGCAGAGGCGGTAGACAATACGGGAGAGCCGGTCAAACAATCTAAGACGCAGGATGAGAATGACAAGAAGCGACGGAACAAGGTCCGCGTCGTAATTGATCATGTAGATATTATCAAGGATGGTTTCTGGGATAGAAGGCCGTGGCTTTTGTCCAACAAGCCCGGCAAGGTCCCCAAACCGACCTAATACAAGTCATGGTATCGTCCAACGCCATCTTTAATGCTCTGCCCATGAACGCCTCTTCGCTTCCTATTATGCACAGATGGGACGGCCGCTTGCAGCCGCACGAGGTAAGATCTTTTATAGGTGTATATATTCTTTCCATCTTTCCGATCATCCCTTAGCGGCTCTTAGCAGTCTTTTCTCCTCCTTCCCCTTCCGCCTCGCATCTCTCCTTGCTCTCCGCTCCTCTTTCGTCTCGGTAGCCTTAAGCTTCTCTTTGCCTGCTTGCCTCTCGGCCTTCTTGGCCCTTTTCTTCTCAACCTTCTCCGCAGCTCGTCTCTGCGCGCCCCTCTGTGCTTCCTTCTCGGCCTTCTTTGATCGCTTGGCCTCTCTCCGAGCCCGCCTCTCGTCTCTCGTTTCTTGGCGCTTAGATTCTTTTTCAATATTCGTCTCAGTCTCAGAAGCGAGCGGTGTGGCGGTTCCGCTATCAGGCGGCGTCGGCAGGGAAGCTGCAGGATCGTTGACCGATCCCTCCATTACCCCGCCGCGTATGAAGGAAGTGTATAGGCCCCTAGCGCCCGTGTACTTGGTAGCGGCGTTGCGCGCAGTGATCTTCTCGAGCGCGCCGCCCTTCAGGGTCTGCTTCATGGTGCCGCTCTTCATGTCGATGCCCTTGAGCGCCTGGTCGAAGGCGTTCAGCCACCAGGCCTCCTGCTTGTGATCCTTCTTGCTGCCGAGCCCGGAGCCATCTTGGTTGCGCTTGATGAGGATGTGGTGCGTCAGACCGGTGCTGTCGCTGGTCGGGTGCAAGGAATGGCCGGTCCCCCGCCATCCTTGGGCGGTTAGGAGGGCGTGTGCGTTCATGGATCGCGGAGCCCGTGGGACTTTATCGGAGCAAATGTTTTCTATACAGTTTGTAATCTAGGGAGTAAAAGATCGATTTGATAGCAATCCGCTTGGTAGGAATAAAATGGCATGGTTCGGGGAAAATGTACTTGTCGCGATACCTAGGTGCAGCACGTGAAAAAACCCGTCTAGCTGGGCACCCTTGTGAGGCTGGACTGGGCTCGGCGGGACCCCGCTTTTCTAAAAGCCAGGTAGGTACCTAGGTACCTACCAATAACCTCCATCCAAGATTCTAAAGAGGACCTACTACCTATGAAGACTATCGTATTATACCTATAGTTTATGCCATCGAAGCGTTTCTGAACATTATTCTATTCACTCAAGCGGAAAAGCAACCCAACTTCGGGTTATATGTTTGGGGGGAACATGCAGGCGAGCCTCTAGGCGGGGACGTTTCACCATTGGCACAGGAAGCTAAGCGCCTTTCGGTAGCGTCCCCATTATAATTTATACGTATAGTGAGTAGGTGACCTCTGAGTCCGATGCCACCTGACCAGAAACAGGTGATTCAGCACCTTACAATGGGCGATGACCACTGAAAGGGGAACCCCCGAGGTGAGGTACTCCGTCCAGGGTACCGCTGAGCCTGGAGTGACCGTACCGGACCCAGACGCTCAGCCACTCACCACTCAGCTTATACTGGAACCATCAAGCTTCCAGGTCACTCACTTCGTTCATCAAATGTCTATCTAGGCAGTAGCCAAACCCAAACCCTCCCAACAATCCTCCCAGCATCACCATCGCCGTTTCGCCTGCACCACCACGGCACGCCATCAACATACGAGATCCTCGCCGGCCGCCTCTCCTGCCCGTGTCGCAGTCTATCCACGCCCCTACTGTGCCGGCGGACATTACATTACGTATACCCAGCTGCTTCGCGATAAGATAGGCCGCCGCTGCCGCCCCGGTCATCCGACTCCTTTGTCTCTCGAACCCTCACCGTCATCACCGCGCAGCCAGCATCTGCGCGTTACTTGTATTGGCTATCCGCGCCACAGATATTCGCACAATGGCTTCTCGCGCAGGGCCGGCCGCGGGCCGTGGCATGAACACTCGCTTCGCGCAATTCAAGCTGGTTTTGTTAGGTATGCTCGTTCCCCGCTACCTGTGTGCTTCGGATCGACAACTGACGTACGCCCAGGAGAGTCTGCTGTTGGAAAGGTAAGGGCGAAGATGGTTGTGCGAAACGGAGAGCCCGACTGTGCTAACCCGGTCGCGCCAGAGCTCGATAGTGCTGAGATTCGTTAAGGTACTTCAACCCACGCCTCTGCGTATCGTGCTGCGAGGGGCCTCGTTGCTCATGTATGCTTATCGTCGTCTAGGATCAATTCGACTCATACAGAGAATCAACCATCGGTGCCGCTTTCCTCACACAGACCATATCCCTCGATGAGAACACCACCGTCAAGTTCGAAATCTGGGATACCGCCGGCCAGGAGAGATACAAGTCGTTGGCCCCCATGTACTACCGAAATGCCAACTGTGCCGTGGTTGTCTATGATATCACTCAATCCGTACGTACTCACGTCAGCAGCTGGCTAGACATCATATGACTGACCCTCCATGAATACAGGCATCGCTTGACAAGGCCAAGGCGTGGGTGAAGGAGCTGCAACGACAGGCGAACGAGAACATCATCATCGCCCTTGCTGGCAACAAGTTGGATTTGGTAAACGAACAACCCGATAAGCGCGCAGTACCGACAGCCGAGGCAGAAGCATATGCTAACGAAGCTGGTCTTTTGTTTTTCGAGACCTCGGCTAAGACGGCCGAGAACGTGCAAGAGCTATTCACGGCCATCGCTAAGAAGCTACCGCTAGATCAGGTCGGCCCCCGCCACACCCGCCCTGGCCAGCGACCGGGCGGCGTCAACCTAGGACCGGTCGAGGGTAGGGACACGCAGGCAGGGGGGCCTTGCAGCTGCTAGAAACATTTCCCGGTACAGCGTCGTAGCATCTGGGGCCACGGTAAAGGGAAGGGCCTCACAACTTAGTAACTTTGCTACTTATACCGCGTACACTTGATAAATCGCCGGCACCGCGTCTTTTTGGAGCCGAGAGACGTCCAGCTAGACTATCAAGTCTACGCGCCGGATGAACACCGGCGGTGTGTAGTGGAGGGCGTGCATGTGCGTCTGGGGTGGAGATTGGTATCTCAACGGTGAGGTGCCCGAGAGAGTGATTGCGGATCTGGTGTAAATTCATCCCATTGGTGTTCTCCCGGCAGGACGGCATTACGGATTTTTTGTTTTGTTTTGTTTTTAATACTTTGAAGTTCCTGATGAGTTTCTGAAGTACAGTATTGGTCGCCGTTAGTCAGACTAGCGATGCGACTAGATGATCAGGCAGAGGGCACAAAGCTACACGCTGCCGCTGGCGTGGCGTCGTCGGGTACAACTAGTAATACGATAGAGCACTAATTGTCCTAGATTGAAATGAGATATGCTGCGTCTGTATTGAGACGTGGTTTGCAGCCATCTAGTATCAACGACGCCGAACGAAACTAGGAACAGTATTGTGCACGAAAGCACTGTGAAAACAGGTCCCTCTGTCCAAACTCTTCCCGTTGCATCAAATTCAATGTTGGCATTCACATGCCTCGTACCAGTGTCGTCAGAGCAATGAGGTTTTGTTTGTCATGTCTTCTCTTTCAACATACAAACGGTGCGTCCCGGTTACCCTGCGATGTTCATTATCATAATCGTGCACCTGGCAATATAATAGGCGAGGAAATGGCTACGAGGAAATAGCTGGCTGAGGCACATGGGCGAGCCGCGGGATAACCGGGGAACGCGTCATTTTTAAGGCGCCAGCCTCCGAGGTACCAGTTAAGCATATCACGACCGAGTAGAGAGGAACAAGCTAGCTTGTTATCTTACTCTCGTGCGGCTCGGCTCGTTTAAACAAATCACACATGCCAGCACCTATCGGGCTACAAACCCGGGGTCCCGGGGATTGGAACGAAATACCGCTCATACTTCCGCTCCTAGGACGATAACTAAGTGACACAACGTAGGGAAGGAAAGCATTATGGTAACACTACATACACTTGTGTTCGTATGCTCCCTATCCTAAGGATGATGGCAGAGTTGATATATGGAAGAAACTAGAGGGGGGGGGACGCCTGGTAGAGTCCCTGTCGGCAAATCTTGTGTCCCGAATTCACTATTAGAATTGCTGGGGCAAGTCGTCTCATTACGTTACCTAGTCTAACTACCTCTTATATATCATGTGTTTCATGCTTGATATGTCATTTGGACGACGGGCCTTGAACGCGCCGACTATGTGACCACCAATCCCTAATGGGACATTGACTCTAACAGAGTCAGTGTAATCCAGGCCACATCCCTCACCTGCAGTCGAGATATATCCCGGAATGAGCGACGACGGGTATTTGTGGCGGTCTCAATCCCAGAAGCTGGAAACTCATACCTCCCTTTGTCATGTTCTATCTAGCCGTTCGCAGTTCTCGTCAGAGCGCAACGAGCGCTCCGCAAGGATGGAGAGAAATCCACATTGATTATTGTCCTTTCCCATTTGTTTATATCGTGTACTATAGGAGCGGCAAATGCGGCCGATGAGGCAGTGTATCTAAGGTTTAGGTAGTAGGTAAGTAGAAGCAAGGTCTCGAATGCATGTGAATTCCGCCTCTACATACTCCGTAGGTATGTGGGTTAGGTGCCTACAAAGGTAGCTGAGGTTATGCTGTGTAGCCGTGGTGCTGCAGGCCCACAGGTGCCGTCATTGGCTCCGCCTGCCGGTGAGTGAGCTGGCTTGGCTTGGCTGAATCAGCCCGGATCAAAGCTCAGGGCTTCCGAGGTTTTTACGGCTCCAAGGAAAGTCTCCATAGCCTCATAACCTCGCAACCTCCAGCCTCCAACCACCCAATCGCCCGTCTCCCACTCCTCACCGCAACGCCTCCCGCGCCATCTTGACGGCCGTTCGATGCCCTCATGTTGCGCAACTCGTTGCGATCCGTCCGGGCTGTAGGCAGCCGGCCCATCGGTGCCGCTGCCGCCCGTCCATGGCAGCCCGCGATTGCTCGGTCTGCTGGCGCGGCTGCGAGGGTATGTTCGTGTTCTGTGTTGGGCCAGCCCCGGACGCTTTATATCCATGCGTCGCTCTAACACCCATTCCCGTGCACAGAGATGCTTTGCCGATGGGAAGAAGCCCTCAATTGGGGACCCGAAACCGCCTAAGCTGCCTGCGACTGAGACGCATACCGCCGCTGCGAGCGAACCAGCCGTCCCCATACTCGATGCCCGTATCGTCAACTCGACAATTGAGCCCAAAGACGTCCCCCACACGCCCCCGGCGCCAGAGGCCGTGTCTTCCACTGCCGCGACGGCGGCAAAACCTGCTACGCCGCTGCCGTCTCCTCCACCCGTCAAGAGGAAGGGCTTCTTCCGCCGCCTGCGCAATTATGTGCTGACGCTCACTATCCTGGGTGCGATAACCTTTGGTGGCGGCGTCTGGTACTCCCGTATCAACGACAACTTCCATGACTTCTTCACCGAGTATGTTCCATTCGGTGAGCAGGCTGTTCTTTACTTTGAGGAGGCCGAATTCCGAAAGCGGTATCCGGGCACCCTGAGTAATAGCACGCGAAGCAAAGATACCGGTGCCCAGATAAAGATCTCCCCACAGAGTGGTGCCTCCTGGCGTGTGGCCGATGGTGGTGAGCCCGCAGGCCGTCAGTCTAGTGCCATGACAGGCAGTGGCCCTACTAAGAAGCCTACCGAGAAGAAGCCGGCCCCTGCAACCGAGGCAAAGGTCTCCGACTCGCCTAAGACCACACCTGTCCCCGTCCCGTCATCTGCCCCGCCATCTGTGCCTGAGCCTGCTCCCGCAAAACAGCAGCCCAAGGCCCAAAAGAGCACGCCTGATTTTAAGCCTCCCGAGGTTGACGAGCCTTCTCGATTCCCACCACCGACTCCTATCGATCCTCTCAATGTCAGGGACGCCGACGAAGCAGTAGTCCAAGAGCTAGTTAAGATGATAAATGACATCATTACCGTCGTAAACGCGGACAATTCTGATGAACGCTTCTCCTCTACCATATACAAGGCCAAGACCAAGATCAACCTTGTTGGCTCGCAGATCCGGGATATCAAGGCTAGGATCGAGAAAGACGCGGCCAAGGAGGTCCAGTCCAAGGTTGAAGAGTTTGAGACAGCAGCGAACGAGCTGGTCAGTCGCGTTGAGAAGCTTATGGCAGCCCAAGAGAGCCAGTGGAGAGCCGAATTCGAAGAGGAGATGAAGCGCCTCCAGACTACCTACGACTCAAGACTGCAGACCGAGATTGAGCAGCAGAAGCGCGTGAACGAGGAGAAGCTTAAGAATGAGCTACTAGAAGAGGCAATCCAACTCAAGCGCCAGTTCCAACAGGACGTCCAAAACCAAGTTGAGGTGGAGCGCGAGGGCCGGCTTGGCAAGCTAGAGCAACTGAGTTCTGCTGTCAAAGAGCTAGAGCGGCTCACCACAGGCTGGAACGATGTTGTTGATGCCAACCTCCGAACACAACAGCTTCACGTCGCTGTTGAGGCGGTTCGTGCTAGCCTCGACGATGAGGAGCACCCGCGGCCGTTTGTCCGCGAGCTGGTCGCTCTCAAGGCGATTGCTAGTGAAGATTCCGTTGTCAATGCGGCCATTGGCTCCATAAATCCTTCGGCTTATCAGCGTGGCATCGCCACCCCTTCGCAGCTGATTGAGCGTTTCCGCCGCGTTGCTGCGGAAGTCCGCAAAGCGTCTCTCCTTCCCGAAGATGCTGGTGTTGCTAGCCATGCCTCCAGCTGGGTTCTGAGCAAGGTCATGTTCAAGAAGCACGGCTTGGCGGCCGGTGACGACGTCGAGAGCATCCTGACCCGTACACAAACCTGGCTAGAAGAGGGCAACCTTGATGCCGCCGCGCGCGAGATGAATGGCCTGCAAGGCTGGGCCAAGACGCTCAGCCGGGATTGGCTGGGCGAGGTGCGGAAAGTGTTGGAGGTGCAGCAAGCACTCGAGGTAAGCTTTGTCGAGATCCCTTGTTCAGCAGCCATGGACTAACATGAATGGGACAACCAGGTCATTGCCACACAAGCTCGGTTACAGAGCCTGCAGGTGGAGTAATTCCGTCAACAAAATACTATAGACACATAGAGCCATAAGTGGTGGGAAGGATAGCATTCTGTTGTATTTTCCCTTTGTGTCCTCTCTGTACATTTTCTCTGTCACGTCCCCGCGTTGTCCGAAGAGCACTCTATGGGAGGCCGGCGCCTATGTATGAGATAGCAAAATAGACGTGCAATTCGTTGCTGCGAGACTGGTTCCCACTGCCCAAAATGATTGGATCTTGTGATCGGTGCCGTTTCCCTCCATTCCTGAGTATTGGGTGGTAAATAGTCAGGTAGTTGGTTTATCCTTGGGATTTGGGTTCTAATCATAGAATATAAATGCCTAATCCGACACTGGTAAAAACATAAAAACATGATTACTATAGTTGACAACCTTGGACCTTACATAACTCAGAGAATTATAATTTTAATGGATGTCTCATTAAACGGGACTTGTTGAAATATATGCCCAGTGATATCTAATAATGGACTACAGTATAAGCCTAGGACTACAAGTATTTCTTCATAGTCCGCCTCTCCATCCGTGATGCCCGAATTATGTTGAATCATGCACCTTAGTTTGAAGTTTCACCTGGCGCCTAGTTAATCCTTTTGTTACATGGACGTCATGCCATGTCCCAATCCAAGCGAGGAAGACCGCGATATATCTCAATCCTCGGCATCCGGCTCCAGCGTCCGCACCAGTGCCCCCACGAGATGCAGCGAGCCCGTGACGAGCGCTATCGTCCGCCGGCCGTCGTCGGCGCGGCCCGCCAGGGCCAGGCCCCTGATCTCGGCCACGGCGTCCGCGACGTTGTCCAGGACGCTCGTCGACGTGGCCGGGGAGACGGCCCGCAGCGCGTCGGCGGCGGCCCGCTGGGCGGAGAGGTCGCGCTCCGGCTCCGTCTCCCCGCCGGCCTCGTCGTCTGACACGGCGCGCGGCGCCAGATCGTTGCGCGCGAAGATGGCGTGCGCGAAGAGGGGCCATGCCTTGCCGTCGCCCGCGGCCAGGGCGCTGGCTCGGATGTCCGCGAGCAGCCCACCGATGAACTTCGCGGCGTCCCGGTCCTGCTGGTTGAACAGCAGGATGGCCCTCGCGCCGTCCGTCCGCCCGGCGTTCTTGCCGGCGAACCACCGCGCGACCTCGGCCAGGCTCTCGGCCGTGTGCGCGCCGTCGACCAGCCAGGTAACGGGCGCGTGCTCGTCCTCGAGCGTCTCGCAGCGGCCCCGCAGCCGCGCGTTCCGGAGCGCCGCGGTGAACGACGCCGGCACGTCCGCCAGCCTCTCATCGGTAGGCCCCTGCTCGCCCGCGCCGCCCTCCGGGGAGGCCTCGCTCGCGAGGACCCGCAGGTGCTCCCGCGCGGCGTACACGGCGAGCGCCTGGTTATACTTCTGAAACTCGCCCTCGAGGGCGCCCGGGACACCGCCCCACCCCTCGACCTCGGCGTCGTCGACCTCGACGAGCGCGGCGCCCTTCTCCGCTGCCCGCTCCCGCAGCACACGCACCGTCTCCGCCGCGGCGGGCCTTCCACCGCCCAGCCGCCTGGTGAAGCACTTGCGGCCGGGCTTGCACACGCCGGCCTTGTGCCACGCGATCTCGGGCAGCGTGCCGCCGAGCATGCCGACGTGGTCGATGCCGAGCTGCGTCACGACCGCGACGGTCACGGCGGCCGGGGGCAGCACGTTGGTGGAGTCGTACTCGCCGCCGATGCCGCACTCGACGACGGCGCTGCGCACGCCCTCGCCCAGGAACGCGCGCAGCGCCAGGATGGTCAGGAAGCGGAAGTAGAAGGGCTTCGTGGCGGGGCCGCGGAGCTCCGCCTCCTCCGCCTCCGACAGCAACGGCAACTCCTCCTCCTCCGCCTTCTCGCGCTTCTCGTCCTCGTCGTGTCCAGACTGCCGCGATTCGGCGGCGGCGGCGGCACGTCGTCGCGCCGCCAGCAGCTCGGCCCTCGCGGCCTCAGTGCACGCGTCCCAGACCTCGAAGAAGTACCGCGCGAACAGCGCCCGCGAGATGGGGGCCCCGTCGATGGCGATGCGCTCGCGCACCGACGCGAGGTGCGGCGACGTGTACGTGCCGACCCGGCCGGCGTCGCCCCGCGCCAGCAGCAGCGCCGTGAGGTGGGCGCACACGGAGCCCTTGCCCTTGGTGCCCGCGACGTGGACGCAGCGCAGCCGGGCGCCCAGGTCGTCAGGCTCCAGCCCCGCGCGCCGCAGCCATGCCAGCATCTCGGGGATGGCGAGCGCGTTCAGGTCCCGCGGTGCTGACGACGGCGATGCGGGGACGGCCGGCGGGCTGAAAAGCGAGGTGACGGCGCGGTTGGATTGCAGCGCGGCCAGGTGCGCGAGCGCGGATTCGTACGTGCGCGCCATGGTCGATGCGTGCCGCTGGTCCCAGCCCAGGTAATTGACGAAAGGGAACGCGCGGTGACTCTGTCTGCTGAGGTGCGAGGTTCGGCCTCTTAGCCGGGTGCCGATGTGCGATGAGCTCTGGATGCAGCGACTGAGAGTGGCCATGAGCTGGGTAGGTGGCTCCTCGCTCTGCTTTTTGAAGCTTATTGACGCGCCAAAGTCGGACTTCAGCGGCAAGCCATAGCTTTGAGAGAATTGACAGCAGGTGACAATGCACAAACCTTATATTTCATTCCCGTACCCCCTATATTATCTATTAGAACTTTTCATTGTATTAGAATGGTTTGAAGGAGCAGTTCTGTAGGCTGTCTACATTCACTCTGATGGGGTACTTGCTATCACGAGCAGGCCGAACAGCAGCTGAGCACAGCTGTTAGTCCGGTCTCCAATGGGAGTGGCATCAACAGAACACGACGCAATTGCCGGGTGCGTAAAGCGACGAGATTGGGAATTCTGAGCGGAGTGGAACCATTCGAGAAACAGATGAAGTTTTAACGCATCACAGGGTTGATCTGGGAAAAGCATCGATTGACAGGGGCCGGTTTATCCCACCCGAAAAACCCCTACTGTGGCTCATATTATTACTAGCCTGCTCAGAAACCAGGACGTCTCTCTTAGGAGACACCGATAACACCCTCTCACTCTTTTACAAAAACTCGCCCTTCTATTTAATACCAGTGAAAAGGATCGGGGTTGAACCGCTGCGGACCCCAAAGGGTATCTATCCTATATACCTCTAACCAGTTGACTCCGAGTTGAATGCATGAAACCTCTGTGACAAAATTTTACCTACCATCTGCGAGTAGGCCGGCTGCTCTCCCATCATTACACGGTTACTCGACCGAATGTATCCGCTGCGCTATGTCATAGCGCACCGGCGCCCTCTAATATGGCCAATGCCCCTCCAACGAGATGCAGACTTCCTGTGATGAATGCCTGCACCGCCTGACCCTCGCCCACCGACGCGCCCAGACCGCGCACGTGGTTGATGGCGTCCTCAATCGTGGGCACGACAGTGATACGAGCCTTGGGGTCCAGCGTCGCCCACTTTTCGGCGAAACCGTGCTGCGCCGTAAGGGCCTTGATAGCCTCGGGGTCGTACTGGTGGTTGACAAAATCACGCTTGTAGCCTGTCTTCGCGTGTGTGACATTCGTGCAGAATACGACGTGCTCAAAGGCGTCATTGAGCCCTTGCCCGTGCGTCTTGAGCGCTGTTATCATGCCCTCGAGGAACTGCACAGCCTCCTCGCGACCCTGTTGGTTGAAGATCAGGGCCTTGGGCCCGGACCGCGTCGCGCACTCGCCCGCAAACCACCTGGTGGCCATTTTGAGACTATCCACCGTATGCGCACCGTCAATGTGCCATATAATGGGAGGCTCGGCCTTGACTTCGCAACGACCGCGCCATACGACCTGCTCTAGACCATCAACGAATTCCTTGGGCAGGGCCGATACACTAAGCTGGAAGCTAGGGTCAAGCTTCTGTAGTGCCGCCTCGGCCAGCGCGATCCCGAGACTCGCGTTTTTCTTCTGGAACAGCGCATCCGGTCGAATATTGACACCATTGAGCCTAGGGTCGACGTCCAAGACCTGCAGTGAGACCCCCTTCTCATTAGCCCTCTCCTGTAACACTTGCGCAGCGCTGGGGAGCTGCTCGACCGTAAAAGCGGCGCTCCCCTGCTTCATGATGCCCGCCTTGTGCCAGGCAATCGCCTCCACCGTAGGACCAAGCGCAAATACGTGATCTATCCCGAGCGTAGTGATGCCGCTGGCAAGAGGTCGCTCAACTATGTTGGTCGCGTCGTACTCGCCACCGATGCCCGTCTCGTAAACAGCAGCATTCACCCCGGTCTGCAAGAAGACGTGGTAGCTCATGAGCGTCAGGTAACGGGCGTAGATGGGCCGTGCGGGCGTGGGGACGCCCAGCCGCTCGTCCAGAGCCATGGGTCCCTCACGCGCCTCCGCATCGCCCAAGCGATCCCACACCTCGAAGAAGTATCGCGCGAACAGCTCCTCGCTCACGGGGGCGTCGTTGATGCGAATGCGTTCCCGCACGGCTATGAGATGCGGGCTGGTGAAGAACCCGATCTTACGTGGTACGTTGTGCGCGCGCTGATACTGGGCGAGGATGGAGGCGGCGAATGCGCACGTGCTACCCTTCCCCTTGGTTCCAGCGACGTGGAGGATATTCAGGCGATCCAGGTCCGAGGGCGAGTATCCGATGCGGCGCAGATAAACGCGCATCTCAGCGATGGAAGTGGCATCAGGTCGGATCCCGGCCTTCCGGCGCGCTTCTACAATGGCATACGGCGTCTGGAGGGAGTTGAGAGCGTCGATAGCATCCTATCAGGCGATAAAAGAGGTCAGCTGCATGCTCTCACTCGCCCGGTCACATCGGGACGGTGTCACAGCAGGATGACGAAGGGGGCGACCGGGCAGGGGGAGAGGGAACATCGTCTTGGAGAGTGCGCGCGCGAGAGACAAAGATGGGATGAGAGGTATCGTTACATTATAGCCGCGCCCTGTCTGGGTTGCCATGGCTCGAATCAATGTAGGTAGGGGCGCAGAATAGTAGCGAGAGCATCGGGAAACATGATGCATCCCCCAGATGTAATAGTGCCCTCCTATAAAGGCATGCGCGAGAGTTGATCGGGGCGACGTGGGAATGTGGATTGCGCAGTACTCTCGACTCGTCCTCAAAAAGAGGGTCCGATATCGCGCAACTGCTGTCCGGGAGTATCGTACATCTTATCGCTGCCCCTCTCTAACTGTACCTAGGTACTTAGCTTAACATCTATCTAAGCTCTATCTGAAGGGAGCTAGGTATCATAAATATTGCTATGACGTCAGATTAAAAGCACCTGTCCATGTGCGTGAAACGGGAACGATATGTCTGTGATTCATTCCTCCATTTCTATCGACCGAATTACTGTAACACCACAGCCTTCTGACCCGAGTCACGGTTCCAACCTAGCTCACAATTGTATAAATGGCCTCCTCTCCCCCCAGACCCCCCTCTCCTCTTTTACCATGGGCGCTTGCGGCCGTCTTTGCCGCTCCAGCATAGTTGGCTGAACGGATGAAGATTCTCAATCACCCTCCCGGGGACCGCCCAACGCACAGTAAACCCAAGCCGCATTCTTCGACCTATGAACCCCCCCCCCCCCTCCAGGAAAGAGGGACTGGCACACCTACACCACGTCATGCGCGAACATGGCACGCGGTACGGGTTCATCCTCACCGAGATCGAGCTCGTGCTGCCCAGCTCTTACTGCTACTCCAACTGTCACTACTGCTGCCGCTACAGGAAGACGAAGTAGATAGCCCCAGCGCCACCTCCCCTCCCCATCAGGTTCCAAGAAGCATATGCAGGCACCTCTTCTACGCCAACCCTCGACCAAAGTAACAATGGGGGTTATAGTTGATCATTGTTGATCATTTCTCGGATGAGAAAGGTTGTGTCTTCGAATGTTCTTCACGGTTTTACATACCTACTCAATACGGCACTGGCCCCCAGTACAGCACACCTTACCATTCTCTCAAAATGTGTTAGCGATATACCCTTCTCAGCTTTACCGTGGACACTAAACCAATGGGACTATGACGAACTATTCGGAATGGTATTACCGGAGATAGTTCCTCCTTCTTGTGGGCGACGGACCGGTTCCAGGCAGAGGTACCGGGTTAATGGAATTTGCTTGGTGTGGGCCTGAGTAGCAAGAGTAGTGGCAATGATGGCCCAAAAGTCAAACATTGCGGCACTAGGCACATCAGCGATGATTACGGGAATTCTGGCGGAACGGTTTCATTCCCGCTAGGTCAACGCTATAGCTCGCATCTCACCGAAATGCCTCCTCTTTGACGCACATTTCCCCATTTCTCTCTAAATCATCGGACTCAGCGCTCAAACATCATTCGCGACGGCGAAGTCGAGACCAACAGTGATGATACAGAGACCACCAGCCTTGGGGGTCACCAGAAAATGCAAAATTTGTGCTAGCAAATCTAGGCACGGCTCTCGCCCGTATTCCTATCGGTGGTAGAAAGGTACATATACAACGGTGTACCATTCTTGCCCCCCATGATAAATCAACAGATTCTGCAGGTTCCATGAGAGACAGAAAAGGCTTCGGAGCGGCGCAACTATGCCAACAAAATAGAGACGTATGCATGATGTACTACCAAAGCAACACGCCTCAGGCCATAACCTATACCCATGAACCTCTTCAACCCCGAACCTAGGACGAAAAGTTCGTATCACCACACGAAGATATCGCCACCCATTGTTGGGAGAACAGCCCTATGTGGGCTGTGAATCTGATTGAGATTCAAATGCGCCAGTGGGTGAAGAGGTGCTCCTGGGTCTCGAGGCGCTACAGCTAGAAACGTTGGCGCTAGTTATTTCAAGCGGTAATGCTTTTCATGACCAGCGCTATAGCTAGACAAGGCCGGGGACGTGCAATACCTCAAGATCTTTGATTTATTTGGCGATGTCATGCCGGGAATGACACCGTACTCGGCGGTGTATAGTCCCATCAGCTGTCAAGGCGTAAAAGGAGACGCTACTGCCATTTGGTGTTGATGGCCTTCAAGATAGTTTCCCATGCCCACGGGGCGCGCGACGTCCCACTAGCCGGCTGGATGTTGAAGTTGCCGACAGCAGGGAACATGTACCATTTTCTCGAGGCATTCTCTGCTGCTGTATCCCTGGCGAAGTTCACGATGCCAAATCGCCTGTTTACGGGAGCAAGCTCGCAGACTTTGACCATGCTAACCCGCGGCTTGGCGATAATGCTCATCGTGGTGATCTCCAGCTCCGTCCGGGGCGGGAGATTCCGGAGATGGCGACGCAACAGTTCCTCAGACACCCGTGCGAAGGCAGGCAGGCGCATGTGGATAAACGTCACAAAGGGCGATGTGGTATACGCCACGAATGCCAATGGCACAATGGCGCAGAGGGCCGCTAGAATGGGGTAAGCGTTAAATTGTGAGAGCGGCTGAGGAACAGGGCGCAAATCAGATGGTGACGAAGAATCTGAAAGGTAGAGAGGCTGCAGGAATAGAAAAGGCCTGACGCGACTGGCTAGGTAGTCTACACCACGTTTTGTGCTAGCTCTGACATCTTTCCAGACCTCCCGACCCGTTATATAGTTTGTGTGTATGTGAGGGTGACTTACTGCGCGCGACGGTGGGGGAGAGCCCTTCCTTGTCGTAGTAGGCGGGTGTGACGACGAAGCCAAAGAAAGCAAAGATGAACAACGTAGAAAGCTTCAGGCAAGCGAGGAACGTGATTCTCCCCGTGCCGGCATGGTACACGCAGAGCTTCGGGCCATACACTAAATCATCGGTAAGCGTCCTCTGGGACACATGAGATGCGAGGATATGGGTGCCTACAGTATTTCGGAGTAGGGGGTTGTGAGGCGCCTTCTGGACCGGCCGTGGTCGACGATGTGGTTTGAGGTCTGGAGAAGATAAGCTTGGTGGTGGTGCATATGAGCGGGCGAATCGGCGCGGGCCGCGGCGCGGATATTGACGCTATCAATACCACACGACTTGGTGGGAGTCTTCCCAGAGACTTAGTCACAATTGGAAGCATGTTGGTGTCTCCGTGTAGAGCATTCTAGACCCGAAACCATGTTTGAAAAGAGCTGGGAAGCTTATGAGAAAATAGGGGGCTAGTTAACCGGGCTCCCTGGGTACTTGGATTGCCCTAGGGACCTATTCACGCTATTGCCCCTCAGCTGGCAGCGGCTGGCAAGCGTTCAATGATTTCTCAGACATAGCTACCTTATTGACCACTCCCAGATATCACCAGCTTAATATCCGCAAGCGCCCTAGAGAATATATTCCCTCCAAATCCTCTAGGAAAGGCTTCAACAGTGAGGCCAACCAGCTGGAGCTTACGGGACCGCGCAAATCTCAACACTCGTTAGTCAGCAGGCTAATACTGATCAAATAGCCCCCAGCCTACAGCAAGCTGTACAACCAGTTATCGCAGATCAGAGAGAAGATTCCGATTCGGGTGCTGTATCTAGCACTTCTTTTATGCCACTCCAGAACATCAAGTGGCAGGTAACCATATCGGATTCGATCGGCACGCCCATAGGTAATACCCCGGCAGCTAAAGTCCAGTATAAATGTGGATGTGTACAAATTGGATCAGAGCCAAATGCAAAGACGATTCTTTCCGACTTCTCCTTTTTTTTTTATATATTTCCAAGCTTATCTATTTTCGTTGTGTTTTATTTTGCATGTTATAGTCATCTACTATTTTAGCTTGTTTTGACACTGTCCGTGCCGAGATTCCCCGATCTCATCGTGCTTATTTGCCAAGTTGACAGGCACCTTGGTAATACTTATAGGCCTGCCATATAATTGAGGGCCTTTGCTACATACATGTTGCTATTCCCAGTCCCCGCATTATAATCTATCATTATATAACGAATGATATATCCGGTCTTAATTGATCTAACTACCTAGTCTAGTAACCAAGACTGAGAGAGCAAGGGAAAGTATTGAACTTGACTGCAACAACAACGTACCGGAAAATCTAGATGACTTGTTGTCCCGATAACTTCCAAAAATTAATAAACCCCCAAAATTACATCAGTTAATATAGAACAGGAAACGGTGGTTAAGATCGCGGAGCAAATGGACTTTTCGACTCGATGAATTCACAGATTTACACGTATTTATTGAAGGTGGTCTATGACTACATCACTTCAAACTACGTTACATAGCTCGTTTAGATAATGTTCTTGGTCAGCCACTCCTCCCACTGCTCCTTAGTCCAGCCGGAGCTGATATCGTTGGCGACCACGCCGTCGAAGATGACGGTGGGGCTCACGTGCACGCCCACGAGGCGCGCCATCTTGACGAGGACCTTGAGATCGTTGGTGACCTTGTTGCCGACGTTGAGGCTCCCGTCGTCGGCGGCCTTGTCGGGGATGGCGAGGCGGTTGTAGACGGCGGCCTCGTCGACGCCGACGGAGGCGGCGAGGCTAGCCAGGCGGCGGTAGGTCTGGTTGCGCGTCTCGCCGACGACGTTGACGTCGAAGTAGGCCTTCTGGTCGCGGAACAGGGCGTCGCTGAAGTCCCAGAACTTGTCGGGCGCGGCCTGCAGCACGGCGACGGCGGCCTCGTGCACCAGCGTCGACGACGGATGCCAGGGCTGGATCTGCTGGCGGAAGATGAACTGCACACCCGTGGACCACTTAGGGTTGGCGCGGACCAGCGGCGCGACGACGTTGTAGACAGTGTTGAACTGGCGGGCCGAGAACGGGCAGACGTAGTCGAGGAACAGCTCCAGCGTGTGCAGGGTCGGCGGTACGGCGCCGGTGGCGGCCGGCGTGGAGAAGACCAGCTTCTGGCCGGCGAATTTCGGGGCGAGCGCCATTTGCAGCTAGGCGGACGGGTAAAGAGCTTGTTTGGATGAGAGGGGACAAGAGTGGAATCGGCCCGGAGTTGGAGATCCGCGTAAGTGTTCTTGGGATGGGTGGATTTAGAGATGGGTAGCTCAAGCTTGTTATGGCTTGATAGAGGCGGGATGAGAGGAGTGACGAATTGTTTGTGGTGAGAGGCGAGAGTCTACAAGTACTTGGGTAGGCCCCGCGTGGAGCTGAAGGAATAACAAATAGCTACCGCTGTGTGCAAAGTCGCATTTCGTAGGCGCCGGCATATGAAACTCTGGTGACGCCATTTCCGCCATATGCAGGTGATTTGACATCCACCTGCCACGGCCGTTTTACAAGACGAGGGGTCACGACTTCACCGACGTGCTTCAACATGCCGCCACGTGGGCGGGTCGTGCGGATATCTCAGCCGCTCACCACTAATAAGGAAAGAGACGGGAATCCCGACCTCCGCCATTTTAAATCAGGGTATACATGACCTCGGGACTGGGCGCGCAATGGCCGTAGCCGCGAGCCTGGCCCCCCGAGGCGGCTGGTCCTGTAAGTGAGCATTAGGAATCCCTATTTGTCACTGACATTGCACTAATTTGACAACACGAGTAGGTATTTGAATTTGCGAGCTCATCCGACGGTATTTCTAGCTATGATGCCTCTGGCGAACTCGCCAAAGTTGATGTGCTGCTCGAGGTCAACCTCGTCTTCGAGGTTCGGCTGCGTGAAGACGGCCAGCGTGTTTCGCGCGATCCCCTTGGCGTAGGCGCCCCTCACCGAATGCTCGACGGCCTTGAACTTGCCGTTGGTGATCCGCTCCAGCGCCTCGCCCGTCTGGAATGCGATGCAGTCGCGGGGTATCTTGACCTGGACGGGAACGCCTTTTCTATCCTTGATCCACAGACCGGCCTGGGGATCTGGCGATGCGGGCAGCTCCTCAAGTGTAGGGAGCGTCTCCGGCAGCTTGCCACCTTCAAACTTGGGCAGCTTGACGTCCGTCTTCAGCTCGTCCACGAACATAGCCGAGGTCAGGCCAGTTAGACATCCGTGGTCCTTGTGCACCGCGCACCAGTTGTCCTCCATGCCCTTTGCCAGGGCCTCGTCTGGCATGGGGTAGTAATGGAGCAGTCTGGCTTTTGTCGTCGACGAGGACTTGACCACGTTCTCTAAGTACGAAGAGGGATAGCCAGGGATTTCCTTTTCAGCAAACCTGTCGCAGGCTCGCGCGACTAGGACGGCCGTGTCGATGATCAAGGTACACATCTGCTCCATGACGGGCTTGAACCCCGGGAGCACCTCCTTCGGTGGCCATGAGTTTGGGGCCAGGTACTCCGGGAATTCCGCCAGTGTGAACTGTTTTGTCGGTTTGGCTGATTCTAGCGAGGGGTCCGCGTAGAACGCACAGTTCGCATAGAATGACCCCTTATACTCGTCTGCACTACCGTCCTTAAGCTTCTCCTTACCCTTCGACCATCCTACTAGATACTTGGCCGCTTCGTTTGTGAATAGTTCTGGCCCGAGTTAGTAATATGACCGTGAAGATTCGTGAAGATTCAGGTCGCACCAAATTCCTTCTCAGACAAGTTGCCCATCCATGAAGCATAAGATAGGAGTTGATGTCTTAGGGCTGCGAATTCAGCTGGTACATCTTTTACAACAAGAATTCCTAGCGAGTCGGGGCCAAAAGCTTCCTGTAACGTCTCAAAGAAGATATTGCCTAGCTTCATTAGCAGCCAAATCAATTCATGTAAAGAGTTCGCCCTTACCACTCTTGAGGTCTGCCAGAGACACCACGACGGGTTGCGCCACAGCCATGATGACAATGTAATGTTCCAAACGACTTACAGCTCGAAAGATAGCTATGTGGAATTAGTTTGAGGAATGCCTATGCACGAGGCTAAAGATTTAAACCTGTCGCTGGAATATGGTCTTTCGGATATCCCTTAGGAAACCGTCGGCTTTATTTTGAAGCCTCGACTCGTGAGGAACCGGACCACACCTGTGCTGCTGGGTGGATTCCTGTACTGGTTTATCCCTGAATGTCTACCTGCCCAAGTTGGCACGGGGTCTATGAGCTTAGCCAACCAATGCTTTAAGATTCCGCTCTACATTTCACTCCAACTAGCTGTATTCATTCTCACATGCTTCATTTGCTGAGGTCTGAATCGAACTGCTGAAGAGGGGCCGACACCTGATAGGAGGTACCTAAGGTGTGGGCATTTTCAAATAAACCAATAAACCCTATATGCCGATATTTATGTATCTACCAGGTGCCTTGTTATCCAAAGGCTAAAGCGACATCCTGGGGTACAGTAGGAGGTACCTACTACCTACCTACCTAAGGTACCTACCCTGAGCCTACCTACGTAAGAGAAACTCGTCTGCCACTCGAACTCCAAACAACTCCAAACAACTCCAAACACGTCACTGCCGTTGGTGTCCTCATTCAAGTCTGCAAGAGTATTGATAAAAGGACGTTCCGATTCGATGGTCAAACCACTTGTCTTCAAGGGCGACAAGAAGCCCAAAAAAAGAAAGCGCGCCGAAGCTGATGCTGGACCCAATGGTGCCGGATCAAGTGAGCTTGCCGCTGGGCAGCGTACGGAAGAGGGAGGGGATGACGATAGCTGGGTGTCTGCCGAAGCAGTGAGCGATGTGGTAGGACCTGTGTTACTTGTTTTGCCTACTACGCCACCTACTTGTCTGGCTTGCGATGCGAATGGCAAGGTGTTTACCGACCCTATCGAGAACATCATCGATGCGAACCCTGCGACAGCCGAGCCACACGATGTACGCCAGGTATGGGTAGCAAACAAGATCCACGGAACAGAGCACTTCAGATTCAAGGGCCGTTACGGAAAGTAGGTCGCCGCAATGAAATAATTTGTCTGAGATGGGCAAGTAGCCGCTAACGCGCCTCTCCAGGTATCTAGCTTGTGATAAATATGGCATCCTCTCTGCCACTTCCGAGGCTATCGCGCCGCCGGAGACGTGGAATGTAATCGCGGCGGCCGATACGCCCGCCGCATTCCAATTACAAACTCTACAAGAAACTTTTTTAACGACAGCCGAGTCCAAGAAACCCAACGGCCCACCCGAAGTTAGAGGAGATGCGAAAGAGACTAGCCTCGAGTCAACGTTGAGGATTCGCATGCAGGCACGATTCAAGCCCAAGCTGAAGGCATCCAAAGAACTGAAAGAAAGGGCTAAAGTGAGCCGTAGGGAGTTGGAAGATGCTGTCGGGAGACGCCTTGACGAGGACGAGGTGCGCCGATTGAAGAAGGCTAGACGAGAGGGCGACTATCACGAACAACTTCTGGATCTAAAATCTAAGAATAAACATGACAAGTACGGCTGAAAGATAGGGCGCATTGATACTATGGTTCGGGCGTTATGCGTTTGCTCTCCAGGCTCTGAGGAAACCATCCTCGCCAGCACTGAAAACCATCTGTGCCTCGTCGTAAAAGCAGAAACTTCGAACAATCTCTTCCGAATGGGCGCCTGGCAAACCGACACTGTTGTCTCGATCGAGCGCCCAGGTCTCGCCTTTTGTGAGATGGATCAACTCAAATGCTTGTTGACTAGCACAAGTTAGCAGCGGCGACGAGTTTGGGAACGCTCATTTATACTCACCCGTGAGTGCCAGCACCAATCACAGCGCCGGCGCCGTTGGCCTTGGCAAAGATGTTGGCTACGTATTGGCAACCAAGGACAGCCCTCATGTCTCCGAAGTCGGTAGTGGCTGCACCCTTTTCATAGCCTTCGGCCATGTCGTACAAGGCCAATCTTTCGTCATGCGAGATTGCGTATACCTCGGTGTCATTCAAGAAAGCCGCATGATGTATAGAGGAATCATGGTTGAATGTTTGAATTATGACCTCATCCTCATCAGTGATTCGGGTATCACAGATGTTTACTAGACCATCTGTTGACCCTGACAACAGGATATTTGGGTCATTAGGGTGGAAATTCAGCTTCTATGTATCAGCCAATGTCAACATAGTCCACGAGGGGATCCAAACCTCAGTTACGTCGTCGCTATGAATCTCCTTATAGTGAAGTTTTGGTGCCGCCGTTGACCGAACATCCCTATGTTAGGTGGAATGAGATGCTTTCCCGCTATCTAGACGCTTTCGGGGTGTCTTACCATATTATTATGGAGGCTTGATGGTTCTGTAACTCCGTGCCCGCGGCCACCGAATACCCCATGTTCGAACATGCTACCGACAGAACGGGTACCTGTCCTTCTACGACAGTTCAGAAAGCGTTACACATACGACAGACCCCTGCTTCGATCAACGCATTCAACTTACCAGTCTCGAACCGGGCGACTTGGGCTTGGCGTACATCTTGCCGTAAATCCCATAAGGAGACGGTGCCATTCTCTCCAGCCGTGCACGCGACAGAATTGGCCGGGTCGAAGGCCCTGGCAGAAGTGATGTTACCGTGATTCGTGACTAGATTCAGCGTCGGTCCGGTCTTGAGGCTCAACGGGTCGAATAACGACAGCTTTTGATCTGACGATATCGTAGCGGGGCCGCAGGTGAAGGGAATAATGTCTAGCATGTAGACCTCTTCTCTCGTCGGTATCCTATACCCGTCTATGCAGGCGAGGGGATACATGACTGTCTCGCTTGTTAAGTAGATATCCGTTGACGCAGATCAGTACCTGTCCGTGTAACCTAGGAGGGGTTTTAAATCGTGCGAGTCTAAATGCCGGTGTTCTAACCGTTAGCTCAGACCAATAAACGAGGCTGAGGTTTAATTGGGATATAGCCAGGAAAATATCCGAAGGTATTCATGCGACGTTGAAGGGTTCGGGACTTCTGTACGCTTGCACTGAACAGAGTTCTCCCTTTTCAGTAAGTATTTGAACTGGCTGTGGTTGAAGCGTACAAGTACCTACTGGGGTAAGAGGTACCTATTTTGTCCCACAGAGCTAGAGTCTCCACATATTGTGGGCGTTGCCGAATGAGATGCAAGCATCTGTCTTGACGTCGCTGGTCGCGTTTGCCGATCTGGACAGCTTACAGCTTACACTGCTGCGTAGGCCATTCCAAGGGCTCCGTCCCCTTCAACACCCACTCTCAACACCTCCAACTTCACCGTTAACTCGCTCCTTTGGCCCATCCCCTATCTCCCCAGGAGGCCATGATATCTCTACGGCTACCCACATATTGCTCATAGCAAAATCTGTCAGAATGAGGCGGTGGTTCCTTTCGGCGCTCCGTATGTTCCCGTCCAATGGACTCACATGCAACCAACCTCGAGAGCCGTAACTGATTTCCTGCCTTCTATAATCAGTGTTGTTACAGGCGGTAGCGTTCGTTTGCGCTGCAGACCAGAAAGTCCTCGCGACAGATGATGCGAATCCGCAATCTACGAAACCCGAGTCTGCCGCCGAAACCGACATCGGTCCAAGTGAACAGGACGTCTGGAATCCATACCAAAATGGTAGGCCGAGAGCACATCGGGAAGTTGGCGACACAACGATCTTCAACTGACAGGCATAATCAGGGTGGGAGCTTGTTAGCGAGGCAATGACCGAACTGCGAAAGATCCGGACGTCCACACACCGACGCCCCCGGAAACAGACTGGCATCTTTACAATATTGTTCCAGTATGCCTTGAAAGCGCTGCCGAGCTTGCGCGCCACCGCCCAACCCGGCCACGAGCCTGTGTCTCCTGTCATAAGTGGTCCGCTCCTCGACGGCGTGAAGCTGCTCCAACAAGCTGCCGACCAGAACAACACCGATGCCATTTACCTGCTGGGGCAGTTCAACTTCTACGGCAATTTTTCCCATCCGAGGAACTTCAAGGTAGCCTTTGACCACTACTACAGACTGGCGTCACAATACGGAAACAGCTCGGCACAATATATGATTGGGTTGATGTACGCCACAGGCATCGGTGAGGCGGTAGAACAAGACCAGGCCAAGGCCCTGCTTTATCACACTTTCGCTGCCGATCAGGGGCACACGAGGTCAGAAATGACAGTCGCTGCCCGTCATATGAATGGAATTGGTGTGCCCAAGAATTGCAGGATGGCCTGTAAATATTACAAGAGAGTCGCTGACAAGGCCATGATCTGGTTCCGGTCTGGACCCCCCGGCGGAATGACGATAGTACCGGAAGCCTATCGGCTCTCTGATGAAGTGGGTGGAGTCTATGGAGAGGGAGCTAGTTTTGTCAGCTCCGGGATCAATGCCCTCAAGGCGAGTCCCAATTCCGACGCGTATGCCTCCATCGACGACGTGATCGAGTATCTCGACTTGATGTCCCAGAAAGGAGATTTCAAAGCTTCTTTTAACCTAGGGAGGCTTTACTATGAAGGGCAAAGAGGACTGGAAAGGAATGTGGACCTTGCTAGACGTTACTTTCTCAGTGTCACCACCAAGTATTGGCGTGCTAAGGATGGCCGGTCTATCGATGGGGCGAAACCGCACTTGGAAAAGACTGCGAGCAAAGCCGCTGGATATATCGGACGCATATGGCTGCGAGGAGAGGGCGTGGCTCAAGATTTCAAGACGGCGCAGAAATGGTTCGAACGTGGCATCAAACATGGAGACGCACAATCGCAGTGGGGCTTAGGCCTCATGTATCTCCATGGCTATGGGGTGCGGAAGAATGTCCCCAAAGCCTCGGAACTGTTCAAGGCCGCGGCGGATCAAGAATTCAGCCTAGCGCATGTGGCTCTCGGTGCTCTTCACTTGGACCAAGGCCAGCCAGAAGACCTGCAAGCCGCCAATAAGTATTTTGAAGCCGCCGCTCGCTATAACCTCGAGGCCCAGTACTACCTCGCAGAGATGATCCACCACGGTATCGGCCAGGACCAAACGTGTGGCGTGGCGATGCAATATTATAAGAATGTAGCGGAGCGCTCTGAGCCTCTCGTCTCCTCATGGGGAGAGGCCAATCAAGCGTACGAGGATGGTGATCTCGAACTTGCCTTCCTCGACTACGTGATGGCGGCTGAACAGGGGTATGAGAAGGCGCAGAACAATGTTGCGTTCCTCCTCGACCCAACACGCTCCGTGCTTTCACTCCCGAACTGGCTAAAGCGACAGGCTTCGAAGCCTCGTCTCCTTCAGAACTCAGCACTCGCACTCATATACTGGACGAGATCCGCCATTCAAAACAACATCGATTCGCTGGTCAAGATGGGAGACTACTATCTGAACGGCATCGGGGCTGAAGTCGCCCTGGACAAAGCAGCTCAATGTTATACAGCGGCTTCCGAACACCTTCAGAGTGCCCAGGCTCTATACAATCTCGGGTGGATGCACGAGAATGGAGTGGGCCTAACACAGGATTTCCACCTGGCCAAACGATACTACGACCAAGCGTTGGAGACGAACGAGGAAGCCTATCTTCCCGTCACGTTGAGTCTGCTGAAGCTGCGGGTGCGGAGCGCGTGGAATACGTTTACTCGCGGCCGGATCAACTCTATACAAGATGAGCCTGGTAAGTCTTCGTATTGGACGTCACGTACCTTGCATGTGGACTACGGCTAACATAAGGGGCAGAGGTGAAGAAAGATCGGTCGCTGAGGGAGTGGATCCAAAACTTTCTACAAGACGACAATGTATATTACGAAGATCCGTTTGAAGAATATTACGACGACACGATTACGGGAAGCGACGGAGAGCCGATGGAGGATGACCTGGATGGTGAGCTGGATGGGATATTCGAGAGCTTCATGATCCTCTCGCTCGTGGCGTCCATCATGTTCCTGATGTGGTACCGCACACAACGACAGCAGGCCCATCGCCAGGCCCAGGAGAATGCGGCGCGACAACAGCAGGCGGCGGGGGCGGTGGCGCCGCCACAGAACGCAGTACCACCGGCAGGACAGGCGCAGCAGCCTCAAGCGCCGCCGTTCCCTCCCCTGGGGGATCCGAACTTTGCCCAGTGGGGGGCTGGCGGCGTCGGGCATTGAAAAGCACTGCTATTGACTATGGCCAGGTAGCGGAGGATTCTGTAAATAGGTTACTATGATTAGCTATTGATTATCTGAAAATTTCATGACTGATGCCTTATATATGTGGTGAATCTTGCTCAAACGTCTCGCTGATCTGTTTATTCTTTTCACGTACACGATGGATATGCATATGAACCAGTTTGTTGCCGTGGCCAGCCAGCTGGTTGTTCGAGTAGGGTGTACACCTGGGTACCCCCATCAATCCTATTTACCATATAGATCCGCAGTCAGAATCACCTTGTTAGAACACACAGAGTACATACTCAGACTCATGTGACTCAAGTGATAAATATTAGGATTGAAGTCATAAGCCCACTGGAAAGCGTTCGTACCTCCTCTACTACTACCATGGACTCTTTAACCGACAACATTCCATGACAGTGGAAGTGGGGAGGAAACCCCATGGTTTCCGGCAGCCATCCGGAATTCTCCGCGTGTAGTTTTATATCTGAACAGAAGTGCGTGTGTGGTGCGAGTCTTCCGTGAGAGCTCCTTTTCCTCTTCATGTGTCTTTTCATGGCTTCGTTCCACTCTAGAGCTGACTCCGATAGTCGCTTCGAGTTTGGCTTCTTTACCTGCTTTCTTGTAATGGTTTCATGACGGGTTTAGTCAGTTATGTCTTCTGTGCAAACCTATTTTGCACATCAAAAACAGTACAACAGAACCATGTATCTAGTTAACAGGAACGACTTCCTAGGAAGTCGCTCCACAAATACGGCGCGCAAAGACACGGAATTTAAACATGACCGCACCTGACCATAGGCAACCCAGCCGTAGCTAGAAGCGCTCTACTCGATGTGCCTTGTCAAAGAACTGATTACCTTCGAAAGCCATACCACCACGCTTAGCAATACCGGCAACACTATACTTCGATTGATGAAATGCCTTTCCGTTGGTGACGCAAGTGCTATAGCACCACCAACACTTGTTTTTTTATTTAATCATTTGTAGTTACGTGTTCTAACGTACCTAGTATAACTCAACTACTTACCTCTTCTCTTCCTTAATAGGTATATACATTTCAGCATGTCGTAATCGTCAAGTACAAGCTTCTTTCGAGTTACTCGGGTGAGCAAGACGCTTGATGCACATAAACGCAGCTCCTCGCTCTGCCTGGCGGCGAGGGCGCTAAGCCCAGTTTGTCGTGCTGCACAGAATTGGTACGTAGAACTCAACTTGGCCACATCTATGGAAACACACGGCAGCTATGGCCTTAGGTATACCTTCTGTACCCGTTTCCGGTAAGGGTGAGAAGGAAATACATCATCTCTTCTAATGAGATGTGCTGAAGGTCGATGGCTGGCCTCAAACACGCCACGCTGTATCGAGCTGATCTGTGGCAGACGTGCGACATGTTCGGCACCGCCCCCTGTTTCAGAACAAGGCGCGCCTGCGGGCTGACGCATGTACGGAGTAGCCTACCTAGACCTAAGGAAGGCAGGACATGATGTTAGGTCGGTCTTCGTCGGCCAACTACACCCCGCCGACGCCAGCGCTGTCGTTGCCTCTCCCGCCAAGTACGGAGTACCTTAAGTACGTACGTACAGCTCTGCGCTGCGCCAGCTTTTCTGGCAAATAAATACTTGGTAGATCCGGTCTTGGCGATCCCCCCAGTCTTCCAAGGTTCTTACCATCAAGCACCAATCGTACCATACGACGTCTCCTGCCTCGTAATCTTTCTTAATAATTAATTCCTCGAGTACGATATCTAACCATACCTCGGTATCACCTGTGCTGCCGTAGTGGCCGTACTGAGAACCTGGCCACCCGAGCGGCTGAGCCCATTGGTACCCGCCTACCGCCTGGTACCGGTAAGGCATCGATCGGCACTACTATCCAAGTTATCGTACCTACCATATTGTAGTCTGTTGCCCAATCCATCTTATTCACCTTATTCTTTTTGGCGTCTGCGTTACGGTTATCCACGCTCGGCTCTGGGGTATCACGGTTCGTCGCACCTGAGGCAGGTGTTGGACCTTTCGTGGTTGCTTGGTTGCTTGGTTGCTTGGTTGCTTGGTTGCTTGGTTGCTTGGTCAACTCGACTTGACTATCCCCGATTCGAAGCTGAAGTCTCGATCCTCGCCACATCCTCACCAGCGTCACGATAACAGAGTGGGAGCGGGCTGCCGCCACGTCGATTTGGCTCGGATAGCGCCTCTCTCCTCCACTGGCTCTGCGCTCCGCGGCCTGAATTGTCCTCCATACGAACCCGGGAGCATCTCATCTACACCTATACCCGGACATCCATCAACAACCGCTGGTTAGACGATGGGAGCAGTACTTCCCTTACGCTTCGGCACCCCCATGCCAGCCGGCAGCGGCGGTGCCTCGCCGCTGCTGGCGCTGGTGCCGCGACAATACGTCCAGCAAGACGATGGGGACTACGTGTGGTTCTGGTACACGACGGTGCGTACCCCCTCCGTATAGTGGTAGCTAGGCGTGGGTACAGGCTAACATGGCATTCTCCTCCGCCACCAAACAGCCCGGCCTCATCATCAAATACGTCGTCTTCCTCGGCTTTCTTCTTTTGCTATTCGGCTGGATCATTGGCGGCCGCATACACGCGAAGCGCAGGGTGCGAAAGGGCCTGAAACCTCTGGCTTACCACGCTGTACGTATTTTGTCCACCCCCCCTTCCTGTCTATCTTCCCCCGGGCTACCGACGTGATGGGTGTTCCCCCTCGACTAAATACAAACCCGTCTAGTGGCTCCTCTCCCGCCAGGAGCGTGCCCAGGTCGACCCCGCGTACGCCTACCCGCAGGCCGCCGCGACCCCAGTCTACGGCGTCTACCGCCCGGCGTACGGACAAAGCTCCGGCGGGGCTGGCGAATACTACGGCATGCACCCGATGCCACCGCCCGTGTACGACCCCGCCCGACCCCCCGTGTACGACGGCCCGCCATCGGGATCCAAGGTCGATCCCGCCCAGGGACGAGCGCCGGAGGGGCAACCGGCGCCAGACTATGCGCCGCCGGCTGGGCCGCCTCCCGGAAGGTGAGGAAATAAGGGGGGGAATGTGATGCGTTTCGCTTTTGCGGGGGATATGACGTTTGTACGCTTGGGAATTTGATCGCTCTGACATTGAGGGGATTCGGGATAAACACGAGAGGGAAAGAGAAAAATAGAGATAATTGGTTTGTTTCGCGGGATCGAATCGGTTATTGATAGAGGAGGAGACGGTTGTTTTGCCTCGTGTGATTTGCGCACTTCCACGTTCGCACTGTTATACCCATAGGACGTTCCCTGAGATGAGTAGCTGATTATATACATACTTAGCGATCCAACGCTCTGGTACGGATGTGTGTTATGTCCCCACATTGTCTGTTGCCTGTCTTACCCACTTAACACGGGCAGGTAAAGCATGAACGTAATCAAGCGCAAGTTTCATTTCTAGCGATAGCATCACCAAGCCCCTGCCTCATCGGTACACCGCGCAGGTGATCGGAGGTAAATGATAGGGGGGTACTTATAAATACAACAGGTTATCAAAAACACAAAAAAGCAACCAACCTGTATTTCCATGTAAAACCACCCGCTAGGGATCCCCTTTGCCGTGTTTGCGCCTAGTTATCCTTGAGAAAAAGAGGGTATTAGATGTACATATGGTTAGCCAAACGCCGAGGAGATGAAGTCTAATAAGAGAAATACGCGACTCTCAGTCCATGTCCATCGCGTCTGGGTCGTTGTCTACAACCAGGCCGTCACGCTCGGCTATCGCGCCCTGGGTCAAGTTGGCGGCACCGTGGCCGCCGATGCTATTCATGTCTGCACGGCCTTGGCCGAAGCCCAGCGCATCGGCGGGCACGCTCGTGCCAGGAGGCTGGAACGCTTGGTCCGTCTCGGCCAGGCTGTCTTTCTGCCTCTGCCTCGCACGTGCGCGGGCCTCGAGGATGGCCTTGCGCACCGAGTCGTGCTCGCGGGGCACCGTCAGTGAGGACGGCTCGCTGTACAGCACCATCTGCATGTCGTTGATGTCGTGGCCCGCCAGTTGGCCCTCGCTGTTCGCGAGGACGGACGGCGGGATCCGCGATTTGTAGAGATGCTTCCCAATGTCGGGGACGAATATGAGACGACCGCCGGACGTGGGCGAGCCGGGTAGGGACTCGCCCTCGCTCTGCTCATCAGCGGACGAGAGCTCGGCATCGAGGTCGTAGATGTACACCTTGTGCTTGGTGTTGTCCAGCTGCATGCCGTCGTCCGGGACGATCGGAGACGAGGAGGGCTGGACGGGGTTGTTATACCCCGGATGCCCATGCTCGGGGAATGGTTGCGCACTCGGGCTCTCTACGGGGACGTACAGCTTATGGCCATTTTTCTCTGTGCGCGCCAGAGCAGATATCAAGGTCAGTCTTGGTTCTCACAATCTCTCATGCAGGTCTTATTCAACGAGTCGCCCGGGCCAATTAGGTCGAATAAAGTCAACCGGGGTGTGTTCACCTACCTAGATTGAGCAGGCTCAGTCTCTTGGATAACCGCTCGTTATCCTGCGTCTCGGCTTTCCTCTTGCGCATGTTCGTCGTGGGCGTAAAGGTCGGGGAGGTGTAGCCATAATAACCGTTTTGCTGGAATGCTGGCTGCTGCTGATGATGTAAGTCGTAGTGGTGATTGTAGTGGTGATAGCGCGTGTTAGTGGCGGTGGTGGACGTATCCACCCCGTTGGTTGCGCGCTGGACCTCCATCTCTGCAGGTGGTTGATGTCGGCAGGTCGGCAGGTCCCCGACAGGCTAGCGTCCGCTACAGCCCACAGGCAGGATCCCACACTCCCGGTACCTACTGCGCTGCGAATCAGAGACTCCCTCTTTTCCCCCAGTTCGCCGCCTGCAAATCAAAATCTCCCGCTCCAAACCCCCCCCTTTCTCATACGTTCTGATAAGGTTGAACACACGTGCACGCGCGCGATCCTGTCGCTACGCCCGCTGCGATTATCGGAGCAGGTTATGACTCTGGCTTCCCAGTGACTCGGCGCGCCACATAAAGCGATCCAATAGGGCGAGAGATAGATATCTAGGCGGTATCGTGGGCCGACTGCGCAGGCGTGAATGTCCAGGTGTGGAGGGTTTGCGAGGGAGAGAGAGCTCAGGCGACTCAGCGCAATTGAAAGGAGGTGCGAATGCGGCTGCTCGAAGGGCGAAGAAGGGGTGGAATCAGGCCAATTATAGGCTTCCTGAGTCAATCGAGTAGAAGGTTCTACACCGGCGGCCCACCTGCACCGCACGCGGCCGCCACTGCTGTCGCACGGACAGCAGCGGCGGCGGCAGGGACAGCCAGGCCTGGAGTGCCTGGAGTGCCTGGAGTGCTAGCGCCGCTGCCCCTCATTATATCCAGCTGCCCCGCAGCGACCCTTCTCGACGCCGACAGAATCGCCTCCAGTCTTCTCCCACCCCTCCCTCGCCGCCGGTACTGCACCACACCACGCTCGCTCGCGCCTCAACCACGAAATCCCCGACCAGGCAACGTCCAGTCCCGCCCGCCATCACCGCCCTTTCCCCGCGGCTTACACGCGACGCCGAGTCCGCACAGGACGCTGTCCGCCATGGCCCAACCCGAGTGGACGGGCGTCAAGGTCCGCGAAACCTTTTTTTCCTTTTTCGAGCAAAAGGGCCACACCGTCGTGCCCTCGTCCTCCGTCGTCCCTCACAATGACCCAACACTACGTGAGTAGCCCATCGCACTGATTTCGCCTTCTCGTTTCCCGCCCGCTGCGATGGGGCACCATCACGACACCAATTGGCTGCGGCTAGGTTACCTTGCTCGAGGTTTGTCTGCTGCCTCGGAGATGACATCAATGATGCGCTAACTCCTCTTCCAAGACCCAGTAATGCCACACGCTTGAAAGGTGCCCATAACGTCCGTTGAGAGAGCGAGTACTGACAATTCTGTTACAAGTCTTTACCAACGCTGGCATGAACCAGTTCAAGCCCATCTTCCTAGGGACCATCGCAAGCACAGACGACCTAGCCAAGCTAAAACGCGCCGTCGATACCCAAAAGTGCATACGTGCTGGCGGAAAGCACAATGACTTGGACGATGTCGGAAAGGATTCCTATCACCACACCTTCTTCGAGATGCTGGGCAATTGGTCGTTCGGCGACTACTTCAAGAAGGAGGCTATCGAATGGTCCTGGGAATTACTCACAAAGGTCTACGGTCTGGACCCTGCGAGACTATACGTCACTTATTTTGAAGGCAACGAAAAGTACAATCTCGAACCCGATCTCGAGGCCAAAGAGCTATGGCAGTCGGTTGGCGTCCCGGAAGACCATATTCTCCCCGGCAATATGAAGGACAATTTCTGGGAGATGGGAGCGACAGGCCCCTGCGGCCCTTGTTCCGAGATCCATTACGACAAAGTCGGCGGGCGGAATGCTGCTCATCTCGTTAATTTTGATGACCCATTAGTCGTCGAGGTCTGGAACAACGTCTTCATACAGTTCGACAGGCAAGAGGACGGGTCTCTCAAAACACTTCCCGCTAAACATATCGACACGGGCATGGGATACGAGCGACTCGTTTCTGCCCTCCAAAACAAGGACTCGAACTACGCTACCGATATCTTCACTCCTCTCTTCGATAGAATCCAGGAGGTGACTGGCGCCCGGCCATACACCGATAAATATGGCAAGGACGACGATGATGGTATTGATACCGCCTATCGCGTGGTTGCTGACCATATACGACTTCTTACTTTTGCGATTTCGGACGGTGCCGCGCCAAACAAAGAAGGAAGAGGCTACGTCGTACGCCGTGTACTCCGCAGAGGCGTTCGATATGCCAGGAAATACTTCAATGCTGAGATTGGCTCATTCTTTTCCAAGATCTTGCCTGCGCTTGTAGATCAGATGGGGGCGCAATTCCCTGACATTGTCAAGAAACAGCAGGATGTCAAGGAACTGCTCGATGAGGAGGAAGAGGCATTTTCTAGGACATTAGACCGAGGAGAGAAGCAATTTGAAAGATACGCCGCTGAGGCGCTGGCTAGCGGGTCGAAGAAACTGTCCGGTGTAGACGTGTTTAGGCTATATGACACGTATGGATTTCCCGAGGATTTGACGAAGCTGATGGCTGAGGAGCGTGGTTTGTCAACGGATGAGAAGGAGATTGCAGAGGAACGGGAAAAGGCTCGTGAGGCGAGCAAGGCCGTCAAAGAGTCCGCCCAGACCTTCCCCAAACTCAATGTACACCAGCTGGCGGAACTCAAAGACCAGATTCAGCTACCTCTTCCCGACGACGAGCCGAAATTTTCGAAAGGCAACACAATTGGTAAAATCCAGCTAATCTACACGGGAAGTGGGTTCGTTAAATCGACCAAGGATCTGCCACCCAATACGGCATTTGGGCTGCTTCTTGATAGGACCAACTTTTATGCTGAACAAGGCGGTCAAGTCGCAGATGAAGGACGGATCCTCATCGACGGTGTTGCCGTGTTCAGGGTGCAAGATGTACAGCAATTCGGCGGTTATATCGTCCATAACGGATACCTAGAATCCGGTGAATTGAAAGCTGGCGACGAGGTTATCTGCGAGTATGACGAATTACGGAGACAGCCTATACGAAACAACCATACGGCAACGCACATCCTCAACCATGCGTTACGGGAAGTGTTGGGCGAGGATGTCAACCAGAAGGGCTCTTTGGTTGACCAAGATAAGCTGCGGTTTGACTTCAGTCACAAGGCCGCGGTCACAATCCCCGAACTACAGAAGATTGAGTCATCATCGAATGAGTACATAAGACAAAACTGCAAGATCTACTCCAAAGATGTCGACCTGGATCTGGCCAAAAAGATCGCCGGTGTCCGTGCCGTCTTCGGCGAGACTTATCCCAATCCTGTGCGGGTAGTATCAGTTGGCATCGATGTCGATACGCTATTAGAGACCCCCGGAAGCCCCGAATGGCGAAAGGTCAGCGTGGAATTTTGTGGTGGAACGCACGTAGATAAGACTGGCATCATCAAGGATATGGTCATAGTGGAAGAGAGCGGCATTGCCAAGGGAATCCGCCGTATTGTTGCTTACACGGGTGAGACCGCTCACCGTGTTCAACGGGAGGCGGCTGAGTTCTCTAAGAGGCTCGATATTATCGGTGCTCTACCTTTTGGTCCGGAGAAGGAGGCTCAAGTTAAGGTGGCTACCGTCGACCTCAGTAACCTCGTCATCTCCACTCTTGAGAAGGAGGAGCTGAAGACGCGGTTTGCCAAGATTGTCAAATCCGTTACGGACGAGCAGAAGAAGAGACAAAAGGCCGAGTCCAAGACTGCACTTGACACGGTGACTGGCTACTTCTCCAAGGACGAGAATAAGGACGCCAAATATTTCATCGCGCACTTGCCCATATCTGCCAACGCCAAAGCTGTCGCGGATGTCATGAACCACTATAAGACCAAGGACAAGGAGAGGACGGTTTATCTCTTTGGTGGTAGCCAGACGGAGGGCGCCGTCGTACACGGTCTCTATGTTGGCACTGTAAGTTTCATCCCCGACAGCATTTCCCCCCCTCATTCCTACAGGATAACTGTTTCTAATTATAATCGTAGCATCTCGCATCCAAGGGCGTCACCGCGGAGAAATGGGCCGGCGCCGTTACGGAGGTTATCGGTGGTAGATCCGGCGGCAAAGAGCCGACCCGGCAAGGCCAGGGTACGAACCCGGACAAGATCGACGAGGCCGTCGCCGTCGCCGAGAAATGGCTCGCGGAGAAGCTCAAGATCTCGGAGTAGCTTCCATCTGCGCACACGGATTAAAGGGTCGGCATTTTGGGACGGTTGATTTAGATGGGCCCGGGGCTATCTAGTCTAATTAGAACAGGCTGGAAATCTTGAATGTGTACCAATAATAGCTACTCGCCGTGTCAACGCTTCAAAAATTTCAAGAGACTGGAATTGTTCGTTCGCTAGAGGACGTCGAAGTCGAATTTGATACCCTGCATGGCAATTTCTCGTCCACGGGGTACTTATCATGTAGGAATTACTCTGCCAGACTCATATTGTCTATAGGTATAAGGGGGGGAACACCTGGGCCGGCTGATGAAAACGTCTCCCCGATCTATGCATTATATATATATATAGGAGGTATGCAGGGTTAAGTGGCGGGCTCTCTACCTAATTGTGAATCCGCTCACTGCAAACACCAACAACGACGGGTTCCTAACTCGGAGGCGTGCGTATGTAGAAGGCAGGCAGAGATTCCTCAAAGAGGCATCTCTTAGCCGATGCCTTGGATTTGTCCTTTCATTTTTTTTTTTTTTTTTTTTCAAAAGTATTCACTTTATTCAGCTTCCTCGTGGACCGCAGGCGTGCGTGCGTGTCCATGTCCCATGTCCCCGCGGTCTTTTCTAGGAAGAAAAAATGCAAACGCCGCCGTTCCTAACGAGTAAATATCCGCTCTATGCCGTCGCTTTTGGTAGGTAGGTACTCTTTTATCCACATCGCGACGAGAGAAAAAAAAAATGTGGTGGTTTTGAGCATATATAAAAAGGCTTTCTACATAGCATGCATGGGGGTGTGGTAACTGGACAGACGGGGATATAGGTAGACGGACAAAAGATTTTTGATGTGACCCGGATATATATATATATGTATGTATGTATAGATGAATAGATTAGGGCGGGTTGGGCGCTTTTGTCCCTGTTTCTAATACGTGATCATCATGCTCGCGTTCTTGTACCAGCTCAGCAGGGGGTTCTCGCCGCTCTGGGTCCGCGTGTCCTCGAGGTAGGCCCAGCGGTACATGAAGTCCTCGTGCGACATGACACGCGTCAGCCGGCCGGTGATGGCGCTGTACACGTCCTGCATGATGCGGAAGTCGGTGGGGAAGAGGATGTCGAAGTACCCCTGGTGGACCTGTAGCCGTGGGGGCCATTGCGTGGTTAACGGGGATGATGGAGGCGGCTTCTCGGCGATGGGGGGAGGGGACGATTGTTCCAACTTACCAGGGGCGTGGTCACGGGCACCATGCGGCGTTGGTAACGCGTCTGCACCACGGGGCTGTTCAGACCCTTGACGGTGTCGGGGAGGGTGTGGAAGTCGCTCGTCACGAGGCGGTGGGCGGGGAAGTATTTGGCCAGGATGTCGAAGAACTGCATGAGGCGCGTCGGGATGTACTCGGGATCGCTGAGGTTGGGCGAGAAGGGCAGGGTCCTCTTGAGGGAGCGCAGCAGGCGGCTCGAGCTGTAGGGCGCCGGGTACCGGCCCCCCGTGGCGGCGTGTCGCACGCGCATGTACCGGGCCGCGACAGGGTCGAGCTCGGGCTCGTAGAACTCGTAGAAGTCGCCCAGCTCGTCGATCAGCACCGTCCCCTGCAGGGGCTGCTCGGTGGTCAGGTCGTAGCGCACGATGTCGTGGGCGAAGTTGTCAAAGACCTCCATGGCGAGGAAGAAGCACGGAGAGGGCACACGGGCGTCCCAGTCGAAGATGGACTTGTTGATGATCTCGACCTTGGACGCGTGGCCCCGGGACGCGGCGTCGGCCATCATCTGCGAGTTCTGTAGGGTAGCCAAGGCGGGGGAGATCTCGATGATCTTGTACTTTGTCCGGTCGTACACGGCGGGCTCGTAGTCGCGGATGTGGTCCAATATGTTCAGCATCAGCGTGCCCCTACCGGCACCCATCTCGTAGATGATCAGGTCGTGGTACGGATAGTTGGATATGTTGTATTGGGATATCAGGTACCGCGCTATGGACTCGCCGTAATAGGGGCGGAACAGCTCGGTGGGCGTGTGCCAGAGCTGGCGCGTGTCATCGTGTTGCTTGGCGTCGAGGGCGTCCTCGACCTCGGTGTACCTCTGCCCGACCTGGTAGAAGAATGTCGGCTCGTCGGGCAACGCGTTGAAGTTGAAGGGCTCTCCGGGGCTGAAGATGACGACCTGCTTGGAGAAGTAGCCGTAATGGGGGTTGTATAAACTGTCTGCGCGCCCCGGTCAGTCCCGTTGGCTCCCTCGGCCCCGCCGTGCAATCCGAGACACACCTTCTATGAAGTCTCGCATCAGCATCTTGACTCTCTTGGGCCGTTCCCGCCGCGATCGCAGGTCGTCGGCCGTCACCGTAGGATACTTCTTGTACTCCTCCGACATGTCGACCGAGAACAGCTGCGTCCGCTGCTGCCAGTTGGCTTCGGTGTTCTTTTTGGGCTGCTGCCCGCGAGCCGTGTCCCGGCTTGCCATGGCCCTCCTCTGCTGCTGCCTGTGCCGCGGTGGCGGGCGCTGTTGGTGTTGACGTGCACGATGGTCATGTTGAAGGGGCCCGGCGAGGGCGGCAGTCGCTATATTTCGCCTCGATTGGCACGCTGGATGTCGGAACAGCTGCCGAAAGAGCTGGGTGACGATGGGGGAGTCCATGGCCTGGACCATGACGCGCGAGAACGGGTTTGCGCCAGCGTCTCGTGAGCTTTGAAAAGCTGATGGAGGAGGACCGAGGGACATCTCGTTTTCCGTGAAGCTAAGCTCACTGCCGTAAGTACCCAGGTACCGCCTCCTTATCGATTACCTTCAAGGTACCACAGGTAGGTACCCCTGGTGGGTAGCTCTAGAGGTACCTACTTGTACCTACGTAAGTTATGGTCTACAGATCGCCAAACCAGATTGTAAAGCATTTAAAAGTACTCATGAGTCGTCATTGGTCATAAACTAAAGTCCTTGTCTAGATATAAAGCTCCCGAGGGACGGCTGCGACGGCCTTCATTTTTTGATAAACCCTATAAAGTTGCAATCCGAAATCATGAGTTTAGCTCAACCCGGCCATAAACCACCATGTCATTAAGCGACCATCCAAGAGCCTACGGCACCGCCGCCGTGGCCATCGCCTTTGCGGCCGGCGTGCTCGTGACGCTGGGCTTCAAGGATCTATATCCGGACTTGGAGAGCCGATATCAGCAGAAGCGCAGCTTGGCGCGGAGGTACAGGCGGCTCTCGGCCTCAAACCCGTCGGGCGACCCCGGAAACACGGTGCGGCGTCGTAGATCGAGCATGTTCTGGGGGCCCGTGTCGCTCGAGGACCGCGAGACGACGGCCCAGGACGCGCTGCTCCTGCGGTCGACGGGAATCGTGCCCGGCATCGAGGGCTGCATCGGCGGGACGCCGCTCGTGGAGATCCGCAGCCTCTCCGAGGCCACGGGGCGCACCATCCTCGCCAAGGCCGAGTTCCTCAACGGCGCCGGCAACAGCCCCAAGGACCGCGTGGCGCTGCGCATGATCGAGGCCGCCGAGGCCGAGGGCCTGCTGGTGCCCGGCCGGGGCGACACCATCTACGAGGGCACCGTGGGCAGCACCGGCATCTCCCTCGCCGCCCTGGCCCGCGCCAAGGGCTACCGCGCCCACATCTGCATGCCCGACGACCAGGCCCTCGAGAAGTCGGACCTGCTGCACCACCTGGGCGCCGCCGTCGAGCGCGTCCCCGTCGCGCCCATCGCCTCCCCCGAGCACTTCGTCAACCTGGCCCGCCGCCGCGCCGCCGAGCACACGGCCTCGCAGGCCGACGAGAGCCGGGGCTTCTTCGCCGACCAGTTCGAGAACCCCGCCAACTACCAGGCGCACCAGGCCGCCACGGGCCCCGAGATCGTGGCCCAGGCAGGTGGCCGCGTCGACGCCTTTGTGGCCGGCGCCGGCACCGGCGGTACCATCGCCGGCGTGGCGCGGTACCTCAAGGGCGACGCCGAGCTCCCCGGCGTCCGCGTCGTCCTCGCCGACCCCCAGGGCAGCGGCCTCTACAACAAGATCCGCCACGGCGTCATGTACAGCCACACCGAGAAGGAGGGCACCCGCCGCCGGCAGCAGGTCGACTCTATTGTCGAGGGCGTCGGCATCAACCGCGTGACGGAGAACTTCGAGGCTGGCCGCGATCTAATCGACGACGCCGTCAAGGTCACCGACGAGCAGGCCTGCAAGATGGCACGCTGGCTTGTCGAGCACGACGGCATCTTCGTCGGCAGCAGCAGCGCTGTGAACTGCGTTGCGGCTGTCGTCGCGGCCATGAGCCTGCCCGAGGGCAGCCGCGTCGTCACCCTGCTATGCGACTCTGGCACGCGACATCTCAGCAAGTTATGGAAGAGGATCGGGGAGATGGGCCTAGAAGATGAGCCGAAGCCAGATGATCTTTTTACTCTCCTCGGCGTCGAGAAACCCATATAGGATCACGAGTCTAACCAGACAGGCACGGAAATTGACACGGCGATCTAGTTTATTTTCAGAGTTGCAGTTGCATGGTTGCCCCGCTTGAACGGCATCACAGAACGCCCATCTCATGAATTAATCTATAGTACAATGTTGCGGCCAGTGGATAAGGCAAAAGCGGCGGGAGTACCGTCAGGGCGAGCAGAAGCTACGCACTGGAGTTGCCTTTACATCTCGTCGACCTATTCCCATTGCCGTGAGAAGGCCTCAAACACCTGTCAAGGCCATCCTACCGGGAGGAGACAAAGGCTCTCCATAAGAAAGCAAAACGCCTGCCATGAGTGGCAGTATTTTCGTGACGAGAACCTCATGAATCATAGCAAAATAGTAGTCGGTGCTTCTGCAAAAATGAGAGCGAACCAAAAGAACTAAGACCATTTAAGAGAACTACAGATATATAGTTAGCAGTGAACTAATCGATGAATGGAAGAAAAAAAATCAGAAAAACTTACTTTCCACCGCTTTCCGCAATTCATACATTGGCAGAAGGTGGTCATCGGCTCATCGGCACTCCGGGTCTGGGCTTGGCTGTAGCTGACCATCTTCTTCTTGCACCCGCTGCACTCTAGAGTATCGCTTATACTTTTCTCCTCCATGGGGACCTGGGCCTTCTTCATGTTCTCCTCCTCCAGTTCCGCATCAGCCTTTCGCTGCTCGGCAGACTGGAGCTGCTTAGATGTCATGACAACGAATTTCTCGGCGGTGATGGAGCCGGACATGACGTTGCGTCCCAGATCCAGGTTGTTCTTGACCTTGAGATTTTGGAACAGCGACCGGACCTTCTCCTTGTAGGCCTGAGTCTCGCCATTGTATGTCTTGAATGCGGCAGCCTCCACAGCCATGGCCTTGAGGAGCACGGTATCTTCGGGTTCTGTCGACCGATAGGCCAAGCCATTGTACAGAACTCCGATGCAATTGTTGCGGATTTGAGAGTCGGTGCGCTTGATGTCGACCTTGTCGGTGGTAAACTTGCGAGTCTCGGTGTTGCCCTCGTAGACCTTCTTGCTCCCATTCGTTGGGACAGGCTTAGGGGCTGGGGACGCAGCCTTGCTGGCAGGAGAGGCGGAATCGCGGGGCCTTCCACCAGGCGCCTGTAAACCCTTGGCCTTCTTTTCTTCCTCGACAATCTTCCGCCACTTCGACACAACCTCGTTGGCGGCCTTGCCAATGTCTCTGTTCGAGTGGCCTCGAAGCTTGCCGACAACAAGGCCAGCCTTGGTAGTCTGCATATGGATAGGGTGTTAGATAGGTGTCAAATATCGGCGCAATGGACAGAGGGGCCAAGTTGCAGGTTAGGCTGGGGGGGGGGGCTTCACACGTCTGCACCAAATAGTTTGTATATAACGTGCAGAATGAAGGTGAAGGGGAAATACGTACGCGCAACATCTCTTCTGTTGGGCGAATCTCCTTCTTCAGGCCTTCAAGAAGTGAAATGATAGAAGCAGAAGGGGCTTTCTCAGCCTGAGCCTTGTGGATGGCCTTGATACGGCTCTCGAGTTCTCGCTGTACGGACGACATGGTGGGCTCGTGTGTGCTCGCGCGGAGGCACAGAGAATTAACAGGTAATCAGAGGAAGGGCCGGTTGTGGCTAGTATGCAGAGAGAACAAAGCGGTCGAGCTGGCGTGTCGACGTGAGTTTTATAGACAGATTTACGGTTTGCTCTACAGGCGCATCAAGCAGCAGGCATCAGGCGCTGATAGTAGAAGTGAATGCGATCGCGGCAGCAAAAAAAAAAAAACGGATTGCTATGTGACCAGCCAGGGCTTGATTGTGAACGACGGGCTGGGTTCGGAGGAGAGCTGACGGTGGACGGGCAGATGTGGAAGTGGAGGCGGCGGCATGCGACGCGGAGTGGGCGGAGGCGATGGATGGATGGAGGATGCCGGCGGTTGGTGGGCGAGTTGGTGGGCGAGTTGTCTCCGGCAAGAGAGATGAGAGATGTTGGGAGCTTGAGGACGCGCACGCTAAGCTAGACGTCAAGGCTAACGGTGACCTCTAATGGAAATGGTGATGTGTGGTGCGACAGTAGCCTCACAGCTAAGAAGCGCTTTTTGGATGAAATGGTGGACAAGGGTGGACGAGGTGAAGAGAGAGCCTCGACGAAGCCAGCAATTAAGCCGCCGGATACATGATGGTGGGGACGAAGCTTCCTTGGTAGGTACTCAGAGGTACCAATGCTGTTATCGGGCTGCTCCCGGATGAAGTCAGGCTGCAGGTTTCGCGGCGACAAACTGCCAAGACGCACGGGCCATATACATGCCTCGCCACCAGTCCAGCAGCCAATTTTATGTATTGAGCGAGTGGAGCTCAGACCGCATAGGTACCTAGGTACCGACTTACATAGCAGAGAGGTACAGTACCTATATTCCCCAAAGCGGAAATCCTCAATGTGCCATGCCATGCCCGGGCACCTTGGAGGTCATGTTCCACAGCCGGGGGTTGCAACGTAAGAGGTACCTAGGTAGCAAATAAGGTTGCAGATAATCCACTGTACTTCAGGGATTACTGGTGTCTGAAAGTCGTCCCCAGGTTTTATCTCATAAGCCCATCATGTGAGACGTAGATTTATTAGCGTAGCTACTTAAGTAGTGGGTGATCTTCACATGATTCACCAATTCACCCTAACTGCACCTATAAGTTTATACCCGTAAACCATGCTCATGTTATAATCGTGTTGAGCCTTTTAACCTTTCGGGACTACCTAAGGACCGTAGCGACTACGGAGTACAGTAAAGAGGGAATAGTAGCTTAGGTAGGTAGGTAATTGAACACCTCAGCGCTTACGGTTAGTACCGACTTAGCACTTGGTAGGCAACGGCGAGTCCTTCTTAGAGAAGAACAATGGGATCAAAGGTTTACTTATGTTGGCAAGAGAATCGAGGCTGAATAAGGAATATATAGCTGCATTGGTACAAGTGTGTGTCTTGCAAAACACGTTTACTAAACACAAAAAAAAAAGAGCTGAAGAAAAAAGCTCTTAACGCGTAACGCGGTACCGAGCAAAGCTAATGGAAGCACTATGGCGGGGAAGGTCAGGGCCGGGCGCGTCCTGTCACGTCATGTCGCGACGCTAGCCCCAGCATCCTGGTCCATCTTCCTCAGCACAAGCCCTGGCGCCCTGGCCAGCCTCTCCTTTCCAGCACTGTACATATTGTAACATAACCTCCTCTCAGCATCTCCCTGTTCCCTGTTGGCATTGGTATAACCCGCCAGTAACGCGTATTGTTTGTGTATAACCCCCCTAGCCAGCTTCTTTCATAAGGCAGTTTTTGTTTCCTGGAACTATCGCATCTTGGAATCCAACCACCGATCTCTATACTGAATCCATCATCCGCATCTTCCCTTCATAATGCAGCTGAAACGTAAGCGCTCCGGGTCTGAACTCTCGACATCCACGACAAGCACATTCGATTCACCCCCTCGATTCGGCTCTTTCTCTCCTATGGACTCAGGCAACTTTACCTTTGGCGCCAACCTGCCTGTGTCCCCTCTGTCGCGCCTCGGCAGTAAAAATGCTCACTTTCCACATGTCCCCGGGCGCACAATGAAGCGGTTCCGAGACAATCGCCCATCTCAACACGAAGTGCACCGTAAGCTCGTCCTCTCCATTGATCCATCAGATAGACCCGAGAATGGGGACCCCGGGGAAGAGATAGATAGAAGAAAAGAACTGTGTGTGACTTACATAGTTCTTGTACTAGAGCGCACCCTCAATATGCTCTACGCGGCACAACGACATCAGCCCCGCGAGACACGCCTGGAAGACCACCAGCAGGATGATGTCCCCGTAGCCGCCCAACCGGGATCCTCCGCCGCCTGCTCGTCCTCTCATCAGACAAATCTCCACAGCTTCTGGAACCTCCCTTCCCGCCCATCAGCGCCCCCGGCTGCGTGTTTACCGCCAACAATGGTGGACGCGCCGACGGAATGCGAGGACTGCGGACAGAAACTCGGCGGCGACGATGTCGACGGCATGATGGATGTGGATGGTGTGCTGGGCGCGGAGGGAACCAGCTGTGGCGCCTGCAGGAAGCACGTCTGCTCGCATTGCGCCATCACCAATCTCGGCGAGCAGCGAAGGTGTTTAAGTTGTGCGGGGACGACAACGAGGACTGCCGGCGGCGATAGGGCTTTGGATTCCTGGGCGAGGGGCATGAGCGATTGGCTCTGTTGATGGGAGTGACTTAGCGGCGGAGATGTTTGCTCGGGAAGGCATTGGGCTGAGTAGACAAATTTTTTGTCTGACCTGTGCCTTTTCTACATATACGAAAGCACCATTGCTCACAGGAGGCTTTTTTTTCGGGTTACAGACGATACAACAAGGTATTGGAGTTTGGGTTGGGATGGCTATCAAATCATTCCATTGTGGATTTGGCGCTTGGGGTATGTTCTGCGGTCATGGGTCTGGGCAATGGCGTTCGGGTACATGTACGACATGAAATGAGCGTATTGCTTGCAGTTAAAACAGCCTGTCGGATGCGAGTATAGCAATAGCTTGCTCATCTGTTACTATTTCGAATTGCTTCCTAATTTCACCGTGAGCTATGTGAAGAGTCCACCGTCTTTCGGATTTGGTAGTTAGGTAGGCAAGGAGACATAACAAGATATATGATTGGCCAAGTCAGATGGGATATTATGGTAATGGCTAGCAGGAGCGACTTTGTTAACCATATCAGACGATATCGCTTCGCAATTAGCCGGGTGAACACCTCACTCGATTTGCCCAAATGATTTACTCCGGGGAATAGTATGTCACTTTGCTTATGAGATGCATTGGTTCTCTACCCTTGGTAGAAGCCCAGAGGCATAGGTCACACCGCATGAGTAGCAGCGGGCAGAACAGGTAAACACATACAAAGAATCGGTGTCTTGATTTACTCCGCTAACCCCTCAACCTCAGGGGTAGGTAGGTAAGCGATGCTACATTGCTTCCCATCCCGCGTTGCAGCAGAATGATACTTAAAACATTTTTTCTACCCTAATGCCCAGTTTTTCTTATCGACCCCAATGGTTCGTCGACTGCTACTACGAGGGACCGGGACTGTCGAGCCCGACTGGTGATCTCGATTATTCAGCCGGCCTCGGTTCCTCCGTCTCAACTCGAAGCCGGCCTTGGCGAAGCCCATCAGAACCCCACAGTCGGAGGAACTGACGGGTCCGCGGCAGCTCCGTGGAACAACTGTGAAATGGAAAGGCACACAATCGTACAACAAGCCTTGTGACGGATATAAAGGGGGAGGCCGCCCTCGTAGCAGCAATGAAGGGGGAATGGCTAGACTCCCACCAGAGTAGTTGCGACACGTGACCAGAAGCGGCCCATCATGTCCAGCGTCGAAGCAACCGCCTCCGCGGCCCGCCCGTCTCAGAAGACAGTCCTCGTCACGGGCGCCACGGGGTATCTCGGGTCCGCCGTCTGCCGCGCCTTCGCGCGGGCGGGGTGGTCCGTCCACGGCCTGGTCCGCCGCGCCGAGGCGGCCGACGCGCTGCTCGCCGAGGAGGTGACGCCCGTCATCGGCGCCATCGCCGCGGACCTCGGCTTCCTGGACGCGCTGCTCGCCGCGCCGTCGACGCAGCCCTTCGACGTCGTCGTCTCGTGCACGGAGCAGTTCCCCTTCGACGAGCACTGGGCGCACGTCACGGCCCTGCTGGTGCGGGTCGCGCACCACGCGCGGCGGGTCGGCGCCCCGCGGCCCCTCGTCCTCGTGTCCTCCGGCTGCAAGGACTACGGCCAGACGGCGCGTCGCGGGGCGCCGGGCCTGGCGCCGCACGCGGAGACGTCCCCCCTGTCGCCCCCGGACATCGTCAGGGGGCGCGCGCTCGGCGCGCTGGGGGCCCTCGAGCACCCGGACCTCTTCGACGCCGCCGTGCTGCGCCCCACGCCGCTGTTCGGGTATGGCGGGAGCTACTACGGCGTCCTCTTCGAGGCGCTGGGGCGCCTGCGCGGCGGCGGCGGCGGCGGCGGCGGCGGCCCTGGCGCGCTGCCTGGCCACCCCGACAACATCTGCCACGGCTGCCACGTCGACGACTGCGCCGAGGCCTACCTCGCGCTCGCGGCCCACCCGTCCCGCGCCGACGTCGCCGGCCGGTGCTTCAACGTGTCGGGCCGCCGCTACGAGACCGTCGCCGAGATCCTGGCCGCCCTGGGCGCCGAGTACGGGTTCGAGGGCTGCCTCTCCGCGGCGGAAGGGGCCGAGGCCGGCGGGCTGCGCGGGCTCGAGGCCGTCCTCGGGTACTCGCAGTGGGTCGACAGCACCAAGATCAGGCGGCTGACGGGCTGGACGGATAAGAGGCGGCTGTTCTCAGAGGACGTGCGCGTGTACCGGCTCGCGTACGAGGCCGCTGCCCGGGCGGGTGATACCGGCGTGGCCAGGATCCGAGACCGCGTGGCCGGGTGGGTGGCTTCGGGCCTCTCGTCGTGAACCCACCGGCCGGGGAAATAAAACCCGAGGGAGATCTCGTTTGAAGAGGGAAAGGGTGGTTGTTGTAGGGTCATTCTCATCGACTTCATCAACTATAATGAGCTGCACGCGTTCCGTTTTATGATGCCGTTTATTGAATCATATTCGTTGTAGGAGACTATTTAAATAGCATACCTTTCACGCAGCGATTGAATAAGCGTACACCATTGGATACGGCCAACACCTAGGTGTCTACTTGACACCACATGGCGTATCTACAAGTAATGTTATAATCAAGAACAATACACGATGTTGCTGTTCGTCACCAATCCACCCAGCCTTCTCGAGCAGCGACGCAAAGGTTGCCCCATCGAGACGTGGCCCATAGAGCGGAGAAGTGTAGCGCGAGTAGTAACAAACTGCCTTTCCAGCCCCAGTGCCACGCAGACGGCATGCGGGTGGTGTATCTTATCCGTCCGCCGTCCATGGCATTGCTCACTTGAGAAGGTACAGCCAGATCTAACCCGGCAGCGCCGACTAGTGGTACACCAATACCTAAGCCGACCATAAAGGGCCAGCAGACTCTGGCGAGCGATATGGTCTTTATCAAAAATAAGGAGAGTTTAAAGAAGAGTGACGCCGATGCAGAATGCCCATGAATGAATACAGTAATACGGTGCTTGTACAGAGCAGCTTGATAACCAAGGGTGTCAAGTGGGCCAACTGGGGCTGGCATCAAAAGAGGGGTGTGGACTGTCGGCGAGGGCTGTGGACTAGGGGTTCTCGAGATAGTCGACCGATCCGAGGATGAATGCCTTTCATGGCTCCGAGTCAAAACCAAGGTATTGGATTGGTGCCGAGGGCTGCTTGGAGTTCGGTATTTCAACAAGCTATTGGCTGACGCCGGTTGCGGAGTATGTTCAAGTGGAGGCGGGATCAGGTTGCGTGATGGGACGAACTCATGGGGAGGGCCGCCATTACTATACGTATGCTGTTTCGGAGGGTCGGATTGGGGTGTCCCCGGGGGTACAGGGGAGTCCAAATTCTGGATTCTACGACCCGGTATACCAACAGGAGGGCTCGTAGGCCGTGGGCCTCCGCGGAGACCTCCCTGGCTTGACTCGTGATTGAGCATACCCAACACCTCTGTCGCGCTCGGTCGCTCGGCAGGGTCCAATGCCAACATCTTCTTAAGTAATTGGTAGAGCTTTGATGGTAGGTCAGGCCGCTCCCTCCTCTCGTCCTGGAAACCTTTCCAGTCGGCAATCTCAGCACGAAGCTGGTCGATATCCTCCAACTCTTCCTGGACGACATTGGCGTTTCTGTAGGGAAGACGACCGAAGCAGAGAAAATATAGGATCATGCCAAGGGAGAAGACATCGGACTTGACAGTAAAGTTTCCAAACTGACCACGTGTGTCCATTTTTAAAACCTCTGGGGCGCAGTAGGATATCGTCCCAGTGGTGCCTGTTGACTTGCGCACGGCATTGCTCGGCTGTACTTCGCCAAAGTCGCTTATCAGGCATAATAGTTTCCCATTTTCATGGTGCAGTAGACAATTGCTAGGCTTCAAATCACGGTGTATGTAGTTAGCATTATGAAGGTAAGCAAGTCCAGAGGTGATGTCTTTGAAGAGCGAGTAGATCTCTTCCAAGGATAAGCGACGTTGAGAGGATGTCACATCGGATGGTCGTTCCCCTTGACCCTTGGAGCGGCGTCTTAACTGAGCTTTCAACTGTTCCTTCGTCGTCTCCTTTGGCTGGTCGCCGATTACGTAGCGAAGGAGATCTCCGCCGTTGCAGTATTGCTGAAGAATGAAGGCACACGCGACACTCGGGCCGAAGCGATGGATTTGAACATCTTCAAGCCAAACATGGCGATACGATACGAGGTTGGGATGTGAGAGGGCGGCGAGAAGCTCAACCTCCACAAGCACCTTTTCTAGCCAGGTATGGTCATCCCCCACAGGGACTCTCTTGCAAGCAAAGTGGCCCAGAGGACAGCCATCGATCTCGTGACGAACCAACAGCACGACGCCCTTCCCACCGCGGCCTAGCTCCCGCTCCTCAACAAAGAACCTGGCGAAGTAGTTGGGGCTGAAGGCGTCTCGGCGGATGCGTGCCCCTTCTTGGGGGGCTGAGGCACTCGAGACAAATTCAGCATCGTCGACGGTCTCAATCGTCACCTCGCCACTGGGCAGGGTAGGCTGGGTTAAGCGGCGCGCCGAGCTGGCGGCGGGCTGGCCATTGCGTGGATCCCCTTGTTCGTCATGGCCAGCTTGTAGCATGCGAAAGTATTGCGGATCGGCCCACGACTCATGATGCTGCGGGGTGGCATCGAAGCGACGCTCGGGAGAGGAAGACCGTAGCGGGCGTTTGCAGGTCGGGCATTCGGCGACAGAGGCATCTCGAATCTCGAGGCGCTGCGAGGCGTGATCACGGACGACGAGGGCATCGCGGTGGCGACTGGTAGGTGGCGGCGTTCTGTCAGCCGTCGCTATGCGCTCGGTATTGATGGAGGGCGACACAACGAAAGCAAGGCAAGGCAAGGCAGGCTGGGGTATTCAGCGAACGTACAGAACTATTTGACCCTCCCTCGATGAATACGGTATCAACTCCATGGTTGACGGGTTCTTAGGTCACTGTTCTTGAGGTGCTGGAGTCGCAGAATCCAAGGCTGGCGAGGGGCGGGTTTGACTATTCTCCATGGTATGTATATATCAGATCATGAGATGCGACGACGGAGGGCACGGTGTCGGAACCGGGTTTTGCCAATCATCTGCCTCGGGGCGGTGATGAGAAAGGAATCATACCATCGGATGTTATACAGTACATGGACTAATGCTTTGGCACTTCGGTAAATGATGTGATGTGGAGAGAACCGGCAGAGAACCGGCGCAGAACCAACGCGACACAGCATAGGATGTAGGCAGGTACTTACAGACCTAGTAGTCGAGATATCCCCGGCTTTGTGGGGTGTTCTAGTGAGTGGCTAGAGGCGGGAGCTATGGCTATGATGTAACGGCCGTTTTTGGAAGCAGGCCAACAATTCGAGACGAGAGGCTGCAAATCACACCGAAGGTCTTGAGGTTAGGTAGGTACCTACGTACCTACGTACCACCCACTGCATACCACTTTTACCGATAGGTTGAGGCAGTGTACCTTGGCTAAAAGACAAGGTACCTAGGTAGGGACCTCAGGTACGTCAATCCAACTGGAGACTTGGTAATAATGCATAATGCTAAATGTACCGGTACTGGTACTTCAGTACCCATCAATATCATATCATACATAACACACACAAAACGGCCTACCCGACAACCCTCTCAATAGCGTTCCGCATCCGCGACAGGAGACTCGACAGGTCCAGTTCCGACTTGCATGTCTCACCCCGGACGGCCTCCACCAGCCTCTGCCCAGCGATGTCCTCCTCCGAGAACCAAGTGCCGTGAAGTCCGTACGGCACCCGTTGTGGGAGACGGACCTTGGCGACGACATCCGCCATGTTCTTCGCGTCGATGATCCAGAGCTCGCTAGTCGCTTGTTCTCCGCATTCCCCCCTCTCATCCAGCTGCGACTCATCGAATACGTAGGTGAGCAGCCATCCATCATCTTCCGATGAAGCACCTTGCCGTGCTACGAAACGCGGTTCTTGCGCGTACCACCCCTCCGGCATCTGGAAGAGCTTGATCGGGTCGTTGGCATCCGCACTCTGCATCACCTCGTTGATGCTACGCGTGTCAACACATCCCTTGATCTGCTGGGGCGGATGAGCTGTGCCGCGGTCGATGAGTGCTCGTACGTCAATTTTGGCCACATACTCGACCTTCGCTGCTTTCCCCAGCGCTGCCGTGTAGTATGACGACGAGTCCATACTGCAGCCATAGACGAACTGCGCCGCTGACATGGCGTGCTGCGACGATATGGTGGGAAATTCGAATGGAATTGCCGATAACGCCCACTGATTCCGAATGGTCGGCCGTTCGTCCGAACCGCCCGCTACGAGTGGAAAGCTGAAGTAGTAAAGGCGGCATTGCTCCCCTTCGGCGTACTCTGGCGGCACTGCTTTAGGCGTCGGCGCTGAGAGCGCCCCTGCATTATATAAAACCGATGCCGATGTCATCCGGCAGGCTATGAGATGAACGCACGTCTCCACTGTCGGATAAACCGAAATCGTTTCCCAACAGTTTGCCGTGTGGAATATGAGACACGGGTTCGTCTGGAACCACTGGACTTTATGAGGCTCGTAACGCGGAAAGACTCCGAAGCGCGAGCGTTCCGCCGGATCGAACGAGATTACCGGCTTTCCTAAGACGCAGTGTATGGGATTCATTGATAACGGAAGGTCCATGATGACCGTATGATGTGCTGCCGCGCCAAAATCATGCATCATCTTCGGTGAACATACACCGGTAATGGGAACATCGAAAATCGGCCCGGGCAGACCATTGTTCTTTAGAATCGATTTGCTGTTTGGCGGAACGATTGAGTAGAAGACGTATGGTTTAATAAACACGGCATGGATCGAGATGAGCTCCTTCGTGACCGGGTCGACCCGTGGATGGCCCGTTGTCCATTCTTTCATGGAGTTTGCAGGACCGCCACCGCCGAAACCCGCTTGTTTATCATGACAGGGCTCGTTTTCCGATCTCCGGCCATTATACCAGCCGACTGTTTCCAGGCTAGGCAGTTGAATCCTCATTGGTGGCCCGCTCTCACACGTCGCCAACGCTCTACCATCATGATAAAGTATACCAGTATTGGCCACGCTGATCTTCTTGACAGCTCTGCGAGAACCGGGAAACCTCGACAGGATGACAAGAAGGATGGCCCTTACCACGACTAAACCCACTGCAACCAGCGACCCACTAACGAGTGTCGTGATACTGGGCAGCAATGGGCGTCGCAGGTTGGGATTACCCTTCGCATTCAAGAACACATCCGTAAGGACATACTGATTTACAAAATGCGGCTCGATCTCGTGACGATTGCCTGTCCGTCGAAAGAGCACCCCGCTCAGCATTCCATCGCCATCAAACCAATGTGCTTGTCGTGCTAGGTCCTCATTGACATGTGGATTCCCTCCGTTTCGAACATATTGACTCCCTGCTAGCTCCATAGGTATCTTTCCAGTATGTGGACACCGTGTAAGCGGTCGCGTACGCTTGATGGGGGCAAAGTTGCCTGATAGGTACCTTTACCATTATCAGATATACCTTCGCATAATAAGGTTAGGTATCTTACGGGTGCGGTAATTCATGTTGTTCTCCCATCTCGCCCATGTGCTTATGATGGAGTATCTGAGCACCCGCTGTCACGGAACAGAACTGCAGCACTATATCATGGCACCACTGGCAAAAGTGGAATGTGGTTTGAGTCGGAGATGTAACAATCTGCAGTTACTTATATGTGTCCCATGACACCCACCTACAAATAGTCTACCGGGTAGGATCTACGCAAATCCTTGGTCTTTAAGCGAACGGTCATACGCGTTAGTCCATCGCCTAAGCGGTCATAACGATGCCTCCTTCAAATTCCCAACAAAGTCCACGATTCCTGTATGAGGCTATCGGGTTCTAATTGCTAGCTTGAACGATACATCCTTATATGACGCAACAATAGTACAATGCGAACGAGTGAGGGCATTAGAGAACGAACCTGGCATAGCACCTATGAGACTAACAACGACATGTATGAACGACAGAGACCGACGACATCATGATTATGCCGTCATAAACTCAGAATTGAGACCCAAGCCTGATAGTGAACGCCTGTGTCATGACCTTGGTTGCCCGAGACAAAGCCACGTGCAACTATCCCATAACGCCAAGCTACACCGTTACCCAGCATCCAAAACAGCTTCCTTCGTCCCACTACGACCGGGATTACAGAAGTTAAAGTAGCCATTAGTAACAACCACTTGAGTGTCTAGACGCGCGAAAGTCTCCAAGTTTGATATAACAGAGCAGATGATATCATAACTATATCAGCAATGATTGTCAAACTCCAGCTAGTTTAGTCCAGAGGGGTAGCTGATTGAGACACCACCATGACCATCATGTCTCGAGACGATGGATCACTAATCCCGCCAGTTTCCCGGCATACGCTCCCCAGAATGAGAGCACTCCCGAGTATGAATCATGTCATAATCAACAGTACTGATATCAAAATGCGGCTTTACTCAACAGGACTTCTAGAATTAATCGAAATATATCGATTCTCGATACGCTACCGAAATTCGTACCGATTGAAAGCTTAGTATAGTCTAGCAATATGCAAGAAACAGGTCTCCCCAGATTACTGCCGTCGACACCGATCTAGGTGACTTAGGTTGAGGCTTGACTCGGATCAGGCAAAATTAGGCTTCAATAAGAAGAACCGCCAAGCTGCCTATTTTAAATCCATTAATTAAGGTTTTGCGCCGTTCTATCTACTATACAAGGGGGATGAAGATGAAGTCATCATCTACCAAAAGACGGACCAAATCTACCGGCTTGGTCAGACTCTCCCAAAATAGCATTTGAAATACCAGTATCACCCCCAATCCAGAATTTCTGTCTTCTGCTTTTCAAGTCCTTTATGTCTTACCTGGCAGGGTTGGTTATCACTGGTGTTTCTTTCCGTATCGACACCCAAAAGGACTCGCCAGAGTCCTTCTTACACTCATAGCAACTATGTCGGGAAATCAGGCGCTCAACGCAAACAGAGTAGTCGGTCAGCAAGCCGACCTACAGATCACCAATCATGGCTCAGATTGGTACTACACGGTCTGCGCGATGATGGGCATTACCACCCTTATCGTCATGTTTCTAGCTTTCCGCAGGCCGCAAACACATCGATTATTTCACTATCTCACGGCAGCCATCACCGCTGTGGCGTGCGTCTCCTATTTTGCCATGGCTTCCAATCTTGGCCAACTTCCTATCCTCGTGGAATGGGTTCGGCCCAGGAGCCGTTGGGTCCATGCCGCCGGGACCCGAGAGGTCTTTTATGCTCGGTATATCGACTGGGCCATCACCACACCACTGCTTATACTCGAGCTACTACTTACCGCCGGAGTACCTACTCCAACCATCCTGGCAACCATCTTTGCTGATGTGTTCATGATCGTCTGCGGCCTCATAGGTGCTCTTACGCAGACGAGATATAAATGGGGTTTCTGGACCTTTGGCATGGCTGCGCTCTGCTTCATAGCCTACGAGATATTGTTCGATGCGCGGCGTCATGCGAACGTACTGGGTGGCGACCCCAAAAAGACGTTCTGGATGTGCGGCATCTGGCTGTTGCTCATCTGGTTCCTGTACCCGCTCGCATGGGGTCTCTGCGAAGGCGGCAACGTCATCCACCCAGACTCCGAGGCCATCTTCTATGGTATCCTCGATGTCATGTCCAAGATCGTGTTCGCCGGCCTCCTCCTGTGGGGCCATCGCAAGACGTCCCCTCGGAATTTGGGACGTAATATCCGCGAGCCAGATCAATTCGTGGAGAAAACGTCAGGCGTTGGTAGCGGGGAGGGTGTTGCCCCGTCCAATATCAGCGGTAGCACCGCCGGCGCGGGTCATCCTACTGCCTCTGGACATGTATAAAACGTTCATGAAGTCGTTGAGTGCCTATTCGCTTCGACTAGAAGTGCAGGTTGGTCCCGACTACCGCCATTGAGTGTCAAGACACTCAGCGACTTTGAACTATGGTATTACCGTCGGAATGCTTATTGGCCTGGTCTAGGGTACATCTATTCCACCATCTCGCGTACAGGGCAGGAATTGTAATGGTGAATGAGGATGGGACTGTAACAAAATAATGTATATAATCTGGACTTGTCATGTACACAATGTTCTTTATGGTCCCGAGGGCACGGTAATTATAAAACACGTTTTTGTCATATTAAAATCACGTCACCTCATTGAATGAGTTTTGCGGCCTCTGAGCTGCTGTAAGAGCTGTAGATGTGGGCACGGAGCACCCGGCCCATGCGTATCGAAATCACGACCATGCTGTCTTTGTAGTTGACCTAACAACCCACCCAAGGGACATCTACTGTAGGTAATATTCTAGTCCGCGTGGCCGATCTGCATTCACCCATCTGATTGTTTGTGTTTGCTATTGTTGTCGTAGCCACATTTTGTACCCAAATACCTACCTGCCACGCGAACATCAATGCAGCTTAACGTATTGTGGCCACACCACCGGGGTACCTTCTACCTAGTCTAGGAAGCGCTGGGTGTTCATTCTATTGACATGCGCATCGCGTGTTCCTAGAAGCGGGAGTGATTGGGCATTGTCCCCCTCTGAGGACTGGTGTATATAACTGCACCTCCCACCCAACTTCTTCCCTCGTCCCTCTTCTCCTTCTCTTCTTCATCACCCAACACCGACAGGTAAGGACCTCTTCAAGCTTCTTCATCTCTACCAGTTCTTGCCTTTTAAAGCCTTCGCATTACTATATTGCCTTCATATCCCTCATCAGTTCACTACCGTCTCCGAGAACCCATACAGCCTCTACTCTCACGAGTCCCATCCAACTCCCACATCTTCCACCTTCACACTTCTCAATACCTCCGTCATCTCTACCACCCTAAACACTACCATGCCCAGTTTATTTTGCTCTCTCCCAATTCCAACCACTACCCCAGGCTGTCCTTTTACGGTGCCTTGCATTTCCCAGCTTCTATTTCACACAAATCACCATCATCACCACTTCCCACTGTCCTGACTTCGTCCTATGCTCGTATTGCATCACACCGAAGTCGTTCGCCTTGATTCCCATCCGACATGCCCAGCGGAGGTGTAGCATACCTCGCCACCCGTTCCTCACCTGCTAACATCACCGAACCGATGTGTCTAGCGCACATAAAATTCAAGAAATCCGGAGAGGCCACAAGAACCGAGGCCACAAGAAACTCGAGGAAGCCACAAGAACCGAGGCTACGAGACACCTGGAGAAGCCACAAGAACCGAGGCTACGAGATACCCGGAAGAGCCACAAGAACCGAGGCTACGAGAAACTCGAGGAAGCCACAAGAATCGAGGCTACGAGATACCCGGAGAAGCCACAAGATTTTTAGCCACAAGAACCGAGGCTACGAGACACCCGGAAGAGCCACAAGAATCGAGGCTACGAGACACCCGGAGAAGCCACAAGACACCGGAAGACACCACAAGCACCCCTTCACCCAAGCGGGTCACCAGCTAGGATATTTCATACACCGATACTTGTTTCCCTTTGTCACTTGGCGTTTGGTGTTCCGGTGTTCCTGATTTTCTGCTTCCTGACCTTGTCTGGGGTTCTGGTGCACTGTGTTTTTGATTTGGTGATTTTCTATTATTATTACCATCTATCTATGGTGTTGGGGAGTTGGTGGTGGTGGGAGTCTCGGCGTTTCTCTCTTCCTTTCTCCTGTACCTAGCTGATACTAACTTGACCCCCCCAGCCTGCCCTTCTCTGTTTGCTTCAGCTCAGCTGCAGCTATTGCTCACTGTTGATAGGCACACACACACACGGAGACACTGTCCGCAGTTCTCTAATATGCATTTTATTATGCTAATTAATTTTTTGTCCTCAAAGGGCTACTGTCCTGTCACCTGGTATTACACTGCCTCCAGGTGGCGAAACTCTTTTTTCATTGCATATTCAGCTTGCTGAGGATGTGAAGAAGATTGCAATACTGTTGTCGGGGCATGAGATCACAGAGAGGGTACGGAGTTGAGCGTGACCTGTCAATCTCGGGGAAAGCACCCCATAATAGGCTAAGCCGCTTTGGGGACGCCAGCTTCCCAGTACCCATCGGGCCCTGCATTAGTGCACACGAAAGAGGCCAATCATGGCGCTCTGCACATTCCCTTTAGAGCGGTTTCCCCAAGTTGACAAGTTGTCCTACCAGTACGTACCTAACTCATACGTACTCTCCCGCTGTGACCGCTCGAAGTCCTCGCCGGCGGCGCCATGCTCAATTTCACGGCGCATCGCCATGGGTCACCGGACGCCGCCTCTGCCGCCATGGCAATCCCTTCTCACAGGTAGCCTCCTGGCACTCGTCTGCCTTCTCCGCCTGGCCACACCGGCGCTGGCCTACGCCGAGCTCTCCAACGCCGCCCTCCGCAGCGTCCCGCGCGCCGCCGAGGCGCTGCACCCGCACACCGGCTCGCTGCTCGCCCCCATCCTGGTGCCGCGAGTCCCCGGCACGCCCGGGTCCGCCGCCGTCCAGCGCCACTTCGTCGACTTCTTCGCCCGCGAGCTCCCGCTGTGGCGCCTCGAGTGGCACAACGCGACCGCCCGCACGCCCGCCACCGGCACCGCCGACGTCCCCTTCGCGAACCTCGTCTTCACGCGCGACCCGCCCTGGACGAGCGGCCGCGGCGATGTCGGCCGGCTCTCGCTCGTCGCTCACCACGACTCGCTGTACCGGCCCGAGGGCTTCACCGGCGCCACCGATAGCGCCGCGCCGTGTGCCATTCTCATGCAGGTGGCGCGCGGCGTCGACGCCGCCCTGACCAAGAAATGGCAGGTCATGGAGGACTCGGGCGACGCCGGGCTCGGGCTCGAGGACGACGAGAAGGGCGTCCAGATTGTGTTCCTCGATGGCGAAGAAGCCTGGGTAACGTGGTCGGACACGGACTCGCTGTATGGCGCCAGGTATGTGTACACATGTCATGAACTGGCAGACGAGGCGCTTATCCATACCACAGGTCACTGGCCGAGAAGTGGGAGGCAGAAATGTACCCCGCGCAATCGAACTACCGCACACCCCTCGATGCGATCAATCTTTTCGTCCTATTGGATCTGTTAGGCGCGGTAGATCCGCACGTTCCTTCCTACTTCCCTAGGACGCATTGGGCATACCGGGGCATGGCTAAGATCGAGACTCGCATGCGGGAATTGGGCCTGTTAGCTACGAAGCCAGCGAATCCATTCTTGCCCGAGAGCGAGAAGACGGCCGACCGGTTCAGGGGCAATGGTTATATCGCTGACGATCACGTCCCTTTTCTGGTCCGTGGGGTGCCGATATTGCATGTCATCCCGACACCGTTCCCGCCCACCTGGCACACGATGGACGACGATGCGGACCATCTCGACCCGGATAGTATCGATGACTGGGCCAAGATTATCACAGCCTTCGCTGCCGAATGGCTTGAGCTGGATGAATTCATGGTCCATGACAACAGAAAGACAGATAATATTAGAAGCAGGTCTGAACTGTAATATATGTATATGCCACTATCCAAAGCATAAGAAATACCGTGAAAACCCGACTCTTTTAAACAGAGTTTGGCATCGCGGTCGTAGGAGGATTTGTATGAGTCCATGGCCAACGGCGAGGACACTTTTCAGCGACATATACTTACTCAATCCACGATCATATGATACGTCTTAGAGAGAAGAGAAAGAGGCCTACCTGGGTAGCCACGAAGAAGACACGGTGGAAAAGCCATGTTTACGGTTTCCCCCCGTGGGAACATTGCGACCTCAAAATGCTAACCGGCACGACCTATCATATCCTCACTTCAACCTTGCTTCGGGAATACTTAGGGTCCTCATCTACGAGTATCTTTTAATTAGTATCCAAGTTTATAGAATCTTTTCTAGTGTGGTTTCCGAAATTAACTGATATAGTCCAGTTGTAAACTATGATAGCTACAAACGGATCTCGACGACCTGACCTCCTTGACGGGGATTGGCATAGAACAAGCCCTGTCATCTAAGCAGTGATATGTAGGGGACGGGAAGAAGAAGTAAACCTCACATTCTGGCCGCAAAGCATCATCATTAGGCTTGAGCGTCTACGAGACCCGCTACTATTCTACTAAGTCGCGGAACGTTTCGTCATATATAAGAACCTTGCAAGTTCTTTGAAGAGAGGGGGGCATTGGGCCAAGCACTCAAAAGTATGGGAGGTCCATCTATTCCTTGGGAGGAGAGGTAGTGAGTGACAACGGCTTCCCAGTGCTGACGAGGGTCGAGCATGCCCTGGATGCGTCTCTCATATCCCTACGCGCGTCGGCACGAGTTTCATTGGGCGCCTCCAAGCGATACATTGGCCCAGCTACTTTAAAAAAAAAAAAAAAAGATTGATGCCCTCATCATGACTACTTATCCACTATACATTTTGGTCCATCGCTGCAAAGCGAATATAGCTACTTATGTATATATATAACTAATGGCCCAATGATAGTAAAAGATGGTGAAAATGTTAGCAGTCCCGACTTGGAGCTGTCGTGAGAAGCTCGCTTGGTCAGATTTATCCCGCCATAGCTTAACCCATTCCGTGCAACGCAAGCAACCACCAAACGACGATGATGACAAGAGCCTTCCCATCCCACACCGATCCTCGAGTTGTACCGTAGAACACCAGAGCCACCGCCACCGCCACAGCTAGATTACCCGGCTCCGCCCCGTTGACCAACGAACTTGACTCTCTTGCGAAGCCGTATGCCAGTGCTGCCGCGCCCGAACGCAACGCGCAACTGCTAGTTGCAGGATACAGTATTGGTGATAGCTTAGGTAGGTACCTAGGCAGGCATTCAGAAACAGGTGGAGAGTACTTAGGTAGTACTCCGTATGCTGCATCGTATTAGATGCCACCACCTGCGGGGGGTGCGCGGTCGAGAGTACAGAAACGTTCGCGGGCAAACATTACCACCTGTGCGTACGAGCCATGTACACATGCTTCCGCGATAGTTAGTACCTTTTATCAGTATGTTCTTATAGAAACCTATGTACGTACCTAAGTTAGGCGCAGACACACACTGTCAGGGGGCACATTTACACGAAAGAGATAACAGCGCTGCGAGATATGTAATCTAATCGTTGCTGAGCTTTGAGGTTGGGTATTATCTGTTATTTTTCATCATGCCAAATGGGGCACCTGAACAAAAACTACGCCGTAATGACCAAGCGCCTATCGCTCCCCACGACCGCCTGCCCGCCCATCCCTCTCACCGCACTTCATCCCGTTCATGTACACCTTTCATCGTTAAAAAAAAAAAGGAACACTATTCCTTTCGGTCCTGAGACCAGCTGCGTGGATTTTAGAGATACACTTTCATATCGTCCCGTGCCCTCACATCTTTGACTGACTCTGAATGCCATGACCGCCCGTGTCCAAAAACATTACCCTGCAGTTATTCCAGTCGACATGAACCGCCCCTGCTTCTGACACGTCCCTGACAGTCTCCGGAGATCTACAGTGTTACAGTGTCTACTGGCAGCGTGCCATGTTATCTGTACTGTTCTGAGTCAATGTTTGTTGTGCTGTCTCGGCTTCTTATGGCTTCTCGTCCTTAATAAGGGCGACAATCATGCTGTACAGGTAGAAAAAGAACATGATAAGGTGGAAACCGAGCTTGAAAAACGACTCCTATTCATTGTTAGTTGCGTAGTCACGCGCGGTATGTTGTCAAATCTTGCCTTCTTATGAACGTTCAGTTTCCTGAAGATCTCGGTCGCATCTAATAGATGAGTGTTGTCGAGAATCCTAGGGCGCAACTATTAGCGCCAGCACTGCAGTATGCTTGGGCATGCACCATTCAAGATGTGGACACATGATGACGTGGCCTACTTTTTAACGTTCCAAGCAAGGAGCGGAAGGTTCAGGATGAGGGCGACCCAGTAGCCGTTTACGAGGAACAAGAGCGACAAGAAAGCATGCACGGCAGCCTCGGGGAGGATGTAGGTGTTGAGACGGTTGCAGAGATCAATCGGGTTGATGTAGTCGCTGTGTAGACCAGAGATGTCAGCAAGGTTGGCCATGGGCATAAATGACGTCGACGACGCAGAACAGAGTGCAGTGGGGGGGAGCCTCGACTGCTCTCTCGTTGCGGAGTCGCGCAGTCGCGCAGTGAACATACCATTCGAGATCGCTGTACATGATGGTGAAGAAGACCTGCAGGAACAGGTTGACGGCGTTTATCAACACCGCGAAGAGGTATAACCACGCTTCGCCCGACATGGTGATGGGTAGCTGGCGTCGGCGGACCGGGACGTGAAGAGATTATTTTTGTGGATCAACAAATGCGAAAAGAGGGCAGCAGCTCGCTCTAACGGAGGCTGTTGATTTCGCGGACAGGAGAGATGTCGTGGAATTGAGTTCGGGAGGATTTCGAGGAGGAGGGCCGCCTAGGCAACCGGATAGGATCGGATAGATAGCGACGGGCGACGTGGGAAATGGCAGCACTGCGGCGACCGGTGGCTGGCTCCGGGGTTTAGGTGAGGGCCGAGAAGCGTGGGATGGATGGTCTGGCCTTGGGCGCTCGTTCCGAATTGGGCAGGATAACAAATACCAGGACGGGACGCAGACGAAAATGAGCGCACAAAGCCGGTTGCTGACGTGTGTGCCTTTGTCGATTGTTGACGGGAGCTGCCCTCGTGCGTGTCGCTATCGCTATCGATGTGGACGGTGAGTCTCTGCCCGGTTACGCTATGCTATGGGTCAGGGCTTTTCTCGGCCGCGAGGTTCGAGACTCGTCCCCAAGCTTCGAAGAGGAGAAAGGTGGGGCCAAGAGATGACGCTTCCGCCTGGGGGCTGGTGTTGGTGGCGCCCGTGTACTATATAGATAAAACCGTCCAGCAGCCCCATCAGCTGCCAATCACTCACCCGGGACCTCCAAGTGGGTGGCTGAAGAGCCGCAGACGTAAATGCTACGGTATTCCATATCGAGTGGGTGGGTAACCTACCAATGCCTATGTGATTCAGTGCCTGCCTAGCTACGAATAGTTACCCATAATGACACCGAGGGTCTTTATCATATTGGAGCCCGTCTGCCCGCGGTACTCGGTCCAGCCCAGACCCAAAATGTCCCGCGTTGCCAAGCGGCCAAGCTGTCAAGCTCGTTGACGACAGTGCTGAAAACGTACATCACCAAACAAAATTCGCTTGCGGATCGAGTTGATTAGATAGGTCGGCTGTGTCTCTAGAACCAGTACCAGCTGTAGTATATTGCGCGCGCTGTGCTTTCGCTCTCATGGATCTTTCACGTTGACTCGTGCATCGTATGCATCATGCTATTTTACAAACCAGTGCTATGAACTCCCATTCGTGCCGTTCTCGGCTACTGGCATGGGAACCGGTCCGCCTGGCGAGGTTGGTAACCGTGCCGTTAAGACCTCGACGCCCGTCTCCGTGACTAGGAATGTGTGTTCTGTGATGGGTGTTAGTTAGATACGATGACCAGAACAGCTCCCACTCCACTTACCAAACTGAGCCGTCCTCTTCCCGTCAATCGTGGTACTCGTCCAGTTGTCCGGCCATGTGACATCGCGGTACTTGCCCAGGGCAATCATGGGCTCAATCGTGAAGGTCATGCCCGGCTTGCACTCTCCCACAGCCTTGTTCTTGGCATAGTGCGGTATACTAGGGGGAGAATGGAAGTGCGTGTTGACGCCGTGGCCGCAATACGTCCTGATGACGCTGCAGTTCTTGGTCTTCGCGTGCTTCTCGATGACGTTTCCGAACTCGCGTACCAATGTGCCCGGCTTGATAATCTTGGCCGCTTCCTCCAAGCATTCTCGCGCCGCCTCGACCACTCGGACCGAATCGGGATCTGCCTTGGCCTTGTCCCCCACGTAATACGTCTCGTTGAGATCGGCGTGATAACCGCCGTGATACACCGAGATATCGAGGTTGATGATGTCGCCGTCGAGGAGCACTCTCTGATCGGGGATGCCGTGGCAGATGACCTCATTCACCGAGCTACAGAACGACTTGGGGAAGTGGTTGTAATTTAAGGGCGAGGGGTATGACTAGGACGTGTTAGTGCTCATGGAAGCGTGGGGAAGCACAGGAGGGACGGCGGAACGGCGGGACGGAGTGACGGAGGGATGGAAGACGTGAGGCCTACCTTTCGCTCTATGGTAGCCTTGTGGCAAATCTCGTCGAGATAATCGGTGGTAACGCCCGGTCTGACCTCGGCCGCCACGATATCCAGAACCTCTCGTCCGATCCTGCAAACTTTCCGCATAGCCTCTTGTCCCTTAGCGTCGAGAATGTCAAACTTATTTCGATTAAGGAACGCCTCGCTCTTGGGATAGCCGGTCTCTGCGTAGTCTGGCCATGGAATGTCTTTCGGCACGGTACGTCGTTCTGACAGCGGATAGACGGGTCGCAGGGGCCCGGTGTAGTTGTACGAGGGGAAAGGGTTGTAGAGACCTGTGGCTGGATCGGGTTTAGATACAACTTTGGGAGTTCTGATACGGTCAAGAATACCGTTGGCTGTTTTGCCCGAAGCAATCTTGTGCAGGGCTTTATGGCTGCTCTGTAGAGGGAACGGCAGTCAGTCGCAAAGCAAGCGGTCGGCCGGCCTCGGGCGGGGCAGTGTGAGACAGGCAATCCGTGTATTACGAACCCAGTTCCGTTTGAAGCACTCCTGGGAGCAGAAGAAGCTGTCTTTGATTCCCAGTTTCAAGCATGTCGGGCACTGCAGAGAGCCGGCCTCGTTGTCGCAGTCGGCCCCCAGGCATTTCAGCTTGGCCTGAGGCTCGGCTTCGGTCGACATGGCGAGAGAGGGCGAGAGGGAGCGAGAGGGAGCGAGAGGGAGAGGGCAGTTGTTTGTGCTGGCTGGTTGTTCTCTGTCGCGTGCCGATGCGGCCAATCTAACAGACAAAGTCGGGGAACTGTGAGGGAATACGACTGAGTATATGCCCTAAAGTCAAGAGACGGGAGTGTTTGACTTGGTAGTATTCACGAGTCAACCTTGCCTTCTGCTCTTTTTTTTTCCTGTACGCGAAGCGCTGTTAGTGTACCTACAGGCAGGCGGTACAGTGGCAGTGCCCCACTCTTCAACACAGAGTGGGCTTTGCATGTTGGTGGGGTCGCCGTGGTGCCGGGAAGTACTCCGTACTTACTGAAGCTGTGCGAAGGAGAGCGTGAGTATTGACAGCCGCCTAGAATAGGTACTTACTTAAGTTACAATCAAGTACTAAGTTACAGGAAAGCGGGGTAGATGTCGAAGGAAGTGGAAATAGGTATGAGATCTGATGCCGTTTTCCTGCTTAACGTTACCTATTATCATGCGATAAACCCGATATAATATCACAGCCAGACGCTCTAACTAAGGTACCTTGGGTAACTTGAACTTCTACTTCTACCATGTGTAGCATCGGCTATACCCGACATAAGACTATTTGTTACCGGTATTTATATCCCGACCGGTGACCCTTGACTGTCTTTAACGCTTCTATTTATCTAGCCCCTAGCTTCCTAGCAGCCTAGCCTGCCTCTCCAGGAACCTGATAATTGGCCTATCCGCTTCGAAAGTCAACTTTGCTAACGCTGGCACTATCTTGCGGTCAATAGAGGCCTCGCGCAAGGCTTCCTTTGGCATCGCCCCGGCTCCATGGCTCGTGTTACCCGTTACCCTGCCTGGCACACTCTCGTACCACAAGTGATACCCGTACGACTGCTTCAGAATTTGCGCAAGCAGAGCCTCGGCGCAGCACCACGCGCGCTCGTCGTAGTCTTCCTCCAAGAGACTTATTATGGTGTTGCACTGCGTCAGCACTAATGGCAGAGTGTTCATTCCGCGAAACGAGTCGTCTTGGTCGACGCAGGCATAATCCTAAAAGCGTGTCAGTGATCCAACCCTTCATACGAGCATCTAGCAGTGAAAAGGTATGCATACCACCCATATGCCTATGGACTCACGACGGATTGAGGGATGTAATAAGAGGAACTGGTCGATGGCGCTAAGCATTCGTTTGTATTGCCTGTTCTCGTCGTTGTCTGGCCGCGTTACCGGTCGCTCTAAGTGTTGGTCCCCTGCCTCGTCGTCCGTTCTCCCTATCCATCGATAGGAGAAGAAGATCAAGAACTTGTCCAATCCCCCGTCGGTATCTGTTTGAAGCCGCTCGAGTGGAGCTTCGTCCGATCGAGGCAAACGACCAAGCTCGACGAATTTTGAGTAGGGGATAAATTTGAGCTCGTCAAGCAGAGCGCGCTTCTCCGCATCAGCGTCTAGCAGATTCAAATATCGTCGGCGCAGAGATGCAGGGAGCGCCCGCACCGCCGTGCCTAGTAGAATCGGCCGCAGCTGCTCTTGGAAGATCTCTCGGTACGCTTTGCGCACCCTCGCCCCGATCACTTTGTTTTCAATATCGGCTGGGTTGAGCCGTGCTTTCAGGCTATCGATAATTACTGCTTGGGTTCGCTCGTCGCCGTTGAAAACGGCGTAGTCCAGGGCACAGTAGCCATGCTCATCGACCAGGTCCAGGTTTGCGCCGGCGTTTATTAGCTCGCAAAGGTATCCCCGATGTTCCTCAGACGGTTCCTTGCAGAAGGCGATGGCGGGCGTGCAGGAATCGACAGTATTGAAAACCGCAGATGCTTCGCCGGCTCGTCCACTCTGAAGTAAGGCCCGGCCGTAGTAAAATCGAGACATTGCGATTACTGTAGGGTCGGTTATATCCTTGGCTACGTCAAGAGACTCCAAGGCTTTACTAATCGCCTCGGACATATTCCCCACGGCGGCCAGGCATAACGATAGACGTGCAAGACCAATTACTTCCCAATGCCGGAGGTTGGTATTCCAATGCGCGCCTTTACCAACGTCAAGAGGCCGGGCCCGCAGATACCGAGCACTCTCAACGCGCTCCATGAGCTGTTCGATGGCCACTTGGAAATGAGTTGGGTCTTGGTCTACCAACCCAATCTGGTAGTTCGCCATGCCCAGGTTTCCGATAGCGCGGCACATCTGCTCCGGCGCGCCAATTTGTTTGGCGAGTTGATATTGCATCTGGAACGCGTCTCTTGCGTCGTGAATCTGGTCCATATGACGATAGATGACCCCAAGCTCCCCGCTGAGTTCGAGTCGGAACTCGGGGATAACCGACTCTGTAACGGCTTTCTCGAGAACGTTCTTTGCTGTCTCATATCGACCAAAACGCCTATTCGTAGAGCCTATCCTACCGAGGACGAGGCTCCGGTAGTAACTAGTACCGAGGATATCTGCTTGCTTCTCGCACACATACAATGCACTATTCAATGACTGGAGCGCATGCTCCCACTCCGCCCTCTCAGAAAACTGCTGACCTAGTGACATGTGTGCCTCCAGTTGCCGAACTATCTCAACCTTGCGTGCCAGCGCATCAGGTGTAACCTCTGGCACTTCACGTATCTGTGTGTGGGACTCGGCATCCTTGGGACCTAGGACAGGGGCATCTTCGACGTAGCCCCTAGAAGCATCAAAGAAGAACAGAGTTGCGTGTACTTTTTGGGGTGGCACCTCGACATGATGAAACTCGGCTGCTGCGATCGAGTAGCAGTCATCAACCGTATGCGTTACCGACTGCTTCGGTACACACCGCACCAATTTTCCCGTATTTCGAATGGTTGACGATATCTGGTTCAACTTGTAGCTGCTGTCTGAATTTTTGCCGTCGCTCCAAGAAAGTGCGTACACAGCATGGGTGGCCTCGGCGTCGTTGCCGACCGGGCCGCCTTCGTAGGAATGCCCAGTGCCCTCCCCAGCTAATATCCAGCTCTGGGCGAATACCTGATGGGCGTGGACCGCGAACCTGGGATCGCCCCTGTGGCCTTGCGGCTCCCAGACGTGAAGCCGGAACAGCTCGTCTATAGCCCCATTCTTCACGATGCTGCACAAGGCGACGCCGAGAAAGCCCTGAGCGCTGCGGGTCGCTTTGCACTGGAGCTCTCCATGCACGTCGGAAGCGAGAGCATCACACACCAGATTCCATGCCAGACCTAAGTCAATTGACGTGACCGCCACGCCACGCCGTCCTTGTTGGCGAAGGAACCCAACGGCGAGTGCTAACTTGGCTAGACGTCGCGACAGAGATGCCGTCTCGCGCATGTCGTCGTCCACGGCGTGTTGACATTGGTGGAATGATATCCCTTGAGTCTTGGACGAGGCCCATTCCGATACTTCTCTGACATACACATCGGCCGCTGAGGTTGCTGCCTGAACACCATCGAGAACTCGCAGGAAGTCCCCCAATGGTATCATATCACAGCTCCCCTTCTCTTCATTCTGGCCGTCGACATCCAGGCTACGCTGCGGAGGGTGTATTGTGGACATTGTGGACACAACCCTTTGCCGCGAAATAACGGCGGGATATAGACCGTCTCTCAGACGACGTCTTTCGACGTTAAATATAAGACGGGAGTGGGTCGAGAGCCGTCTCAACGGCCAAGACGCAAGTAATCTTAGTCTAGGCTGCCTCCCGATCCCCGAGTTCAAACTTGCGAAGCACGGCGCTGAGGTGAAGCGCACCTTTGGGCCCGTGAATCTCATTCTCGCCACGTTACATTGAATTTACGTCGCGTTTCCATTGTGAGGGTTGTAGGGCAAGCCGAGAGATACCAAGCCTTCACCACGTTCCTCATGCTGGCCAACAAATTCAACAGCGGGGTAAATATAGCCCCTCACTCACGATACCTTATGTATAAGCCCTAGTACGCATACAGCAGCTACGCAACCTAGGAAACTGACCGTAGGCTCGGGGATATTGAATTTATCATTACGGCGAGGGGAGTCTAATGGGTCAGGTACAACTGGTGTCTTGTAGCAGTTGGATTCAGACAAGACTAAAGCGTGAAGCATGAGTGAAAGGGTGTACGATACAAGGTCGAGATGCTTGTCTGCACAGGCCTATGGTGGGGTGTAGGGGCCCAGGGCTAACCATGGCCTTTTTATAAAGTTGCCATTTTATTTTTAACTCTACAAGCATAAATAAGCTACACTTAAGAAAAAAAAAAGCGGTACTGGCTAAACCGGTCGGGACTTGTTATGACCCACCGTCGAGAGCACCTAACCCGGCTTGCGAGGGCTTGACGTTGTTTACCGAGCATACCCGTATACAGGCGTTTATACGTATCGCTCTTTGTTCTCACTGTCAGCCCGGTGTTGCAGACATCTCTGTACCCATATTAGGAAAACGGTTCATAATCATTACTCTACGGAGTACTAATGTCGCAATACGGTATATGAGCACCGAACACCTGATGCAATGAGATTAGATAGTTCCTCGGCCCAGTCTGCGGGTAGTCTCTTGGCGCGGTCTCGGTATTATATCAAAAACCTTGAGCGCATAAATGAACGACATCACATCAGATCTCACTCTCTCACTCCAACATACTCGGCAGGTGTCGGACGAGCGAGCTCACCCTCCATCGCGGTAACCACATCATGGCGAACGCGAGCCACAAGTACGTCGTGGTCGGCGCGGGGCCCGTCGGGTCGCTGGCGGCCCTGTACGCTGCCAAAAGAGGCTATGAGGTCGAGATATACGAATTGAGAAGTGGTACGTTGAGTGGCTGAGACCCCGATCACCGCTGCACGGCCGCCAAGCCGCGCCTCGGTGTCCTGCCGTTTGCGTTACTGTGCATCACCGTCGTCCGCCCCGCATCTTGTTTGCTGCAGGCGTATTGTCGCGCGCATTGGACTAATGCTGCTAATGCTGTGGCTGCAGACCTTCGTGACCCGTCAACCACGCCGTTGAACTTCACCAAGTCCATCAACCTCGCTCTCTCGGAGCGAGGCATCAATGCCATGCGCCATGCTGGTCACGACAACTTGATCGAGCATGTCTTCTCCGCCACTATCCCCATGCGGGGTCGTATGATTCATGGGAAGCGCCCCGACGGTGCCTTGTACGAGGCAGCGCAGGACTACGATATTCACGGACAGGTATGCCAAAGGGCCTTGGCCATCGCGCACTAATACTGTATTGTATGGGTTGTTGATCCTTTGCGCAGACAATCTATGCTGTGGACAGAGCCGGCCTCAACAAGCGGTTACTGGACATCCTGGACGAGATGCCCAACGTCAAGTTCTTCTTCAACCACAAGCTGACCGGGGCGGATTTCAAGAGGAAAAAGGCGTGGTTTGACATCCGGAACCAGACCACGACCTCGGATCGCCCCACCGAGATTGAGATCGACTTTGACTTCATGATTGGTGCCGACGGCGCCCATTCCTCCGTGAGATACCACCTCATGAAGTACACCAGGATGAACTATAACCAAGAGTACATTGACACGCTCTGGTGCGAGTTTCAAATCCCGCCTAATACGGTTTCGGATGGCCAAGGTGTCGAATCCAAGTTCCGCATCTCTCCTAACCATTTACACATCTGGCCGGGGAAGGGCTTCATGTTTATTGCCATACCAAGCGATGTATGTAAACTCCAGCTCATCTGGTACCTCAGGTATACTGATGCGGGATAGGATGGCTCTTTCACGTGCACATTATTCATGCCAGGCGCTGAGTTTGCCAGTCTCGAGGCCGACTCGTCCAAGCTGCCCGCCTTCTTCGACTCGCATTTCCCGGGCGTCACCTCGCTCATCACACCGCAGGAGCTCATCTCATCGTTTGAAGCTAACCCCCATCTCCCTCTGATCAATATCAAGTGCCACCCGTACCACTTCTCCGGCTCCGTGGTCATCCTTGGAGACGCGGCTCACGCCATGGTCCCCTTCTATGGACAGGGCATGAACGCCGGCCTCGAAGACGTACGCATCCTCTTCTCGATTCTCGACAAGCACGCGACGACCGAAAGCAACGATCCCAAGCGCCTCGGAACGGATGATGCCGCTTTCCAAAGAGCCGTGGCCCTGAACGAGTACTCTACCCTGCGTGTCGCGGACGCACATGCCATCAACGACCTGGCGCTCCAGAACTACATCGAGATGCGCGCCTCGGTGCTCTCGCGCATGTACCGCGTGCGGAAGTTCTTGGAGGAGTTCCTGTCCGTCCACGTCCCGGGCCTGGGGTGGCGCACCCAGTACTCGCGCGTGAGCTTCGGGAACGAGAGGTACTCCGAGGTCGTGGCGCGGAGCCGGCACCAGGGCAAGGTCTTGACGCGGGGACTCCTGGCTCTCCTCGTCAGCCCGCTGCTGCTGGGGTCTCTGGGCTTTCTCTTGGCGCGTCAGCGCTCAGGCGGGCTGCGAAGCCCCTTCGAGATGCTCAGGGCCCTGGTGGGACGCGCTTTGAGGAACTGAATGGTTGTTGCTGCTGCGTGGGTTGGGCCATTTGTCATATGCATTGTCATATCTCATCATGCAAGTGGTCTTAGGAGATAAACTGCAGACGGGCCCGAGTCCAGTCCGTTTTGCACCCCCGCTCGTTATTATCTGCCGGCGGCGAGAAAATATATAATAATCAACAATATCTCTTTCAAATCGTAGAAGGACCTTCATCAACTTCACAGAATATTTATTTATCCCCCCAGAATTGTCCCCATCTCCCTCAAGATGTCGTCTCCTTTCAACCCATACGCGGAACAGCACAAGAATTTGCAGGGCCCTGGAGATCAGCGACCTACGGCCCTCCAGGTCCTCGAGGATAACAACCTCATCCAAGCATGGTCTGACAAGGTCGTGCTGATCACGGGTGCAACTTCAGGCATCGGTATCGAGACTACTCGAGCTATGTACGCCACCAGTGCCCGTGTCTTCGTCATGGTCCGCGACATCGCAAAAGTACAACCCATCGTGGCCGACATCATCAGCACCACCAAGGGCAATGGCACCATCGAGGTCATCCAGATGGATCTAGACTCTCTGGACTCGGTCAAAACCGCAGCCCGGCAATTCCTCCAAAAGTCTTCCCAGCTCAATGTCCTGATCAACAACGCAGGTGCGTAATCCTGTCTCCCCCTTTGCCCCTACCACGGTATACGCGAGCTGACAGTTTTCCCTCTCCAACGACAGGCATCATGGCGTGTCCGAAGACCATCACCGTGGACGGGTTCGAGCGCCAGTTCGCCGTCAACTACCTGGCTCACTTCACCCTGACGGCTCTCCTCCTGCCCACCCTGCTCTCCAGCAGCGGGCCGGCGTTCAACTCGCGCGTGGTCTGGGTCTCGTCCTCGGGCCACCGGCACGCCAACTGCGCGCCGGACCTCAACGACCTGGGGATCCTGGACCACTACGAGCCGTGGGCCGCCTACGGGCAGTCTAAGACGGCCATGATCTGGGCCTCGAACCACCTCGACCGCGCCTACGGCCCGCGCGGCGTGCACTCGCTGGCGCTGCACCCGGGCGGCATCCGCACCGGCCTCTCGCAGTACACATCGGCGGCGCAGATGGCCGCCTTCCTCGAGGACGAGGCGTTGCTGCGGCAGACCAAGTCGGCCGCCCAGGGCGCCGCGACCCAGGTCTGGGCCGCCGCGGCCCCCGTGTGGGAGGGCAGGGGGGGCGAGTACCTCGAGGACCTCAAGGTCGCCGGGCTCACGTCGGGCAAGGCCTCGACGATTGGCGACGGCTATGGCGCGCATGCGTTCGATCCGGTCGGGGAGGAGAAGCTGTGGAAGCTGAGCCTAGAGCTGGCGAAGATTGATAGCCCCTGATCCGGGCTTGCATGTACCCTAGCATAGCCTCGTCTAGTTCTTTCGTTCTTTTCCGGTAACGCATAGAATTAATTGCCAGCTCATCAGCACCCACGTCTACTACTATCCCGCATGATGAAGAGCCGTAGTCCAAGGGGCCCGTCATCCCTGACGAGTTTGTAAAGCCAGTCGACATGGAGTTAGGTGGCTTACAGCCTACCCAGACTTCTGCCCGCAGGCGGCAATTACACGCAAATGCCAACGTTAACTACAAACGCCTAATGCCGCCACCCGCCCCCTTTTGAGCGGCTACCGTGGATTTTCTGGCACCCGTAAGGTGGAGGTGGGGGTTGCTGATGCCAGCAAGACATGTCATCATGCAACTCTGCTACCGTGGGGGAGGTTGTGATTTACTGCGGGGGATACCAGCTATACGCCCCCATGCTAGCAGGGTACGATTTTTACTGTGGCGGCTGACTTTCTAGGTCCGCTCCGCGCGGGCTATGACGAATGATGGAGGAAAGATGTACGGCTATAACGACGCACTCAAACCCGAGAGTCCGTTTACGCTGATATCGAACCAGCCGCTTCATATAGCGCATTCGCCATCTACTCTTTTCGACCCCGTAGTGAAAACATGGGGAAAATAAATTTGGCCTCAAATTGATACGTCGTGACGAACATGAATATTGTTATATATTGTAGGAGATCCGGTGAGTGATGGAAACGACGTAGCTCTGCCTCCCAAGTGTGTGCGTATGAACTCGATGCTGTGTATGTACTCTATTCAAACCCCGGCGACACCCAAGACACGACAAGCTCACTTCTCGATCCGGATCTCCTTGAAGCGCTTCGTATTGTCCGTGATGGCGACCTCGACAGGTATCCTCTCCATGCTGCTGGCGCCGAAGAAGCCGTGGACGCCCTTGGTCCGCGACAGGACGTACTTGGCGTCCTCGGGCTCGGCGATGGGGCCCCCGTGGCACAGCACGATGACGTCCTCGCGGACCTTGACGGCGGCATCGCGGATCGCCTGGATCAGCGCCACGCAGTCGTCCAGGGTCTTGCCCGTCTTGCCGCCGATGCCCGCGCTCGTGGTGAGGCCCATGTGGGCCACGAGGATGTCGGCGCCGGCCTCGGCCATGGCGACGGCCTCGTCGACGCAGAACACGTAGGGTGCCGTGAGCAGGTCCATGCGGTGCGCGAGCGCGACCATCTCGACCTCGAGGCCGTAGCCCATCCCCGTCTCCTCGAGGTTGGCGCGGAAAGCCCCGTCGACGAGGCCCACGGTCGGGAAGTTCTGCACGCCGCTGAACCCGAGCTCGCGCAGCCGGGGCAGGAACTCGGCCATGTCCCGGAAGGGGTCGGTGCCGCACACGCCGGCCAGCACGGGGGCGCGCCGCACCACGGGCAGCACCTCGCGCGCCATGTCGACGACGATGGCGTTGGCGTCGCCGTAGGGCATCAGGCCGGCCAGCGAGCCCCGGCCGGCCATCCGGAAGCGCCCCGAGTTGTAGATGATGATCAGGTCGGCGCCGCCCTCCTCGGCGAACTTGGCGGACAGGCCGATGCCGGCGCCGGCGCCGATGATGGGCTGGCCGGCACCGATGGCGTCGCGGAAGCGTCTGAGGAGCTCGGCGCGTGGGATTGGAGACATGGCGACGACTTTTGTTTGTTGGCTTGGTGATGGTTCTACGTCACTGCGTGTGACTGTGTGACCCGAGTGGACAGCTTATTGGCTGGGTTCTTGTAGTCAGTCGCATCGCAGCAAGACACCACGATCGGCTTCTCCACCTACGTCAGCGTCTAAGTTACCTTAGGTACTTAGTAAGTAGGGTAAGTGAAGTACCAGGTACCTTTTAGTTGATCCCTTTTCGTTAATAGGGGCATACCTCTGCCTCTGCCTCCTTCCACTAACGTCGCTTCGACCACCCGAAAGCATGGGATGTGGGATACCGACAACATCGATTCACGCAGGCAACCGAGTGACGTAGTCGAAAATGGGAGCACAGGCCGTCAATGTCGTCGTGGTTGGCACCCTCGACACCAAGCTCGCAGAGCATCTGCATCTCCGATCTGAGATCTTGGCGGCGAGCCCCTCAATCAGCGTGGTCCTGATCGACGCGGGCCGCTCCGAGACGCACCATGAGGCCATCACGGTCCATCAATCCGAAGTCTACAAGCGTAGCGGAGAGGGGCGTTCGCTGCAATCGCTGCCCCGCGGCGAGGTCATCAAGGCCATGATCAAGGGGGCCGCGAGCGTGGTCAAAGACTTGTTTGACCAGGGCAGCGTCCACGGTGTCGTGTCGCTCGGCGGCAGCGGCGGGACGAGCATCGCCGCGGCAGTGATGCGTGAGCTGCCCTTGACCCTGCCAAAGCTCATCGTCTCGACCGTCGCGTCGGGCGACACGAGCTCGTACGTGGCCGAGTCCGACATCACCATGATGCACAGCGTGGTGGACGTCGCTGGCTTGAACGAGGTGTCGAGGGCCGTCATCTCCAACGCCGCCGCGGCTATCGCGGGGATGGCGCAAAGTTATGCTTCCAGGAGCGCAGCGACCCCGGGACCAAAAGGGGGCGAGACAAGGAAGAGGAGTATCGGCGTCACCATGTTTGGCGTCACTACGCCAGCCGTTGACGTGGCGCGACGGCACCTTGACACCCTGGGCTATGACGTCTACGTTTTCCACGCCACGGGTGCCGGCGGTCGAGCGAGTGAGTGTAGTTTCAAATAACATTGGCGCTCCAATTTATCATTATATAATTCAATTCGTGAACCCTTCTAATGCTAAATAATACAATGGGGGTCATTCCATACCCCCCAATCCAATCCAGAAACCAAAGATCTTGCTAAGTGAATCTGCTGACTCGATACTGAAGTGGAGCGCTTGGTTCGCGAGAACCGGCTTGACGGCGTCCTGGATCTCACAACCACCGAACTCGCCGACGAATTAGCCGGGGGCGTGTTCAGCGCCGGCGAGAATCGACTGACGGCCGCCGCCAAGGCCGGTCTGCCGCAGATCGTGAGCGTCGGTGCCCTCGATATGGTCAACTTTGGCCCCAAGGACACGGTGCCTCGGGAACTGCAAGGCAGGACCCTGTTTGAGCATAACCCGTCCGTGACGCTCATGCGCACCACGCCCAGTGAATGCGAAGAGCTCGGGAAGAGGGTAGCGGGTAGGTTGCGGGACAACTGTACCGACCCTGCTGTGACCGAAGTATGGCTGCCACTTAAGGGGATATCTGCCAGTGAGTTGTTCTCAGACCCGTCATTTACTTCCATCTTCTGGTCATTTCGAGAGTATCTGACCGCTTTTCGGCTTCCATAACTTTCCCCGAGCATTCCGTGTCTCTAGGCCGCATTCGAATAGCAACAGCTAACCACGTGAGCTCTAGTCGCGGTCGAGGGGCAAGCTTTCTATGATAAAAAGGCCGATGAGGCTTTATTCGATGCCATTAGGAGCGGCCTCGATGGAAGCGGTATCCGCGTGAAGGAGGTTAATGCTAATATCAATGATCCCACGTGGGCCGAGAGCATAGCTCAGAGGCTAGCGGAACTTGTCGAGACCAAGAGCAAATCATGAGTTACGAGATTATGGAACAGCGGATTGGTTTATTGAAGAGCGGCTACAGTGGCCTATCTCGGTACTTAGCTACTTATTGGGTCTTCGAATTTATAGATATTTAACGATTGCCTACTGCGAAGCAGATACAGTCGTACACCCCTTACTATGCATGATCACTGCCTTTAGTCTACTTAGATAACTTGAATTAAATGGTCATCTTCGGCTTTGCACCATGAAACTTAGCAGCGCATTTGTGATGGGAGGGAAATCTAGGTAGCTAAACAAGTACCTACTGATTGATCTGTGTACTCAAAGACGGTGAACTCATAGCTAGTCCTTGCCCGTCTCATACTACTAGGTACTAGCTGTTCACCATACAGTACACCAGCATATTTGCCATTGGCAGTATTACCTACAAAGTATGTTTGTATTCAAAAGTACTGTTTGGATGACGAGTGGTCACCTAGGACGGGTTACTAGCCTATGTTACTTCACACTACCTACATATGGGCTTATCTCTGCGACTGGAGATATTGTCTACCAATGCTAAACAGCCCGCAAAATTGCAACGGCATGTATTTTCGCTGATGTACTTATACATCATGCATCCTAGTCATGCTGTATCTGTAAGTACCAAAGTACCAATCCCCATTCACTACCATTCACACAGCAAGGTAGCACACAGAAGCCAGCCTTTGCCCAACGCACAGAGCAAGTAGAGGCATTGGCGATTCCCTCTCCCCCGAGCTTGGTCCCCAGCCTCTGTCCCTGACCTCTATGCCTATAGGTGGTTGTATACGTAATTTCGTGAACGTGAGTTGGGGACGGGGGGAAGAAACACCGAGTCACTGCACACGATAGCCATAAGACGCATATTTTTCAACTTCATAGGTAGTCTATCTAACTAATTAGGTACGCAAGGAATTGCACCCAGCTATAAGAGTCTACCTAGAATCCATTTTCCCTGCTCTCTGCTTCATGCCACTCCAGCCCGTCCTGCGTGGGACAGCTGTATAGCACAACGCCATTGTGACTATTGCACACAACATACAAAGGGTCCTAAACAAAGCACCTGCCTTTTTTTTCATTACTCCTGAACCAACTGACCCCCGGGGGCCCCTGAGAACCAATATCAGCGCGTGATGCCATGCAATTTCTGAAGCATCCTGAAAACACTGTGTTTTAAACTCCTTCCCTCATAACTCCGCCCATGAATGAGAGCAGAGACGAAACAGTCAAGGCTGCATGTATGCATGTACGTATACACACGCCCTGACAAAGGGAGGTGATCCGGTCTGTCCACCTATCACTCCTTGCCGACCATCTTGACAGAGACCTCAGCAGCGCCACCCGGTGCGCGCAGGGCCCACTCCCGCCACCGCCGCACATCGAGGTACGGCCGGTCGAGCCTGATCTCGAACCTGACCTTGGACGCGCCAAATCTAGCGTAGTTCGGCTCTTCGCCGAGCGGGACGCCGAGGCGCGAGAGCACGATGGTGCGCCGCGCGCCGTGCTCGAGCGGCGCCGCCTGCATGAACTGGGAGTAGACCGGGTAGGCCGGGATCAGGATCTTATCCAGGACGTGGCCCCTGGCGACGACGAGGGGCGACGCGGGCATGCGGTTGGTGCGGCTGCTGTGCTGGCCATCGGTGCGGACGGAGGGGGCGGGCGACGGGGCCAGGGGGCTGCCGACGGAGCGGCTCGGGCTGCTTGACGACGCCCTCACCGTCTCGATACTAGCGTGGGCGGGGCTTATAATGTCAAGCAGCTTGCGGTGTAGATCCAGTGTCGTGATACCGCGCGACGCGATGTAGTTGGAGTCGAGCATCAGCGTCAGGGTCCGCGTGAAGGAAGCCTCCCGCTGCGGGTACGGCTCGTCTCTGCTCGCGGTCGTTAGTCCCGAGCCGAGGAGCTCGAATGTGCCCGGGCCGCTGAGGTGGCCAATGTATGCGTGCTGTGCAAACGGGCTGTCGTTCAGCATGAGGACGTCTGCGCGTGCGCTGCCGAGGACCCTGGTGATAGTTCTTGCGCAGACTCCCTGCTCGTCTCGTCTGTTGGTTTGCAGCATGATTAGCAAGAAGTTTGGGGTAACCTGCTAGTGAGGGACAACACTGTTGAAAAACTTACAGTCCATGCCAAATAAGCTCACCAGTTATGTTATTACCCAGTGTAGCGTTTTTGTAGGGGATACCAGAAAATTCAGCGCGTCCGCCGTACCAAAAGAGCAGGAGATTGTCCCGTCCGCCGTACTCATCCACGAAATGCTTGACCTTGCCAGCAAGCATATCCTGTGGGTTCTCTAGAGAGGGGATTAAATAAACCTGCGAATCAATGCCGTACTGGCGGGTGAGGACACCTGCAAGTTGGTGTGCAGCGGAGATGAAATGCCCTTGTCTCTTGTCCTCCCCATTTGCGCTGGGACAGGCTTGCTTGCCGGTTCCGACAGATGGTCTAGCCGATGATGCACTGCCGGATCTGATCGAGTTGGGAGTGCATAGTCCGGGCGAGGGAAGGGGACTTTCTGCATTGAAAGCAGGGTCATTGTCAGCCCAGCATACCAGAAGGGCCTTCACGTTCTTGTATGGACTGTGGGCGCGGCGTGGCCAGGCGTCATTGAGAGCCGCCTGCAGTGAGGTTACGTGGTTATTCAGGTCTTCCTCTGTAGAGTTGATATTACGGCGCGGCCTGATATAAGTTCGCGTACTGGGACTCGATGTACTGGGCCTCGATGTACTAGCACTCGACGTACTAGCACTCGATCCTTCCTCTGTAGGGTTAGGTTGACGTTGCGGCATGGTATAAGCTCGCGTGTTGGGACTCGATGCTTCCTCTGGCATGACAGAGGGGGCCGGGTTTGGCTTGTCTTTCTTGACAAGTTTCTTGACGAAACGGCCAAATCCGCCTGTTCGCTTACCAGATTGGTCTGAGTCTGGCGTGACAGAGGGGGCTGGTGTCGGCTTGTCTTTCTTGATAAGTTTCTCGATGAAACGGCCAAAACGGCTTGTTCGCTTGCCAGACTGGCCTGATTCCGGGGTTCGGGCCTGCATCTCGGGCGACGATGAACCAATGTGTTGTGTGAGTGGTTCGGATTGGTACTCGAGGATAGTGGGCAAAGAACACAAGAAGAGAGTAGGACGTTGCTGTCTCGTTGGTGTTGGAAGGTGAGTAGAAAAGTAGGTAGCTGCACTCTGTTGCTGGCCTGGAATATATATACAGAAAAAAAGAGGGTGGACGCACTGAGTGAATGCAAGTGGTAGCCACAGTTTGAATCAATGGGTGAATAGAAGCAATCAATGCCGTTAACAGCACTATTCAACCCCAGAACGCCTTCACTGTTTAACGCCTAGACTGTTTGCCTCTATTATCTCATTACCTAGCCTTACCCTATCCACTTCCTAGCATTTCGGAACATCTTGATCCAGGGCCCGTATTGTCCAAACTCCCCCAGTTTGTTCTGTGGAACGTAGCTTGCCACATCTGCCATTATAGTCCGTTCTGGGTGTGGCATCAATGCCAGCACACGCCCATCTCGGCTAGCAACACCCGCTATTCCCTGAGGACTGCCATTAGGATTAGACGGGTACGTCTCCGTAGCCACACCAGAATTGTCAATGTATCTTAGAGGGGCCAGCTCTTCATCCACAATAGACTGAAGCTTGGATTGCGAGGAGAACTTAGCCCTGCCTTCACCATGAGAGATGACAATAGGCAGCGAGGATCCTTCCATGCCATCAAAGAAGATGGATTTCTGCGCACCCCTGCCAATCTTGACCATGGAATAGCGACCCTCAAACTGCTGACTCTTGTTCTGAACAAATATGGGCCAATTCTCTGCTCCAGGTATCAAGCCTGGATTGAATTCGTTGAGCCGGGCAAGCATCTGGCAACCGTTACACACGCCAAGAGTGAATGTTTTAGGTCGCTTGAAGAAGGCTTCGAAACTTGCCTTCGCTTTCTCATTCTTGGAAATCGAAAGAGCCCACCCGCGGCCAGCCTCAAGAACGTCGCCAAACGAGAAGCCACCGCAGGCCGCAAGGCCACTGAAATCCTCAAGTGTGCGGCCATCGATTATATCAGTCATCATGATATCAATTGCTTCAAAGCCCGCTGCACGGAACGCGAAGGCCATCTCTGCATGACCATTCACACCCTGCTCTCGAAGAATGGCCACTCGTGGTCGCGGGGCCACCAGCCCCTTCAAGCTAGCGAAAACGGAACGTCCATCATCAGCAGGGGCGAACTTCAAATTGAATGAGATGCCGGGGTCATTGTTGTCAAGTATCGCAGCATACTCCTGCTCGGCGCACTCGGGGTTGTCTCGTGCCTTTTGCATCTGGAATGAGGTCGCTGACCACCATTGCTGCATCTCAGCTCTGTCCAGATCGACAAGTGATTTACCCTTGTACCGAATGGTGAGAGATTGCCTTGCCGATGATCGCGTGAACCCAAACTTCTTTAGGAGTCCGGGTGGCGGTCCACATGTTGCGAAACATCGTCTGAATCGGGCCTCATCTGATTTCCGGACCTGGAACACGGCGCCGAGTTCCTCATTGAACAGGGCATCCAGGACATTCGACTCAGAGTCAGAGACTACCAACTCGTCGATGTAAATTTCGGCAGCACTCCGACCGGCGAATATCATCTCGGCGACTGCGGTTAAAAGACCGCCGTCTGATCGGTCGTGGTAGGCAAGGACAACACCTTCTTCGTGCAGCTGAGAAATGGCATCGAAGTAGTCCGTAATAAGCTCGGTGTCACGGACATCTGGCGCCTCGTTACCAAGCTGACCAAGACTCTGAGCAAGCGCCGATCCACCCATTGATTTGAATCCTCGTGCAAGGTCTACGAAGATAAGAACAGACTCGCCAACCTCTTCCATACGTCGCAGCTGTGGTGTCCAAGTGTTTCGAACATCCTCCACGAGGGAGAAGGCGGATATCGCAACCGTAACCGGAGCGGTGACGCTCTTCGCTTCAGCCGTATCCTTGTCTTTCCAGGAAGCCTTCATCGAGGTAGAATCCTTGCCGACGGGGATGGCCACGCCCAATTTAGGGCACAGGTCCATACCAATAGCCTGGACTGCTTCATACAGAGCTGCACCTTCGCCAGGATGGTTGACCGCAGCCATCCAATTGGCCGAGAGTTTTACGCGGCGCAAGTCGCCTCGGACCTTGGGATCGTTCTTGATGTGGGCCGCGCCAAGATTTAGCAAGCTTTCGACAACTGCCATCCGTGCGGATGCTGCTGGTGAAATCAGCGCCAGAGACGCCTTCTCGCCCATGGCCATCGCTTCTCCGTGTCTGGTCTGCTCATCAACACTGAATGAAGTCAAAGTGACAGCGACATCTGCCACGGGCACTTGCCAAGGACCGACGAGCTGATCTCGTGTAACCTGGCCACCGACCGATCGATCTGCGATAGTGATGAGGAACATCTTGGAACCCACTGCTGGCAAGGAGAAGACTAAACGTGTAGCTTGCGTGATCATTTCCGTCAAGTTGGAGGCGCCGTGCTTTTCCTTCAGGCTAGAGGCAGAATCAAACAGTGTCAGCAATCTGTTGGCAGTCTTATCCACTCGTTCCTGCTTCCTGCCCGGGGGGAAGAGAGCATCCATGGGAAGATCAATTGGTAGTGGCTGAGATGGAGTCTCGCGGTCCTGTAGAATTAGTCGAGCTGCTCCGTCTCCATCTCTGGAAGTGTATGTTCCAACGTTGGAGAAACCGCAGCGCTCTCGGTTACAAATGCTGATAAAACGGTTGATACGGTCCCGGTTGATAAGAAGCACGTATCTTTCCTGAGCTTCACAGCACCTAGTAGATAGTTAGAGATATATCCTTGTATGGGGCCGAAAGGCGTTATGGCAAGAGTTAAATGGAGGAAGGCTACTCAGTAAGGGGCTTACCATATCTGCAGTGGGCTCATGCTGTTATCAACACTCGCAACTTGGCGTAATTCGAATTTGCCTCCTCCCAAGGCATCTTTAACTAGCTCTGGCAAGGCGTTAGATATTCCACCTGCGCCTACGTCGTGGATCATGGCAATCGGATTTTCTTCTCCGAGAGCAACGCAGGTGTTGATGACCATCTGAGACAGTGTTAGAGATATACACATAAAGAAGGCGGCTTATGATGTCGTCTGAACACTCTGTTCAAATGTGGCGGCTTGAGGAAGAGTGTGGAATCTCGAAACGCACCTGAACCCGTCGTTCAACCTCGGGGTTTCCTCGTTGAACACTGTTAAAGTCTAATTCGGCTGTGGCTTCGCTTGAATTACTGCTCGATGCGGCACCACCACCAAGACCAATAAGCATCGCGGGCCCGCCAAGAACAATAACATGGGCTCCATCGTGAACATCGTCGGGACTCTTTAGGGCATGCTGTGGCCGGACAGAGCCGAGACCACCAGCTAGCATGATAGGCTTATGGTAACCCCTCCAGTCGTTATCGACATTAGTCAACAAGGTGCGAAAAACTCCGGTCAAAGCAGGTCGACCAAATTCATTGTTATAACGTGCGGACCCAATAGGAGCTTCGAGCATGATGTCGAGACTGCTGGCGTAGCTACTTTTCATTAGTATCGTACAGTTGCCGCCACGCGCTTCTCAGCTCGGTAACTCACTAAAAGCTGTTAGCATAATTCGGGATACTGGATATACAAAGGCAAAACGGTCCGCTCTTACCTGAAATGGCTTCCCAATATCAACTTCCCATGGCTGCTCATGTCCAGGTATTCGGAGATCGGAAACGAAGAATCCCGATAAGCCTGCCTTTGTAGTGGAACCCCTTCCTACAGCAGCTTCGTCACGAATCTCACCTGTGTTACAACGCATGTCAGACTACGCCTAAAACAATAGCGAGAATAGCACTCTTCGCCCAATGGTGACCCGTCTAAGGAATATTTTTCGATCTGATAACATACCTCCAGAACCAGTTGCCGCTCCTGGGAAAGGCGATATGGCGGTAGGATGGTTGTGTGTCTCGACCTTTGCTAACAAATGCGCCACTTCCTTTGTTAGCCTCCAAGTACCGGTTTGGTAATCAGGAGCCCAGTAGGTGGCCATCTCTCCTTGCAACACCGCGGCGTTATCACTATAAGCCGAGACGGTGAAGTCCGGCGTCTTCTTGTGTGTATTTTTAATCATCTCAAAGAGGCTCCCAATCTGACGCTTATCATCAATGGTCCAGTTGGCATTGAAAACTTTATGGCGACAATGCCTATAAGTCCAATTGGTTAGGTATAATGGGTGAGGCAATGCAGGACCTGAAAGCTTACTCAGAGTTCACCTGACCGAACATGAACAGCTCAATGTCGTTTGGTGGGCGTCCGAGATCTTGAAAGACCTCAATCAGGTACTGGATCTCGCTGTCGTCCAGACCCAGCCCATTGTCTTTACTGTATTCCGTCAAGGCAGCAATGGGGCCACGGGAATCGGCAAAAATATCAACGACAACAAGCGGGCTACGGGGAACCTCGGCGAATACCGTGCTATCTAGATGCGGCTGGGTTGCGCTGTACGTCTCTGTCATCCGGTCGTAGAGTGCGTCCACGGCAGAAGCAATCTCCTTCTGCTCAGATTGACCATCAAACTCAACCTTGACTAGACGGCCCCTCTCTACGCGGACAACATTCTGTAGACCGCAAACTTGGGCGATTGCGGTGGCTTGAGAGCTCCACGGCGAGATGGTCCGGGGCGTGATATAGACATCTTTGGTCTCAGTGGCGCCCTCAGGTTCCGTGTGAGCGTCCGAGACGCCGAGAAAGGACTTGATCTCGCCGATGTCCGTCTTGCTGCTGAGGTGGATGTAGTACAGCCAAGAACCAGTGATTCCATTCACTTTGGCTTGGCTAACCTTCGCGATGCTGTCCAGCAGCTTCTGGGACTGCCACACTGCAAAGCATGGCTGTCCGACGATGACCTCGTACGGCATGACGAACAGACGAACAGGCCGAAGCTGGTGGCTAAAAGGGTAGTTGAGATGACCTTTCGACCACAATCTCAGTACGATGACAGCCTAGGACATATGCGAGAACGGTCGATCTGGATGTCTTCATTAGGTAAATCGTGACTTTTTTCTGTCGCCGATGGGAGGTCTGCCCCGCCAAGTCAGACGCAGAGTGGCATGGTGGGGTGAACAAGTCCTGTTATCTCTCTATCGATAAGATATATCATGACATAAACTCCGTTTCCGGAGGTTTCCGGAGCGTTACGTTTGTAACTCGTAGTAACTGTATATCAGTCATCACGATGCCCATTAGGCTGTTCTAACGTAGATAGGTGAACTTGGAGAGACTTCTTAATTTCTCCTGTTCATTTATACGCGCCGCTTTATCTACTATGAGTTTTCGTGGCTTTCGTAGCATGAAGTGACATGCGGGGCCCAATGGAAAAGAACTAAGTAAGATTATCTTCTTATAGAAGCTTTCATGACGAGCATCATCAATGAAAATACTCATGTAAGGCTAGGCAGGCCGTAGAATAGTCACGGTAACAGTCGCGGTTGCTATCGGTAAAGGAGCAATTGTGGCTGACACCAAACACACCAGCCACTCTCCTAATCAACGGTCTAACCGGCCTCATACGGTTAGCTCCCGTAGAATAGGTATATTTAACCACCTAGGTACTGGTAAGACTTCCAATTTCGTTGAATTGCGCTCTACGATAGCTTTCAACCCAGACCTCTCTACATAACGTGCTCCCAACATGTCTAAACCGAACGATCCAATTCCCAAGATGGCAGAGCCCACGAATACCCAGGTCCCGAACAGACCGAGCAACCCAGCATCGCGCCTGCCGCCGTCGAGGACCCCCGTGGCCCCGCGAGTCGACGCCTCCGGCTTGACCTACAAGCAGGCCGCCTCCAAGTACACGCGCCTCATGATCGCCATGCCCATCCTACTCGTCACCTCGTACTACCTGTTCGACCGGCTCGCCCTCGGGCACGAGGCGAAATCCCTACACAGCGCGCCCGCAGCCGGAACGAGCAAGGAGTGAAATGGGGTCATGGACTTGTCTGGAGTTGTTCATATCGAGCGAGACCTTGCGGCGTTACTGCGACGAGTAGATAGGAGTGTATAGCGGCGCCCTCCTCATTGACTTATTTATATGTCGGACGACGGTAGAATGGATCGAACGCCCCACGACTGCCGATTCCTCGAGCTACATATTTTGGGGCGGAAGCTGGCGTCTCAGCGCTTCCTATCGCGTTCTACAGCAATGGTCTACTACGAGCTCCCTCAGAAGAGGATACATATGTGTTGGCCATCGCACCGACCGGATTTCTCCACCGGCGCCTCCGTGTCTAGGCTACAGGCTGGTCCTGAATAGGCCTATTCTTTAAACGATAACGAGGTCCCTCCCACTTGTCATAATAAGGGTATATCTCGTGGGAGATAATTTTTTGAACACGAGATCTCTCTGTTTAATCTTAACGAGATGAAAGCTGGTCTGTGACTGGATACTACGAAGCGTCCTTTATATCTCCTCCGGTTTTATGAACGCAAATGCGAACATCCAGGGGCCCTTATACACATCATGCAAGGCCAGCCTTTTAGTCAGCACTTGTCATTTAATTCGAGGTGAAGATTACGTATTAAAAGGGCTGGCTAGGATAGAAGTTTTAGACCCCGGGTCAAGAGTGGTATATGATATCTCGTGTAACTGGTAGCAATGCAACTGATGAGAATTAAGTGCATGTAAAAGGAGATTTGCTGGACTCTGACCGTCGAATTAGATAGTGCACCTACCTAATTCAGCCTAGCTGCCCTACCGTTGAATTGGCTAGTTAGGTACCTACGTCACCCCCAAATGGTGGGCACGGCACCTTGCCAAGACTTCTGTCTTCCTCGATACCCGAGCCTCCTAGATAATCGTTCATAACAAAGTATCTTTTCATTTTTCGTTTGTTGGGCAAGGGCAGCCAACATGTATTCACGAATTTGATGTGCCTGAGTCAAGTCTCCGTGTAGAAGACCTCACTCTTTGATTCCGTCGTAAATTTAGCGCATTGCATCAGGAATAAGCTAGCGACAAACCCCCAACCATTTACACCCCTTGGCCCCTCGCTCATCACATGCGCGGAGAGGATGATTGGCACTTCGTTGCCGGAATACATCTTCATCCGGACATGCATATTTCTGCTGCAGTACACGACGCCAATATGTGTGATATATCTGCTCGCTTCGATCGCCATCTGGGGCCCCGGAGAGGCGGTATCCTGGACCGGCGTGGTGGCGGCTGGATACTCCGTCCTGGATGCCCTGTATGCTCTCTTCATTTACTACCCGTACAGTCGACGTCTACAGCAGGCAGCTAGACACCCGCCTTTGCTGTCCCGCGCCGAGCGGCGGGCGTTATTCATACGATGCCTCGACAATACACCCGACATGGCAGGTTATCTGAGTACCTGGTTTCTCAAGGCCGACCAATCCGATATCCGAAGCGATAATGTGCGGGAATTCCTCTCGTGGGCTTTCTTCGACAGGCATGCGGGTAATGATACCACCGAAGAACTGGAGGAGCTCGACGAATATCTTTTCGAAATCGAGCGACGCATCGGGTACCACCTGAAACCGGGAAAAGGCAGAGCGAAGAGCCTTCGTCTGACCCTTGACGACATCGAAGTGCGATATCGAAGCGTGGTGTGGTACATCATTGTGGGCATAGTCGATCTGATCACCCACCTTCAGCTCTCTAATCAAGGATTCCGGTACTATGCACAGCCCAAACCTCATTCTCACTCGGTGATCCCTCCACGGATACAGTCCCTGTTTGTTGAAAGGCGCTCTGTTTCTCAGCTAAGTTACTGGTACCGACCGCACACAGCGAAAGACAAATTTCCAACTGTTTTCCTTCATGGGATTGGCATAGGACTCTGGCCATATACGCAATACCTGTCAAATATCAACAAAACCTCCGCTGAAGATGACCAGATCGGCATTATCGCATTGGAGTATCTCCCAGTGTCAACAAGACTGGCCAGCGAGCCTATGAGCCAGGCGATGTTCCTTTCCCAGATCACCCTCCTTCTCGACGCACACGGGTGGAACCAGTTTACCGTCGTTGGCCATTCATACGGAACCGTGTTAGCTACGCATATGCTGAAGTCGCCTAGCCTAAGCCCACGCATCCGATCAATCGTGTTGGTCGATCCCGTCTGTATCCTGCTGCATCTGCCAGACGTCGCCTACAACTTTACGAGGCGCAAGCCGAGAAGGGCTAATGAGTACCTGCTATGGTACTTTGCCAGTATGGACTTGGGGGTTGCGCATTGCCTAGGGCGCCACTTATTTTGGAAAGATATCATCGCGTGGAAGGAGGACTTGGTACAGATTGCGGGGGTACCATCTGCCGATGGATCGATGAACAGCACCGCTCGGCCAGGGGAAATGGGAGTACGGAAAGTGGTTGTATGTCTCGCGGAGCGGGATTTGATAGTCGATACGCCGACGGTGCGGCAGTACCTACTCAATGACGGGGATTGGATGTCCGCAGATCATGTCCTAGAGAGTGGCGATTATGTTGGTACAAGACAGCCGTCAGTAAGAGGCCAGGGAAAGTGCTTTGAGCAGAATGGTATCGAGGTAAACTGGTTTAGTGGACTCGACCATGCGCAGGTCTTTGACAGCAAGGAGACGTCGGCTGGCGTCGCAGCCGTCACTCGCCGTGCTTGCAAGCGCAGTCAGCTAGCATAGAGCACAGAGGCTACCTTAATTGACAAGCCCGATAGAGGTAATGGCAAATGTAACGATGGGATATGCCCGTACCTAAGACCGGAATACCGTTTTTACACTAGAGCAGAGGGCCGCATATTCTCTGCTCGGCTCAGTCTGCTTTAGTCTGGTCACCATCCCACCCCGTCAAATAGACAACGACTGGCTCGGGCCCGCTGCGTATGAGGATCCACACGACATCTTCCTCAGTCTCGTTGAGTTCCTGGTGCTCAGTCCACGGGGGGATGAAGGCGAAGTCGCCAGCCGATAGCTCGTGGCGCTTCAATTGGTCCTCACCGCCACCCGTGTTCGTCACGAGGACACCCTTGCCAGACGCCGCGTATATGATAGTCTCTACATGGTAGGCGCAATCGTCAAGGCCATGTCAGCCGTCTCTGAGGCAGGGTGGCGCGTCATACCTTGCTCGCCATGGTGGTGCACCGCCGAAGAACAGTGAGGTTTCGCCCGCATTACTGCACGGCGACGTTAGCTTGCCCGTGGAGGCAGACAGGCGTGCGCGGGAGCGGCATGCGTACCGGTGGCACACATTCTGTCACTTTTGCCGATGATGGCGCCTTGGCGAATCATTGGCGAGTCCTTTGACTTCTCCCTCTGGGTCTCGAGGTCAGTGGCTTTTACGACTGTGATGGCGGACGGCAGAATCATCGGCAAGATGTCGGGTAGTAATGAGAATATCGAAGACATCTTGAACGAGCGACTGATGAGCACTTTCTCACCACCTCGCTGTACAGAGACCCGAGAGAATAGAGAAAGCGTAGTTAAGTATATTTGGATTGTGGTCTATGGCAGATATGGTACGAGATCCCAGATCCAAGCGGACATGGCTGGGTTGGTCGCCGAAATGAGGCCTGAAGAGAGGCGCTGACGCTAGAGCACCTGAGACATTGGCGTGTGTGGTCTGTGCTTTGGCAGCTTACTTTAGGTATGTTTTCGCGCTCAGCGCTGCCGCTGGCTTGAGGGCCTCCCTACCTGCTGCCTGCCGTCTTCCGCTATACAACTTACACAAGTACCACTCTGTTTCATGATGCCAAGTCAGTCCAGTCCCAGTCAGTCCCCTGAGTGAACGAAAGATGCGATTCAAGTGGCTGAGTAGGTAACGGATATCATCCTGCATTATTCTGTCCGGATCAAATTTCGGGCGGCCAAAATCCAGTGTATGTAGAAGATAATAGTAAGATGTTAGTAAGATGTCACGACACGACGATGTGGGTTCGAGGCCGGCTCTCGACGCTGCCGGCGTCGTCCCATTAGACATATAGCTAATGGACGATGACGACACCTACCTAATACGGGAACCGCTGGAATTTCCTCGTTTCCTCCGCGGTGGCGTCTGGGATGTCCCTGGCTTCAGTCCCTGGTATCCGGCCGGAACTGCTGCGACCTGATGAAGAAACCCCGATCTCTGGTCGTCCACTTCCGACATCCGATTTTAGCGTCGATGGGAGCGCATTAGCGAAGTCTGGCTTCTATGTCCGAGTCCCCGTATAATTGGTATGTGGTATGCCATACAGGCAGGGCACACGTCGTATCCCATTGAACTCAAATGCCACGATATATCGGGGGCATGTGACTAATTGCAGCCGGCAAGGACGAACGTGCCTCGGTTTTGTTGCCACTGCTCGGCGGGCAATGATGATCTCCAGTATTTGCCATACTTTTATGTACCCAAGCCATGCACGAGACCCTTGGGGGTCTGGTTCGGAGCACAGCAGCTGTGTTTACATGCAGCCTAAACGACCCGGCGCTAGAGACGTACATTTGCACTCAATTTGCTCGTATGGCTCTTCCCGCGCCATATTGCCAACCGATCGAAGGCCTGTATGGAGGGCAGATTATTGGTGTCCAACACCCAGTCGCAGAGGGCAGATTCAAGTCGGAATTGACATGCGTAGCCGCCGAGGTTCTCGCCTTGAGCCAACAACAAGACCTCGCCTAGCTGCCCAGGTAGGTTAGGTACCTGATACCTCGGTCAAGCGGTACCATCCAGAGTACCCGAATACCCAAGGTGAGTTACATCAGTATCAGGTACCTACGTAGAGGGAGGTCTATTAGGTAGGTAGGTACAGGAACAGTTGGTCGGGGTGGGTCGTCTCCCCACTGTCCGTAGCTCTCCACCTACCTAATCAGCCTTAAGCACGGCTGTTCCCAGGCCGCCCAGCCGCCCAGACGTCCATTATTACCTCCTCTGTCGTAGATAGCTACCCTCTCCTCAATGGCATCACGAATCGTCTGTGCCCTTCCACCCAGCTAAGGCAATCTAGTCGGGAGCATAGTGGTGTACTAGCCGGTCAGGTCAAAAGTTCCGGATTTCCGCCCGGCCACGCTGCTCCACCTTCCTAGTATGTTGCTCATAACCCCACCCGCTCTAGCCAAGTACTCCGTACTTGCTTAGGTACCGCCGACCGGTACGTACTCGCGTCTGGGATACCATGTACGCACCAACCCGCCTGGCAGGTACTTATACGTCCAGGTAGGTATATATCTCTACCTTGCTGGTACTTCTTCCACCCGTTCTTCCTGACCGGTTGGCCACATATATGGTACCTGCTCGAGGACATCTCTTGCTGATGTGTTTTGGTCAGCAGTCTTCTCAAGTACCTACTCAACTCTGCCGGCTCGCAACGGCATCTAGGAATCCGGGGGAACGCGATCACATAATCAGATAATGCCCCGAGCCGGCTCACCCACTATTCCGACACACAGTTTGACGGCTCCCGGTGAGGAGGGCATATTAGACCAGGCCGTTTCGCCGATACCGCGTGATCCTGCGTGATACAGGGACATTTCAGCCATCTCAGCCTGCCACGTCTCTCCATCACGTCTCGAGCCAATCAGAACCAATCAGGGACCAGTCAACCCGAGTTGTGCTTCGCCAATACCGCAAGCCATCCCCGTGCCAAACGGACGGCAACGAGCCCGGCAGACTCAACTTGCACGCCACGATATTGCCTGGCAACAGTGCTTCTACCATTGGCCGAGGCCCCTGTGGTGTGGATGGTCCCGCCATGGAGGACGAGGGGTTGTAGACTAGGTTGTTCAGAGTACGCCCAATCCCGCTATTAGTTGCTCGACTACGGCCAGCGCAACTCGAAACTGTGCTGCCATCTCTCTCAACACCATTTCCTGGAAATCGACTCCGCATACCGAGCGGGACTCCTATGCGTTCGGGATGGACCACCATATGACCGGCAAGTGACCAGCATGTCGCCGTGACACCCCCCAATATCACTATAATTCCGTCATAACCGTCCAAACGCTGCCAAACAAGCAAGACCCTGATACTAACTCTGCAGTGGCCATTCTAGACTCAAGCTCTGCTTGCGTCTCAGGACCCTCGTCTACCTCTCACAATCTCCGCGGTTTTCTAGAGCTCCCAACAGAGCTAGTTGACAACATCTATTCATTTCTCACGCCGCTTGAATTTGTTCGCCTGTCTCTGGTATGCCGCAAACTCTTCGAGCATTCCACGAATGATCGACATTGGCAGCACCAGGTGCTAGCGAATCTCCCGGGAAATAAGATCAAGTCGCCCTATCCATGCAAAACCTGGCGGGAACTCTTCATAGCCCACAGCCAATACTGGTTCTTGACCAAACATAAGCTATGGTTCTGCGACCGTTCACTGACGGGTCAGATGGTTATCGCCCGGTATGATGGGCGTCGAGGCTGCATCGAAGGCTATCAGCTTCTAGCTACGCGATCCCGGGACGGGAGCGAGCCCTGGGTCGCTGATCCGTCTGTCCATATTCACCATTTCGAACCCAATGTTAAACTACATCTTGACAAACCCATCCTTCAATTCAATACCGACAGCTTGGAAAACCTGATGCGCATTTCACTGTCATCGCCAGATTCGAGAATACGACCGGCCCGCCGATTCTTCCCAGAGCACCCGATGCGGTACAGCCACGGAGGAGATCCCAGGTTCAGCACCTTTGGGCTCGCGAAGCCTTTGGATAATGGAGATTTATCACGCTATATGGACATGGGTTTCCCTTATGGTCTGGTCTGGCCACCGCCCGCTATTCCTGCGGCCCATAGAGTTCTCGGCCATCCTGCTGATTTTACGTGGGGTCCAACTCATGATTTAATCACCTCGCCCAGGTGGCGACCATTTAGTCGCTCGGAGGTTTCCGACTTAACCTTCCGCATCCGCCAGTGGATGGAATTAGGCCCACCAACGGTTGGGTTCCATATCGGTGAGGAAATTGTGACATACTCGACAATTGATCCCTTCTTATAGTAAGTGCTGATAGTTAAGTCCATTTACTATTCTCCGCCTTTTTGGGGCAATAGAAGGCTTCTGCTTGGGCCACTATTCTCATCCAACCATCCTTCTATTGGCTCGAATTATTAGAAACTCGCTCGATTGCTCATGTTGACTCTTTTTTCTACAGCACCCCGACACCAGAGCGGCCCTGGAGAGGTATCTGGGTTGGTGACTACAGCGTGCACGGTTGCGAATTTCTTCTTATAAACCAGCCCGACGTCGATGAAGAAGGTTACGACGAGCCCCTTGTAAAGCTGGAGGGCGAAAGTGAAGCGGAGTTCCACTCGCGGTTTCTATCTCAGAAAGTTTATCGTGGTCGACTAGAAGCAATCAAACTCACAGGCGATCCGAATGTGCCCAGGGGCGAATACACATTTCTAGCGCCTGATCTAGGGGAGGGTGGATTTATTACCAACGCTCAATCTCCCCCTTTTCACGGAGCTAGAATTGTGAAGAGCCAAGGCCATATCGCTCAGGTTGGCTTTACAAGTGGTGAGCCGCTTTGCCTTCCATTGCATGATTCGCACTGACATGTTGGTTTGTAGACGAATATATCGAGTCACAGCTGATCCTTATATCTCATAACCGGTTGGCCCAGCATTGGGTCGATTTTGGTCATATCAGCTTCTTCGAGAGAGTCGATATCGACCAGTTCCTCGTCCCATCATAGCTAGATCACTATCCCGAGAACTACAAGCTGGCTGTCACCTCTGCTCATTCAGGGCCATATGGGCTGTGTCCCGCCACTCTATAATGCTGATTTTATATCTTGTAACCGGGCCCATTTGAGCATACATGGCTCGTTTGAAAAGCTCAGGCCTATTTTTTGAGTAGACTCAGCACAACAGGCACAGTGGGGTTGTAGTGTATATAAGCCAGCCGAGGAATTGAACCTGTCACAACTTTATCAACACAGTTATTAACCAGCTAGCCGACATCCGTACCTATCCACGATTTTCTAGACTCGCAACCTTGTATTATTTTGCAGGTAGAATACTGGCAGATTGTTACACCCTAGAAACGGTTTCACATGCTAATCCTTGAACTTACATTAAGGTACGTTTTTCTACCTAGCAGCTATAGGTAGGGTACGTACCTTAGAGGTATACGGGAGTATCGGCTTGGCAAGATCGGGTGTGGCTCGTGCGTTAATCCCTGTCGATTTAGGTCTTTACGACCGACGTCATTCAATTTCTTCATACCAGGCCTTATATTTTATAGCCTGAGTAACTCATCCCACGCTAGGTTTCACTGATGTTTTCTTGAAGTGTGTAGAACCATAGGCGCATAACATTCTTAGTGGCACTTTGTTTTGCTACCCTTCATCTTTACTTTAGGCGATCTCAAGTACTGGGGAACGGTTCTAGGGACCGAGATCTGGTCCCACTAAACACCCCAGTCGCGTCCGGTGTAAGACAACTGTGCGTCGTGGCCAGCCTCACGCCTTGCTGTGTCCAAACCGGGAGTCAGTTTCCTAGAAAGCCTCACTCGCAGCGGCCTCGAGATGGCGGACAAGTATATCATCCGAGTCACGGCCGGGTCCGACTATAACATCGACAACCATGTCGTGGTGCCGGTTAACTCGCATGAGCTGGTCAAGGTGAGCAATGATCTCATCGATGCCGAGATCAACGTGCGCGTTCAGAACTACGGCGGTCTGCCGCGCAACTCGCCTACAACGTCGCCGTATTTCTCACTGGAACCTCACGCAAGCGACGGTGACCAGTACAGTCTCGCTATCCGGTTCACACCCAAGAGGCCCGGAAAGTCGCGCCGGCAAAGTCCCTCACCCGCATCCGGACCCGAACCGGTTAAGGGGGTGTCATCCAAGGACGAGATTCCCTCAGAGGTATCGGGGGATTCAGGCACGGCGGAGGAGGGCGACGCATCGTCCGCTGACGCCGGTATCTCGGGCCATGATCTGCAGTTCGGCAACGACTTCGACCACCCGATCCGGGACCGTCTGCCGCCGGGCTTCAGCTACGCCATGAACATCGTCAAGTGGTGGATCGACCCCGGCCTGGAGGGCGACCCGTACGCCGACATGCCGTACCTCTACGGCCCGGGGCTCTCCTCGTTCAACAGCATACACGTCGGCGCCGGCGCGCACGACCCCGAGAAGGGCGGGCTGCACTTCGACGAGGGTGGCGACGAGGCGGGCATGGCGGCGCGTCGGGCGATCGGCGCGCCGGACGGCGCCAAGGAGCGCAAGAAGTGGGCGCTCGGCAACGACAGCAAGGATAAGTGGGTGTTCGAATACGGCAGGACGTACTGCGTCGACTTCTTCAACCCGTACCTCGACTTCAGCGAGTTCGCGCTGCGGCTGCCCGGATTCGCGGTGCCCATCATGAAGTACTGGGACGGCCAGGGCCTCAGGTAAGCGGAACTCTCGCGTCTCCTTTTTTTTTTTTTTTTTTGAGACTTTTTTTTGGCTCTTGTGTCAGGTATATTCCTCTGTCTTCTTGGCGTGTTCATCTCTCTTTTTTTTTTCTCTGTCTCCGGTGGGCGGTGTCTTATTTCTTTTCTAGGGCCCATCACAAGCGCTCACACACACTTAGATACGTGCTTCGGAATCGCGCCACCGGCGACACGTACCTCGTCATCCTGTTCTCCCTGTACCTGAAGGACGACGTCAACGAGGACGGGTCGCTGAAGCCGGCGGCGCTGGAGGCCACGCGCGAGGACAGGGAGATGGCGAAGGAGGCGGGCAAGATTCCTAGCGGGGACGATGCGCGTGGGAGAGGGGATGATGAAACCGCTCCCGCCGATGCCGGGGGAGATGACGATGTCGATTAATCTGATTGGATGCGGTACGGGCCGCTCTTGTTTTCCGCTCTTGTGGTGATGCACATGCGATTAGAAAGGACGGACGGCAACTTTTTTGATGTGACCTTGTATTATTATTGGCTGCGAGGAGGCAGATTTTTTGTATTACTTGATAGATGTGCCGTCGTCACACATATGGTCTAACTATCTAGGGACGGCACCCCATGCCGCGTCCGTTCGGGCCTTTCGAAACACCGCCCACACAATTCGGCAAAAAAAAAAAGTAACAAGTGCCATTGTCGAGCATACGAAGTCAGCATTCAGTGTCGGTGGCGCTAGCGGCGCTGTTCGTTTTAAGTTTGCGGTCTCCGGGGGATATATCTCCGAGCATCCATCCTATTAATAGACAAATCCATCCGTATGCCCATTCTCCAGGCCCATGTCACACGGGCAAGACAAACCAATAACCTGGGGTAGTGTTAACAAAATAAAGCAACCCTTCCTGCCATACTCTACTTGCCAGCAGGCCGCGGGCGCGGAGATGTGGTGTGTACGTATGGTGTGGTGTTCGAAAGGCGCTGCAACGCGCCTCTTTTCCTCCAGATCCACAGCCAGCCAATGTTCTCTCGACAGATAGGTAATTTTAGGAAAGGGGGGGAGGGGGGTCACATTGGTGTCGGGTGACAGCGTGACACGAGTTCTCCCCTCCGTGGTTCGTAGCTGATCTAGGCAGTGCACTGCCGGGGAGAAACGCAATGCAAGGTACTTGTTGTGTGACCGTCACACCGCGCTCCCGGCCCGCCCCGTTATGCGGGTGTGAAGTTGGTTGTGAGTTTCTCTCGGGATTCGACGCGTTATTGCCATCGTCGTAAATGTAGTCTCTGTTCTAGCCGCCGCCTCTGCGCACGTGGAAGGCCTTTTCAAATGCCTTGATCTGTTCGATGGCCCACGTCTCCCTCTTTCCTGTCGCCGATTCGGGGTCGGCTGGTGCGTGGGAGACCACTGGGAGATCTCTGTATAAGGTTGCGATCGCTCGGGTGGATGGCTGGGGGGTGGTAGAACTCACTGAGGCACCGTGCCCCTGATGGTAGGGGCTCACTGTTGTGTCCTTGTGTGGGACTCGCTGCGAGATGGCTGTTGTGCTCCGACAGGGCCGAGGCCGTTAATCTGACGGAAGGACTACTGGTAGAGGTAATTAGGCCTTGTTTTTTTTGTCACACGATATGGCGTTGGTCCTAACCCCCTTGTAGAATTCAATGAAGTCATGACTGGTGTGTCGACAGACGTAATACGTGAAGCTTTTAGACAGCTTAATGGCGCAATGTTAGAGAACTAATAAAATTCTGCTCAGTTGTAGGTATCAGGCACCTATTTCGCTCCGCGGTGGTTAGGAGTGTAGTGCGTTCAAATAAGGGTGAAGTTACACAAACGAATCGTTAATCGCTTCGACGAGTACACCCAAGCGTTTGAGCGACGCTTTACCAGTCTCCCTGAGCCCGTTTTATACTCGAAGCTGGCAGGAAAGGAATGCCCGAGTGAGGCGTCGATGAGGCTCTGGCAAGACACTGTGGGTCGTTGAAGGCGGGATTATGAGGCCAGCATATATATGTACCTACAGCAATGCCTCCGAGCAATCGGCGTCACCGCCTCCCTGTTGGACTCGTTTGGGCTCATCCTAGCGACCCCCTACACTACTAACAGTTGGCATGACGCGTCAGCAGACTGAATCCTCCTTTTTGTAGACAGTCCAGGAAGCGGCCAACAGCAGTCCAGTCTTCACATTAGGGCCTAGTTGGTTAAAAGCGACAAATGCACAACAGGGTAGCTGTTTAAGCCACACTAATTTAGGTGAGTAGTCAGCATGGTTGTACCGTAGTAGTCTTGCGGGTGCTACACTGGGATATGAACAAGGCTAATGTTCTCTCAAAGGCCCCGGGGCTCGGCCTCCGTTGGGCTGATCATGGGCCCAATGAGGTGTTTTGCTTATATGTCCCGGTTCTGCAAGAACAGTAGCGAGATGCCGCAACCCGGTTTACGCGTCGAACACATGACAATACGAGGGAAATCGGGGCACAGCAGGGCACCTGATATGGTCATATGCCCGAAATCACTGCGATATAGTGAACCAGGCGTCTGGAGACTCGATTGCGATATATGTCCTAACATTTAGAACACTAGGTCGGGTGGTGTAGTGTCCAGCACACCTGAACGCTGTACTATGGTATGTTTACTAAGGTAGGGAGACACAAGTTCGAATGCTGTCCTGATTAATATTTTCTCTCTTTTTGTTTTTGCCATTTTATTAACACGCAGCTATTATAAGGAGCTAATTAAGGCAGAGAGTAGATTTCTATTTCCGTGTTCTAGAACTTCCAATCTTGGAGGCTTCCATACCAGCTCTTCAACACTTGTTTGCAACCTTACAGATGTGCACGATAGAAGCTAATTGTAATCACTCTGTAATCACTCTGCATAAAGGCTAACCGGAGAAGCTCCAGAAGAGCGGATAAGATAGTAATACCACTGCTTAGATCATGGCAGATATCCAAAAGGGGATAGATGTGGCGATACGGAGTACCTGCCTATCGATAGATTCACCCGCATATCTGACAGAGCATACAATGCTACGTTGGGATCGGTGTATAGACCGGTAGACTACCCCTTCCAAATATTTCATAAAACAACTCCGTGACCATGGTAGTTTGTCTAGTCATGCTGAATGTCATGACTATAAAAGGCCGAGGCCGAGTGTTGACAATAGGTACGGCTAAGGTTAGGAGCATTTTGCAGCGCGTGGTCTCTTCAACCGGCTATTCTCTACGCATATAACTAGAAAAAGAAAAAAAAAAACAGCTAGGAATGTTCAAATCGAGACACGTATGAGCTAGTGTATAGGGCATCTGGTACAGTAGGGCATGTTGTGGGATGAGGCTCAAAAACACACTGGCGTATGGTCTACCCCGAGATTATCCCTTAGTTTGTCAGCAGTGCCCGATGCACAGCGGACTGGCATCCTCTATTCTGGAAAATGTAATGTTCCATCCAATGCATGGCTTACGTGTCTGACTGCATGAAAAGCTTTACAAAGCCGGCGAATACTGGATGGTGTCAAATAGATTTTGCCTGTCAACAGTCACGGGTGATGCATCGTTGGGCAACACAAGATCGTCTGAAAGAAGCGAGCAGATTAAGTAATGACATTGCTTACTGGTTACTATTCATTCTCGGATGAACCAAGTTTCTTTTCCCCCAATTCAGCGGCGATGAGGCTAGGGAGTCGCGAATGTATACTAGTGTAACTCAGCGTACTAGAGAACAGTGAGGCATATCACTTGCTAAGGGTGGTGATAGCCAATCCTTGCAATCTACTAGGTGCAAAAATATCGTGGTTGGCCTCCATTCCCCTATACCGCTCTCACGGAATGGAAGTACTGTACGTTGCGTTGCCGATGTCTCGGAGAGCGGCGGTCCAACAGAGGGCTCTGCCAAGAACGGAATCTGCACTTTCATACATATGTCCTGTCGATATACCGGCATATCTGCTGCGGGAGATGCAATTCCAAATACTCTTGTTTGACGTGCCGTGCGTGGGGATTCAGCTGACCAAGAGCCATTCGTGTAGGATGAAGCGAATACAGGCCGCGGCCGCCAGAGTCTAGACAATGCACCCAACGTCAGGCCTCAGCCTTGCACGGCTGGCCACGTGTTATACCCCCTTTCTGCTATCTTTATCCCTTTCTTGCTCTTTTTTTAGAAAATCCCAGCCGACTAACCTAGACGTTTAGCTCAAGGTCTCCCCAACATGAGATCGATGCTCCCGAGCCATCCGTATAGCTCGACCCTGCATGTAACGTAGACCGGCTGTGCCAAGAGTTGAGTGCTGGGTTCTTGATGACGCGCTAGCGTATAAGGAGACCTGCGTCTGCATGCAGTGTGTGGCGGTGATTCTGCGCAAGAGGCTATCGGAGCCACTGCTCGATTTAGTTGCGTTGCGTCTCCGGCCTGGCGCCTACATAGAGTATGTACGATGCTGAGGGATTATCACGTGCTGGGGGATATTATACGTAAATGGTCGTTATCGTCGGTGCCGATACGGACTCAATGAACCTCCGCCATGCTCCAATTATTGAGCCTCATTCGGGCAGGATGTGGCTGATTGACAAGGCAGTTATCCCCAGACATTGACATTGTCCATCCTTGTATTCACGAACCAATCCTTATGGATCTTTTGGTAGTAGAAGGGAATCCCTATTGCCACAACTTAGACTTCTATATGAAGAAGGTGGTCGAGTATCGGCTCGTGTTTGTGACTCGTCAGGGGCAGAACAAAGAAGAGATGAATGCCTGAAACCCACATCGGGATCTGATTGCAACATCCTAAGACGAAGACTCATATTGAAATTTAAGGCTTTCCTTCTTGTGGGAGAGCTGATGCCCCTACAGCTCTGGTCTCCGATGTAGGAGTGAGAAGTTCTATATACCGTTCGTGGGATGTTGAGCAAGCCGTTGACTACCTAGTTAGGTAGCTTATTGCTGTTGAAACAGCTGGTGCGATGGAATACTCGTATTGCTCCCCACCCCCTGAAAAAAGTTTAACTTGGGATCACGGATCACCGAGAGAGTGTCTTAGAGTAACAGAGCTTCGTTGACGGCAATACCTACCGGGGGTTGGTGTAAATAAGGTAGGTCGTTGATAGAAGGTTGCCTACTACCCCAGTAGCAGGTAGAAATAGGTACTTTAGGCAGGTATTTAACTAGCACCTAAAGCCAATATCAACCAAGCCCATACGCTCGACTTTCGACCTAATTCTGCGCTTATCTACTAGTCGAATGAATGCAACCCATCATAGCTCTCCAATTTCGAAATGACCACTTCTAGTGGTACAAGTAAGAGGTACTACAAGTATCGTAGTAGACAAATAAAGTTACGCACCTGCATCGACTCTAGCTTAGGTACTTGTAAGTACCTAACCTACCTGTGGTTGGGTTATTTAGTCTGGATCAGGATTAGTTAAGTACCTAAGTTAGGTAGTTCTCTACCAAAGGCGAGCAGGGTAAATTAGCTTGGTACCTACGGGTACGGAGTACCTTGGTCTGGTGTCAGCAGCTGCCCCCTCGTCCCCCGTCCCCAGTCCCCGGCACTGTGGCTGACCCTCCCCTTTTTTTATCCGTTTTATCCATGCCAAGCGTCCCCGTCTCTGACTGGGCCCAGTCTCCAGGCTCCCAAGCACACCCGCGGTCCATCGAACCATTGACGACAGCAGCCCCATCCGGAATTGCACTACAGACGCGCGCGTGTTGACGGTCCCCCTGCCCATCGAATGCGATCCGACTCGGCCGCTTACCCGTGGATGGCGCCTGGGTTGTGAGCTGTGAATGCTACCGGAACTCGGACAGATCCCCAACTCCGTACGCTCCCGCTGCCACCCTCGCCAGCACCCACGCGATGCCGCCGGCGCCGGGCCAGAAGGGGACGGGCAAGAAGGGCTCGGGCAAAGCCCAGCGAAGCCGCAACACGACCCCCATGTCCGGCCTGCCCACCAGCAGCAACGCCGCCGCCGCCGCCGCTGCCGCTAGCATCCCGCCCGTCGAGCTACTCGAGAGCGAATTATTCGACATCAAGTACGAGCATGTGCGCAGCATCCAGCACGACGACATCATCGACCAGGCCACCCCCCATGCCGTCATTCCCGACTCCCGCACCCTCGACGCCCTGCTGTTGAAACTCGAGAAGCTGCACGACCTCATCGAACGCCGCGGTAGCTGGTGCGACAAGGCCATGCGCTTGATCGTCGCCGAGAAGAAAGGCCACCACGTTAACGAGCTGCAGACGCCTGCGAAGCCGGACGCCCGCAGCAAAGACGCCGCGTCGCAGGAGGGCGAGAAGAAGCCCAATAAGAAGAAGCGAAAGGCCAACGAGAGCCTCGCCCCGGCCGATCAGAACACCGGTAAGTCGCCTGCTCTGCACCGGCCGGCTCGGCGGGCCAGCCTGCCATTGTTGTTCCACGCATCCACGCATCCTCGTCATCCCCGTCCAAGACTCACAGACCACGCTCGTGTTGCCTTGAGCGACCGTTGTTGCCGTGGTGGTCGTCCATGTGCCCCGGGGTTAGCTCATGGCTGACCTGCGTCGGTGACCATTGTTGGCCGCGTGTCTGCCGCGTGTCTGCCTCTGCTTTTTCCGCGCCGACCTGCGTGACCTATCCTTCTCCCTTTCGTCCACCCCTTCCAATTACCCATCTCGGCTCACGGTCGGCATCCATTCACTTTGTGCACAGCTGCTGGCTCTACGTTATTTGGAAAACTGGCTCTGACTCTAGCCTCAATAGAACGATCTTCCCCACTACGCGACGCCAGCGGTAAACCTCGCAAATTATCTCGGGATAACGAATCGTCCGGCTCCTCGCTTTCGCCGCCCGCCCAACCCACATCGAGCGCCATGGAGGTCGATGAGAAGGTGAAGCTCGACAAAGATGCTGGGGAAGAGGAGGAGGCCGAGTCCTCGGCAGATGAGTTCGCGCCACCTGTTCGCGAGGCGCCCCAATTTCAAACCTTTGGTGAAGACCCGTCCACCTTCCCCGACCCCACTGTCTACGAAATCCGTGATGCCAAGCCAGGCATGTCAATCGACGAGTTGAAGGAACTCTACTCGGTCGCCGTCTTTCCCAAGACCGACCTAGCCGATCAGATTGCTGGTGATCCCCCAGACAAGGATTTCAGCAATGCGAAGCCCACAAATCAGATCAGTTTCAGCACCTTCTCCACCTACGTTGAGCCGTACTTCCGTCCGTTTGCTGAAGAAGATCTCACCTTCCTACGAGAGCGAGGCGACCGCGGGACGCCGTTCGTCATGCCCAAACGGGGCAAGAAGCACTACAGCGAGATCTGGACCGAGGAGGATGGCGCCATGGCTGTTGACTCGAACGGTCAGAATAGGGACAGGCTGGCGCCTAACCAACCTCGTGGCACTATCGACAACATGGACGATGATGTTGCGGCGACGGACAAGCTCTCGGTCGGACCCGTACTATCGCGTCTTCTGCAGGCCATGCGTCCCGAAGCACGTGCTCAACCGAGCGAAGACAAGCCGATGGCTAATGGCACCAACGGCGATTCCGACTCGAAAGATGAAGTGAACGGGGAGGGGGCCGGCACCGCCCCAGGAGAGGAGACGAGAAGCAACCCCCCTGCTGCTTTCATGCCCGAATCGACCGGCGAAGCTTGGAAGAAGGCCACGCACCCAAAGCTGGACTACCTACAGGTAGACGAGCGCATCAAGCAAGAGCTCCGCCATATCGGCTTCTTGCCGCAAGAGGGGTTCGATGGAGACTACGACGGGCACTTTGACGACGAGGTGGCGGCGCGTCTGCGGCTACTCCAGGACCGGCTGCGGCAGCAGATCCTCATCAACGGCGCCCGCAAGGCGAGGCTGACGGAGCTCGTGAAGGAGCGGATGGCGCACCAGGAGTACCAGACGATCCTGGAGGACCTGGACACGCAGGTGCAGGGCGCGTACCTCAAGCGCACGCGCACCATGGGTAAGAACAAGAAGGCGAAGCGGCCGGGCGGCGCGGGAGGCGGCAGCCACCCGGCGGGCGGTGCGGGTGCGGGCATGGCGCGGCCCGGCATCGGCGACGTGACCAAGACGCTTATGGAGCGGCGCCGGCGGTGGATCGACAGCATCGGGACCGTGTTCGACGACGAGAACCTTGGCAAGGTCCCTCGCGCCTCGGACGCGGGGAGCACCATCTTCAAGCCCGAGGTCATGACGGATCTGATGAAGAAGGAGCGGCAGGCCTGGGATGAGGACCTCGAGGAGGAATGAGTGCAGCTTTCGTCTCTTTAAGGGCGGTGGTCTTTTTAATGGGGCGGCATAAACTTGGTGGCACTATTTTATGTGGTTGATTATACCTACGGAGGGGTAGAGTCGCCGGCGTTTGATGGTTTCTAAGATACCAAAGCTGGCGTTCAGGGAGTCTGACTGGATATGTTGTCGAGCATGTTATACGTTGAAGGTACGTGGGTTAACGACCTTTCGGCTTGATGTTTGCTCTTGCGGTAGTTTAGATTTATTCACGTTTTTCTTTTCTTTTTTCCTTTACTGTCCGGGGAAGATGCCAAACGCTTGTACTCTATTGATGCGAATGTCACGTAGAATCGAGTATTTGTTTTCGTCAATGAGTTAACGTTACCACTCAATTCATCGCATGTAATCTTCAACTGCCGGTTCACCTCCCGACAAGAACTACTTTCGGACAGCTCATGACTGTATCATATTATTGCCCGTACCTAGATATAATGAATGCATAACTAACTAACTAGGTTCTATGTTTGGGTTCCTAGTCATCTGAAGTATTCTGGCCATCGACCTCTCCCTCAGGTGGGTTACTTACCATGTTGCTGTTGATAAGGCTCCTTACTTTTTTTATCCTATTAGACATTTGTTTTACATGTCCAGGCCCTTATCTGGTGTACCTGTTGCGGGGTATTAGGTACCTACTGGCGGCGGGTCGGCGTCAGTTCGAGCCATGTACAGCATGCCAGTATCTAAGGTAGGGGGCCGAGAACTTCGCGATAAGCCTGCATGGCATCCGCATCGGCGGGTCGATCTCGAACGGACGACTACGACTACATATCTACATGCGGTGCGCAGGACTAAGCTCCATGCGTTACTCTCGCCAACTAGTGTTACCACCGGAACCGTGAGAGAGCTTTGGAGGGTTCAGGATGCATCTCGTGCCGAAAGAGGTTCGTGTTTTCGATGGTTCCCCCCGTCGGCCTGTCGCGCTCTCGCCTGTGCGGTGTCGTGGTGGGGATGAGAGGATGCGCCAAGCTCGCGTGCGGTCGAGACATGACATTGCCAGGCGATGCAACGACAACGACGTCGAAAGTTGAGACGAACAGGTCGAGGCAGACGGGTCGCACGATGAAACGAACAAGAGGCTAATGCGGATTCCGTCTTATTTGTATTTGCAGCTCGACAAGCTCGTCATTTCCCAGCTGGGCCTCCTCGCCCAGAGACGTCTCGCCCGAGGTGTCCGGTTGAACCACACAGAAGCGACAGTGAGTTCCCATTACCTAACGTCTACCTAAGAGGAACGTCGTCAGTCATCGCGATACCACTTCCCCGGCTTGGCCCTGGCTGGGGATGCGTTCTCATTGCCCGTGAATCTGCACAGCAGACATGAGATACTAATGCGCGTCATCTATCCAGGCACTCATCGCCAACAATCTGCAGGAGCTGATCCGCGATGGCCAGCACACCGTGGCCGACCTCATGGCAATCGGCTCGACCATGCTGGGTCGCCGCCATGTGCTGCCGTCCGTCGTGAGCACCCTGCACGAGATCCAGGTCGAGGGCACGTTCCCGACTGGCACATACCTGGTCACCGTGCACAACCCCATCGCCACGGAGCACGGCCACCTGGAGAAGGCCCTGTACGGGAGCTTCCTGCCCGTGCCGTCCGCCGACCTGTTCCCCCCGGCCCCGGCATCCGCTTACGATGCCGAGAACGCCCCCGGCGCCGTCGTCGTCGTCAAGGAGCGCGTGACCATCAACGAGGGGCGGCGGCGTATCAGGCTGCGGGTCACGAGCAAGGGAGACCGTCCCATCCAGGTTGGCAGCCACTACCACTTCGTCGAGACGAACCCGCTGCTCTCCTTTGACCGCAAGCTGGCCTATGGCTACCGCCTCGACATCCCGGCCGGCACGTCGGTGCGCTTCGAGCCCGGCGACACTAAGACCGTGACGCTCGTCGAGATCGGCGGGCGCCGTGCCATCCACGGCGGGAACAATCTCGCGTCCGGACCGGTGGATCTGGGCCGTATCGACGACATCATCGCGAAGCTGCAGCGGGCGGGCTTCGCGCACGAGTCCCAGCCCACAGTCGGGTTGGGGGACGTCGCGCCTTTCACCATGCACCGCGCGGCGTATCGCGCCATGTTCGGCCCCACGACGGGTGATCGCGTGCGGCTGGGCTCGACCAACCTCTGGATCAAGGTCGAGAAGGACTTGACCGTGTACGGCGACGAGTGCAAGTTCGGGGGCGGCAAGACGCTGCGCGAGGGCATGGGCCAGATGACCGGGTGTGCCGACGCCGACTGTCTCGACCTCGTCGTCACCAACGCCCTGATCGTCGACTACACGGGCATCTACAAAGCCGACATCGGCGTCAAGAAGGGCATCATCGTAGGTATCGGCAAGGCGGGCAACCCGGACGTGATGGACGGCGTCACGGAGGGTATGGTGGTGGGCAGTTGCACCGATGTCATTGCGGGGGAGGGGAAGATCATCACGGCTGGCGCTATGGACTCGCACATCCATTTTATTTGCCCCCAGCAGGCGTACGAGTCCATCGCTTCTGGTGTCACGACTTTGCTCGGCGGTGGCGTAGGGCCCAGGTTAGTCCTACCCCCCGATCTATCTTATCTACCTCTTCCCATTTTACCAGGATAAGCTGTGCTATTATTATTATTATTATTAAGCTGACCAAGTAAAACAGCGCCGGCACCTGCGCCACCACCTGCACGCCGGGCGCCCATTACACGCGCCAGATGTTGCAGGCCTGCGACGAGCTGCCCGTCAACGTCGGCATCACGGGCAAGGGGAACGACAGCGCGCCCGGCGCGCTCCGTGAGCAGATTCTCGCCGGCCAGTGCGGCCTGAAGCTGCACGAGGACTGGGGCACGACGCCGGCGGCCATCGACGCGTGCCTGGGCGTGTGCGACGAGCTGGACGTGCAGTGCCTGATCCACACGGACACGCTCAACGAGTCCGGGTACGTCGAGTCGACCATCGCGGCCTTCGCGGGGCGCACCATCCACACGTACCACACGGAGGGGGCCGGCGGCGGGCACGCGCCCGACATCATCTCGGTGGTCGCGCACCCCAACGTGCTGCCGAGCAGCACCAACCCGACGCGGCCGTACACGCGCAACACGCTCGACGAGCACCTCGACATGCTCATGGTGTGCCACCACCTGTCGCGCGACATCCCCGAGGACGTGGCCTTTGCCGAGTCGCGCATCCGCGCCGAGACCATCGCCGCCGAGGACGTGCTGCACGACCTCGGCGCCATCAGCATGATGTCGAGCGACTCGCAGGCCATGGGCCGCTGCGGCGAGGTGGTGCTGCGCACCTGGAACACGGCGCACAAGAACCGGCAGCAGCGCGGCCCGCTGCCCGAGGACGCCGGCTCCGGGGCCGACAACTTCCGCGTCAAGCGCTACGTCAGCAAGTACACGGTCAACCCGGCCCGCGCCCAGGGCATGGCGCACCTCATCGGGAGTGTCGAGGTCGGCAAGCTGGCCGACCTGGTCGTCTGGGATCCCGCCTGGTTCGGGGCCAAGCCAATGACCGTCGTCAAGAGCGGGTTGATTGCTTGGTCGCAGATGGTATGTCTTCCTTTCCCCCTCCCCCCCTTTCCCCCCGCTCCTTTTCAACTCGATGTATCGTGACCGAGTCTATCATCCATTGTGCTCGGTTGGTTTAGTCCTAACCACTCTTCATCTTCTTCCGTCCTATTCCGTCCCCCTCTCCCATCAAGATCGTCCTCATCTCCATAATAAAAAGAAAAAACAAGCCCATCCCAACTTAGAAACCCCCTCCCACTGACGCTCTCGACTCCTTCACCAGGGCGACCCCAACGCCTCGATCCCCACGGTTCAGCCCGTCGTGGCCCGGCCCATGTACGCGCCGCTGGTGCCGGAGACGAGCGTGCTGTTCGTGTCGCAGGCCAGCATCAACAGCGGCGCCGTCGCGGGCTACGGGCTGCGCAAGCGCGTCGAGGCCGTGCGCGGCTGCCGCGCCGTGGGCAAGCGCGACATGGCCTTCAACGACGCCATGCCGCGCATGCGCGTCGACCCCGAGCGCTACACGGTCGAGGCCGACGGCGCCCTGTGCACCGCCGAGCCGGCCTCGGAGCTGCCGCTCGCGCAGGAGTGGTTCGTCTATTAGGCCGTTGAGTGTGTATATGTTGGTTTATCATTTTGTCTGCGTGTTGGTTGGACTGGGGATGCTGAACTGGGCTAGCTTACTTGACTACATATATTATATACCATATATATCAGTTCTACGGGATGGGATCGCATGAGGCCGTGGGGGTGGTCTATGTTAGCCTGGCTCCTTCCTCTACCTGGATATATCGAGGCTTGATCTGCCGGTTTGGAGACGTGGTGGTTTTATTTTACGGCCTTTTTTTTTGTGACTAAGATTTAGCAGTAGGCACTACGAGTTATATCTATTTCCTGGTACCCTGGGTGTTCGCCTTGTAGACGATACAGAGGGTTGGTACACTGTTGTTTGCTTCTCGATTGCAGAGCTTGTGCTGCTCGTATGTGATGTGACCTAACCCGCCTAGGTAGGAGGCCATCATTAGAGCGTGCAGGGGTCCAAGTGAGTTTGCTACATGGCAGTTCGGTGTACCTAGCTACCTCGGGTAGTGATTGCTTTATATCCAAGTACCTGGTCCCTCTGCCAGGGGCCTCTGAATCGCAGTGGGCGCAATATCAAAGCGTGCTCTAAGAGGTAGTTATAGGGACTACCTACCTGAAGGTTGGAGGCAGGTGGTACAGGATCTGGAGCTCGATGTCCCGTCTTCCAGTGCAGGAAACAGTGTACTTACTACTTACCAGCTACCTATCTACTTCTTATAAGGGCAAATGGGTACAAAGTCTCCGGGATAAATAAGAGGCAAGTACTTGAGGTAGAGGGGGCAGATAGAATGCCCGCAGGTTAGGTACCTAACCTCCATTAGACATCAAAGCTCCGAGTGAAGTAGTCTGGAGCAGGACCCCGGCCTTGCACAACTGACTGATTGGAGAATTTCACAGGGAAAAAAGGTGTAAGATGATTGGCTAGCTAGGGCCGCCTCTCCGTTGAAATCGTTCCCGGGCAGGGCTAGCTGGCTGTGTGCCAATATGTAGGAGTCTGCGCTGTTATACTGTAGAATAACCCTACGAAAAGCGCCAAGAGCTATCTACCTTACTTACCTACCAATCTTGGGTAGCGAGAATGTGGTGGATTCCTTCACGTACCTAGTATTTATCTGTGCAGTGCGGTGCAGCGCTGGAGCCTTTCAGGCGAGTTATCTACGGCGGTGGATAGGTATAGATGCGCCGGAGTCGTCTTTTACCTTAGGTACTGGTACCTCCGCTCCTACTTGTGCGTCTGTTTACAAACCTTAAGTTAAGTACTTACTTACTTAACTTACCTACCTAAGTAGGTAGGCAGCTTTGGTAGGTAGATAGCCTGCAGAGTTGGCGGGCCACCAACTCAACCATCGAACCCTCGCAAAGGCAAAAAAACGCCAGGCCCTGGTGTAGTGTAGCGGCTCCCAGGAACATACAGTGAAGGCAACGCCAGCCCCCCCGGACGAGAACGCCTGGGTAACAGGTGGGTAATTCCGGTAACAAACCCGCTACAAATAGGGGGAGGTAGGGAAAAGCAAAGCCTACCTACTTACCTGGGTACTTAACTTAAATCTCTATGCCCGGCAAGGCCCTGAGGGCCAACTGTATCCAAGAAATGATAGGTACCTCTACGGGCGACATTGTTCTCGTACCTCGTTTTGTGCATTGGGGGATACTAGGATAGTCAGATAGCCATGTAGTACAACATACTCGCCGGCTATTAAGAGGTGAGATTGTATATCGTCGATCCAATGTTTTCATAACATCTTGTCAAAGTACACAAGTCGCATTGTGCTCGTAGAGGCTTGGTCCTTTCTTTGCGTGGCACCTACTTTCCTTGCGTACATAAGTAGGTATGTACCCTGCCCGATAAGTAGAAGTATATTTCGGGGTGGCTGTACGGGGTACAACACCTAATATTCATCAACACTCGCCCACTAAGACGAGCCCTCACATCTCTTGTCCAATACTTGACAGCGCATAATGTAAAGACGGATGATAATTCAAGGAGTAGGATTCATATCGATGACCTTCCCATTGAAATGGTGATTACTTTAAATACAGCGTGCAATCCCGTATGTAACCATCCAGACCCGAACGCCTCACTACCTACAAACAACCAGTAAAGCCCCTGAACAAGTACCTACGTAGCCTTCCCCCCAGGCTGGCAGGGCTGACACGTCTGTGAAGTTTTCATAACTCGTACAACTACCTTCACCAAACGAAGCTGGAATTAGGCAGAGAAAAGAGAGTGCAGGACTGCAACAAACAAACTTGTTCCACTTCGAAAGAACCCCCCCCCCTCTCCCCCCACGGCGGTAACCCGGAGGCAATCTGGAACCATGACAAAATATCCTAGAGCCGAAAGAGGCCGCCCGGAAGAGATCAACAAGCTAAAGGAGGCGCTGAAGTTGTTGGAAGAGCTCAAAATCAGAATCAGAATCGCAATCAGAATCTTCGGCATCTTCCTAGTTCTTCTTCTTACGCGCGGACTTCTTAGGTTCCTCGACATCTGGCACCTTTGATTGGCGCTTGCGCTTCTTATCGGGGCTGGCGGGTGTCGCGTTCTTAGCAGCGCTACTGTCGCCATCTTCGACATCACCGGCCATGCTCTTTCGCTTCCGGGTTGCTTTCCCCTTGGGGGTCTTGGTGCCGTCATCCTGTGTGATGGAAGGCGTTGCCATCTGCAGTTGCTCTGCGATGGCATCCTGATCGTTGGGAGCCATGGTTTCATCAGTGGTGACATCGGCTTGGGCAATGTTGTTGGCGTCGGCATAGTTGAGAGCATCACCATCCGACATGTTCCTCGCATCGGGGTTTCCGGCTTTGTATGAATGAACCCTGGCATTGTACAGGCGGAGGTTAAACTGATACGCATTGTTCCAGGCCTATATCGTTGGTTAGTAGTCTGGATACTGAACTCCTCAGAAGCCGTTGTCAACTCACCACTTTCTCCTGTGGCGACATCGAAGCCCACCGGCGTTGGCCTTCCTCCTGCACAGCGCCTTTGGGGGCATCGGCGCCTAAGTCACTAGCAATGATGGGCCGGGCAGTTTGCATGTATAAAAAGTACGGCGTTAGGGGCCGCTTGGGTGCATTGGGATCGTGGGTGCGCTTTTTACGTTCCTTCTTTTCCTCGACATGGGGCAGAAGATCACTAAGCTGACCGCCAATGCCATCGAGCGAGGCAACTAGAGACTGCATAGAGGCACCGGCTCCATTGTCAAAGGGAGCAGGCTCGCCGATAAGCAGGTTGGTCTGACGAACAAAGTCATCTGCGAAGTTCTTCATCAGCGCGGTAATCGTATTAAACCGCTGGTGGACCTATTGGGCAAATTAGCATACCACGCTCAGCACTCTCAGGGGCTTATCGAGGGCCATTAGGGTGAGAGCATGTGATGATGAATGAATACATAGAGGGAACAGTGGCCAGGCCGCCATGAATTGATGCGCCATTGAGGGACGGCATCCCATCGCCTTGACGTGTTTGATAACAAGCTGTTCTCCTCTCGAGCAACATAAGGATTTGTGCGGTGCAGATCGGTTGCCGTCAAAAGGCATATCTCATAGCTCCGATACCCATGGCTGCTCATTCCACCTCGGAATGATAGGCCAGCAACAGAAACGCACGTGCGATACAACACAGCTGCAACGTCCATGCTGTATACTCTCGCTATGGCGCGCCTGCGCGTCTAGCTTGCCAAGGAACCTTAATAATTGCATCGAAGGGGTGATGTATGCGTCCGCGTCACGCCGTCACCGACAAGCTAATGCGTTGTCGAGCGAGGTGTCCATATAAGTGGCGGGACGGACTGAGGGACTGTGTTGCGGGATACATGTGCGCGCCAGAGAACCCGAAGCCTGGCCGGGATGGGTGGGCAGGCGACGGGCTGCGGGAGGCAGAGGCAGAGACAGAGGCAGACAGAGGCAGACAGAGGCAGACAGAGGCTTGGTAGGGGGACCTGTGCTGGTGGACTTACGCTATCGCGGACTCGGATGAACTCGTCGATACCAATAGTGCGCTGTTGAGGCGGGATAGCGCCCTGCATGGCCTGCATGGGCTGCTGGGCGATGGCCTGGGGCATCTGGTGCTGAGGGGCCATCTGATGCTGGTGCTGGTGCTGGAGCTGCTGGTGCGGTGGCTGCTGCATGGCCATGGCGGGCATTGGGACCATGGCGGGCGCGGGCGCGACTGGTGCGGGCTGCTTGGGGCCGTCTGCTCTCTTGGGACGAGCCATCAAGTGCGGCAAAGGACGCGTGGTAGAGTCCCTGGGGCGTGGCGGGCCTCTATTATAGGCAGTCCAGCTGCTGGCTGGTGGTTGGTGGTTGGTGGGTGCGGGCGGGCGGGCGCTGGTGGTGGTGGTGGTGGCCTGGTGCGTGCACGCGCAGTCCGTGGTGAGGAATTCCAGGCGGGTGGCGTGTCTAGCAAATGCTGGTGCCGGGTCTTAGAGCGATGCGCGATACTGGTTCGCCTGATGATGCTGGCGGGTGACTGACTGATCCGACTGTTTCGGGACGGGGTCAGGCCTGTTTGTAGCTGTGGTGAACGCCCTAGGTAGGTATACAGTGAAAAGCGTCGCGCGGCGGGAGAGGGGAGAGGGATGAGAGACACGGGAAACAGGAAGATTAGGAGAGAGTTTAGGGGCACATGCGCTGCAGCGTGGGAGGGGCTGCCCTCTAAATACGGTGGCTGCCCAGCTGGCTGATTTTGCAAGATCACTGATGGGTGGGTGCACTGGACCGGGTACTGGCGCCAGTCTCCAGAGGTGGGATTAATGGGATATCGCTACCTACCTGGGTACCTAGGTAGCTGGATGTACAGTACCTTTTTGGTGAGTGACTGATGTACCTTCCTGGCTATGCAGCTCTGCAAGAGGGACTGGCGTGGATTGCCCTTGGTGGCTTAGCGCATTCCCTAGGTACGTACATAGGTGTCTACCTACCTACCTGGTACAGTTTTGTGCGCTACTACGGCCACCAGGCAGGTAAGTACTGGCCTGCCCTATGTACCCGGGTACATTGGCACTGTACCCTCGCCTATCCCTCCCCTCCTGCTCCACGGCACAGCACATTGCACCTGTTTTATTACCTGATCGAGGAGGAGTACCCGGAACTTGCTTCCATCCATACAAACTGCCTATTGCATTCAAATATGTATTTTCCCGTCGCATTGTTGATCGAGTAATCGGTAGTATACTCAAGCAAAGAAAAGTAAATAATTGGAAGCTGAATTTGCGGATATAGTTAGAACTCAATGTTTACACATTGTATGCCCAGTTGTTGTTAGTTGACCGGTAGTAAGTTGCGATGCAACTTGCTTTACAAGTGTTTAGCGGATCAAGTACTGGTACTTAAAAACTAGAGTGCTAGGAGGGGGTGTTGCACAGTTCGTCGAAGCAAGAGGGGCTGAAGGAGATTTCGAGCAGTTCATGGGCACCATCAACTGCCCCGTAATAAATATACTTGGGCTGGCTGGGCAGGGAAAATAATCACGACAAGCAAAAATATTGGCCGGGTTGTAAAAAATTGATTCAATCAGTGATTAATCACAGAGCCACCCCATCATCCATCATCCACTCGGTTTAGTACAGCGCACGCAACCGCAGTCAGAAAACATCTCTGGCTATCCCGCGTACGTGCATGCTCCATATTCAGGTATACCTACTTTTTTATTTTGTTTATTCTACTAATACCTAGGCGTGTTAAACCCTACTCAATATTTACGTATCATTCTGCGTAATGGCTCTCTTTGGTCTGTTTACCACAGTAGGTACTTGGGGCGATGTTTCCCGAGAGCTCACCGTGAGAGATTGTGACCTGCATAAGTAAGTACTTGCCTGCCTGTCTACCTCGGTGGAGGTACACCTCGTATGCACCTGCTGTTTAGCACTCGTTCGGTCACAGAGCTTTAGTGTTGCACCAAGCCAGCGCCATCGGCTAGTTGATTGGCCCAGGCGTGTTTGGGGGGTTAAGCAGTGCAGAACGTGCAGAACCACCTCACAAGTAGGCAGTGTGCAGCGCTGCTCGAAGATCGGTCGGCCGGCCAGTCGGCCTGATTGATTGCAACGCGTACCATCAGTGTCACTGTGCGCCCCAGCAAGCAGCAAGCGCAGCAGAGCCAGCTGCGGCAATTGCCGGTCAACCCACCCAGGTGTCCCACGCCCAGTTGCTTTCAGGGTCAAACGCATCCCCCAGCTTCATTCTAACGCCCATTTTCAGTGCTCTTCCCCGTCTTCCGACGCCTGAAGATTTCGCTTTTCCTGCCTGCTCCAGCCCATCAAGCTTCTGGCATCTTCGTTGAATCGACCCAGCGATAAATTCAGCACCTACTACGCCTCTACTCCAGGTAAACTGAGGGCAGGCCCTTTAATTGTCCCTGCCGCTGCCCGCTGCCTCCAAACCCTTCTTGCTGCCAGCGCTGCTCAAACCGACGGGAGCCTCCCGTCAGTAGACGCACTGCTGTAGATGGTACCTAACCTTAGTCTGTCTACACCGTATTTACCACCTATCGCACCAACTTAAGTAGGTATTTTGTTCACAGGATGTCGCGCCGAAGCAAGCAAGTAGTTCATACCTCCCAGCGTCCAGCACGTCCCTTGCATCTTACGCCGTCCGCTTATACTATGCGATTATTTCTATCGCGTGTCTTCGGCGAAATCCTCTTTTGCTTGCCAGCATCAAAAAGATAAATGCAGCTATCTATTCTCAGATCATTCAGGACTTTACCTAAGCCCTTGCTCTAGAGCTACCGGTACTACTGCTAGTCGTATTTATTGGGCAGCGCAGTGCACTCATTAACTCCTCTACACATGTCCCTGACTGGTTGTGGTATCCTAATTTTCTGCCGAGGTTCGATCTATTCCAGCACGCCCGGCGACCAATGTTTCTCACCAGGCTTCAAGTGGATCTTGCTTGTGAATAAGATCGCCTGGCTTGGTCTTACATTTATGAGTAGCAGGCAGCAGTGAGGTTGTGGTTCACGAAGATGACCACGCCGTATCATGCAAATAAGACCACCTACTACAAGGCTACATAGTGAAAAAAAGATCCTCAGAAAACTAGTGCGTACATGCCACCCATGCGATCCCTCCATGCTCAGGCCTCTTGTACCGGATTCCGATATAGCACCTGTCTGTAGATTGGGAGGATGTTAATTGTGGAACGATTGAGGTTACTATTTCAGAGTATAGAGTATACCGAGCGTGTTCAGATGGCGCAAACACGCAAAGACAAGATGTTACCGTTCTCCAGCGGACGTCTTGCCTTACCGAACATGCCGTGTCGCGGTTATCCAATTTTAAGCCGGGGAGGTACGCAGTATCACATACGTGCTACCTGAACCTCACGACGGATCATATCAGGACATTTCGTTTGAGAATCTCACGACTAGTCAACACCTTTCGCAAGACAAGGTATATATAGCCTTGTATTTATCCAGGAGTCAAGGGGAGGATAGAAGCCGTAGCTATATTATTATGGGATATAATTGTTATGGCATCTGGGCTTGTAAAAGGATTTGGGAATAATGATCCGTACTATGTAGATGAGGGTGCCTCATCGAGCTATTCGTGGCCACCGGAAACGCGTTATGAATAGCTACCAGGAATCGGTATATAAACAACCACCCTGTTGATGGACGCGCCTCGGACCGGAGTTGCATAGAGCCAGTCCATGTCGGTTACGGAGCCGAGTTGATCCGCCGCGTACCGTACCCTGCCCACCAAGGCTTACCTAAGTGCATATCTACCTAACGTAAATCGATCGAGGTGAGGTTGTCACTTGCATTGCATGGGCCGAAGTTTCAGCACGCACGGCACGGCTTTCGAGCCAAACCAGACCCCTGGGCCCTCAAGCCGCGCATCGAGATCTGTATTTATATGAGATCTTGCCCATTTAAACCAAGGAGGTATCACTCGGAAATCGTCAAGTATGCTGCCTAGGCAGTACTTGGGGTATCGCACGAACCGGCAGCAAACAAGCCGATCCGGTTTACCAATATGTTGTTGATTGTCATTCTACGTGCCCCGCAATGTACCGTACCGGCATCGTGGGAATCGCGTGTTAGTTAGTCACAGCCACGCGAACGAACACTCTTGCGGCGTTTGGTCTCTCTACACGACAGCATACTCCGTATCTCAATCGCTATAATGATAGCAGCAGCATCATTAAAACTATGCTGTAGCATCATTTTCATGCATTGCATGGTGGTGTTGCTTGCAATGCCGGTGCGGGACAGGCCATGATGTCAACCGCGTTTCCACCGATGAACGAGTCAGGTTTCATGTTTGGTCGAATGAGGAACTATAGCTGGCTAATCTCTTGGCAGACCCCTGAATGGGCCAATCTTAGCCTCGGGCAGCCCCTCCAGACGGACCAGACCCCTCCTCGACCCCTCCAAAGTCCCAGCGATGCTCTTGTCCGGTTAGCTGAGGCGCCTTGGGTGGGCGCTGTTTCACTGGCGCTGCCCATTTGCAGCCGGCCGCTCCCACCAACGCGAGCAGCGGGCAGCACAGCACAGCACAACATACGACACGAGAATAAGGGGGCTGGGACGGTTGACTGGGACGACGGTGACACAAGCGTAGCGAACTCGCATTGATGCTGCCCCTCCTCCTCCCCCTCCCCCTCCCCCTCCTCTGCCGCGCTTCCCTGGCCAGGGGGTCTCTGCGAGGTTGCGAGGTGCTCTGCTGCTCTGCTCCGCTCTTTCATGCACACCGTCACTAGCACAACGTCACGCTTTGGGTCCAGCTCCCTCCCTGCCTCTGCCCGACGACCTACTATAGTATTTGTTGTACCCTTCCATTCCACCCTATCCGTACATTCTCCTGTCTGGCCCATTGTTCTATTTCAGTCCCCAACTGCCTGAGCATCGTCAGCATCATCACAATCATCAGATCATCGTGACTCGACCTTGAGAGCCACCAGGATGATCTCCTTCAAGCCTTACCCGGGCCTCCTGGCTTTGGCTTTCCTCTTGGTCTTTGCCCGGCCAGCCCTCGCTTTCGGCGCTGGCAACATTGCTAGCATTTCCAAGGTCGCAGGCCAGAACTGTTCGTCCTTACCGGTGCAGCCCGTCCCCAGACACAGGCTAACTTGTAGGTCGTGACAGGGCGCCATGGCGATATCGAAGACACCCTTCTTAACATCATCATGGCTCATGCTGCTGGCGGCAAGAAATTCGACAAGTTGACCGTCTCGCGCGTTTACTTCGGAAACTGGCTTCGTGATTATTCGCAGGCCATCGATGTGGGGACCGTGAAATCCGTCTCTGCTGAAGCTATTCGTCTCCTGCTCTGCGTCCTGGGCTTCATGAGCTTCGGCTATGGCTCCAAGGAGTTCGAAGTGACCGCGGAACGTCTGGGCTGCTATCGCCCTGAAGACCACATCGACAACCCCAAGAACTATGCCGACAACCAAGACGCCCGCCAGTACCATCGAGAACTGCGCGGCCCCGTCGACGAGGGCGTCGAACTTGCCATTGATGAGGAAACCGGCATGAAGAACTACATCGCGAACGAGCGTGCAGGAATCATGACCTCAGCTCTTCACGTGCGCCGCCTTTTTGGTAAATGTACCGAGCTCGCGCGAAACTACCAGCGCAACCGGAACAAGGCCGATTTGCACGAGGCACTACGACTCTTGGGTACTGGTCTTCACTGTCTCGAAGGTAAGATAGATGAATGCCAAGTAATAGATACGTCCCCGTAACACCACGTTCTAATTCCGAACCCACTAGATTATCTTGCTCATAGCAATTACACCGAACTCGCTTTAATCGAGCTGGGCGAGCGTGATATTTTCCCCCATGTTGGCAGCCGCACTCAGGTCCGAATCCCCGGTGTCCGACACGAGGTCTGGCCGGTTGTTACAGGAACGTTTGGCGGAGTAGATTTCCTCCACTCCGTCACTGGCGAAGGTACGAATCATACCCGCATATATCGGAACGAAGCGGCGCTGACGCATGAAACACAGTTTCGGATAAGTTGACCCAGAACGAGATCCAAGAGCTCGAGGGTACCCTACAGCAGCATTCCCACGACGACACCAGCATCCTCGCCGATCTTCTCGATAAGATCCCCGACGGTGTCTTTGGTGATGACAATAAGAAGCAAAAGATGAACGATATCCAGTCCAACGCCCATGCCTCACAACTGGAGAATACTTCGATTTCCCCTCGCGATCCCGAGGAATTCACTCGCTATGCCCAGCAGGTCTTTCAGCAGATAATGCCTGCCATCGAATTCCATGATGACCTAATGCAGAGCATCTCCGAGGCCATCGAGAAGATCCCCATTTTGCCCAAAATCATCGAGCAGCTTGAAGAACAGCTATCGATGTGGGTCTTTACTATCATTGCGCCGTTCGTCTTGCCTATTATCAGCCAAGTCAAGAATGAGCTTGCGACTGGTTCAAGCGAAATTATTGCGAGTAGCGAGAATGAACAGCACATCGTATTCGACGACGACCAATGCTCTGATCCTACTCACTCGATGCTGTCCAAGGACCACTTTTCAAATGTAACGTATCCAAGCCACGATTAGTCCAGACGTAGTTATGCTAACTACTACAAGATTCTCAACGAGATTGCGGGCAAGACTGCGAGCAAGGTTCTAACCTGGGTTGTTCCTCAGCTGATGGAAGCCTGGGATAATGAGAATGCCGATGTTGACCGCATTCTAAACCGAATCATCAACGGTGTTCTTCACCACCCCGCCCAGCGCAACATGGGTGAGGATGGCGCCGAGGAAGGACGGGCGTTGATGTTCCGCAGTGTTGAGGAATGGTGGAACGAGATGGGCGGTGGTGCTCAGGATGAGTATCGGCAGAAACTCTCTCGCGAAGGTGTGAGGCGTGGTGAGAATCACAAGGAAGGCGTGAACGATACTGGCCACGGCTGCGGAAAGCCTCTCGGCATGCACAAAAACTATTCAGGCGAAGGTGGAACCGTAGAGGACCGCATTGCTGGTGCCGCCGCCGGTGCCATCTTCGAGGGTCTTACAGGCGGTAAGGTACCCAATATTGGCGGGGGTGGCGATGGATCGAGTGGCGGTGGGCTCCTTGGTAAAATTGGTAGCTCTCTACTTGGCGGTGCCTTCAACAAGGAGGAGACGCAGTCATACGAGAGCAGACGGCAGGATAACGATGGCTCTTACACCGAGAGCCGAACCGAGTATGGCCGTTCCGGAGACCGCTACGGCCAGGCCGATGTCAGCGAAACCCACTACTCTGGTGGAGGCGAGCGCGTAGAATATAGCCGCTACGAACAAGATGACAGCGGCAGAGGTTACGGGTACCAAGAGCGGTCTGAAACACGCCCCGGCTATGGTGGCGGTTACGAGGAGCGCACGGAGCGTCGATACGAGAGTAACGAAGAGAGCTATGAAGAATCCAGCGGTTGGAATCGCCGGCGTGATGACACTGACAGCTACGGCGGACGAGGCGGTGGCTCTGGCTATCGCGAGGAGAGGTCCGAAAACGAGCGCTCCGACTACGGACGATCCGAGTATGGACAGTCTGGTGACAATGGTCGTCAAGAAAGACAAGAATATGGCCGTGAAGAGCGACAGGAATATGGGCGTGAGGATGACTATAATCGTGAGGACCGCGGAGACCGTGAGGACCGTGAGGACCGTGAGGACCGAGAGGACCGTGAGGACCGAGAGGACCGTGAGGAATCCGGTGGGGGTGGCTTTCTAGGACGAGTGATGGATCGTGTTGGTGAAGAGTTTAATAACCGCAGAGAACGAGATGGTTGGGGCTCATAAGTTTAGCATTCAGCCAGGTCCAAGTTGTGGTACACCGGAAATTCAGGGTATCTGGTTTGGCATCGTCTCTGCTTGTAAAGCTCCAAAACCGAATTCGCCGACTAAACCGAAGGAAAAAAATGAGACCGAGAATATTCCCTTTTTGACCCTTTCCCTCTACAATTCGCGACGCATACTGTCTTCATTCAGACCGTGCATCTCTGGACGGCTTTTCAGAATTGCAGGTCCAGTTGTAGCGAGACTCCATAGCCAAGCTTCGCAGACGCGGGTAAGACGCGGGGAATGATGCTAGACATCACCCCCAACCAATAACGTGGAACTACACATCTGTTTTCATATAGTGAACTCATGGCATTCAATACCGGGATCCCTGCAAGTCAGCCATTTTCCAGATGGCTCCGATTTTGCCAACAGTCACATCCCGTTTCCCTGTATATTGCATGACCAGACCAAATCGTATGCAGGTAGAACCCGGCCCGACATCCCTCACCACCAAACCATGTGCCCGAAACAGACGCGGCGATAGTTCCGTATAGTGGCTGTGTGCTCCACGAGCGGTGAGGTATAGTTCCTGATTTGACGATACAACCGACAGACTACGACCCAAACCTGGTATATTGCAACGGAGCGTTTCCCTCGGGGCCGCTGTAGGTTTGGGGTGTCTTAGTTAAGTTGACAATCTAGTTGATTTTGGCCGGTATATTGAATGAGACGATAGTATAAGACTCGACTCTTATTAAACCCCGGTCCGCTCACCCTCATGGATCAACCAAGCGTAGACCGGGCCACCATCCACGACCGACGTGACCGCTGTATCACGGTGACGTGCTCAACAATTCACTAGGTTTAAGTTCCTCAAAGCAAAGAGACGTCGAGCGTGCCCCGCCGTCCAGGAAAAAAGAAAAAAAGAATGCAGCTCAAGCACCTCCCGCTAGCGGTCCTCTCCCTCTCGGGGCTGGCGTCGTCGCAGGGGGCGTCGGGCAACGGGCAGACGACGCGCTACTGGGACTGCTGCAAGCCGTCGTGCGCGTGGCCGCAGAAGACCAACAGCGGGAAGCAGATCGGGACGTGCTCCAAGTCGGACACGCCGCTCAACGACAACGGCGCCACCAAGTCCGGATGTGACAACGGCGGCGCCGCCTACATGTGCTCCAACCAGAGCCCCTGGGCCGCCAACGACACGCTGAGCTACGGCTGGGCCGCCGTGCGCATCTCGGGCCAGACCGAGACCACGTGGTGCTGTGCCTGCTACGAGCTCACCTTCACCAGCGGGCCCGTCAGCGGCAAGAAGATGATTGTGCAGGCGAGCAACACCGGCGGTGACCTGGGACAGAACCACTTCGATCTCGCGGTATGTGTTTGAATCTGCAGCCCCCATACTTCCCGACCCTTCTGCTCTCTCTCTCTCTCTCATAATCCATATATCCCGTCCGCTTGAACACACCGCTACTACTTGTATACCCCTCCTCCAAGAAAAAAAACCCACACGACGACCTTCACGTTTCATCCAGTCCCTAATGAAAGAGCTCCCAGATCCCCGGCGGCGGCGTGGGCCTGTTCAACGCGTGCACGAACCAGTACGGCGCGCCGGCCAACGGCTGGGGCGAGCGCTACGGCGGCGTCACCTCGCGCGCGGCCTGCGACAGCTTCCCCGCGGCGCTCAAGGCCGGGTGCTACTGGCGCTTCGACTGGTTCGGCGGCGCCGACAACCCGGGCGTCACGTTCCGGCAGGTCAAGTGCCCCGCGGAGCTCGTCGCCAAGAGCGGGTGCCAGCGCAACGAGTAAGGAGAGAAGAGAAGAGAAGAGAAGGAAGGAAGGAAAGAAGGGAGGGAGGGAGAGATATGGGAGTCCTTAAGAGGAGGAGGCGATCACTCAGCATGTCTGATTTCCTCGGTGGCGCAATTGGCTAGCGCGTCTGACTGTTAATCAGGAGGTTGAAAGTTCGAGCCTTTCCCGAGGAGATTCCATCATTTTTCCTCTCTTTTTTTTTCCTTTGAATATTCGAAGCTTTTTTGTTTTCTTCCCTTCTCTCCCAGAAGAGCTGTTACTTGCACTCCTGGCACCAGGGATGGCGAGCCATGTGTCGACCGAGGTCGAGAAGGATGCCCGTGTGCCCAAGTACATATACTGGTTGCGAGTGTATATATGGTCCATACTATTCACCTAGTATATACTGATATCATTCACACTTGAATTCTAAGCTCGCAGGCTTCTGTCAAGTTTAGCTCCGGTCTCTGCCTCATGCCCAAGGTTCCCTGAACTGCCTTGTTTCGTTCGTACTCGACTCCCGAGGCCGGGTTATACGGAAACGCCATGGTTCGGGTGCCTCAAGACTTGCCGTCATTGCAGACGCTGCAATGGAAAGTAAGTGGACGTGGGCGTATAGAGTTGCGATGTAAACTTCATGATTATGGTGGCAACACATGCATTCACAGTGTGTGCGCTTAATAAGTAACCCCACAACCACCTTTTCGCCTGATAATTTCTCTCTTTCGAAGGACAAAAAAGTGGCGAGATAGAAAAAGAACATTCGGACAGCATGCTATCGAAAGTAAACGATCAAGGTCTCCCTGGGAATCGAACCCAGATTAGCGGAATCAGAATCCGCTGTGATAACCATTACACTAGGAAACCTGCCAAGAGGTGGTTGAGTGCTGCCGGGTTAATCATGATTGATGATCCTACCCTTGTGGGGCTTGGTATTTGGTGCAAGTCACAAAGAAAATAGAGTCGCTCTCTATACTTAGTCTATGTACTAACTTGCATAGACATTTGATGTGGCTACCAGAGCATTTAGGCGTAAAACGTATTGCTATACGAAAATGAGACGATATTTTCGAGGGGCTATAAGTCTCAAAAACGGGTGGACGTTTGCCGCCAACTTGGAAGGATTGATTTTATAGAGTCACAACGCACATCTTACGTGAAACCAAGCCTGGTTTAGAATATTCCCTTGTCGAGGATATTAACTATGTAGATTGTCAAGATTCTTTACGAATAACTATCAGAATTAGCTAACTTACTCTATGCACAGATCTTGGTTCGGTACGGAAATTCCGATCGGCGACCTACCGGCAAATGCCGATGGGTCCATCCACCCCCCGATGCAGGCCGGATTATATCGGGAGGCCCCGAAATCGTTGTTATCGAGGGGCATAGCGCGAGCCTATTGGGCAAGTGCGACGCTTGCTTCGTTCTGGCTGGACGAAAGACATCCCTATAACCAGCGCTATCGGGTGGTTGACAATGTGGATTCGAACTTTGTAAGTAACGATACAATCAAGTGAGTGAGTGCATTGACCCTGGGGATACATTCAGCATACGTCTCGCACGTAATTGAAGCATTTGGATAGTATCAAGTATCTGTTAGAAGAAAATGGGCAAGGTTGTTGTTATAGGGTATTTCAACTCTCCCGTCCGCTGTCGACTCGGGGATGACTAACGCTTGAACATAGTGCCGGAGTCACAGGACTCAGTTGCGCCCTGCGCATCCAGGATGCAGGTCACAACGTGACCATCGTGGCGAAGCACCTTCCCACCGGTTTTGAGACAATCGACGCGACGCAGATCGACTTCACGTCGCCGTGGGGAGGCGCGCACAACCGCTTCATCCTGCCCGCCCCGGGCGCGTCGCCCGACTGCCAGGAGGCCCGCGAACATGCCATGGCCCTGCTGACGTGGGAGGAGATGCGCGCCCTCCACGACAGGCACCCTGAAGCCGGCATCACGTTTATGAAGGCGTACGATTATTTCGAGGCGCCCGAGCCGGCTCAGACCTCGCTCACGGAGGAGAAGGCGCGGAATCAGTTTGGGATGAAGGGGTTCAGGTTCCATGCCAAGGAAGAATTGCCTGAGGGCGTGAAGTTGGGTTATGAGTATGATACATGGTGTGTTAATCCTATGGTATATTGCGCGTTTCTACTGCGACGGTTTGGTTATAGGGGTGGCAAGATTGGTGAGTGCCCCAACATCTCTTCTCATCTGCGAGTGCAGTCGCATAAGTATGATAAACAACAGCCTTCGATTGCTAATGCTTGACATAGTGAAGGCAGAGATCAGAGATCCCTTTGAAGTATTCGAAATGAAGGGTATTGCCCCCTTCGATGCACTCATCAACGCTTCAGGCATTGGGTTCGGAGACCCCGATGTTTTTATCACCACTGGTAAGTCAGTGCCCCCTTACAACACGGACGCGATTACTGATATAAATAACCAGGTCAGACATGTCTCGTGGCTAATCCCTGCCCCGTCACGGTAACGAGGCTGAACGCCACGGGCATGCCGTCATTCAACGTCCCCCGTAACTTTGAAGGCGGCACCATCATCGGCGGCACGAAGATACCAAACGACTGGAACCCGAACCCATCGCTCGAGCTCAGAGAAAAGCTGCTGAGCAGCTTCGCGGCCATGTACCCCACCATTCTGGGCCCCGGCGGGAAATTTACCGTCATCAGGGATATCGTCGGCAGGCGGCCGACTCGCAAGGGCGGCATGCGGCTGGAGAAGGAGGCCGCCCAGGGCAAGAAATGCATCATACACGCCTATGGCTTGGGAGGACGGGGCTACGAGTTGAGCTGGGGCGTTGCGGATAAGGTGGGAGAGTTGCTCGCTTCACATCTTGGTTCGACGGCCGACCAGACGCGGGCCAAACTCTGAAGACGGTCCGATCATTTCACGGTGACCACTCTGTTCGTCAAGAACCTGATGAAGAAAACTCTATCCCCCAAATGTGTATATACTGATACCGACAATCGCCATTTCAAACATACTCTACATTGAACATAAATCGATCTGCATTCGGTGGCGTTTCCGCCCATCTCGGTAGGTAGTCTCGCAGACCGCCCGCTTGTACTGCCGCCATATTTCGATATAATGGACAGAAGACGAGCCAAGGCGGCGATAACAAGGCCGGGGAGGGTGACCGGCAACCCATTCCATCCGTGGAGTTTTTACTGGCCAACCCAGCGTCTCTTTTATCACTGATTAGTATAGAGAAGCGCAAGGAAAAGACTCAAAAACGAGGGGACGCGCTCACCCCTTTGCCCCAGCAAGCTACGCATTCCCTCACCCACACGCAGTTCCCTCGACAAGTGTCGCAGGTCCGGGCTGTCTGGCTCTTGATCCCGCTACCGTGGCACGTGGCACATTCTCTATGGCCCCCTTCACGTCTCCCGCGGCCGCGCGCATAGAAAGTGCCGCCGCTGCAATGCGCACAAGGCACAGTGGTGGTTATGGAACCATTTCCGGCACATGAGGGGCAGCGTACCCTTTCCCGGCCCGAGCCCCTGCATGGCTGGCAAGGTTCCCAGGTCATTGTGTTCGCGGTTATGAACGGGGAGTTTTGTGATTTAAAACTGTTCGATGAGGCTGAGGGTATGGAGGCGAAAGAGCGAGGCGGAAGTGGTTATTCGGGACGCTTGAGAGCCTCGACTATAGGAACATGCTACGTTCGATATTTATACTCGCTGCATGGCATCGTGCTTCACCTTATATACCCTGGAGATACGAATAAAACGAAGTATATACGATGGATAGGGATAAAAGATACGGGTTGGAAAACAGATTAAAGGTCAAAAAATAGAAACACGTCTGCAAAGGTACTCCTTTGGGGGGTCAAAAGGCCCGATGATTGGATAAAGACTATCTCTATTAGGAGGCTTGAAGTCCCTATGGGACAAAGACTTTCTACTAGTTAGGTGGCTTACGAGCCCCTTGACTAGCATATAGACACTATATATTACTGTGGCGAGGCACAAATCTTAGAAACCCTTGTCCGTTTTAGCTATCTTGAAGAACACGCAAAGGAAAAGAGGCGCAGGGCTTTTGTGTAGTTGTGGAAGATCTGATAGGGGGTCTAATTCATTGAGCTTGTAGTCTCGCCTCTATGCTCCGGGGCTTCAGTACCGACTATTCGTCATGTACATGCAAGCAGGGCTAATCCTCCTTCTCTGATTTCAATTGGACTTGGACTTCCCTCGTGATATCCATGAAGCGCGCGGCGCTCATGGCGGTGAGGACGTGCCACCAGCCATGCATCTCCAAGAGCCAGGCCCAGGGAAGTCCGAGGCCCTCCCGGAGCTGTCTCAGCTCCGCGCAGAACTCGAGGTCTACGTTCCAGAGGGCGTAGGCGACTCCCCACAAGATGAGGGCTCTGCGGCCGCGGACCCGCCACTCGCGGACCTTGGCCTCGGGGAACCCGGGCCGCCGCCAGTAGAAGAGATAGACGCCGCGCGCGATGATGAGGGCGATGGCGATGGAGAAGCCAATCAGGTGGTAGATGATCTTGCCGGTCCAGACGTAGAAGGCCGCGAAGAGGGGGAAAACGACGGCCAGGCTGGCGTTGACGAGCCCGTCGTAGGCGGACGAGCGCTGGGTCGTTAGGAGGACCTTGAGGATCGCCCACACGACGCCGATCATGGCGAGCTCGTCGCCGAACTGGAAGTTCTGGAGGAGGGTTGCATGGAAGGCGAAGGAGGCCACGCCGAGGACGAGCAGAGAGATGGACATGAAATCAGTTCTTAGCGAGAGGATACCCCGGCTTCCCGGGCCGTACATGTACCGAAGGGCGAAGAAGACTGAATCGCGTTTCACACGAGGCATCAGATTGTCTGCGGTCTCCTAGTATGGGGGTTTCCGTAGCTGGACGTACCATAGGCCAGGTTTGTCAAGGTATTGATAAACTCGGCGAGATATCTGGTGACGGCATAATCCTCCTCGCAGAAACTACGTATGGATTAGTACTGAGTGAGCCTGAGAAATAAAAGGAGGCCTTTAAAGATTACTTTGCGCTGCTTGTTGGCGGACTCCAGGCTCCGCTCAACGCGTACTGGTCGCCAGCGAAGTGACGGTTATGGTGACCCATGTTGAAGGAAAAGACTAGAAATTTTAATCGAATTGAATCTTATGTCGTCAATTGTCTAAGAAGTAGTTTCTTTCAGAGTGTGAAAGCGTTGTTCTGTGAGCCCAGAGCAGAGAATCTGGCCTGGCCCGGAGTGACCTTGTGAGAAGGATAGGACGAGGGAAAATGAGGAAAAATAAGGAAAAATGATTGCTAGCCCACACAAAAACTTTGTGGCTGCCTATTACTGTGGCTTGAAAGCGTGTCGTGTTGCGACTCGGGAGCCAGGGTTTCGTACAGGGTAGTATGATTGTTTGTCCTGAGGCTGAACGTCAAATGTCCAGGGATTAATCAGTAAGTAGGTAGGCAGCCATCTTTCCATTCATACCAAAGCATACCGCCTCGACGGAGTTGTCCAACGTGGCCGGGCCACTGTATTCACGGAAACGAACAAGCAAGTCCAATCAAAGATGGACGGACTATCCTACGTGATATATTTCATTGGTTTACCGACGTTACCGATGTCAACACAATGCGCGCACTAAGCAACCCCCATGTGGTGTGACGAGCTCCTCGGCCCAACGACACCCAGTCCACCGGCACTTGGCAGGCAACCTGGTGTAACAAGGAGGCGATGCCCGACGTGCTATTTGAATTTGATGCTGTTGCTCGATTGCCGAGGATGAAAATTAGGTTAGCGAACCGCCTGGCTTGTATTGAGAGCAAGTTGCAAGACATAGGTAATCCCGTGATATCCTCATGTTATGGACTCCAGTTGCCCACGCAAGAATACAATACCGCTTGATTGTTCGATATGTGTTCTTCTGCTCTACACAAATTGGTGGAATGATTTGTTATGTTCTGATAGACCTATGCTATTGCGCATGCCTATGACAGCTTGGCCTTCACCATCTCCTTTTCTCTCGCCATCTTGATCTCTTCTTTGAAGGCCAGATCCCCCAGGATCTCCTCAGAACCACCGCCGACCACCATCATCCTGAGGTCCCGCGTGATTTGTTCCACGCGCCCACCGCCGCCGGGGCCGTCTCGCTGGTAGGCGACGCCGCCCATGATCTGCTGGGCCTCGCGCGCGGCCAGCTCGAGGAGGCGACCGCCCGAGATCTTGGCCATGGCGACGGGCCCCGCGATGTCCCTGCCGTGCCACCCGTGCTGCCCGATGTGGTACGCGATCTGCTCGATGCGGGCCCAGTGCGCCTCGACCTCGCGCGCGAGGTGGACGACCTTGTGCCGGATGACCTGGTGCTCGACGAGCGGGACGCCGAACGTCTCGCGCTCGGAGGCGTAGGCGAGGGCCGTGGACAGGCAGGTGCGCGCCTTGCGGTTGCACCCGACCGCCATAACGAACCGCTCGCTGTTGAAGTTGCGCACGACGTACGCGAAGCCCGCGTTCTCGGCGCCGACGAGGTGGTCGGCGGGCACCCGGACGCCGTCCATGCGCACCCAGCTCGCGCCGCCCGCCTTCTGCCCGCTGTTGGCGATCCTCTGCACCGAGACGCCCGGCGACGCGAGCGGGACGACGAGGAGCGAGATGCCGCCGGAGCCGGGGCCGCCCGTCCGCACCGCCGTCGTCATGTGCGTCGCCCACGGGCTGCCCGTGATCCACTTCTTGGTGCCGGCCACGAGGTAGTGCGTGCCGTCGGCGCTCTTCCGCGCCGTCGTCTTCAGGCTGCTCACGTCGCTGCCGCCGCTCGGCTCCGTGATGCCGAGGCAGAAGCTCGTCGCCCCCGTGAAGAGGCCCGGGAGCCAGCGCCGCTTCTGGGCCTCCGTGCCGTAGTTCAGGATGGGCGGGAGGCCGATAACGTTGGCGCCGCCCGACAGGGCGGTCGACACGCCGCCCTCGACGCGCGAGCTCTCGTCTATCAGGATGAGGCGGTGGAAGACATCTAGCTCATCGACAGGGATCTCGGCTACCGTGTCGAACCCGGGCGGCCGGTGCTCCTTGGGGACGTCGAGCAACGCTAGGCCGGACTTGCGGTACGCGGCCCTGGCCGACTCGGGGCAGTCCCCTTTCTCTTCCCACTCCAGCATGTGGGGTATGACATTCTCCTCGTAATATCGCCTCGCGTAAGCTTGGAGTCGTCGATGCGATTCATTGTAGTAGGGCGATTCTAGCGAGCCCATCCATGGTGGTTCAGCCCAAGGCAACGCCTGCTCCATCGGTTACTGTCCCAGACAATGGACAACTCAGCTGACGAATATACGAGATGGTGAAATATGTTTATTGCGTTGTTGTAATAACTTGTTATATTTTTTCTAATTCTTTCCTTTCCCCGTTTACCTAGAATCAGCTGCTTATAAGTATGGATGCACAACAAAGGTATCTAACAACCAACAGTGAGGAGAGGCGAGGTTGACGTACCGAGGCAACCCCAAACTTGGCCTCGAAGCATGCTGTGATTGGTTGTCTGTAAGTCTTCCTCTCCACGCTCTCTGATGCGTCACGAACCAGCGTGCACATCATACCAGGTAGGTTATAGTAGTTATGCGAAGCTGTGTAGCGATCATAGACCGGGGTATTCAAGGGTGACCGGCTGGTATGAGAGTCCTTCCAGAGGTTCGGTCAATATGGCTTGAGCTTGATTTTTGCCTTCTCGGTCCCAAAGTTACGCTTTGTTGACATATGTTGCGCCCTATAGATACCTGTCTGTGTAACAAACAGTACCCCATGCAGAACATAGAAGGTCGCATCCTACCCCCGCACCATCGCCACATTTTACAGGTACGGGCTTGAAGCTATGATACGTGAAAGCAAAACCCGCAGAAAGTGAGTAGCCCTGAATTTCAAGCATCACTGGTTCGTGGAAATATCTATAGGCGATAATAAGGCGCGTTTCAGCAAGCTAGCGGCTGTTTGACTGGTAGATTGACTCTGGAGAGTTAGCTACTATGCCCGACGGCTCCGAGTCTGTCGATCATCTGCGAGAGCAGAACGGAGAGTAGCAAATAAGCGTAATGAGAGCGGCATCAAAGACATGATCACGATTTGATACTACTCGCATTTGCATAAAAGGAGAGGCGGATTAAGGCCGTAAAGAAAACAAACAGTTCTCATACGCATCCTGACTTGTGAGACGCGAATTGGAGATTGGTCATCAAGGATAGAATTGCCAAGAAGCCCAAAGCGCGAAGCCCCGAGCAGACCCCCACTTTCCTGGCGGGCTTGTAATGGGGATCACTCAGTCCGAATCCTCGTGCCAATTTGGCCGTTGTTCAGATCCCGGCCGCCAGGATCCCGCCATACGTATGCATGTCCGAGATGGCGGTACCTGGACATCGCCGGGGTAGATGATGAAGCAAGGGGCTATTGTTCGGGTGCCTAGTGCAGCAGGTAAATAGAACTTGGGACGAGAATAGCCATGCAAATCTTGGTTCTGTATTAGCAATTCCCGTCGGTCGGCCGTGTTTGTCGCTTCGTCCCTGAAAATCGACCGTGCTACCAACTGACAAAGCACGTACGGAGTACCATCGTCCTGCGCCCCGGGTTGTGTGGCGGTCCGAAGGCATTGGCGATGTAAGCTACTGGTGGAAACGCAGGCCACAACGCCCAGCATCGCACAGGCTGGCCGTCCAGGTTGTTGTATAAGTTTCGACAATATCATCGCTTTAGGATCATTCAATTCTACTCATCATCACCACCATCATTATCACGCCTAATAAGCAACCGCAACAATAGACATACTGCAAACCTTGTCACTTCCACGTCTTCGGACCATCGAGAATCGTAACGCCGAAAAATGGCTGCCAAGAGAATCATCACTGTATTCGGTGCCACTGGCAACCAGGGCGGAGCCATCGTGAAGCGGTTCCTGAGCGACCCTAAGCTGAATAACACGTGGGCCGTCCGCGGCGTCACCCGCGATATCTCCAAGGACTCGGCCAAGAGCCTCGCTTCGCAGGGCGCCGAGGTCGTCGCAGTGAGTCCATGACCGCTTGATGGCACGACAACGCCGGGCTGTAAACTCATTGCTTCTTCACAGGCCGATCTCAATGATAAAAGTTCCCTCCTCAAGGCCGTTGCGGGGTCCGATACCGTATTCGCCGTGACCAACTACTGGGAGAAGCTCGATATGGCGCTGGAAGAGCAGCAGGGTCGCAACATTGCTGACGCTGCCAAGGTTCGTCTCAGCTGGGTAACACACACCGACGCCACCGCTAACAATGTATACAGGAAGCCAGCGTAAAGCACCTCATCTGGAGCTCCCTCCTCGACATCACGAAATGTGAGTTTGATACCGCAATCCCCGCATCACGGAGCGAAAGTGAAGACCGTATTAATATTCGTTTCGTAGTGAGTGGCGGTAAGCTCTCTCGCGTCTACCACTTCGACAGCAAGGCACACGTGGAGGAGTACGTGCGCAAGCTCGGGGTCCCGGCGACCTTCTTCATGCCGGGCTTCTACATGCCCAACATCCCCGGCGGGATGCTGTCGAAGCGAGGCGAGAACTGGGTCTTCAGCCTGCCCATCGCGGGCGCGTCGCCCATCCCCCTCTACGACCCGGCCGACACGGGCAAGTACGTCAAGGCCATCGTCAACAACCGGGAGGCCCTCCTCGGCAAGCGGTTCCTCGGCGCCACCGAGTACGTCACGGCAGAGGGGGTCGTCGATACCTTCCGGCGCGTGTTCCCCGAGGCCGGCAAGACGGCGGCGTACTTCGAGGCGCCCAAGGACGGCTTCTACGCCTTCATGAAGAGCACGGGGCTGCCCGACTTCGCTGTCGACGAGATGTACGAGAACATGGTGCTCATGCAGGACTTTGGGTACTTTGGCGGCGAGCCGCTTGACGAGTCGCTCGGGTTCGTCGAGGACTCGCTGACTACCTGGGCGGAATTCATCAAGAAGGCTCCCGCTTATGCTGGCCTGAACTAAGTTGAGAGACTACAATTGGCTCTGTCAGGGAGTGGTTAAATATGTGGCCGAGGTGATTCTTAAACCAATATTCATCATGTGTCTCTGCGATTAGCATGTAATAGTATATAATCAACGCCCACTCATTTGGATGTAAAGACTACTCGTGTTGTGAGATCTGCATCATTATACTTACCATACTTGCCAGACATTTCGTGCCTTTGTCAGGGGACGACACGGCGTTAGTATAGTGCGTGAGATTCGATGTATTGTAGTCGATGGACCAGCACCAGTCAATAGCTCGAAACCGAGCAATAGGCAGTATCATTCTCAGTGTATGATAAATCCGTATTCGTCGAGCCCGAACATCTCATTGATACTTACTCATACGTATACAGCACAACACTGGGTCTTAGCTCCAAGCCCTCTCTCTCTCTCGCTTTTGGGTCAATTCTTCCCAGAAACTTGAATTGACTGCGGATAAAGGAAAAGGAAGACTGATGATGAATGACAGTGATAAAACTTGGGCAGATTGGACGAAGTACGGAGTATATAGTATGCTATTGGTAAGAGGTAATCGAGATGACTGAACCATGATACTGCCACATGACGAGATTAGCCGCGGAATATGCTGTAGCGACCACTCCGATGCCGAGGCTCCTCCTACTGGGGGCTGGGCGTAGGTAGGCGGGTGCCCAGCCCAGCCCACTCTCTGCAATTGAAAGCGGCGACAACGGGGCCCCACTTATTGTGAACGACCCCAGACGGGACCCAGGTCAGCACGACTCGACCCCATTCATTCCCTTCCATTTCGCCATGTCTAGATTTTGCTGATGCTGTCTGGCCATGATCGCCTCGACCTGTATTATTCCGCATTGCCTGGCTTCCAATTTCCTCATCTGACAACGGCGGCATCGACAAACCTCTCTGCGCCCCGTATTTGCTCTACTCCGCCTGCGCCGCTCGATAAGGGTTCTTCCCGCCTGCGCACGGCTTCTGCATTTGCACCTCTGCGGGTAAACCATCGCCCGCTGCGCTGGTCACCTCCGAGGCGGGCGTAGAGACCGAGCACCATGGCGTCGCCGCCGAAGCCCTGGGAACACCCTGGTGCTACTGGTGCCGGAGCTGGTACGTTTGGATTGTCATTTATATCGTCACAACGTTGTTCCTCTGTCCATAACTAACATTGTTCGTCCGAACAGCGACCATGGCCTCGTCGATGGCGGCTCCGACTTCGAGCGCGATAACCGCATCTTCATCCACAACCAGTCCAGCATCCGCTGCAGCACCCACTATACCCCCTCGTCCCGACTCTCTCTCCGCTGCCGTCAACCAGAATGCCTCGGCTTATAGTCGCGCCGGGGCCACTCCTTACAACTCGGCGTATTCTTCACCTTATTCGTCGCCATATAATAGGATGGGAGGGATGGGCGGGATGGGAGGATACGGATATGGAAACTACAGCGGCTACGGCGGTGGTTACGGCAGCTATGGCGGCATGTACGGAGGTGGCATGTATGGAGGGATGCCCGGCATGACGCCGAACGATCCCAACAACCCGAACAGCCTGACGAGTCGCTTCAGCAACAGTACACAAGCCACCTTTCAAATGCTAGAGGGCATCGTCGGCGCGTTTGGCGGTTTCGCTCAGATGCTTGAGAGCACCTACATGGCAACACACTCAAGTTTCTTCGGTACGTAGAATCGGAATCTCTAGTCGCGTCGACTCGTACATTGCTAACCAATCGCAGCCATGGTTTCTGTCGCTGAACAATTTGGAAACTTGCGAGATACTCTCGGCTCTGTCTTGGGTATCTTTACCCTGATGCGTTGGATCCGGACATTGATCGCCAAGCTCACCGGTCGCCCTCCCCCCGCCGACGCCACAGCACTCACGCCTGCGGCTTTTGCCCTCTTCGAGGGCCGGCAAGCACCTGGTCCTAATGGGGCTCCCGGTCAGCCCAGGCCTAGCAAAAAACCCTTAATATTCTTTCTCCTCGCCGCTTTCGGCTTGCCATATCTCATGAGTAAAGCGATCCGATCGCTCGCGGCATCCGCCGAAGAAGAGGAACGCAAGCGGATGGAGGCCATGGGCCAGAACGCCCCGTTAGATCCCAGCAAACTCGAGTTCTGCCGTGTTCTTTACGACTTCACGCCCGAGGCGGGAAATGCGACACAAGGTGTCGATCTCGCTGTCAAGAAGGGTGACTTTATTGCGGTCCTAAGCAAGAGTGACCCTCTCGGCAACCCGAGTGAATGGTGGCGGTGTAGGGCGAGGGATGGCCGGCTTGGTTACCTCCCAGCTACTTTCCTAGAAGTCGCTAAGCGACCAGTCGCGGCGATCAAGGCGGCTGCCAGCGAACCCACAACCTCACGAACCAACTCCTTGACTAGTGCCAGCGCACAGCCCCCGGCTGTCACTACCAAGGCGGGAGACATTTCTCCCGAGAGCTTCCAGAAATCTCAGTTCTACTCTTAAGAAAAACAACTTAATGCCGTCACGGGCTTGGGTAATGGCCCGTGACGACGGCGAATGATGGCGGTCATAAATATTACTATCAGCGGAGTCACTTGACCAGTCCACGAAGCATCGAGCTATTTGGCTGGTGTCACTGCATCAGGGGGATGTTTCTTTGTCAACATTATATATACAACTTCATATGTACAAAGTGAAAAAGAGTCTCACAGAGCAAGCATGGTAGCTTGGCGTTTTCGGATATGGGACACCCTCTTTTTCTTGCTTTTTTTTCTTGCCCGACTTGTATCTTTCCTGGCTAACTGACGATGAGAATATCACGTCTCGAGCCCTAGCGAGAATCATATCCTTTATTTACTAATGCACATGCACGGGAGTGAGCTTGTGATGTGATTGATTTGAAGTGAAGTGAATTTTGGATAATGCTTGGTTACTTGTTACGGTCTGCGGGATGTCGAGGCCTGCTAACTCGAGAGCTTGGGCATGTCGTGCTGAAGTAGGGGCTTCGAGAGATGACTTAAATGTAGAGGGTAAGTGTGCGTATATTAGGCGTGACACATGTTCTCGTGACTTTGACTTCCTTGCACTACACCATGGATAGATAGCGAAAGCTGTATACGAATTAGATAGGGCCTGATTGGAGCCAGACGCCGCGTCAGCCTGCTTCTGGCGCAGTCATGCGATGGCTGGTCGGAACCCCTCGAGTCTGTCCTACATCCTTCCGACGGATTGCGAGAACCCCCCCCCCACCCCGGAAGGTGTCCGCTCACAGGTACCTACCTACTCCTTTCCGGCTATAACTGCCGTTGTGCACCTAGATAGTAGCCAATCCATCAGTCGTTCCGGGGGACGTCGTGTCTTATCTTGGCGAGTTGCATTCACGAATTCTCCGCAGGTAAATCATATTTTTGCTGTCCACCCCCTCAGTGCTCCCTGAATTGACAGGATTAGTCATGGATTGCTGGATAGAAGGGGGTAGCTATAATACCGAGAGATACTATCTAGAACAATGCCCATGGAACGAACTGCAATTGCGAGGTTTAATAGGGACCTCATGTGTAGTTATACCTGTAGCACCTACTATGTATAATCGCAGCCGCAAGCAACATAGCGTCCGTGAATACCTACTTAGTTAATTGGGCAAGTATACGCAAAGCCCACCGTACTTACCTATGGTCTCCAGTGTGCAACTCTAGCTTTTGCAATCCCTGCTTCTTTTGTGCGGGATAGCTTGTTGTTTTTGGTTGAAATTATCCGTTTTATTAAGTATATACTTGGGACGTATGCGGTTTGAACTAGGACGTTGTGCCGCGGGCAGGGTGAGGCAGTCGGTGGTAGCTAAGGAAGTACGAGATAGTTAGTGATACAAGCTAGTTAACCCAAGTGTTGCGATTACACGTAAGGACCTTACGTCAGCAACCTGACAGCCTGTTGATCACATGAATGAAACGAAAGTCTGGAGAGCAAGGTCGGCAGGAGGTATGCTATAGTAAACATGTAGTATTAACCTCGAGTGTTTCTATACTTGACGTCAGGCATCCCCTCTTGTAGGGTAGGCAAGTACGTACCTCACCGTTTTATACGATGTAGACCAGTGTAAGTGTGGTGTACATAGGTGTACATAGGTTGGGCGAGCACAAAAGATGAAACAGGCCCCGCAGCGGCTGTTACAGATCCCCTGGCGCCCGTGGATAGGCTGCTAGGCTGCTAGCGAGGCCAGTGAGCGCAGGTTACCCCGCCATCTTCCGCTCTTAACTCCAGCTTCCCCTCCGTCTCGTCCCATCTCCATCACCATCATTCCATATCCAGCAGTGAGCAGTGGCCTAGCATTCGACCTGCAGCGCGCCATCCAGTCTTGCTTGAAGACCACCTGCGGGCGTTATCCCGAGCCATCTACATCGACAACACCACCCGAGCACGAACAGGCTTGCCTTACTCTTTCGCTCTTCGTCTTTTGTCTTTCTTTGTAAGCCTAGAGAACAGTCTCTCATACAGGCGCTCTCTCGCTTCCCCCTTTGCGACCTGTCCCTCGCTCTCATCATCCCATTATTGCTGCATCCCCCCCAGATCCAAACACCCACCATGGTAGACCGACCCAACAAGCCGGCTGCGTTGGCCACCACGCCCGGCCTGCCACCTCAGCCACAGGTCAACATCTCGCATGCTAATTCGCGCGTCTCGGCCGTCCTCCCTACCGGCGAGAGTGTCGAGGTTCTCCTTTTCGGCGCCACCGTCATCAGCTGGAAGGACCGCGCCGGGAACGAGAAGCTCTGGGTGTCGGATGCCGCCAAGCTGGACGGGTCCAAGGCCGTGAGAGGTGGCATTCCTCTCGTCTTCCCTGTAAGTGCACGGGCGGGATACGGGACGAGCGGGCGGATGCGCGAAATAAGCTTGATTCGCTAATTAATCGCGCATGCATGTGAGTTAAGGTCTTCGGCACGGCCCCCGATCATGCGGCCACCTCCAAGCTACCCCAGCACGGCTTCGCGCGCAACTCAAGGTGGGAGTTCCTCGGCAAGTCGTCGTCCGAGTCGGCGCCGTCTGCGGGCCCCTCAGATGCTTCTGTGAAGCTCGACTTTGGCCTCTCACACAACACTCTCGACGAAAAGTCGAGGGCGCTCTGGCCCTACACCTTCTCTGCCATCTACAGTGTTACCTTGACGCCTGATGGCTTGAGCACTGGCATCGTCATTACGAATGATGGGGACGAGCCCTTCGAATGTCAGGTCCTACTGCATACATACCTTCGAATCAATGTAGGTCAATGCGTTCAACGAGACCATTAGGAGGGTCAACTATCGATAATCGTGGGGTTGCTGACGTGTACTATTTTAGGATATCACCAAGGTCGAAGTTGCCGGCCTTGAAGACTCTGAGTTTATTGATAAGGTAGATGGCGCAAAGGCTAAGTCACAGTCTGGCGTCGTTACCATTACAGGCGAGACCGATCGTGTCTATACTCCTGCCAAGGAGCCAGCATCCCCTATCATCGTGACCGAGGGGGGCGAGACCGCTTTCAGCGTCGTACGGGACAACCTTAAGGACGTTGTGGTTTGGAATCCCTGGACAGAGAAGGCAGCCGGTATGGGCGATTTTGAGCCCAAGGCCGGCTACAAGAACATGATCTGTGTCGAGGCCGGCGCTGTGCGTTCGTGGACAAATCTAGAGCCGGGGGATGTCCTCAACGGTGCTCAGACGATTTCGTACTAGCTGCATGGCAGGGTGGCTTGCTCACCAAGAATTGACAAGCTATGAGAGATTCTGAGGAAGAGGGGGCGACGGCGTATGGCTTGCGCTCGCGTTGATATGAGAAGACGATGTATGACGAAAATGAATGCCCTTGGCGGGAGGGGTTCTGGATCTCGAGACCCAGGTTTACCTGCAATTTCCTATCAACTTGGCGAGGAGGGAAATCTTATGCAGTGATCACGAGCGACTTAGCAAGCAGGCGCATCTGTTAGTTAGAGAATATCTGCATACACACGATTGGAGAATTGACCCCCACTGTATCATGTTGTTGTGAGGCGAGACCCATTAGAGCCCTCAATCAGAGCAGCTCACGAGCTCCGACTCGGTAGGGATGGCGTGATTTGGCCGAGCAGTAGGTACGCATTCTCGATCAATATCCAGCTCAACTCCCACTCAGCGGACCCGGCGCCCGGACCCGCTGCCGTCGCGGTCGGCCCACCCCCGTCCTTCTTTCTTCTGCGCCGCTTATCCCGCTCCCTTTCCCGCGGTGCGGTATCGATAGGCCGATGCGCCGTGTCATAGTGCCCGCAGCGCGCGCACCGCCCGGTGCGCGAGCCCTTGTCGTAGTCGGGGCACGGGCAGCGGTCCGCGCCCGAAGCGGCGCGGGCACCGCACGCCTCGATCTGGTGGATGCGCCACTTGGGTGACCCCGTGGTCGAGCGGTGGCCGAGGGCCCGGTACGGCGCGGGGTGCCAGTTCGTGTAGCGCCGCAGGAGGCGGGAGACCCCTGACGCCGACGCTGAGGCGGAGTGAGAGTGGGAGTGGGAGTGGGAGGCGCGCGGGTGGCCGCAGCAGCAGCGGGGTGGTGATGGGGAGGCGTGATGGCGACTCGTCATCGTCGAGTCGTCTTCCTGGTCTGCTTTCGTGGCTGGGTGGGGGGTGTCTTGAGAAGAAATCAGCGCGTCGTAGTCGCAGCAGGAACACCCTTCTTCTTCTAGACATGGGGCGATTTGGGTCAGGCGGGTTTTCATGATTGTTCGTGTTGTTGTTGTCGCTGTTGGTGATGATGATGATGATAATGACGACGATGGTGATGGGTCGCTTCCCGCCCAAACCTTTGCCGTTTCGCCGAGGCCATGTTTCTCTCCCTGAAAATCCGGCTTGGGCTCTGCTGAGGAGTCTTGTGGCGTGTCGTCATCTGCGGCTATGTCCAGATGTCCGAGCTCGACGTAGTAACTCTCCAGCACGCGCGCGCAGAGCACGAGGGCCACGCTCTCGCGGGGCGCGTCGAGACCCTCCAGAGCCGCGCGCTGCAGCTGTAGCTCCTGGCTGGCGTCGCCGTCCTGTGTCGGGGGGTCGGCGGGCCTGCTCCCCATGTAAGGGGCAAGGTAGAAGTCCGAGAACTGCCGTATGCGGTCCAGGAATGGGCGGCCGCCGCATGGCACCATTGCCAGGTCCGCGAGGACGTCGATGACGGCGTCGTCTCCTGCTCGCGGAGCCGGGTCTATCTCCTTCCCATGTTGCCTGTTTTTACCAGCAGATGGGTCTGTGTTTGGCTGTATGCTCTGGTACTTGTCCGTTGGTGTTAATGGAGAAGAGGGGTGGTTTATCACAACGGAAGACGGATGAGTCGAAGGCCACAGGAGCGGCATGACGGCCCTGGCGCCCTGCAATACTGCACGTAAGGACGCATCTTGGCTATCCTCGTAGGAAGGTGGCGGGTTGCCATCGCCGGCCTCGTCGTGCTGTGCGAGCGTCCCAGAGGGAGGTTCCACATGTCTGCGCCGACGGAAAAGATGCAACATTCTTGTTTCGAACTAAGAGAGGCAGAACGGGAATAGTAGACACCCTTGGTCTTTGCCTTCTTGAAGAAATCTCGAATATTATTAAAATTAGGCACAGCACAACAGTAGTTCAGACCATCCGCGACTCGAAACCTGGTTTGGATTATATATTCAACACCGGAATGCGTGCGGTGGCTTAGTTGACACCTCGGTGTCCCAGAAGTTCGTAGCACCTGACCCTGGGGATGCTGCCAAGTAAACGTTGTTGCTTGCCAAGATGCCTGAGCGATGGAGAGAGGCGGAGTGAACGGCGGAGGACCAGTTATTCATCGACATGCGTAAACCGATCCCGCTTTCATCTGACTATCCTTAGGTTGGATTGATAGGTGCCTTATAGCTTGGCCTGAAGTGCGGCTGAATGTTGGAGCTGACGCTTTCATGCAAATGCCCCGCAATGCTATATCGGCCAAGAAGCGTGAGAGTCGAGGGAAGTGGAAAACAATATTGCTCTAGGTAGATAATCATCTCAAACCAGTTGTTGACTGTTATTTGCCAGGATGCTATACAGTGAATGTTGTATTAACAAATAACAAGTGATAACGACCTGTGTAGAGCTGCTGTATCAATGATGCCAGCACTACAAGTGACAACGGCTCAAGAAAGCGCTTTGTCGTATGTCAACCTCAGGAATAGACGAGCTTCACCCTCGAGCACAGAACAAAAGATTTGTTGAGCCTTTGTGTAGTGCTTCAGTTAGTATTATATCTATCCGGCCGACCGGGAACCACCGCGGAAATAGGCTAGAGTGTATCGGTATTCGCGCTCTACCTGAATAGAATTTGTTGAAGATCTTATAGTAAGTCGCTAACAACGCCCGGAATCTTAGCTAGGCTGTTTGATAACTAAACCTAGACGGACACGCCTAGACGGAACTGTGTATCCCGTAAATTTGAGAGGGCGATAGACATAATCGGCAAAATGTGCATCGAGCATTACCATGATGTATACTGCGGACGCTGCCTGCGCACCGTCGGTAAGGTCTTCACCGGTCAACGCTACTACTGCAATGAATTCGTAGAGTATGGAGTTTGCACAGCAGAGGAATATCACCTATGTAAGCAGGCTCGATCCGAAGCCCCCCGATACCTCTGCAGGGAGATGGGAATTTACGCTCACGAGTGTAATGGTGACTGTTGTTGTACGTCGCTAGGGTGGAAATGGCATAACTCCGTCGCTAAAGTATGTAGAAAGTTGTCCGTTCACAAATGTAGGCAATAGTTAGCTTCAGCAGCTAGAAGTCGCAAGTAGTGGATTGTGAAATGGCAGACATTTCACGACATGCAGGAGCTCTTGGCTTCCCGTCTCCGACATTAGTACCATCCAGTATATGACGAGACTGAAATGCCCAAAGTAAGGAGACTGCTGTCGATGAACTTGAGGCTATAGTTTGATTGATAGATCCCAGGCATCTAATGCAACAGCAAGTATTGAGAGAATAGCGGCGTATCCAACTAATATGGCTACGCCGAGGGTGGGGCCGACATCCAATGTAGGTATCGTCATATTGACTAGGCCAGTCATCAAATTGGCGATAAGGAAAAGAAATAGCCCGTTCCTGTTGTAGGCTCGAAAGACTGTGCTCGTGGCAGCGTCGTATGCTTCCCGCTCAGTTCTGGCATCGGTAGAGGTATAGCAGGCAGGGAAGAAGACTGTTTCTATGAGACAACAAACCAAAAGCTGAGCCGAGTTGAAGGCAGCAACCCATAGGACGTAAGGAAAGTTGGCTAGGCGGCGAGATACATCCAACCCGGCGCCACGCTTGAAGTCAGTTGCCAGGAAATAGAGCACCGTCCAACCAACGGCCCAGGCACCCATCCTCGTTAGAAGGGCAGTTCGCTGGGTGGTGGGATTGGGATTGCCATGTACAACTGCTCTTGGCAAGATGAACATTCCCATATCCTGCCCGGCAAGAAAAATGGCCAGGTATCCCACGAAACTGCATATGCCCTCTCTGTTCATGGAGAACAGGTCTGTCCGTGGAGCAGTAAGAATGAAGGCTTTCAGTGACGTAGTCTCTAGTACGATCTGGTACGCAACACCCAGAATGATGGCTAAAGCGGCGGACGACGGTACAAGCTTGAGGGCGGATTGGGAAATGGCGACAAAGGGAGGCAAAAAGCCGAGGGTGAAGAAAAAGTTCCAGTGTACGCCGTATTCGGTAACGTGCTCAGCATAGTCCAGCCCCTTGACGCTGATAAGGCGCACTACGCCCAGAACAAGGAGCGGGAGGGAGTGTCGCATGGCGTAGATGAGACGCTGCGACAGAGGAGTGGCGCGCCGTGCCGCGCTCTCTTTCAGCAGGGGTCGAGCTGCGACAACGCCGGCCGAGAAGACAAACGATCCCACGCCGAGGTCCATCAATGACGTGCCCCAGGTCTCCACCTTGGCAAAGCGACGCGGAAATACCCTGAAGTCGACGGCCAGGATGGCGATGCACGTCAGCACCAGCAGCAAGCCTCGATATGTCGTCAGGAACGGCTTCGGCGGTAGGACGGCAGGTGTGACGGGGGACTTGCTCCGGGCTTGGATCGCGGGCGGGAGCCTCGGCTTCTTCTTTTTGGCGAGGACGGGATTCGGCGGCAGGGCGTACACAAAGACGGCGGGCACAAGAAAGAGGCCGCAGAGCAGCAGTGGCTTGTCGGCATAAAGGGTCATGGCGAGCAAAGAGCTGAGGACGTTAAGGAAGACGTCGACGAGGAGGCTCAGGGGCTTGTAGGGCTTGAAAAAGGACTGCCGCGACTGGAGGACGGACCACAGGATGAAGGCGACCTGCGACTACGAATTAGCCCGGGGGAGCGCGGCCGTGAGTGCAAGTGGCGCGACGTACAGGGCCGGCCGCCGTGACATAGTTGATCTCGGATAGAGAGCCTCCTGAGAGGTTGGACACGAAGTCCTCCTTCAGTTGTTTGTAACTCATCGTGTCGTCGGTGGCCATTGCGAGGAGGTGCGCGCGCGCGATGGGGAAAGTTTCGAGGCGCGCTATATGTGTCGATGAGGATTAAACATTTCAAACCGGACTTCTCCCTCAATCACTCCTGTTTCGGTTTGAGAGGGGGGTGAGGCCGGAGTGCTATTGTTATGATACAGGCTGCGAATAGGAGAGCACAGATGTCGAGGTCACGACAGGTACCTAATGGTGAAGTATCGGAATATTGCATATTTGGTTAGATGCACATGCGCCCCTGCAGGAGGTGCTCTGAGGTACCTAGGTACCTAGGTAGGTACACTTAGGGCGCAGTGCATATACTCTTTAGGTAGGTATGTAGCGATACTTGAATTAGATAGGTGGTTCAGGTCCTTGGTAGGTACCTCTTGTTCGGCCGGCCCTTATTGCTTTATGGCTATCCCTTAGACTCTTAAATTAATACGTTTAAGAATATCATAGATCCATAATAGTTGCTAGAGTGATCTTTGCTCTCTTTCTTTTCGAGATGACCTCGGGACTGCCTGAGTTAGCTGGATTACAACTGTCAATATCACTGTAGCCAATCACCTGCATGGCTGCGCTATCTTGAGCTGTCACAACTACAACCGCTCGGGAATCCTTTGCCACTTGAATCATCAACTCGTTGTCCCGGCGGCTGAGTTCCGCAATCGCTCGCATTGACGACGTGATAAGACAATTTACCTATGCTGCTTAGTTGGAAGAGGATGGCAAGCTTGCAGTCTGGCTCTGTGTGGCGGCGCGCTGTGCCGTGGCCGGCCCGCCGTAGACAGCCAAGTTGATTGCAATGCCAAGTACCTGATAATGTCGCCGACGGAGGGGTAGAGAAATTTAGCGCCTGCCCCCGAGCGTACATGAACACTAATAGATAACTAGTACCTAGGTAAGCAATTAGGCCGTAGCATATGAGGATACCGAGCTAGGTAGCAGAAGCTGAGCTGCCCGGCGCCATCCATCCTCGGCTTCACTAGCCACGACCACTCTCGTCATTTGCCGACGCCCTCTGTTGATGGCCCTTCACTTGTTCAATGTGACTGGCGCCATCCCGCTGGCAATTCGTTCCTTTCGACTGGTCCCTGCAGCGTGATGACGCTGTGCAGTGAGTGATTCGGCATGCAGCAAACCTGAATTCAAGAAAAGCGACACTCACTTTAGGCCGGACGAGTCGAGACGCTCCTCATCAATAGAATATAGAGTCATTGACACCCCTTTCGTCCCCGGCGGCGACGTACAGTTGATCTGCGGTCAGACCTAACTTCATCAAATGTCGATACGAGGCCCACTCTGTCCTAGCAAGCATTCTCGATCAATTTATCTTTTTGCTCAGATACAAATCACTTAGAAAGATGGACAATGGGACGCTCCGCCGTATCAATCCGAAAGATCCGGAAGATCCCAAGCTGTTGTTAGTCTTCGACTACTTCCGCAAGCTTTCTGCTCCGCTAATCCCGGCCTAGAATATTAGCTATTCCGGCTATTGGAGGAATCTCTAAGGACACATGGAGAGAATACAATGAGGAAACTTACAGCCGGAACAAGGAGACGTCTTTATACCAAGACCTATGGGACCAAGCCCTAGTATATCTCTACGACTTTCCATCGAGTTGGCGGGAGATGGGCGTGGCCACCCTAGCCACGCGTCTGCTCGACTGCTTTGTAGAGTCTCCTCTTAGCACGGCCCTGGAGTCGTCACCTTATGTGGACTTACACCTTGCGGCATACAGTACTGGCGGCCTAGTACTAAAGAAAGCCCTTCTTGATGCCAGTCAATCTAACCAATCGAGACGCCAATATTTTGTTTCAAAGTGTTACAGCATCGCGTTTTTCGGTGTGCCTCGTAAGTCCTACTTTTTTTCCTGCCTATCTTATAGTTTGTTAACACGTAGCTAGATCACGGTGGTTCTGCCATCCCTGGCTCTAATTATAAAGAGCCGCAACCCGTAGATGGAGTTGCGCCATTGCACGTATGCGTACCCCCTTACTCGAAAGCTACAAATCGGGACGAGTTGCATCGCCAGTTTCTTCAAGGCATGAAGGAAAAGCAAAATTTCCGCAAGATTTGGACCTTTACGGAGGGTTGGCGTAGCTTAGTAGAAGACGCATGGCTCGAGGTACATATCATTGTCATATTCGGCTGTACGGAAGCTAACTAGGATACTTCTAGATTGTTCCCCGAGAGTCAGCAAGTTTGAAATTTGAGGGCGAGGACCTCCAAAATGAAGAAGTAGTACAAGTTCGATCATATCATATGGGTCTTAGCTATTTTGGAAATGACTCGGACGCATACAATGGTTATATCGATGGCCTGCACAGTTTCATATTCGAGCGTGGTATTCAGGTTCATGTACTCGATCTCCACAACTGCCAGGCACGCGACTCTGAGCCGATAATCAATGGCCACCTACAGAATTTGATCAAATCAGGATCCGAAAATGTTATCCCGAAAAAGGGTGGACCTACTATTTGGATCCACGCGCTAGGGCCGCCTAGCAACTCAGCGTTGAGCTGCTTGTTTCAGCTCGCTCGTTCCCGCGTCTCTAAATCGGCCAATTTTCTCGATGAAGCGTCTTGGATGTTGAAGTGGAATGTTTCTCACCACCAGAAGACTCATACAGAACCGTACAGCAATCGATTCTCAGGACGGACTGGCACCGGTGTACTTGCCCCAAAAGGATATCGGGTCGCAAAGAATGTGTCACGGGGAAAACGACGCCGTTATCACCTTCCCGGTAATAACGGTATATATAGGCACCACACTCCGCGACAGAATGACTTGGATACTAGTGGTAAAGATATCTATGTGGGTACAACATACCTCCAGTCGAGTGCCTGAAACCTAATGTAATCGCAGTTACCCTATCTAAGTTATGATAAACGCGAGTGTGAGGTAGACGTACGGAGCAAGACAGTTAAAGTAAATATATCCCCCCAACTCCCGGCCTTTTCGGGGAAAATTGTGGACCATCTGAACATTCTTTACAGCGTGTGCTACCGCCTACGACCCCCCATGATCGACGCACATTGGATCAGTACGGCAACCCGGGCTCTATGAACCCAATCCGTCGAGACGAGGACCAAGTCGTCCTCAAACACAGCGTGTGGGAAAGCTCTGGAAAGCCGGTGTTGTCGAGCTCGGGGACGATGGCTCAGACCCCTCGGACATGGAGATCGTATTTTCGCAGGCCACGGCCGCCAAGTCCCGTCTTACCGATGAACGGAAAGTTGCTCATGGTCCATACGCTGTGGTGCTGGGCCGACTCAGGTGAGCGAGAAGCCGATATTTTATGTTCGCGTCTAATTTATGCTACTCATAGAGACAATTATTACCGCCTGCCCTGAATCCGCTTCCTATAAGCCCGGAAAAGCTGATCTTTATGGAGTAATTAAGGAGAAGATAGCACTCACTCGCCGCGAATTCTCGACCACCGACGAATTTTTCGATTTCATCGTCACACAAGCGGTGTCTCTACTGCTCGAGACAGCTCCCACTGATCTCGACGTATTCAATATATTTCGAGACTATTTTAGCAAATATGTAAGTGGCTGATGAAATTCTTGTTATAAGAGATCTACCGGACAGAGATGAATTTAACAACAAGGATAGTCTGATACAATAACGAGACATATTCGAAAATTTATCTCCGACCAAGGCGAAGATCCCCAACTGACAAACAGTGGCCACGGGAACAGCAAGAAGCAAGATGACCGTAGCGCCGAGCTCTTCCACGGATACTTAGAGATGCTAGATGTTGAAGACGAAATTAAAATTCTCCTCAAACTTTTTGATCAACAGATCCAGACCATGAAAGCGCTTTCTGACACCGGCTCCGGAGGCTTTTCTGATGCTATCCAGAAGGTAGTGAAATACAAGGGACAAGCATTGGATATCGAAAATGCGTGCCGATCTGGTCTTGAGACGGTCAGTTATTGGATCTCTATTCTTTAGCTATCCGCCTACTTCGGATTGCTAACACCACGTTCTCGTAGTTCAAGAACTTGTTCGACATGAAGACGACGCAAGCTAGTCTTGACGAGGCATATTACGCCCGCAGCTCAAGTAAGACACTCATGGTCTTCACTATCGTCACCGTCGTCTTTGTAAGTCTAGACTCTAGTTTAACCAATGATCCAAGCTTCTATCTTCCCGTTAAGGAAGTTATGCATCCCTTCTTACACTTTAGCATACCTAATATACCCCAAAGATAGCTATTATTAACCCTGGTTGTCCATTATACAGTCGCCCCTCTCCTTTTTCACGTCTTTCTTCGGCATGAACTCTCGAGAATGGAGTGGAGACGCAACGAACCCCTCTTTGAAAGAAATTATACCCATTGTTTTCCTTCTTTCGGCGTTACTGGTCTGTATCGCGCTGTTCTATGGGTTTGAGGGTTTCCGCGCTTCTCTCGCGGTACCGTTCGAGGGTCGAAGGAACAGGAACAGAATCATTGACCTAGAGCGTTTCCAAACTGTCACACGTACACCGGTTGAAAAGAGCTGAATAGGCCGTGGCACTTGATATTACGGGTAGTTGAATACAGCATCAGGCAAGGTAACCGGAGGTCTTAGGTTGTAAAAGCGAGGAAACCAGAGGTTGGAGGTTCAAAGTGAGAGTCTTAGACACTTGCCTAGAGAGGGAATACCTAGCGAAGGACGTGTGGCTATTCAGAGCATTAGAACTAAGACAACTCTCTCGCGAATGGCTAGGAGATAGATTTACACAGGTCACCTTGACTCCATAGTTAACTATCGTATGAATAGAAGACCACCCTTCCAAGCCCTCTATAGGAGCCCTTGTTACATCGAGTCAGTTTAGTTACTTCAGTTAAGTTCGTTGAATCCAAGTGTATTTTAGTTGACGATTAAGTTTCTAATTTAGGGAGTCATTTAGGTATAATACTTGGATGCATAGACGTAGTCTCCTCCCTTTTATGAGAAATGCGCTAAACATCCGTATTACTCCTATTCCACTCCCACTTCAATTGTAGCAGATAACCCACCAATGTATATATAGTAAGGCGAGAAGGGTACAAATGATGGATAATTCGTGTGCAGACGAAGTGATGACCATCTCATGCAGGGCCAACCTACTTGTAACTTGCGAGCTTGGGTGACTGACGGGAACTATGAATGACAGGCAGAGAAGAGTCATTGGTTTTCTCGGGTTGATCAACTAGCTTGGAAGGAAGAGGTAATCATATATTGTCAAGTACTTAAGTAATATTGCCTTCCTTACCTTATTGTTCGCTGCAAGTTCTCTAGCAGTGTGCTATGGGCTTTGCAGCTGGTGGCAGTCGATATCTACAGTGCCTAAGGTTAAGTACCTACCAGGTACCTGAAGGGTGCCAAGGAGCCTGTCTCGGGTCCTCCCGTCGGGGTTTACACGACCCCTGAGATACAGCGGGCCCCCTCAGGCCTGCAGTAGATCGTCCATAATACAAGTATGTACTTAATTCCAACCAGGTAACTATTTCTAGGTACAGAATCAACTCCTACATCGAGATGCGGTGGCCCAGTCAAACACACGTCACATATAAACCGCACTCGCACTGCACTGCATTGACGGGAGATCCCCTTTATGACTTTCGCATCCCGTACTTGTCCTCAACATTTTCGTCGTCGCTTGCTGTTGGACATTGGAACACACTATTGGTTGCGCACAATAGGTCACTCTAGTCTCTGCCGGTCGTCCACCAGGTCCCGGTACGCGCCGACGTACAATGTCTGCAAGAATACAATGCAAGAGGCATGTTTCCGGCGATCAAAAGATATGGGGTGATCACCGATAGGCTCAATTGATCGGTCCTGATAAAAAGAAATGACTTCCAAGCGGAAGCGTCGTTAGACCAACAACCTTATCACCACCGGACGCGTGGTATCGCTCCCATCTTTGTCAAGCAAGCCACATGTCGACGAGGTGAACTGGCATCAACGAGGCGCTTGGTTGTCCTCCATTCTCGGTTGAATCCTCGATTCTTTCACACAAGGCGGCACACCGCAGAAATGCCGGGGAGCCGCTTTGTCTTTGTCCGCTGCGTGTCTTGGGTGGGCTCCGTGGATATCCACCCTCTTCCAGCATGGGCTTCCCGTCTAGTCGGAGCGTTTTGTCATGGCGACATTTGGATTCTGGGACGCCTTGACGTTGATTCTTTGACTCACGAGGCGATATCCCTTTCTTTCACCTCTTTGCGATAAGAGGTCCCGGGCGAAGAACGTTTGCGTTTGCACGACTCCCAGACCCTTCATATCATGAGATCCAACGCTGTCTATTAGACCGACCTCTAGCTGCGTAACTAACACACGGTAGTACGTCGTACTTGATATTGGCTAGGATCAGAACAACCTCACCTCTAATAGGTACTCTTGTTATACTCTGACACTCCAATGACGAACCATGCGAATCCGCAAAGGCGGCCTAATCTTGCGCCTCTATGGACTAATTACGAGGGCCTGAGCCGTCTCCCATCGACGGCTTTTCGCGCTGCGCAGGCCCCCCTGCTATCACCATCCCCCATGTCTCCAACCACTATCCCAAGCCCACTGTATGCGACCCCCCTTGATGGATTGACGCGGAAAAGGGATCGAGCCTTGATGGATAGCCTCGGTCACAAGCTCAGCCCATCAAGTGTATCCAGTCCCAAGTCGCTCACGTCTGCCACGTCTGCCGAAGGACAGTCACCATTGGTGTCAAAGCTGGAAGAGGTCAGTTTGCATCTCACGACGTCTGGTTCTCCCACATCTGCGCAAGGAGACTCCGGGGAAGGGCTGGCACGGCGCGAGCCTGGAACTCGAGACGCATCTGGGAGCGCAACAATAGCCAACGCCTTTGTCATCGCCCGTTCAATACGGCGTCAGAATAGCCCCACCACAAGAGCATCGCGTCCATTCTGGGAGGAAGATTCTCCCAGTTCAAAGTCACCTCGTCGACTGACACTCCGGGCCATCATCAGACCCAAGGCTTCGGGAAGACAAACCTTTCTGATTCAACGCAACCTGAATATTGAGGAGCTCCAGGCGACAGCTTCGATAAGCGCTTCTTCGAAATCTCATAAAAACGTGTCGCCGTCCAAGGCCGGTCGCAAGCCTTTGCCAGTCCCTGCAAAGTGGTCATCGAGTAACAGACGCCTAAGCAATGGACTGCCTGCGCTGCCACAATTGGAGCGATCCTCTAAGATTGTTTCCCACTCTACGGACTATGAAAAACTGATTCGCGACCCGAAAACCGTTCCTATACGTAGGTGTCACTTTATATCATCTACCCAGTGTCACTCACTACTCAGTTACGACCATACACTCTCAGTTCTATTTTTATATTATATATTATTTCCCCACATTCTTAACAACTTTAAATATGCCGCTGGCTCTTGGCTTTGAAAGCTGACTCCCCATCACAGACACCCAATATGCCTTGACTTATCTTCCCGCACTTGCTACACTGCTCACCTCGGGCCATGTACGTAGCGGCGATATCATTTATCTTCCCGTACCTCACGCAGAGTCTTGGCCCCAAACAGTTCGCTATGTCTACACAGGTGAAGGTGAACTGACCGGCGCCATGCGAGAAAATATTGTCTATTTAGGCGGAGTGGTGTAATGATGGGGATGCATGTTAGCTAGTTCGCAAAATACTCTTGGGTTATCGTCATCGAATAGTGCCCATATGGTAATTAAAATTTAATAGTATCGTCAAATCTGTACTTACTGTGTGTTATTTGTAGCTTAGTGATGTCTTAACCATTACTTACACCTCCACCTCGCTCGAGGTCAAGCTTCCATTGTCAAAATTTGCATCGGATTTCTTAACAACAACTAGCGAGCTCAAATTACCGACATGTCAACTCTTTCAATTTGCCTAGTGTCTAACCGTGGGCTCTTCTCTGAAGGCCACAGAGAAATCTATGCTCATAACTATGCCACGCTCAGTACCGAGTGACGCAGCACTTATATCACCTTATGATCGCAACCCAGGCTAAAAGGACCCGACAAGTAGACTAACCGAAGTTCAAATAGATAACCATATGCTATGGAAAACGAAGAGTATCGTTACAAAATATGAATAGGTACCTAGGCAACAAAAAAAAATATGGCCAACGTAGACGTTCCTCAATAGGTAGGTAGGTAAAAGTCCTGCGACCCGCTAAGCACTTCCCACGTGAGCTAGACAGTGGCCACTTTGACAAGTCCATGACTTGACAGCGGCGAGGTCACGGTTCGCGATTGAGACAGCGGAATGAAAACGGCCTCTATACCGGCCGGCTACATTCGGCCTGCTCAAGCTGTCTACTTACTTACGTTGGCCAGGCGTTCCTCACCGGCCCGAACCGAGTCAGAGAGGCACGCCCACATTCCGATATGCCGTCTTATCGACTACTAAGCTTCAACGATGGCGAGAGCCGCCTGCGCTATCAACGGAATCTCCAGACTCTGTAGAAACCATCATTCTTTCGAGGAAGATCTGCAGTAGCATGACCCGTCCCGCCAGACCACTTCATTGGGCGATAAGACTTTGCGTGAGCGGCTGCCGCACCGATTCTCACTTGCGGTCGTCCTCCCCGCTACCCGGTTGGTTCCATTGCCTTGTTTTTGCGCCGTTGCAGTTTATGCGGGCTCATTGACGTGATGTGGACTAACCACTAACCGGGTTACAGATGGGGTGATGAGCGCGAAGGGGGGGGGGGGGGCTCTCGAATGGGGGACATGGGTCGAGGGTGGGCATAGTGTGAGGGATATATCATATACTTATTAATCCGGGACGCGCGAGCGCCCCCCCAAACGATCTTGGACGAAAGACATATACCGATTCCCCGGAGTGAACGATCGGAACAGCATCCAGTAGCAGGGCCTTCCCCAGAGTCTTTTCGCTTGGCGACGGGCCCTCAAAGCTTATTTCAACCACCGTCACCATCTCGACCGCCGGAGGCGTCGCTTGGTATTCTTGGTGTTTCTGGGGGGCTCGCCTTGGTATTCTTGGCGCGGTTCCTCCCCATGTCTTGGGAGGATGACGGGGCCATGTTGGATGCAACATGCGTTGGGCGACTAGCTGTAGCCGGATAATGGGGGTTGTCCTTCTCTGAGTGCCGATAAGAACGATATATCTCGCGATACGACCTTCCCCTTTCGACTGGCGCCTCCAGAGACGGCTCGACGCCTCTGAGGATAAGCTACCGGTGTTAGCTACCGTGTATGTTATGCATACTCGTCACGGCTCAACTAATTTCTCTTCGCAACTACCAAGGGCCAGAGATCGCCGAATCATATCTCTGCTCAGACTTCCTCGTCGGCCGTTTTGCTCGAAGGGGTTAGGGACATCCCACTCTTGCAACCCCCGAAGCTTCGACGCATCGCCTGCCCAACGGGTCCGATATATCTTCTCGGAAGGTGGTCAAGATATACTCTTCACGTGCTACGCGTCGAGTCCGCAATCTCGCGCCGTGCCACGATCGTAAGGAGACGAAGCTGAGCGGGGATGCCGCCGAGGGTGCGCGAAGGCAGCGCCAGCTGGCCATCCTGGACCGGGTATCAGCTACATGAGAATTCGCGTCCTCGAGGTCTCGAGATCGTGATGATCATGTCTATAAAGAGGCTATCTTACGGCCTTGCGATGTTGATCTGTTGATCTTTTCTACATCTTCAGCTTGCTTGTCCGAAGCCCTATCGTGATCTCGCTAATCATCTGCGCTGCTACTCCTTGCTCTGCCCGTCCCCCTAGCCCCAGGCCCCCCCAACACACGATGAAGACCTTCGTCCTAGCTGCCGGCGCCCTTCTCGCCACTAGTGCCCTCGCCGCCCCCGGCACCGCCGCTCGCTGGGCCAACCACGCCGCACGGCGGGCCGGGCGGCGCTCGGGCTTCCGGCTCCCCGCCGAGGAGGACGGCGTCATCGCCGAGGTCAACGGGACGACCAAGCACGTCGAGTACTCGAGCAACTGGGCCGGCGCAGTGCTGAGCAGCTCCGGCTTCACCTCCGTCGTCGGCACCATCACCGTGCCCACGCCCAAAGGCTCCGGCAAGTCCGCCTCGGCCTCGGCCTGGGTCGGCATCGACGGCGACACCTGCGGCACCGCCATCCTCCAGACCGGCCTCGACTTCTCCGTCTCCGCCTCGGGCGCCGTCTCCTACGACGCCTGGTACGAGTGGTACCCCGACTACGCCTACGACTTCACCGGCTTCTCGGTCAAGGCTGGCGACCAGATCAAGATCACGGTGGTACGTCTTACGCAAATAATAAAGGGGTTTGAACAACCCCCCCCCCCCCCCCCCCCCCACCCCCCCCAAATCTCCCCCAACACCCGCCTTAAGCGGTAATAAAAACCACTAACCCACGGGACGTGCCACACAGACCGCCTCGTCCAAGAGCGCCGGCGTGGCCACGCTCCAGAACCTCAGCACGGGCAAGAGCGTCTCGCACTCGTTCAGCAACGAGCGGAACCAGCTCTGCGAGTACGACGCCGAGTGGATCGTCGAGGACTACGAGTCGGGCGGCGCCCTCGTCACCTTCGCCGACTTCGACGCCGTCACCTTCACCGGCGCCTCGGCCGTCAAGAGCGGCTCCGCCGTCGGCGTCACCGGTGCCAGTATCCTCGACATCAAGCAGGGCAGCTCCGTGCTCACCGACTGCAGCACCTCGGGCAGCAGCACCGTCACCTGCAAGTACGTCTGAGTTGTCAACTTGTTGTTTTCTTGAGAGAGGGGGGGGGGGGGGGGGGAGAACCGGTGGCTTCTGTGCTTCATGAAAGGGGCTGAGATGGCGTCCTTTTTAAAGCGGGCGATCGTAACGGGGGTTGGTATAGTAGCTTGGATAGGGTTGAGCTTAGGTATAGTATTTTGGCATTTTACATATCGAGGTGATTCATATCGAAGAACTATGTGTGGACAATTGAACTTTGGCGAGCACAGTAAATATACGCCCGACCTTGAAATCGGTTCGCGTATACCTACATGATGTTCTACACTCACTCTATGGGCGTCTTGTAGAAAGGATAGTGGCATCATGCGCGTGTCGTACTCGCAGGACGAGGTTTTATTTGATAGAGACACGGAATCTCAAACCAATAACATATTTTCTTATTATGATATCCCTTCAACGCCGCGCCAATGCCTTCCATTCTCATTAGGCCGTATAATACATTGTAGCTTTAAACCGGAGCCTTGTGATATGTTCATCCTTAACCCCTGCCCGTTGTCATGATTATTCTATATACGCTGGTGCATCACGCGAGCCGTCACCGACTCCTCCTTTCAGCTTCGTACAATTCTTTTTTTATGTCCATGAACATGCTTTCAATCGTGTACACATCTTCCCGAGACAGTGTCGCTGTTCGTAGTCCTTCAAGACCGTCTCTCAGGGAAGTCGTAATCCGCTCCACTATTGAACGCTCCATGTGTGATGTTATGCTAGGGCCTGTGTTGTTTGGTGCATCGGATGCTAGCGCTTTGCTCTTTGATTCTTCTGTATGCCGAGTACCAATTTCAAGTTCGCCTGAAATAGAGGATTCGGAGACATCGTCATCTGTAAAGTGTGCGCGATTATCTGCCTCGGATTGCTGTGATGCTTCTGTGATTAACTGAAGATTCACTGCGGCAGTGTCTGAATCCATGCCATCCTCATCCAAAAGCAGGGGCTCGATAGATGATTGGTCAATAGGATTACAAGAGAGGTCAGGCGAAACTTGCAGTGGTGTAATCGATACTTCGCCATCAAGCTCCTCATCATTCATGGTTACAATATCTTCAACTGGCGGTGTATCCAATGCAGGAGACAGCTGCTCGGAACCGGCCGGTGGTACTTGACTATTCCTTATTTCGTCGGCGTTCTTTCCGTCTGGTGGAATATTACGCCTGCGCCTCTTGCTGTTATTTTTCTGCTTCCTGTCGAGCCCTCGTTTCCGCTTCTTGAATCTCTTTTCCGATGATTGTGAGCCATCAGTATCGATAGAAGATGAAGCGATGGATGTTAATGATAGGCTATTATCACGCTCGCCTAACCATGTTTGTTTTCGTTCAAGTCCAGCGTCGACGGTAATACACTCCATGGTATCTTTATCTTTCTGCGCTTTCTCGGGAGAGTTCGCGTCGTAGTCAGGGAGAGGGTCACACTTCCTAGAGTCAAGTTCAATGACAAGACGGGCCATGCTGCGTTCTTCCCCGTCGCTCATCTCAAATGAATGATCTTTAAACTCAGACTCAGCCTCCCGAATATAGTTGGCTCGTACTGTCTCGTTGTGGCGAGTCAGATGTCCCTTCTCCAACGGACTGACTATTGCATCAGCGGATATATAGTCATCTGACGTCGGTGTCCCATTGTTTGTTGACGGATACATAGTGGACAATGTCCCCGGTTGCCGAATTATCGATTCAGTCATGGATTCGCCTCGGGCCTCCTCCCGTAACGAACCAGTTGGCATGACAGAAGGCATGATTGTGACAGGATCATGCGCACCGAGGCCATTTTGCTGGTTTGACGCAGATTTTAGAAGAAGAGTTTCATCGTTTTTCAGGCATGCTGTCTGCTCGCCTTGAGGCACTGGTACAGTCTTTGGGACCGGCGAACCGGATATTGGCGAGGATGACATTGGCATGTCATCTAGCATGCGAGTATCCCGCGAGTGCGTTTTCATCTCAGGAAGCAAGTTCCGTCTCGGAAAGTCGGGTGGGGACGAAGGAACATCGTCAGTCATTTCATGGTCTTCGTCGATCATTACCTGCTGACCTCGCCGGGGCGTTGGTGTGGAAGAGACGTAGTCATAGTTACGAGTAGCTTTGGGAGTCGCAGATCTATCGACCACAGGCGACGGGAGTATGTTTATTCGCTGTGGGGATGATGGGCGAGAGCTGGTGACCGATTTCGCCTGGTTCTTCTCTGGACTAGATCGAATGGACGGAAATAGCGTGGCATTCTCCAGCTGTCGTTCGCGAACCTCCTTCTGCCGATCGGTTAAAATTTGCGATTCAGGGGCTTCCCGTGACGGTGAAGGTTCCTCGATGGGGGCAAATTGAATTTGCGAATCGTCATGACGTAGTTTCGAGGCCCTGTTGCGCCTAGCGGATCTAGTTGACTTCGCTGACCTTGAACGAGAACGGGTATGCCGATCTCCAGACTTGTTATGACTGGATTGTAGCATCTTGTTTGACTTGGGAGTTTCCAGACGGTCGGAAGACGAGAACGGCTTCAGTATAGAGCCCGAGATTTGACCTGGTTTGCCCGAAGAAACCGTGACATTTAAGTCATCTTGAGATTCTATAAATATAGGTGCCGGGGTACCGGTACCAACAGCTAAAACGTCTAGACCGGGTAGCGTAATATCAACATACGGCCGGAGAGAAAGTAGCACGTCTTTCAACGTCTCTGGATACTGAATCTCACTAGCGTTCTCGAAGCTTTGATTCCACAAAAGGACGGCAGCATTGACAACGCGTCGATGTTTAGACCTGAATGCACAGCATAGCAGCTGCTCAATAGCATCAAGCTGGAATTGCTCGAGGGTTGTTTCCGAGAAAAGTGCGCAAACTCGGCTCCACAATGATTGGACCTGCGCCTTGTTAGTAATGTCCAACACGGGCTGCTAGGGGGTTTAATTTCTAACATACCGCTTCGGCTAATGTTGGGCGTTGTTTACTGCTATACTGCTCGTTCGTGTCCTGAATCCAAGGGCCTAGGCCTTGCTGCAGCTGTACAAGAGATTTGAAGACGAGGACTGGGTTTGATCTTGACAGAAATTGAGAAGTCTCTGTAATGAGGCATAAAATGACATCTTCGTCTAGGTTATCCAGATTGATGTAGGACGCCTCCAGGAGACGCGTAATAAGTCGATAGAGATTATCGAACGGATCGAACGACGGTGACCTAAGGCCAGCTACTGAGGTTCCCCAGAGACGTCGCTTAGCAGCATCAAGCGCCGGCCTGTCCCGGGGTTGCTTCGCATTGCGTATTAACTGCACCCCGCATTTGTATAGATTGAAATTTATCGAGTCCGCTTCTTTACTTAAACTCTCCAAAACGGCCTTGGCTAGCGGCTCAATGACTGCAATGGCGCATCCAGCCTCACCACTAATCTCCGTGGCTTGGCCAACCACGGAGTCAAAGAGAGATAGCCACCGAGGCCAGGGCAGATTCTGTGTTTGGCTTATTCCTTTCTCAAGGTGTTTGACTATCTCACGGAATACGTGCCCAATCGGGGATTGGCTCATAGAATCAGCCGACGAGTTACTAGACTGGCTATAGTCCTCGGGTATTGATAGGACTTCGGCAATAAAGACCCATGGGGCACAATTCACAGGGCCCTCTAGTGCTGCAGTTTGCATCAACTCCTGAGCTAGGTCCCTTTTACTCTGAGACGACCGATTGAGCAGAAAGGGGTCAAAAACAGCCTTGAACAAACTGTAAACCTCTTCCCCGTCATCAATGCCAGGTGGTAACAAGGAAAGTATCGAGAAGATGTGATGGAGTGCCGATCGTGTAGGGCCATGACCTTTCCCAGTACGATGCGAGGGGGTAGCTGCTGGAACTAAAGTATTTTGCTTGCTCATGGAAAGAAGCTTTTCTGTAAAGGGCAGGTGGCCGATTGAGAGGACCATAGTAGTGAGATAGGCTTCTGTCGCTTTGAGGAATGACCGTTGCAGGCCAGCAGAGGTTGCTGTCCATTTCTCCAGACCAGCAGCCCAAATCTTCATCAGCAGGCTCAACGCGTTCCCAAGAAAGGCTGCTGTGTCAACTGAAACCTTTACTTCTTTTGACCCGGCAGTCGCAACAGCGCCGATAAGAGCCTTCCAAAGGTTCGAGGAGCTAGATGCCGGATCGGCAAGTTCCGAGAACGACTTGACGAGGATAGGCTCCACGACCGAAATGACTCGGTTGGCATTTCGTCTGATCCATTTAGGATCTATGGCAGGAAGCTCGCTAGGTTTGGCCATTGTGTTCTCCGCAATGCGGTCTTCTTTCCATATTCGCGCACTTGAAGAATCGAAGAGACCAGATAAGATATTGGCAGCCTGGGAGATGTTGTCCTGTGAGGTATTTGGTTGCTTCTCCACAGTTTCAGGGAAAGCCAGTGTTTGAATCAGAGTACGAACACAAGCATCCCAGTATTGATCAACATGATTAGGGCTAGAATTGGGCTTGAAAGCGTAGTAGTAAAGGTTGCAGAGCCCACCAATAACGACTTTGCGCAGCTCATCGGGCTGTTTACCTCTTCGCCTCAACTGGTTAAAGGGTTGGCATAAAGTGCCGATAGTCTTGGAGAATGAGGGCTCGTGCAAATGGAGCGCATAAACTAGGCGATTCCATGCGTAGTTTGCCTCCACCTTAGTTTGATAATCTCCGCTGTTGAAGCACCGTTGAATGATCTCCAGCCATGGCTCAAAAAATTCCCAGCGGTTTATTGGGCACCTCAACAACAGAACAATGACGCTCCAGACCTGAGGTACAGCAGCCATATCTGACTTCTCCTTAGTCATGGCAGTGAGTCTTTGCATATAGAAATTGACGTAGCAGTTTTCGTCGTCAGGCCGTTTGAGATACTCCATCACCTTCTTCGGGAATTGTTTCTCCTTGGCCACGGTAAAGCTGGCTTCTAGACCCAGGTCTATCGCTGCAGAACGTATCTCTTTCATAGTACTAAGCATATCCGTAAACAGGTCCATAAGCCACTCGGAATGGGATACCATGTGAATTGTCGACTGCTTGATCAGTTTTCGGTATATAAGAATGCGAGACATGATGATGCTCTTTCCTTTGAGGTGGTTCTCGATACCGCGAAGCGCAGCAACAAGCCGGCCAACACGATCGGCTGTCATGACTTTGGGCGGGAAATCCTGAAACACAACAACTTGCATCATATGTCGAACAACGTCCTTGGGCATTGCGGGGTCTTCGAATGACCTGATGCAGTGGTCTATAATGAAAACCCCGAAGTCCGAGGTCACCGCCTTCGCAATAGCAGGGAAGTGCAAGAAAGTGCTGAGTAAAGTGAGAGAGTGCTTGACAAGCGACGAATCGAGGGCACCGTTTTTGTCCTTGGAGGTAACATCACGCTGAATGAACTGCATGAACAAGCTCATTTTGCTCTGCAAAGCGATACGATCAGGGAGGTTGGTCGACGCCCTCAGGGCGCGCACAAGCATTGTGTAAGCATCAACCTTGGAGTCGCGGTCATTGCCGGCCAGCTGCTTGATGGTAGATTCCAGCATCGTCGCCAAGGTGATAGCACTGCCTGGCTTGCCGTAGCCGGCGGAGGGGTCTAAGGGATTGGGGGCGTTCGGACTCGATGTGGGCTTGAGGATGGACTTGAGCGGTTTGGACGGGCCGATAGATGACGGGACGGAGAGTGGCGTAGACTGCGTGTGTGCATTCTCCTTGCCCGTGGTTGTAGGGGGGTCGCAATATTCGGCCTGAACTGTGAACTCGACCCGTTTCGTAGATCGTCTCGAACTTGCGTTGGTCGAGAACGCCGAGTCAGGCGAGTGGCTCGGAGGCGTCTGCAGTGCGAGGCGCGAGGCGATAGGATGTCGATCTAGGACCAGCTTCGGATCGAGATCGGTCTGGCGTTCTCTGGGTGGTGTCGGCGGTCTTGCCAGCAGTGTGTCGGGGACCCCTGATGCCGCTGCTTCTGGTGATACCATGACTGCAAGCCAGCCGCTCCAAGACTTGCCTGCCCACCGCGAGAACAATGACCGGACAGCTCGGCCGTCATGGGTCGGGCGTAGTTGAGTTGTCAATGACAGGGCCGCAGATAACACGGGTGCCAACTGAGGAGCAGGTACTCGACCAGAGCCACGAGAAACCCGCACGGCAATCCACAAGGGAAAAACAGAAGGCAACAACAAAGGTCTGACGATGGTAATGATGTCTCCCCTCGGCAGCCTTGGAGAGACTGAGACAGCTTAAAGCGGTGGCGCGGGCTGGTAGTGAGTGCTTGATCCAAGACAGGACTATACGGGACTATACAGGACCGAGGGCCGTACGGACTGGTCCCAGTGCACTGACAAGAACTGTGGGGGGCGCGAACGAGAAACGCGCGACATGGATCCCGGTCCACGCGGTGCGACGGGTCGCGACGCGCTTTAACGGGGCTGTCCGCTAAAGTGGTTTTCCCGTCCTCTTTTGGTTAGGAGAGCGGGGGGGTATGGCCCGTGCACGCTCAAAGGTCTGTGGGGCCGGGGTGCAGAGGAGCTGCCCTCGTACTCGGTACATGACATATCAACGTGCTCCGTACCGTCTCATTGTACGGATAGCGGATATCAAACAGTGCTCCTCGACGCGATTAGGTATCACGACGGGTACCTGACTGTTTGTCTATTTATAGGCATTGCCACGGCCGCACCGCCCATTAAAATTTTGTCGTTTCGGTGACGGCTCCGCCAACTACCTAACCTGGAACATACACTAGTTGTAGGTACATTCTATCAAGAAACTACCAGCAGACAGCCATCCACCAGTTTGCAGTTTGGGAAACTAAGAGGTAGGTAGGTGTCTAACTACTGGAAGTAGGTAGGCTCTCCCTCCAATCTGAGCATTCTTCCAAGTCTTGGTTTACCTGTTCCTGCGGCACGGGTACACTAGGTAGCTCATTGAGCTGCCCTTGCCAGTGTTCTCGTCATATCCCATACTACCGCCATCCACCCCTGCACCTGCGAAGTTCCAATTAGCCCCCAAAACATCCCCTTTTGATAAAGCCACCAGTCCCCCATTGCCTTTTCACGACCACTTCGTACTGCTTCACCTTTAGGAGTCCCGCTCACAACCATCAAGCAGTCTTAGCTCTCCCGATCCAGGTTCTTCGCGCAGATTCTAACTCTCCAGCAATTACTATAGCTGTCTTGCACGTGACCAAAGCCTATTCACCATGGCCGCCAATCCTCACCTATCCCAGGCAGCTATGCCATCAGGACCAGGTGAGCTATACCGTGACCAGCATCCCCAGGCCCTATTGACGAATGTGGTCTCAGAAAAACTATCCGCTGTAACTAGCTTAGTCGAGAAGTTATCACTAGACCTGAAGTCAAGCAGCCTGCTTCCACAACGTAAGACACGCGTTCATACCACTACCGTAGGCTTATCTAATCCTTCGGCGTGATAGAGAGAGATGAGGCTTTAGAGGAACTAAAGATATATGGCCGGGATCCCCGTAACGCAGACCCGATATTTACGAAAGAGGTGAGTCGGGGCTTTATGAAAAGAGATTACTGTTGTTGACGAGCTACAGGGAGTCGAGATGCTCAGCAGATATGCATTCGACACCCCTTCCAATACAACATCAAGGGCCGCGCTTCGCTGTTTATGTAATACGCTCTTGCTCAATAAAGAGTGCCGGCAAATATTCGTAGATCTAGGCTTTGAGGCCAAGATCTGCAATAAGCTCGACAGTGATAGTTTCGATGACGAGTTCCTTGTTTCGAGGATAGTTTTTCTCACAACGTACGATACCAACATCAATCTCGAGAAACTTGTTGACGAGTATCATCTTGCCGAGTCTCTCGTCAAGAACCTGGAACGCCACGCAAGGCACCACAGCGACGGGGGGCCGAGGACCGACCCCATGCAAGATATGGCCCTAACAGAGTCTCTGAAATTACTGTTTAACGTTACCTTCCACTGCAGGCAAAGGGCTTCAGCATTTACACAGGCGATACCTCACATCGTTACTGTATTGTGTAAAGGTTCCTTCCAAGTCGAGAAGCCACTCGATCCGCCCACAGGCCAATTGGTCAATGCGATGCTAAATCTAGAACTTGAGGCCGAAGAAATCCAGTCATCCCTGTATCCTCAGGCGAAGCCCACCCTCCTATCAGATCGTCTTATCGACATTCTTGAGAAATCAAAGTCTGTATACAAGGACGAGGAACTCGAAGCTATTGTAACACCCCTCATTGGTGCGATACGGGGATTATATGATTATGCTCCCCAAAATGTGCGGACCTCTATTCAGCAAAGACTATTGCCTGCCGAAGCCGACAGGACAGAAGTGCTAGGGCGTAGTACCTCATTGCCTTCGTGGCTTCTCCAGCACTCAACAAACCCTATAACGCCAAAGCTTCACGAAACGATATGCGATCTACTCTTCGAGCTCTCCGATAAAGACGCGTCCAAGCTAGTCGAAAACGTAGGGTATGGATTCGCCTCGGGATTACTTTACAACAAAAACATCCCCATGCCTCCAAACACCTCGGAGGCTTCCGGAAATGATGCCGCAAGTTCCAGTCGACCAGTTAATCCGATCACGGGGCAGTTCTTAGACTCGGAAAGACAGTCCGATTTGCCGGAGATGACTGAAGCTGAGAGAGAAAGAGAAGCCGAAAGGTTATTCGTACTCTTCCAGAGGTGAATTCCCCTCCCTCAATATGAGCACCAATAGACTTCTAATCCAACGTTGATTCAGGCTGCAAGCGAATGGTATGGTATCGGTGGAGAATCCGCTTCGGACAGCTGTGGAGGAGGGCCGGTTCGAAGAGTTACCAGACGACTTCGAGGAAGATGCCGATTAGTTGGTAGATAGCTATTGAAACGCGTTGTAACTTCCAACAGGCCGGGAATCAAGATATCAGAATGCCAGGTGACTAGTGAATTCGGTCAGGACTACCTAGTATCTGTGTCATGAACCCATTCGCATCGCATTCCACCGTCCTAACTCATAGTCTTGAGATGACATTATTCAAGATAACATTGTCTCAAGACTGCCTCATCATAAATCCGAGAGAAAGCAGAAACCGGTGTCAGGCCGGTGTCTGTGAAGCTTTTTCAAGGTTCCCCCCGTTTCTACCAAAGGCCATACTACTCGGGTAGCAACAAAACATCTCAGTAAGTAGGTACTTGCAATACTTGACTTGGAAGAGGTGCCTTCCTTACCTAGGTACCTAGTTACGTAGGTAAGGTACCTTGGTACCTTTAGTAGGTCAGTAATACCAGGTAGGTACCTCTGGTAACTCAGGTGCCCTCTACAGGTTCTGGCACTAGACCTACCCAGAAAGTACCTAGGTACCAAGCAGAGCAGCTTCCTGCTAATTTGAAGGTTCCTGCTACATCTTGTGCAGACGCAGACCCTGCACTCGCCTTGTCCGTTTCCACTCCAGCTGTTCATCCCACGCCATTCATAGCAGGTCCGAGAGTTTTCATCAACACCCAAATCTTTTCACCCCCCGACCTGCCTTTCTATTATTATTGTTGCACAAGTACACATTCAATAGGTGTTGAATGCGCGTGGCGTTGTTGCCGTTCAGCCAATCCCGTCTCAGTAACTCTACACTACCGACACGGCTCCGTGGACCGCGTCGTTGGACTCGAACCGTCAACCTTTACTTTCTGCACTCACAGCAGTTTGGCGGCTAATTCATCTACATACACAGTAGCTGATGCGAGGTACGCACCGCGACAAGCTGAACTCATAAACAAGCCTTAGTTAGACACTTCCTATACCTGCCGTGAACTTCTGCGGGCCGAATCATGGAGTCCCCTACTCAACGTCGTCGTTACTTGAAGCTCAATAGAGCAGCCAACGCCGATGATGACGACTTGATTCCTCGCATCCGCTCTGAGTAAGTGGCTACCTAGAATAGCTATCCGCTAACGTATAGCTAACCACTCTGTCTAGTCTTGACGATGGTAAGGCTAGACCCGAAGAAAAGCAAGAAAATCAGGGCACCGATGGCGACGCTAAAGAGGCCAGTGGCCTCGGGGGTTCGGACGCGCAGCCTACTTCCGATAACCAGAAAACTGGTGAGGAAGGCCAAGCCAACAAAGAAGATCAACCTCACAATGAAGAAGGTGACGGTACTGATGTTGGCGGATCAGTGCCTGTAAAAAGCGGCCAGTCCTCTAGCCGGAGGGCTCTTCCAGCGAACACCACGAAACCAGAACCCAACGACAGCCCGCTCAACTCGACTCCGCGTCGACGTGGCCGACCGTCCAAGAAGGATGCCATTGCTTCCAATGTGGCAAAGGCGTCTCCGATCAAGAGAAAGAGAGACGCCGCGGGGAGCGGTCTCCGAAGGTCTTCAAGAGCTGCGGCTGAGTCTGCTACCCAACAGATCACTGAGCAAAGCGTATGTTCATCTCTTATGACCCAAAGAACCGCAATACACTAACATAAGTGCTAAGAAGAAACGATCTGCCGCTTCAGTGACGCCAGTCACCCCGAGTCTAAAGAAGCCTGCTGTTAGCTCACGCAGCAAAGGCAAGAAAATAGCCACCAAGGAACCAAAAGCTCCCGAGTATGAAGTCGAGCTCATTATGGCGACGCGCAAGGCGGCCGGCGTTACTCAGTATTTGGTCAAGTGGAAGGACTTCCCTATCCGGGACAGCACGTGGGAACCTGCAGCGAACTTGACGCACTGTGCCAAGGCACTCGAGGAGTTCCGCGAAACCTAGGCGATACCACCGGAATACGAATTTGTAGTGGCACATTCAAGATCAAAAGGGGCTGATTGACATTCTCTAGGAAGATCTGGAAGTCGGGGTAAGAGTGATGAATGGGTTTGTGATGGTTTCGCTGCACAGGGTTGCGGGTATGGTCACGACGGTACCGAAATAATAGGTAGCCAGTCGAATCCCCCGTCTCCACGGACAATACCAATTCAGGAGAGGGCTCAACTTGCAGGATCCATAGCTACGCATAGCTGATCGGGCAAGAATGTATTCTCGCGCATAATGGAAATCTCTGCCATCGTAGTTATTTGTTGTGAACAGAGCTCCTAACCCAGGTAGATGCAGCAGCTTATGTAGGTACCTAAAGTAAGTCCCACCCACGCGCGGCCCCACAGGGTGCGGACCGCACCAAGGAAACGGTACCTGTTATGATTCGCTACTGCATGGAATGACCGAACAGCCTCGCCTGTTATTCCAAGTCAGCATACCCAAAACCGTGTTCATTTCCCAATTCGAGTTGGCTGGCCGTCTCCCACAACCCGATCCTCATTTCCTCACAGACTACGGGCGCAGCGCACCATCGTCCTAGCAATGGAGAGTCTTCGATCTGCTCTGCAGCCACTACAGCCGCTCACCCGCAGCCTACCGGCCCCGATCCGCGATCTCGGCGTGTCCATCATCGGCGAAACCTGCTACAAGACCCTGATTCTCGATCTCGACCCGACCGACTCGGAATGCCTCAAACTAGCCATCTCCAAGGGCCTGGGCATCGGTATCATCGGCGCCTCCTCCATCGTCAAGGTCCCGCAGATCCTCAAGCTCGTGCAGTCCAGGTCGGCCTCGGGCGTCAGCTTCCTCTCGTACCTCCTCGAAACCTCGTCGTACCTCATCACCCTCGCCTATAACATCCGCAACGGCTTCCCCTTCAGCACCTTTGGCGAGACGGCCCTGATACTGGGCCAAAATGTCATCATCACCGTCCTCGTCCTCAACTACAGCGGTCGCGCTAGCATGGCCGCGCTGCTCGTCGCCGCGCTGGCTGTAAGCTTCGTCACGCTCTTTAGCGGCAATATCCTCGATATGCAGACCCTCGGCTATCTGCAGGCCGGTGCCGGCGTACTCGGCGTAGCGAGCAAGATACCCCAGATTGCCGCCATCTTGCAGGAGGGCGGGACAGGCCAGCTCAGCGCTTTCACGGTAAGTACACTATAACACGGCCTCGGCGTTCCTGAGCCGAAAGCCGATTTGGCTTTTTTTTTTTTTGGTGGTATTGTCGGTTTTGCTGACACCCTTTTCTGACAGGTGTTCAACTATCTCGCCGGGTCGCTCTCGCGCATCTTCACGACGCTGCAGGAGGTGGACGACAAATTGATCTTGTACGGCTTTATTGCGGGGTTCACGTTGAACTGCGTCTTGGCGGCCCAAATGGTGTACTACTGGAATGCGCCCTCTGCGAAGGCCAAGGGGAAGATGAAGGCGGTGCCGGTCTCCGTCACAACACCGAGCTCGGGCGTGACCACTTCTGCCCAGACACCAAGAAGTACCAAAGGACCGACCACACGCCGTAGGGGTTAGATAGGTTCTATGTTTTACCAAATGCCAAGTATGCAGCGAACTAGGCTTAGCGCACTTGCCGCTTTTTCTCAGACTCGGCTCAGCCTACGGAGGTGCCCCGTGGGCATTTGTGCATTATTTATGCAAAGAGAAACGGTCTTCGAAACAGTTCTAGCAGGTTTTAACCGTTAACTAAACACAGTAAACGCTTTGTTATACCCATACAATCAGTTTTACGTTCATGCACCTTAATCCCGGGATAGCTTTTCAGGTTACGTACGTCCCAGAAAGACTCGACACACACGCCCACTTACATATACTTAATTAGTTAGACATAAATATGGAAATATTCTAAGAATGCTGCTTTCAGCTGACGACTAATACTCCTATTGAGACTATTGTGAAGCCGTATTTCACACCTGGCTTAAAGGTATTACCCGACGTTACATAAAACGCCATGTCATCCTTTCTTTCAGCCCCTAATCCTAATATCCGACCGCCGGTATCTAACCAACTGTGCGCGTGAAGTTGTCGGCGACCATGGCTTTCGGTCGGGCAGTCAGATATGCAGGGACGCAGGAAGATGGGCAGAGGGAGAGGCAATGATGGAGGCAGGGAGGCTGAGGCAGTCAGGCATGATCGGTTGGCTAGCTGCTTTGCTTGGTCCGCTGACGAGGTTGGTTGGGTTTTGAAGCCCACTCACGGCTACCTACCTACCTGCCTGCCCACCCTAACTGACTGACGAAATAATCCCCCCCCCCTCGGTAGGGCCTATTATTGAGATACTGGTAAAGGGTTCTCACGAAGTACTTCTCTATCATAGCCACGAGTATGATCCAATCGCCTCTTGTGATCTCCAGGTGTTGATGAACTGTATGTTATCTTGTGAGGATTTCAATCTATAGGTACTGATACTTCGGGTCACCGATTTGTGATATGTCAGAGCTGGGCTACAGGTAATAGAATCGGGATCGGACATGTTGTTGCCCGAAGGTCTCTGAAATATTCCTACAGACATGTCTGTAACCAAAAGTGATCTATAATCTCTCTTTTCGTCCTTCATTGTGGTATCACGATAGAAAGCCATCCAAGGGATAACAATTTTGAAATCAAAATGTCGTGACGGCTAACTTCAAGCTAAAAGACGACGAGATTGCTAATACAGTTTGAATCCTCCATTTACGTTCTTCTGAAAAAAGCCGCTTGGGTCATACATCTTTGCAACCCGTCGCAGTTCGTCTTTTCTTTCTTTTCCATATCCCCCGATAGGATCTTGCCAATGTCCAGCGTAGTTCAAATACTCGAACCGGGTGGCATTACCCGTTAGCCCCTGAAGAGCTTGAGCCAACCTTTTAACGCCAGACTCTATCGATTGAGATTCCTCCTCTTCCGACCAATAAAACGTAAGTAATGTCAACACTAACTTCTCCTGTGGTGTTGAGCTTGACGTGAAAGGTAATGAGTTTGGTGGGCTGTCTGCGGCCGGGGGTGGGGGGATGGATTGGAAAGTCAGAACTCCTGTGATATTCGGGTGGAAAGAAGCTAGTGAGGAGGTTGTGCTTTTCCACTCGGAATGGACCTTAGGTAGAATATCTGCGGAAATAGGAAAGCTAAAAGTAGCCCAAGTTGAGCTAATTGTATTCGATCAGTACTTCACCAAGCACAGACTGATTTATGGTTGGGGGGTTCTTTGGGCGACGTACTATGAATGCGTTGGCTGTAACTTCTCAAGCTCCAATGCAAAGTCTGACGTCTGTGAAACTCGCACAGTATTGGAGATTTGCGGTTGGATGTCAATGAAAGGGCGCAGGTTGCTTTCATTGACGCCCGACGTTGAATAGAATAGATTGTTGGTACTTGAAAACGATTTTTGGGCGCCGAAGTAGACGAATGTCTGCTCAATCTCGGAGAATGGGTCGTAGGGTCCCTGCTTGAATTCCCTAAAGGCGTATAATTGAGCTGCATCGGCTGACTCTGGATATTGAATCGCACCACCCCAGAATGCAGGCTGTGAGTACATCTTGAGATCAAAACGAGTCACAATGCCGAAGTTGTTTTGTCCGCCTTTGAGAGCACGGAACAGACGAGGGTTGGAAGTTGCATTAGCGTTGGTTATTGTCCCATTAGCAAGTACAACCTCCATGTTCTCGACATTGTCGCAAGAGAACCCGTATCGTGGAGAGAAGAATGATATACCGCCTGGAACAGTAAGTATCGTGAATGAACGTTATGGGGTTAAGGGTTACTTACCGCCTGTTATGAAGCCGCCTATACCTACTGAAGCGACTCTAGATCCAACAGTCGTGAGGTTAAGAGGATCCAAAAAGTCTGAAACATCGATCCAGAGCGTGCCAGTTCCCACAGAGACGGTGTCGGCGCTATGATCACGTATCTCTATCTGGTTCAGTCCCCGCAAGTCGATGGTCACCCCATTATTGATATTCGAGAATCCCCGGTTAGGCGAATGACCACCACTCCTTATAGCGACTTTCTCTGACCCGGATCCATACGAAGAGACCAATCTAATGATCTCGGCCACTTCATTGGCAGTACTCGGTGTGACAATGCAAGAAGGGTGCTGCTGCTGATTGAGAAAAAAGTAGGATGAAACGGACTGAGTATATCCGCCGTCGTTAGGGAATAGAACTTTGCCTGGAAAGATTGAGGAGAGATTGATACATGAACTTAATACGAGGGTTGGAAATAGCCAGGTTATAGTAACCAACGCAATGCAAAAAGACTCCTTCATTCTCAATTCAGTAGATGTGAATCTCAATTTCGGCTCAATGATAAAATGAACAGGTGTCTGGCCTATAGTTATTAAGGCTCCGTCGCTGAGCGCATCAACTGCGAATTATATCAATTACCGAATGATTCGGTCTCATATGCGTATTTATAGAAACACCAGAAAAAACGCGCAACTACTAACTCACATATGTAAGCGACATAACACGAAGTTTCTACTCGAAGGTGGCTACGAGCAACGATTGCGAGTTGACGGGGAGGCTCGGCGAGCCCTACTAAGGTAGCACCCGCCTTATTTTTAGATGATCACTACCTCTCAAGCAAGGTATTTATGCGATGCAAAATGAGTGATTCGGTAAACACTAGTGCTCACCGCACAGAGCGGCACCGAGGTGTGTGAACTCGGTACCAAGTTATCTGTCCCTAACAACAGTACCAGTGTTCGTCAGAGGACCCATCTCTTAGCGCCCATTCCGCTTCGCTCCTGTCACGGAAAAACGACGCCGTTAATACCGTGTTGGTATTAACGACTATACGCGACAGCTCCTAAACCATAAACAATACCTGTTGGTGCGCCGATGGCACAGTCGTTGCCGCTGCACGGTCCCTATACCGGCATTCTGTACCTACTGTCAGCGAATCAGGCTAACAGTCGAGTGCAGGGTGGGGGACGTTGGAGCTACCATCTAGATAAGTACATATCTCATACCTAGATACCTAGCTGATACAATCTGGGTGCAGCAGGCTGCCAGGCAGTATCCGTGCCACGCTCCTGCATACAGTACCTGCATGTACGCCTGTGTGCACTTGCTTGGCCTTAGCGGAATAGGTGCGGAGGGCAGAGTGGTATTTCGGAGTATTTTGTTGGTCTGGTTGTTTTGCAGGTCGGCGCCAACTTAGGTTGGGGCGTGGCACGGTTAGCTGTACCGGAAAGTGGTAGCGACCAACTGCAGGTTGCCGGCCCCTAGGTGATGTGACAATACACCAACAGCGGTTACCCCTCCTCGATACCGCTGGGCATTATCGTTATTTGTTATTCCAGCCTGAAATATTTTATGCGACAGCAGCCGCCTACTCTGACTACCTATACTTAAGTATGGTATACATGTAGGTACCTACAGATGTTGTTGGTTCCATCGTTGTACTAATTAGCAAAGATGCTGTGAATGCCAAGGACTCTAGACGAGGGTCTATAACCAGTCAGGGCAGAGGGATCAGCCCTTGACAAGGTTCGATTTAGATAATACAGATAGTACCATGAGAATGCACATGGTTCCTGAGAGGTATGTACCCAACGCTTGGAGCGCTGCATTGAGATTGCCGTCCGACAGAACGATTAATCACGAGAATTCTACTTTGATTCCCGAGGAAATCTGTGACTGCAAACTGCAACCTAATTGATGCTTTCTGGAGGCAGGTGAGAATATGAGCAAGCCTCAGCTATTCAGGTAATATCAATGAAGTCACCAAGTCTAATGTTTCTATGAATCACTGGGTTAAGAAAGTAGATAAACACTATTGATAAAAAGACAACAACTACAAGTAATAGCGTTCACTGCGTACAGAACGCGTGACCCCCCGTAGACAGCAGGTTATCGCTTTTCCTTCAGAACTAAGAATACATCTTGTCCTTTCAAGGGTAGACTTGCACCCGGACTCGGCTTGCTAGCATCCAGAATAGGGAAGTTGAGGGATTCGATGCCTCCTTTTCTTTTTCCGCCAACAGCCTTTCGAGTCATTTCAACGTTCATTTTCACGTCGAAAGTCGTCAGCACCTTGGCTACAGCATATCCTAGCGCGCGTTTGGCCAAGAAACGACCCGGGCATAAGGTATGGCCACCTCCAAATGGCCGATAGGACTTTGAAGAATACAGCTTAGGGTTATCAACAAAGCGATTGGGCCCGATGCTTAGGGGGTTCATGCCCCAGGTCGAGCGATCCGTATGTAGCTGGCGATAGGAGATCTGTGTTTTTTTAATCAGTTAGACACTGAGGTTTCAACGTAGTAGTTTGGATGATGTTCATACTAGGACTTTATTTCCGGGTTGAAGTGTCTTTCCCCCAATCTCAGTCGGCCCAGTGATATCACGAACTAGCGCGGTAGCAACAGTGAGTCGAAGCACTTCGCTAACTAGCGACTCTAATTGCGGGCACTTCTCTGAAAGATACGACTCGTCCAGGTGGCCATCTTGGACGGCTGGTTCGACTTCAGCAAGAATAGCTTCTGACAGAGACGGGTCGAATGCAAGGTACGACAATGTCCAAAAGGCAACTTTGTAGATATTCCCTAGGACGCTAAGCGACAAAGATTAGCTTGGTGCGCAAGAATTCGCAGGCAGCTGAGGGATGCATACGCCCAGAAATGCAGCATGAATACTCTTGCCATGTCTTCCTCGCTACAATCAACGTCAAGCATCATAGCTTCAATAGACTTCACGAAGTTGTTGCTATCACTTCGCTCATCGGCTGGGATGTTGAGGTATTTGACGAAAGTGTTAACAATATCGTCACGAGCTCGGAGCATGTCTCTGCTGATGATATCAGGCATCTGGAACATGTACTTCCAGTTCGTTCGCTCCCAGACCATGAAAGAATCCAGGAGATTAGGATTGACCTCCCATATCTTCTCCCCTAAGAACGAGGTCGCTGTTCCACGGAGAAATAGTTCTGTGCATAGTCGAAGAAGCGAGACGGTTACTCCATCTGCCGAGTTTTGAACAATTACAGGACTACTGCAATTTGAAACCGCCTTAACTGACTCATTTACTTTTGTGATCAGCCTTTTATGCAGAAGATCATCGAATAGTGCCCCTGGCTTAGTCTGACGCCGATGGTATTCGTTAACCATTATGGCAGGTGCCTGGGGCTGTGAAAGGTCAATATTGTGCTTAGCAGACTCGTCAAGTGTAAACATCTTATCGAAGCCGTCTTGTGATATTCCGATCCATCTGTACATATCCTTAATGATGTTGTGATATGAAATCGTGGTGGTGTTGCGATAGAGACCAGCGACATCGTCGGGAGAAGGACAAATGTAGATCCTAGCTCCGGCAATCCAGACGCTGTAGGGTTCCCTGCTGTAGTGGAAATAATGTCTGCCGGTTTTGAATTAGCTAACTGTGTGATGGAATAGATAATGGCCATCTCACCTTGCATTGTCTAGAGCCTTGTTGTAGTCTTTGAAAAACGAGGATATATGGCCTGCTCTATTCAGCTTGGGTTCAACACCACACAGTGATTTCATGAGCTACCGAGATCTGTAATGGTTAGTCTTAAGACCTTATGCGTCTGAACCTTTCTACACCTACAAGGTATCCAATAAGGAAGCTCCTTTGGCTCTGATGGATGAAGATAAGGCACAATGGTGAACCTCCAGAGCCTCCAGCATAGAAATGCCAGTAAGGGCCATAGGAGAACAGCAGTGCCGCGCGTTAGGAGCTCAGAGGCCCATCGTGAAGGAGCCAGAAGCATAGTTTGCAATGTGTTCTGAGCATACGCCGCCATGTTGGTGAAGAATGTATGGGATTGTATGCCGCCAGAGAGGATGATTCCTCGGTATGGACCATAACGCAAGAACCGCGGAATTCATTATCATCAGGTCACACTGCTAACAATATACACTAGAGCTTGGCAATGCCCACGCTATCACATGACACGAGACTATACATTACCTACTGTTAGGAACCATCCTACCTACCATGATGTTGTCCTGAAGACGACCGTTTCATTGTTGCGCGGAAGCATTTGTGATGATGACCGGGTCCACAACTGATGCATGGTACTTCATCGGTACCTATTACTTATGGACACTTCTGACTGTGTTAGAAGGTTGCATATGCAGGCTCTAGCTCGGCTTATTGTCATTCTTTGTAAATTTTGACTGCCGACTCCTCACCTGCGCAACTGCACCAGCTGAACCAGCTGAACCGGCTGAACCATCGCAGCCTACATATTTGGGTTACATTTCCCACGAGTAGGCTCCCGCAGTGCGGCGCAGCCTACTTGCCACAGCCTGCTTGCCACAGCCTGACTACTAAGATTGGCGCTCCATCTGGGGAACCAGTGGTGGCCTAATAAAGCTGGCTGTTAGGAATGTAAGCACTTGCATGCAGATCAGATCTGCACCCGCTACCCATATTATGCACAACAGCCAAAACAAAATCCCGACCCTCCTTGAGCTTCTTATACTAGGGTTGTTGCGACATGACTACTGGATTGGTATCATGAGGCGAAAATATTTGGCGGGATCTGTAACCCTCCTATACATGTATCAGTATTATAGCCAATAGCTGCTAAAACCGCCGTCACGCATGAAACTCGGTTCGGTCTGTAATCTTCATAGCTCTGAGGCCCCAGAAGAGCTGCATTACGGAGCCTTCGTCGATTCCGTCGCTGCAAAGTACTTTTGTATCCGTTGGTAACAGGCGTTTACACTGCAGCTTTCAAGACAGACCCGCATGGTACTTGTGACAGATGTCGTCACTGTAATTAGGGTCTAGACCAGGGTGTAATTAATTGCAGGTTATCTAGCCACCCACCAGTAGTATGTCAATTGACGAGTCCTCAAGTTGGCCATTTATCACATCAATGAACAAATTCTAAGCGATTCACAATTTGATGGGCAGACGGCATACTCATTGCCGTTAATCATACCTTACAGAGTGTTGGAAGACCTCTGTGGATCGAGACCTTAAGCAGCTTACCTGGGGAAAAGGCTGACCCCCGCATCCCGGGGTTTATCAAAAAATCATGTAAACGGGTGAGGATCCTATTGATCTGGGATAAAGCGTTGAGTAGAATTTATGAAAATCAACTGAGAGTGAAGCTAACGTACATAGTAAAATTCAGTGCGTGCCCATTCATCGTCTGTTTCTCTTCCGAAATTTGCCCTTTTCATTTGTTACACAATATATCCCTCTCAACTTGCTCCCCGTCATATTATTCCGATGTCTCGACGAACCAGACTCTCCTCATACGACTTGATATTCCCTTCTGACATGAATCGCACGGTCTTGCTGGCCAGTTGTAAGTTCATGAGTACTGCTTTGATCTCCGTGAACGTCAACGTAATGATTCTTCCCCACGAAGTCCGGCTGAGAATCGACTCGCCAAGGATGGCTACCATCCCCTGTAGTGGTGCTACTGTATTTACGGCTCCCAAACAGACCTCGCAGCGAGTTAAATACAGAATTGCTCCGGTGGCCCCAGATATCCTTACCGCCTTTGAAAAATCCAGCAGTGGAAGGCATGCAGCTAGCCGAGATTCCAACACACATCTCCACAAGCGCAGTCAGGAGGACAGGATAGATCCAATATGTGTAGTCGTCTAGATGATTGTCCAGCAGATGCTTGAAGAATATGCTGAGAGAAGATGCTACGCATGCCCTACAGATGAGGTTAGATTTCTGAGACTCAATAGCAAGCACATACGTACAGTAGACCAGTTGCAAAGACAGCTATAACTCCAAGTTTCTTGGTAACCTTCAGCTGTAAATTGAATATAGCGATGAGGGGAAGTATGAATATGTAAGTGTCAAGTATAAGGCTTCCCGACGCGATTGGTATTGTCCAGTGAAACGACTGATTGTACCGCGGGTTAAGGAAACCTTCCTGCCATGTCTGACCCGGATTAGGTACTTGATAAACAAAGCTGGAAATGATGACAATTGTGTAGAACAGCCAGTTCACGGCTAGGCCAATATAAACACAAACCCGGAGCCAGGTGAGCGGACCAAAGATCTGTAGGTACATGAGAAAGAACGATGTCTTAGCAAATGCCCATACGAGACCACTGGGCCAATTAGTAAAGAAACTGGCCTGTATATAGAGTTAGTTTTAGAAGGACTCATGTATAATGAATGTCTTACTATAAGGAAGTCATCACTGAGGGTATGAGCAACGGAAATATCCCACATATGGGTCCCAAACTTCCCTTTCGTCACAGCTTCGATTTATCAGTATGTATTATAAGACAGGAATGCACTGGGAGGAGGCCGGACCGTGAATACAGATGGCATAGTACCAAAGGGTCCCAATCTGTAAGCTATCAGCGACACGTGGCTTCCAGCATGGTGGAGGTCGAACGAACGACGGCAGCTAAAGTAGTCCCTGGATAACTCGGCTTAGCTGATCGTCATAATTTCATCGTCGTTGATCTGACAACTCACAGTCATCGGCATTTACTTTGTGTCGGACAATAACCTTGACGTAAAACCTAATGCTAGCAAAGACCAGCATTATGCCGAGTAGGATAGTTCCTACGATAATAAGCACACTCGCGCTAGAAAGAGGGTTGACGAAATTGGGTTCGACCCCAGGAGGCGGAAATCCCGCAGGTGTTGTTGCTAGAGAATCAGCCATTAAGACTGCTAAGGCGTGGTGATAGCAATGAAGAAAATGATATGAATATGGACATGTGTTTTCAGCATGAAACAATAAAAGTGAATAGTGAAGACGAGAGTGTACAGAAGGTCAGAGATGTCACATCCAAGAGTTGATATTCGGAGAGCTAGAGACTAAGGTCCTGTCATTGTACGTCGTAGGAAATGGAGATTTGGTATAATCAACGAGGACCAAAAAGGGAGATCTCCCCAACCCCCGTAACTAACACGCAACGCAGGCTGGGTGGGTGTGGTAAGGTCTGCTGATGGTGTACAGGATCTGATGTTGGTCATTCACCTACATGCTTGGTACTTCTAACTACCAACTTGCATGAGGAACCATGCGCCTAGCCCACTGTGTTTCCTTGGGCCAGGATCCCCCACATCTTCTACCAATTGGATGTGCTCACCGGTACTTCCATAGCCCTACCTCACCGCCAGGCCCGGCACGGTTAAGCGTTAGGTACAGGTACTCTGCTAATACTAGCGCATGCAAGTTGTATGCAGGTTGTGAACAACAAAGTCCCTACTACCTTGGGAGCATTGGGGGCGAAGGTATTAATTACCATGCAGTGTCAAGAAATTGAGGCTGCACTTTCGTATCTCACCGAGGTGATGCGTCCGATTGCTACGCTGCCTGGTAGGACAGTGAGCATGGTTGCATAGGTGCCTACCCGCCCGAGCCGCCCGGTACAAGGCAGGCTACGGCCGAGACCATGTTACTGACAGGTACCTATTTCCTTTTGCCTTCCTCTCCCATTCTACCATTCCTTCTCCTTTTCATCATCCTTCGTCCCCTTTTCTCACACATCCCCGTCCCAAGTCAGACACAAAGTCTCGAGACTACCAATAGCTATCACGTGACTGTACGGACTTGTCAGTTACTTGGACGCATCTCCTTCGTCATTCTTGCTGTGAGGTGAACCAACCTCCTACTTGAAACCAAGTAAGTCAACCTACCAAGCCCTGACACCATGAAGGTCTCCTTGCTCTGTGGTCGCCATCAACATTCTTACTGCGAGTGGCTGAGTAATCTTATTCTAGGAAAGAATTCACATTCACATTCTGCCCTCAACATGGCCGCTCGAAAGACCGTTCTGATTACAGGCTGCAGTGATGGCGGCATAGGATCTGCGCTGGCCACCACATTCCAGCAGCGTGACTTCCATGTTTTCGCCACAGCCCGCGATCCATCCAAGATGGGCGACCTCAAAGACCTCCCTCACATGACATTTCTGAAGCTTGATGTCACCGACACCAACGATATCAAGGAAGCAGTGAAAGCCGTGACCGAGCATACAGGTAGCAACGGCACTCTAGACGTCCTCATCAGCAACGCAGGTCGCAATCACTTCATGCCGATACTAGACGATGATCTCGACACCGTCAGGAACATTTTCGAGATCAATTTCTTGGGTGAGATTTGTCGTTTTTTTTTTTTTTTTTTTTTTTTTTTTTTTCAGGTTGCCGCGCGAAGGCTAGGGGTACTGATATCGTCTAGGTCCAATTGCATTGACCCAGGCCTTTGCACCAATGCTCATCAAGGCCAGAGGCATGATCGCGTATATCGCTTCAACGTCCGGATATCTCAACATCCCATATATGGGTATGTAAAGGTGGTCATATCGCTGCTCTTTTGATAGTTTTCTGACGGTTAGGCTGTAGGAACCTATTCGGCATCCAAGAGATCCCTCGAGATCGTCGGTGAAACTTTGCGACTTGAGATTGCCCCATTTGGCGTCGGTGTGCTTGAAGTAGTCACAGGCGCAGTCAAGTCCAGAGGCCAGACATACTTCGGAGATTTCAGTTTACCAACAGAATCGGTAAGACATACACCTCCTGGATTCATGTCTTCGTAGATTCATAGTTCTTGCTAACAGTTTGGCAGTAAGTCAACTTGAGCCATCACTGGGGAAAAGACTCCTGTCCGACGGGTCTTAAGAGCCCAACCAATACGTACTAATTTATTCTAGACTCTACAAGAGCATCGAACCCACCGTTGCTATCAGGGCACAGGGCGGCGATGGGCTGCCCCGGATGGATACTCTTGAATACGCCAATTCTGTTACCGACGACATCCTGGCCCGAACGGCAGGTCGAGTGTGGTATGGTGGGTTTGCTGAACAAACCAAAATGAGTACAACTGCAACAGGGGTACCACAGACCGCCATGGTAAGTCTAACAGATATGGCCCTCTCAATAAGGTATGCTAACCAAAAGTAGGACGCTGGAGCATTGATGGGAACTGATCTTGATAAAGTGGGCAATTAGCCATCTAACGTTAGGCATAACTAGATTGTGCCTCCATGATCTTATTACTTGGGCAGTAACAGCCTAACGTTAGTTAGTAGTATGCGCTTAGGTAAAAGTAAACTATACTCTGTGTCCTTCCTTCGACGATATTACTTACGGCATTTTTTTGACCTAAATTGAAAATCCAAATGATCTTGAAGATGTACTTGTTCTCAATTAAGTATTGCATCACGTATCATAGCTGCTTCTACGTCGGACCCTTCTTCTTGTGATAGTCCTCAAATTAGAAGAATTCCGGAGACGTATACGACTAGTTGGGTTAGAGTCACTATTGTTGGGAGAGAGACGTGACCGATACGTCAGCGGCTAGCGAAGTGGTGCGGCTATTGATTGTGGTCTGTTGGTCACGATGTGGATGCCGGAGTCATCTCCCGCCCGCCTTAGCTACTGTTATCTTTCGGTGTATTCGATGGTTACCTTAAGGTGGCATTCGTTGTGCGACGTTGAGTGTGCATGGGATATAACAGGTATTTCGGTGAAGCTGATCCCGCCGATCATTGGTTTGAAGAGGAGTGTGACTGCACCCAGCTGACGTCTTTTTTCATGCAGTTATGTTCTGACATACGTCTCGGCGCTTAAGGCTCGTATTAACGTGCATCGGACCATCTTATTCAAATCCTCGATACCCCCCTGCCATCCCATAATGCAGCCGCAGCACACAAGTGGAGAAAGATCTCGATGAGCATGAAGTCAATGGAAATAACATGCATGAGCTTGCCCGTACATGATAAGATCCACGCTGGTGCCTAGGCGCCCCATCCCGACCGATGGATGCAGCCTTACAACATTTGCCTCCACCAGTCCCGGGTTTTTAATGATAGCGTGTTCAGCTTTACAACTCCTGGTAGCACACGCAAGATTCACCTAATTCCACCTTCGTTCCTGAGTTACCCTCCTTGGTTCCGGATCTTGGGTTCATTCTCCATCATGGACTTCGTCAAACATGAGCCCCTCGCCACCTATGAGAAGTGGCTTTTGGCCCTCCTCCTGGTCGTCGTCATGGTGCATGTCTATTTTGAGATGATAACATGGCATGTAAGTATCTATAGCACCGCACGGGAACCGAGCTAACTTGGATTCAGACGATTCTGCAGCAGTTGCTTGGGAAGATGTCTCGCCTTGTGTCTACATCATCTTCCATAATGAAAGACTATGTTCTCACCCCTCGTCCTAGCAATTTTTTCTTGTGCCATATTCGAGAGCTAATGGACCGTAGAGTAATGGCAAGTATTATAAGCCGTGGGGCCAAAGTACGCCGATTGTGATCGTGTCTACGAAAAAGCATATTGCGGAGCTCAGCGAAGCAGCTTGCCTCTCACAACGTGCTGTATATGCCGATGTAAGATTCTTAACCTTTACTATTATAGCGTGACCCGTCGATTAACCATAACAGATGTTCGGTTTCAAGCATACCATGGACAAGCTTGAACACAATACTAGTGACCACAAGGTGATTAGAACTAGGCTGTACAGCCGAGTGCTTCAAGTCATGGGGCCTGACCACCTCAATTCACTCTATCCACATCTCGTGATTCGCTTGAAAACCGATTTAGACAAGCTTATGCGTCATGAATCCTCTTCACAAGGTGAAGCAGCCTTCTCACGCCTGAGACTGCTAAATACTGACATTAAATAGATGGCATTTCTCTTCCTGTAGCACGGACAGCCCGTCAATTAGCTTCAAGGATGATGAGTTTGATATTCTTTGGAGAGGCTCTATGTATGTTTCACCGTTACCAGCTTTTACTTGTTCCAGCCGATTAACTGATTATTCGAACAGCCTCAGACGCAGCGTTCTCTGATGCGCTCCTGCGCTACCCTCAGGATATGGTGAAGTGTATGGGGGCGTTTCAAATAGTCCCTTCCATTTTGTCACCGTGAGTGTCCGGTTCCTAAAAGCCTCTCCAACCTTGAGATTCAAAACTCATCGCGTCTGAATTGATAGTTTCATACATGCTATTATCACCAAGAGGGGGAAGGCGATGCACATAATCCAAAATCGCCTTCTGGGACATCTTAACACTCACCATTCGAAATGGATCGAGCCAGAGAACACAAAGCAAGTAGGTGGTTCCTAAGACCTTCGAACTTAGGATATAATTACTACGATAATCATTGGTGTTGACATCATATGCGCAGTTGACAATCTTATACAACATGACCGACGTTGCGGAAACAAGTGATTATTGGAATCCATCACTCCTTGCGCAGTCTCTCCTAGGAATATGGTTTGCCGCTTCCCATCAGCCCTGGATGAATCTACACTTCATCATCTTGGAGATGTGTGTTAGAAAAGAATGCCAGGCTGCAATTCGAAGGGAACTTGGACAATCCATGCCCTTGGACTACAAGCGCCTTGAGCAGTTACCTCTTTTAGACAGTTTCATAAAAGAAACCGTGAGGCTCAACCCGCTAGACAAGCGTAAGGCTTTCGTTCCTACGTTTCACTGAATCGAGTTCATACTAATGGCCCATAGTTGCAATTCGCAGGAAGGCATTGGAGTCGTACACATTTTCCGATGGCTCCATATCGGTGCCAGCCGGCGCAACAGTATGCACATCGGCTTATGACCAGATGCATAACCCCGAGGTGTATCCTAACCCAAACTCCTTCGAAGCTACACGATATTTGTCAAACGACGACGTGAAACAATCCAGATTTACTGATATTTCGGAGTCGTTTCCTGTTTGGGGTTATGGGTCTCTTGCCTGGTATGTTGAAACCCGACTTATTGAACCATTATGGCTGATAAAATACTATTTAGTCCCGGCAGAATACACGCCTCTTTAGTAATCAAATTAGTTTTATCTGAACTATTGCTAAATTATGACCTGAGCCTGGAAAATGAGAAGGCACGAACAAGGTGGTCTTGGGAAACATTCACAATGCCCTATGAGTCCACTAGAGTTATTTTAAAGCGAAGGGCTGATTCTCGTTACGGTTGAATTGGAAGGACGCTCCATGTTGGAATTCAAGATGAACGATTCTAGACATGGGCCAGATGGGTTTGAGGGCACATGTTTCCAGCGTATTTGATAATGGGTATCAATAAAGTACAACAACAAGACCCCGATAAGTCACGTTTCAAAGAAGGGAGAAAGGGGAGTTTCAAAACAATAAGCGGCTTGAGAAGACCGAGCTAATTACATGTGTGTGTGTTTGTGTGTGTTTGTGTGTGTTTGAGGGGGGGGGGGGGGGGGGGGTTAAACATGAATACGCGAGCGGAGGTTGGCACAATTCACATGGATGCAACATACGAAAAGGCACTGATGCAGCCATGATGACATATTGTGGCACAAAATACAGTTGAAGTAGTACACATGTAAGTAAGTATCAAGTACTAAAACGGCTACACTGCCTAAGCCGTGCATGCTGCCCAAGGAGGAGAAACAGCAGGACTGATTGACTGACTCACCCCTATGCACTATTCCGGCACCATGAAGAGCCTCCAAGGCTATAAGTAACTGCTTAGCCGCAGACATCCGGTCAAACATTGACGGTTTCTGAATGGGATATCTAGATTTGGACCTAGTAAGCGCATCAATAATACATGGTAACGGTCTCCGTTGGCGCCTGGCACCTGGAATGTATCGCAATATGTAACGATATGGGGTGCAGATTCGAGACTCTGTTTGACCTTATCTTGCGCGAGGAACTCTGCCTCTCCGTTGTTGCCTGATACTAGAAAGGTGGTCTCAATTTCTCCAGCTTTATTATTGGACCAGTCCACGGAGTCCCCGTAGTCGGAGGCTTTGTCGGTGTTAGGAGACGGCATTTGGTGGGAAATGATTTAGAATGCTGAATGACATGGAACGATGAAATGCGGTATACCTACCTAGTTAGGTAGGTAGTTCGTATACATGTGCACGGTATAAGGTTGTACCCATATTGCGATATTGTTATATGATGTAATGCATACTAGGTAAGATCCGTTTTACGAAATGTGTATTAGAAATTATGCAAATTTTTGTTCATACCGGGCTATGAAAGAGCGGGTCTTGCTCAGGATAGGGCTCAGTCTCAGGCTAAAAGCGGCGTGGCTCAGGCTGGCTTCCCATTCCGATTCGGGATGGTAGGTGGCGTGCTTCAATAGGTATCTGTAAAACTAGATTCCGGTCAAGACAGCCATATAGCAGGCTCTCAGTTATAATTTCTAATACATGGGTGATTATCATCTGTCACGGAAAAACGACGCCGTTAATACCGTGTTGGTATAAACGACTATACGCGACATCATCCAATGCTTGTGTGCTCTGCTGAACTCGATGCGTTACTTGGCATCGCATTGTAAACCCTTAGCTGTCGCCCTCGGCATTTCATCAATCACCTACCTAATAGAGACATGGCTTGTCTTTGTGAATGTTGCAATACTTGAGCTGAATCGCGCGATCTAGTGTCGTACAGGTCTCCGGCTTCTAGTGAGAGCGCCCGCGACTTGGCAAGAGTATTGTCCTATCTGAACCGGCTGTTTGCCAAGAGGTTTGGACAACCCAAGTGATATCTGCAAGTCTGTTGCATGGCGCCCCTGGAACTTTCTAGACCAACCATGATGTAAGACACCTACCTAATCCATGCCGGACCAGCCGGCATCTTTTCCATCATCATCATCCTATGCGCCATTCATTGTGCAGTTGAAGATGATCAATTTACCATGGCTCATACGCCCATCGATTCTTTATCACATATGCCTGATACACCGAAGATATTACGTTTTGTTTAGCTAATGAAGCAGTGAACTTACTCGAGTTAACAGAACGTGGTGTGCGGCGATGCTGACTCTTACGTTGATAGCAGCGCTTCGAGCTAGCGAATCAGCGTCAACCACGCAATAATTTAGTAAATTGTTACATGTCAGTCCGCGTTCAGGAGTTACCCCACAATCCGCTCTCGCTGGTGTTTGCACATTACTCAGTCATCCGGGGCTTATTCGTAAGTCCCCGGCGTTATCTAGCATCGCTCCGTGTCATGAGTTGCAAGGAGGCAAGGCGCATGACCATACCAGACGACGGAGTTTCCTATCTAATCACTCTTGCTAGGACGGCAACGGAAAGAGGCAGTGCCATTAGAGCCGAGGACCCTGCTTAAGATCGGCTCGAATCGACCGTCTAGTGCGCCGTGCACCCGTTGTTTGCCATCCAACTCCCAGTTCACCCCAAAACAAGCCATGCGTCATTACATGACTGCATATCCCTCTTCCCCAAGACTTTGTTTGCTTCCTCTCTACTATGTATTAATAATTGAAACGACGATTATGCGAATGTACCACTATATCGCGTGATCGTATCACTGATTGTCGTGTTTCGTCTAAGCCAATTACAATGAGCGAGTGAGGCTTTCAACGTCAGCTGTTACCCTATTTCTCATCACCGAAGCTTTTTAGACACGTATACCCCAGCATTTAGTGTCTGAACTCCGGGGTATTGATGAAACTCCCTGCCGTCGTCAGGGTCTGTTGCGTGATGCTGATCGTTTTGTCGTTATGCCTAGACTATAAGGTATCCGCTCAGTCCTCTCCAGATCGTTATGCGCGTAGTACACGGTGCTACGATGTAGCATAGCAAAAAGGTACTAGGAAGTGTCCGGTGATCACAAATCTCGTGACGCCGGGGTTGGGATCTAGCGCAATTCTCGTGGTCACCACGATAGCTAGCACCAAAGGAACAAACGGGCGGGGCTTAGTCCGAAATCGAGATGCCTACCCTTACCTAGATACATTTCAGCACGGCCGCACGACGGACGCACTCCGGTATGCAAGGTGGGAACGCCCGGGGTTCTTGCATGTTGCTTTGAGTCTGCTTATCGGGAGATATCCCGGTCACATGGTCGGGACTTGGCCTCAAGTGCCGTCAACTACCCGCCTGCATGATGGACTGAGGCGATGGGCGCACGCAGCCGCCTTCAATGGTGACATGGGGAGAGGAATGGAGCACCGTCTCGTGCTGGGCAGCTGTCGGTTAGTCGGTCGTGGCGCCTGGGCGACTGACTTGATCCCAATTCGGGAAAAGACACGTCGATGATTGGCGGATAGGGCTCGAGCCGTATTCCCGGTTCGGTACTAGCGCGGAGTAAAACCTAGGGTAGGGTCCATTTCTTCGCTGTGTCGAAGGCGGTGACGGGGAAATCGACTTACAGATTAGATAGATTGATATCTAGTAGGTACCATCATTCATGTCGCCATCGCACGACAGCCCGACACCCGCCCTCGCTCTCCACAACACAAAACGAGGTCAACATTCCTACGCTCTCTCTTCTTCCAGCTGGGCTGGTGTCTCGTAGATTCCACGGACCTGGACTTCTTGCTTGCCTCCTTGCTACGACGGCCAGAATCGAGCAATTGCTATTCTCTCTCTCCCTTTGCCGTCTAGTCTAGACACGTACTACCATCAGTCGAGCCAGCTCTTGTATCCGTCTGGGAATTGGGACGGGGTGATCGCCTCCTTTTATCCCAGACAGCTTATTCCGTGCTCGCTCACCGACCTGCCTATTACTTAAGCCCCATAAACCGGCCCTCCCTCCCGACTTTTCACTTGTCAACTTAACCTTCATCCCGAGTCTAATCTTTTGATCATTCTTCTCTGCCTTCACTTGTCTTTCCCTTTACCCTGAGTCATACGCCTTATAACTCACCCAGCTTTCTCCGGCTTCTCGTCTCCTGACTAGAACTACTCTCTCCCCCCTCTCTCATCATGGCCCCGGATATCGACTCCATCCCACCGGAGGTGAACGGCCACCGCTCAACGCCGGCCCAGGTCAATGGCGGCGGTAAGCCGCCAAACATCCTCTTCATCATGGCAGATCAGTTGGCTGCTCCCCAGCTCAAGATATACAACCCCGAGTCCCAGATCCTCACACCAAATCTGGACGCACTAGCGGCCAAGTCGGTTCAGTTCGACTCAGCCTACTGCCCTTCTCCTCTCTGCGCCCCCTCTCGCATGAGTCTTATTTCGGGCCAGTTGCCGATGAAGATTGGGGCGTATGACAATGCGTCCCAGATTGGCAGCGACGTGCCCACCTATGCTCACTATCTGAGGCGTAGAGGGTATCACACAGCCTTGGCTGGCAAGATGCATTTCGTTGGTGATCAGCTCCATGGGTACGAGACTCGTCTTACCAGCGACATCTACCCTGGTGACTTTGGCTGGGCCGTCAACTGGGATGAGTCTGACAGACGGCTCGAGTGGTATCACAATGCGAGCTCCATCTTGCAGGCCGGAGCTTGCGTGCGCAGCAACCAATTAGACTATGACGAAGAGGTCATGTACAAATCCACCCAGTTCCTGTACGACCAGGTTCGGGAGGGACCAGATACTCGGCCATTCTGTCTCACGGTATGTCCATATCCAACTGGCTTGTAGCCCGCTTGCGGGGAGCTCTAGACCACGATCGAGCTGTCGTCGCCGGTCCGCCGTGCTTGTGAATGAGTAGGCACGTAACTAACTGGTTGATTCTCATACAGCTTTCTCTCACTCACCCTCATGACCCGTACACCATTGAAGAGAAGTACTGGGACCTATATGAGGGTGTGGATATCACTCTGCCCAAGGTCAAGATTCCGCAAGAGGAGCAGGATGCGCACAGCAAGAGGCTTCTGAAGGTATGCGACCTCTGGGACCAGGAATTCAGCGATGAGCAGATCAAACGCGCCCGACGGGCGTACTATGGTGCTGTCAGCTACGTCGATGATTGCATCGGGCGCATTCTCACGACGTTGAAGAGCTGCCGCCTTGACCAGAACACCATTGTTGTGTTCAGCGGTGACCACGGCGATATGCTGGGTGAACGTGGCCTCTGGTATGGTTGAAACCTTCCGCCCTCTGTTTCGTTTAACTTCTAACAAATCCCAGGTACAAGATGAGCTACTTTGAGTCGTCTGTCCGCGTTCCTCTCCTGATCTCGGATCCACGTCGATTCATACCTCACCGTGTGAAGGAGAATGTATCGACGCTGGACATCCTCCCAACTCTCTGTGACATAGTCGGCACCAAATTGATACCGGGACTGCCGATGGATGGCACCTCCCTGTTACCTCACCTCGAGGGTCGGCCAGGCCACGACACGGTCATTGCTGAGTACACAGGTGAGGGTACTATCAGCCCCCTGATGATGATCCGACGCGGTCCCTGGAAGTATATCACGTGCCCGACGGATGCACCCCAGCTCTACAACCTCGAGAGGGACCCGCTAGAACTAGTCAACCTAGCCGAGCTAGCGAACAGAACCGAGGGGCTGACGGCCGACGAGGCGGAGGCCAGGGCCAAGTTCGAGAAGTTCGAGATGGAGGCCAAGGCGCGGTGGGACTTCGCGGCCATCACGCAGGCGGTCGTGCTCTCGCAGCGGACGCGGCGGCTCGTCTGGGACGCGCTCAGGGTGGGCAAATTCGACCCGTGGGACTACAACCCCAACGACAACGGAACCAACAAGTACATCCGCTCCTTCCTGCCGCTCGACGACCTCGAGAGGCAGGCCCGCTTCCCCCCCGTCGACAAGTACGGGCACGAGACGCGCGACATCGTGGTCGACCAGGCGGGGTCGCACAATGAGTAGTTCCCTCGGTTTGACGACGCCGGATAACCGTCAACCGGCGGCCAGATACCTATGCTCTGCTTCCATAGCACGGAGCCAAGAGAGGGGAAGAGAGGAAGAGAGAGAGAGAAAGCATCTGCTTGTCATGCATGCATCGTGGGCTTTTTGCATTTACATTGAGATTGAAGCGAACTTCAGCGGGGCGAGTGACGAAAACCATGGGACGAATGATGGAAAGCATGTCTGTTTTATTTTGCGCCGCGTTGACTAAAAAAGGATACCATCTGTTGTTTGCGATCTATTTCTCGCGGATGCATTGCTGCCTACCCAACTTGAATTAGTTAAGTACCTATATAAGGAGGCGATAGGGAAGAAAAAAACGAATAAAACTATTCAGTACTACCAACATATGAGTACCAAAGGTGACAAGAATACCTAAGTTAAGTATCCATTGTTAGAAATTGCTGGACGATAGGTGACTTTGACACCCGCCTGCAAAGATAAGGGAAGGAGGCCGAGATCGGACATTCAGATTCCAAGGCACAGCCGGCTAACAAGAGCAGCTGCGCCAGACTACCTTGGGATCTGATCATCGGAAGCGCCAGATATTCAGATTCTAGAGCCATACTGGCCCCTATGGACCCCAAATAGGAGGTGCCGTATACACGTAGCGGATATTCAGATTCTAAGGCGACGCCAGCCGCAATAGTGTTGAAATGGGAGATGTCGTGTACACGTACGTAGTAACCGTGGATTCCCCAATTCACGCCTTTCTGTCTTCGGCATGGAGATGCCGGATCCCTGCGCGAGCCATGTGGCAGAGTGCCGAAGGAGGGTAAGACGCCTTGTTCTCTAGGAGGTGTTGCGGCCGCACCACGTAACGCCTTCGGAATGTCCGCTCGCAAGCCCATGCATCTTTCGGAAGGACTCTCGCGAGACTTTCTTTATTCACAGCCTTGACACGGCGGTCCAGATCGACGATGCCCCCCGTTTGTTCTACCCTGGTGTGCGTGTAGAGCCGACCTCTGATTCCGAAGAGTGGAGCATGGCCACTAACCAGGGGTGGTAGCAAGTGCTATTTCCGCTAAACCCTTTTAGACCTAGGTGCTTGTTGCGGGCTCATTACGTTTGAGATAGCCTCTGAGTACGTATAGACCCAACAGCTGCCTCCTAGACAACACAAAATCTACTATACCGTACCATCCGTGATACCCTACGTCGTCATCCATGTCCTCACTCGGGCTGAGCCAGGACGAGCTGAAGGCCGTCGAGCAGACGCGCCAACGCCTCTCGCATCTCTCAGCCAGCTTGGCCAGCCTCAAGAACGATGTAGTATTCAGCAACCCGCTGCCCAACCTGTGCGAATCCCCTCCCGCCCTGTCGCTCTCCCCGGCATCCATGCTAACCTGGCACTCTTACTTCCCAGGGACTCCCTGCAGGCCTCCGCCGACATCCTGAACCACAACGTGCACGCGATCCTCGAGGTCCTGGCGCAGAACAACGACCTCTTCAGCCGCGTCGCCGTCCACCCGTCGACCAACTTCCCCGGCCGCACGCAGGAGAACATCCTGTTGCAGCTCCTGCGCAAGAAACCCGAGCCCGACGTCGCCGCCGCCATGGAGGAGGGGAGCCGCGCGCTCGCCGACCTGCCCCTGCCCGCCGGCACCACCGTCACCGCGGCGGCGGCGAATAACCAGGACGGGGAGAAGGAAAAGGCGCTCGAGGAAGTCTGGGGCGCTACGCGCGCCGCGTGCCAGGAGCGCATCGCCGAGTACGTCATGCACGAGGAGAGCGACTCGTACACGGCCGCGGAGCGGGAGATGGGCGTCGAGCACGTCCGGACGGGCCTCCGGCGCAGCCTCGACGACGACGACGACGAGTCCGAAGACGAAGAGGATGACGACATGGAGGGGTACGAGGGCGGCGGCGCACCGACGGCCGATGCCGACGTCATGATCATCGACCGTCCGCCACCGCCGCCGGCTCCCGCCATCTCGACCCAAGAGGTCGAGGGCGCGATGCCCGAGACGGTGTTGCGGATCGCCACGCGCGGGCGGCTTTCTGGGTGAGCAACGGGTTCGCTTCACGGGTTACTCGGGAGCCCTCATGGCCAAACGTATGCGTACGTTATGACATTCAATATACATGGGCTCGTGGGATAAAGAATCTAGACGTGAATACTCTCCGCACGTGGCAGAGGTAGGTTCTCCATCTCAGTATTGAGATAGCGATGAAACTCACATGATGCGTAGAACGTGGGAAATGGCTGTGCTGTGCTTGTCACCTGGCGATGGTTTCACCACCCAAGCTACACTGGAGCCTGGATAGCGGAGGCATCCCTATCTAAGCGTTAACCCCAGATAGATCGAAAGATTATCATTTATTCATTAGCACGTGTACCAACACGCGGACCTTTATGTAACTGCATTTAGCGTCCGCCGGCGAGGGGGGAATCCGCACTTGCTGGTCATGGCTACTTGGCTCTAGGTAACGGATGGGATCAATCGTATCAGGGCCATATGAGAAGGCATGCTTATCTGGAATATATGGTACCTGGCCTGAGGACCTGGACTGTGATATGGCTTCCCAGCAGAGGAAGCTGTTGCGTAGGCGCTGTGGCTTTTGTGCTCTTTTTGGGAATGAGATATTGTAGATAGTCATTGACTGTATTCATATCAATGCTTCGCAATCTTTGGGGCAATTCGTGGTGTTGTGATTAAACTGGTAAGTATACCACCATAACGGCTTCCGTTTACACGAGTAAGGGACTTAGTTGCGCGTTATACATTGTCTAGGCCCTGCCTGCTATGCAGACAGAATGCGTTACTTGTTTGGCTACAGGGCAGGACCGGACGCATGTGACGCTCAGCACGCCATTCCGCGCTGAGCATCGTCGATAGATACTCGTAGATACAGTCAAGTTCGGCAATCTTTCGATTCTTCTTGGGCTCCGCACAAAAGTCCTCATCCTCTGTTACGTCTGTATTAGGCTTGATAATTGGATTAATAGACTGTAGCCCAGCTACAGCGTGAAGAGGCTTAAGCTAAAACTATACTACATGTTCGGAAAGGAAAAATCTTAATAAAAATTTTTTAAAAAAAGTACAACTGACTGTCTATTCCTGTAACTGTGAAAAAAGAAAAAGAAAAACATTAATCCCAAATAGGCATTTCCGTAGCTCAGCTTGTTGTCTCAGTGAGCCGATGCGCTCAGATCTGGTCTGATTCCCCCGATTCCGGACCGTCAACTTCATCTTTCTTGTCGCTCGCCTTTTTTAGCAGAGGCTTCAACGTCGACCTCTACGCTGACGTCTTTGGTTCCTTCTTCAGAGCCTTCTAGCCCCTCGTCAGAGTCTGTTGCCACCTCCTCGGCATCTCTGGCACCCTTGTTCTTGACAACTCCTTTATTGTTCTCCTCAACGCCAGCTTCCTTGACCTTTCCATTCACGGCTGTGTCATCACTGCTATCCTTGTCGCCATCAACGACGCTGGAATCCTCCTCGTCATCATTACCGCTGGCGTCTTGGACAAAATCCTCATCCTCAGCGTCAACCTCCAGCCCGTTCTCGACCCCGGGTTTATCCCCAGGCCTTTCGACATCTAAATTATCCGAATCGTCTTCGACCGGCTCATCATCTTCAGCATCTTCTCCATTCACGTCATCGGCATCATCATCATCATCATCGCCATTTCCCTTCTTTTTGTCAAGCTTAATGTAACCCTTTTCGGGCAGTACTGGCTCGTGAAACATCAGAGCGGGAGGATGGTCGTCGATGAAGAAGGGGTGCCGTCGCGACTTGTTCGGGGTAAATGCGCCCACATGCCTCCGCCTCGGCATCATGGTCTCTGTCAGGATGCCTTCGCCATTGTACTGCATTGAGTTATCGAGGAACGGCTCAATGGCGATTCGCGTCGTGCTGTTCATGGATCTGTTCACTATCGTCGCGGCCACTTTGGAACAGGGTAATCAGAAGGTTAGTCGAGAATAAGAAATGAGATTATGTAATTGATAAACACGTACTGCCAATCATGTTGGAACGCACGGCGTCGGGGTTAAACCAACCCGGGTGGCTCGCCCAGAATCTCTCGTGGTCATGCTCGTGTGGAGTGATACAGTACTGCTCGGCTAGGCGATCTAACCAGACCCTCACCATCTCGAATACACGTAGCCCGCTGCTCCAGTCCTCGTTGGCTCCGCGCATGAGTTTTGTGAGTTGGGGGGCATTCACTATGCGAAGTCAGCATCTCATATCGGGAGGGGCAGCCACTATTGATCTCGTATCTGGATTGCTTAGATGATCCTGCTGCGGGAAGTAAAAGACATACTTGGCTTCTGTTAGCTAGGGCTCATCGAAACGAGTCGTACAGGAGTGCTCTACTACATACCTTGGAGGGACCCAGGGACGTTCTCGTTTAGTTCCGCTATGACGCTCAATCCCCATCTTGGCCAGTAAATCCGGGAGCACGTCGGCTATATCGTCCTCCAGATCGCGAGATGCTTGTCCATGGTCGGGGGAGATGACCCCAAATGAACTTAGCGTATCGTACGGGCCTTCGTCGGATTTGTCCTTCGCCTTCTTACTGCTGCGGCGAAGATGAAGAACGATAAGTGCCCAATTGGGAGGGGCTTCTTCCCCTTCGCCGGCTTCACCGACCTGTCCGATGTCCACTGGCCAAAAGTGGTAGGTCCTTTCGCCCAGGGCCCGAGATTGATGTTCTACGAACTGGGCCACTTCGGGGCTCCCGAGCCTCTCCTTGGTAAAGTTGGTAAATATACCTCGCTCGTTAGGCGGGATGATGTCGACATCGCACATAACCATAAATGGAAGAGAATCGTGTATGAATTGGAGGGGCACGCCCAGGCTGTGCCGGAGGAGGTATTGGTCTCGTTTTGACTGTAGGAACTGTAGGGAATTGAGGCCGATTTGTAATTTATCTGCAATCCGGAAGTTTCCGGGTAGGTCTGGCGGGCCCCTATATCTGTTTTTACGCGGCCATCGTTCTCCTATGGCTATAGGACCATCGCGAACTTCCAACACATTTGTGCGAGTCAGTATGGTTTTCTCTTGCTCTGTCATCCTTGGGTCTCAAGTAAATGTGATGTCAGGGTCAGTGGTCACGGAGTGAATACAGGTAGAAAGTAGGGTTCAATAAAGTGGTCCGACTGGTCATTGAGCCCCTCGATCCTAAAGATTTCGGCAATTCTACTCTATATATACAATGGACTTCTAATCCCACCCGGTAGGGTAACCGGAACCTCGCCCGGTACTAAGTCTCCTAGGATGCTATTAAATTTTCGAAACTAACTGTAATCTTCCTATCTAGTTACTCAAAACAGGATGTGGCTTTTTAAGCGAAAATTACAATAATCATAATCACTTGTGGGTAACATGTAGTCCCTATGTTCTTCGCATAGCGCCGCATGCGGAAATTCAAAACCTGGCTGAAAGAACAAAGCCCACATGAAATCGCTTTTTAATTTTAGCAGACGCCTCTTCCATTTCAAGATCTAGCTTCAGGTAAGACGAATAAAATACGTGTCCATTATTGGAAGTAAAAGATCTTAGTTCCAACTTTGTCACAGCTGGATCCGGGCTTGGATTGAAGGCCCGTGAGATAGGTCTTCTATTGATGCGAGAGTTTAATATGGTACCAATTAGGCCTATAAAGATCTACTCCCTCTGCCGTTGGCAGGAGGATTCCGCCGGGTTCTAATACTCCGATTAGCCTTCCTCACTTCCATCTCTGGGTAGTTCCTCTTTAGGCCTGTGTCTGAGACCCTCGCTTAGTGCTTTTAAGCCTCCGGTCACGTATATTCAACTACCCCCGATACCTTTGAGTACTCAGCCTCCTCAGCTTGTGCATATAAAAATAGTGGTGAAAGCAGCACTGGTTTCTGAACATTTCCTAATTAATGAGAGGAGTTCTAACTTTTGTACGCCTAAGCATCAATTCTATCTACAACCTCAACAGTCCCCGACAGTAACGAATTGATCCACTGAGGGTTGGATATTGCACACCAAGGGCCATGTAAGTAGCGGCGCTGATCCTAATGAGAGAAACCTTAAACGGGCAAAGCGAAAGCCAACAATATATCTCGCTTTTAAAACAAGTAAACATCGTAACTGGATGCGCCCTGGTTGATGCCTGCCCCCAGTTGCCTTATCGCGAGAGCCATGAGGAGCCGCGCAATATTAACAATCCCCCTTCGAACATGAGCATGATCTTTTCTGATGAGAACTGGGTGTATATGGATCGACTTATCGCGAGTAGACCCCGCTAAGAAAACGGCTTGGATTTCGTCCTGCTCATCTATGGCCACAACCGAGACAGCCCCACGCAATGTTGACTTGACGTCAATGGTAGAGTCCGTACCCTGAGAGTAGGAACCGTGTAGTGGCACAAGTGAGTCTGATAGCCCCGATACTCGCTCGGCCAGGGCGCTGCAGCATCCAACACGCCTGAGTTCAATGGCTCGCCCGAGGATATCAGCTAGTAGAGGCTTTACGCAGCTGAAGGCAAAAGAGAACTGCTTATCAATAAATGAAAGATGGTCGAGGAAGCAGTCAAGTGCTCCTTTAGACACATGCTGCATAGTGATTAAATGGACCCAGTCACCCTCTGGCCGCAGGCAAAAGTCTTCGCAAACCCAAGCAGGCGGCCTCTCGAAGGCGACGGTGTTGCTTTGGTTATATCTTCTTGTCACCACACCGAGTTTACGAAGCCCTGCTTCAACGTGTGACGCGTTGTCGCGGCAGTAGCTCAACAGCAACGCAAGTTCATCAGGGCTATGTACCTGGTTGAAGAACCAAGTCTCGAAAACAGCTCGTTGGTCTAGATTACCAGATAATTCTGACAGCTGGTTCTCAGGACTATAGCACAGAATCTCACCAGACACATTTTGGCCCATTGCCTTGTGGTGACTAACCGTGATTCCTCTGCAAGAAGTTAGTAGTTAACTCTCCATCTTAGAAAAAAGGAGCTCGTGCGACAAGTGTGCTCATATAGCGTAAGAAAGGAAATGCTATCAAATCGGGGCTTAGAAAACTCAGAAACACTTACTGCACGAATGGCCTCCCATCGCCGTCAATGGCACAACATGGCCCCAGCTTAATGCCACAAGTCTCGAATCCGAAGTCCAGAGCACCATCTATGTGGATATAAGACATTTGGATTCCGACCTTAGCCAGTTCTTGGTGGATGCTGAGAATGTCGTCCCTCCCTCCGAGAAATGTGGTTCCCATATTTGCGAAGATGATCATGTGATACTCGGTTCCTTCATAGGCACACCGTTTCTGATCAGCAATAGCCTTGCTAACAAGGTCCTCCATACGCATACTCCCGTTCTTATTGCAGCGTATCTCGGCGTATTGGGGCACCTTCCCAGTCCAGCGGTTTGTAAGGGTGTCGCAGTCCCGGAGCGCTTTGATCACACTATAGTGCGATTCAGATGGGAAATACAAGTATCCATTTGGGAAATGTGCAAAGGCTGCCATTATGCCGCACCGGTTGCCCATGGTGCTTCCAGTTGTGATAGCACCCTTGAAATCCCGCCGACTCTGGGCAGTATCTAGCCCAAAGGCTTCCATGCGGGCGGTCAATGCCTCTGATGATTTGGCTTCTACCCAATCTTTCGGTATTTGGATATCAAGAAATTGGCCAATTATCGGTCCTAAGGCTGACTGAGAGGACATTTGACCTGGATATCCTATTGATGTTCGTGCTCTGATTGGCCATGATTGCATTTTCGTTTGAGCCCTGTCTAGAGCAGCCTGTGGTATCGGGTATAATGACACGAAATCCTTATAAAAATGGCCTTTATTAAGTCTAAAGTGGTTGTGGTGCAGGGGGTCCTCTTCCCGTAGTAGAAGACATAAGCTAGTCGAAGAAAACCGAGGATTCATCGCGAGAATTATTTCGCCCTTTGATGTGGTTTCACCACCAAGCCCTATAAGCCACTTCTTCTGGGGTTCTGAGCATGATCGAACCAGAATGTCAGTAGAATATGGTGATGGAAAAGCGGATATACTCTGATCGTTCAATACCTGCATGACGGAGGTTCGTAGTGAAACGAGATGCTGACAAACATCCCAAAGTCCCTGATCGCCGAGCCTCATCTCATACAAAGCTAGCCACAGGGCCACTATCCCATCTCGGGAGCCTGATATTGTGGAATCGGGTGATCTAACCCAAGAGATTCTTTGGTCATTTCTGCCGAGAGATGCAGGCTTTAATGCAATTGCGGGATCATGATAGGAGTGATTCAAGCAGCCAGCAACAACGGTGCCGGCAAAAATTGTTCCGTCGGCCGCCCTAACAGGCTTTTTAAAATCTCTGGCTCCTAACCTGAGTTTCTCAATGGACTGTTGATCGTCACCAGTCAAGAATACCGTTACGTAGTCGAAGCTTCGAAAAGCGTCAACATGTAGTACCAACGGAAATTCCTGGGAGAGTTGGGAAACGACAACCAGATCGTCGAATTCCGCAGTAGAATTGGACAAAGACGTGGCAAAGATAATGGGTCGGGTCGCATTAAGCGTAGCGCTGAGCAAAGTACGTCTTAAATCGTCCAAAACACCCGATAAACACACATGATGTGACTCAAGTCCAAGGAACTTTTCCATTAAGCGGATCAGTTCAAAATCGAAGTGGTCGTAAACAAGCAAGGGCTTGTAGGATGGAAATTGCATCCTGAGCTCTTGTTGTAGTGCTCGAATGCAATAAAGGTTGGCTTCTTCATAGCCTGTTACATATCCAGATGGACTCGGCTCGCCTACTCGGGCCCCCTTCGTTTGAATAAGTTGAGCTTCGAAGTCTTTGAAATCGAATGGCATGCTAGTATCAATGTATTCCGGCAAGTTGAGGTGATTTTGGTGCCATGGCAGCCCAATGCTAGAAAGAGCACGACCAGTGTCAAGCCAGATAGGGTCCGGAGAAAGGGCAAAGGGCGCGCCTTGAACCTTTTCCCATTTAGTGTATAATCCGCCCACTTCTTCTAGGACTTTGTGAATTCGATGTTCCGGATTGCGCCATTGACTGACAACGGGGTCGTCAATCCATTGGGTTTTTGAAGCCTCAAAAGTCTCTCTGATCAAGCTTTCGCCCAGAAAGGACGCGGGACTACTGGTCGAAGATTCCAGACTCGGGCTCGCGGTGCCAGAGTTGAATTTAACATCGCTGTCCGAGCCATGGTCTGACCAAACTGATCTCTCGACGGGAGACATGATATCTTTGGTCGGAACACTCACTTCTAAGTCTCAGCTAACTTTACACGTATCGTGGGAGCAGAAAGAATAATACAGAAATGAACCCACTCTCTGAAAGTGTCGTTATCTTAGCCCCTAAGTAGACTGCCAAAATCAGGTAAACCGGCAAAGTCAGCTGCCGCAAATATCGTAATAATTCAGTGTTTTCGATTCTGTTCCACGGGACTAGAGTGAAGTCGAGCGTATTTGTGAGATATCCTCACTTCACCCATCAACTCCGTTCATGCTTTTTATAAGATGAGAAACTTAGCCACCGCTACAACGAGTTTTGAAGTCCAACATAGAGTGGCTAATAGGTTACAGGGTCCGAGGGAATTGAAGATCTAGAATAATAAAGGAATCGAACGGAATGCTTCAATGGCAGTAATCTTGCATGGTTTTCTTCAAAACTATATTAGCTTCGGTAAGTATTGTAACGATGACACATACGTCATGCGAGATTAGCATCATCCGATACATGCAACATGCAATCCGAACGGCTATGTGGTTGGCTGATTAAACCGGTGGTCCGGCACAATGACATGCAATGTAAGATTACCCGGTACGGAGTGCTCTGTTAACTCATGTGGTGCGACAGATTTATGAATTTTGCTGCTTTTAGTCTTATTTTTCTTAATTATAGCTGCTAAGCTCCTGTTCACTTACATACTGAAGTGGTGAGTGAGGAAGGACACCGGTTACGCAAGGAAAAAGACTGGGGTAGTTGCGTAGTTTTATTTTTATTTTCCACCCAAGGCAGACCAACACACAACAACGCGCGGAATTCATTCATTCATTAGTTAAGTATACATTGCCTTCTACCATGATAAAATAGTCCCTCAATAATTTACTGTGACTATTGCACGCAAGAGTCGATGATTGACCCCCGAAGACCTTAGAATGCGTGGGACTACGCCCTCCTCCTTGGGCAGCATGCACGGCTTAGGCAGTGTAGCTGTTTTAATACATATAACTTTCTAGATATTCTTGTACCTCTTCTAGCCTTATTGTATCAATCTAAGCCCCTGGTTTCTTAGCGGAGATGACTACATAATGCCAATACCCTTGGCCTCGGTAGGCCTCAACGCCCGCAACAGTATTAATAAACCGCCGCTCGAGTCCGAGGAGGCGAACAACGAGATAGGGTATTAATGCGAGCAAGTAGAAGAACCGAGTCATCGGGACAATGTTTTCTGAGTAGTCGCAAACTGCAACATCTTCAAAGCCTGCTTCTTCCAACATTCTTTTGAATACGCCAGGGTGCGATATGGCATTCGTAGGCATGGCAGCGTACTTGTTGACCTGGTCCATCGACCGAGCCCTGTCCTGGGGCGAGGCTTCGGGCGTGTTGTGGTCGTACTCGAACTGCACCAGGCGGCCGCCGGGTCTGAGCAGGCGATGAAACCCCCTGAGAACCGCCTCAGGATCGGTGGCATGAACGAATGTTTCCATGGTGTATATGCCGTCAAACGACTGGGGGTCCAAAGACTCGAGATTGTGGTAATCCATCTTGCGAACCCGGAGGTGCTCGGGGGAGAGACCAGTGTGCTCGAAATTGCGAGAGGCTTTATAGACGTGGTGGTCCACGATATCGATGGCCTCAACACGCAACCGGTGAGTTTGGGCCATGCGCATAGCCACATGGCCGACGCCGCAGCCGGCATCTAATACCTTGGATCCAGGAGGCAGGTCGAGCGCCTCGGCTAGCTTGTCCTCCATCCTGCGAAGGCTTGCAGCCAATGGAAAAGGCCAGTATGTGTCCTCTTCATAATACCCAAAATGTCGCGTGTCCCCGAGCAATAGCCGATACCCTATTCGGGACTCGAGGGAGGCGTAGTACGTCTGTAGCTGACGGTTTTCATTGATGCGCGGCTCGGTGTTCTCGTCGCCCGACCGGTCCGATGAGGGCGACGGGTTGGCGGCGGCGGCGCCACGAAATGTCGGTGCCATGATCCGCCGACATGTACACAGCCAGGCTATCTAAGTTGCGCGGGTCGAGATGGACGACTTATCGAAACTGGATCACAACTAGACCTGGGACAGAAAAAGACGGAAGACTGAGGTGAGGTGTATGGTGTATGGTCCCCAAATCAGCCAATCAGTACTCGAAGCGTGATTGATTACCGGTACCTATTTTTAAACGTGGGGAACCGTCCCTTGCTGGAGCCGTGCATCGTGGGGTAAGTAGAGGCTCCCTTTCGTTTCTCTCGGAGAACCAACGACAGGCGCTGCCCTACGATCTCTGGCCGCAATGCGAACATGGCGCCACAAAGTTCTCAGACACGTCTCCGTCGGCATGTATGTCGACATCGTGGGGACTGCGGTTGCGCGTAACCCGTCCACCCGCCACAACAAAGGGGATGCGCGACGTTGGCGCGGGGTCGGCGGCCCAACTCCCCGCCACCTGACCGCCCTGCAGCCACTCCAGTCCACCTGGTGCCCGTACCGAGTACCACTTGATGTCTTCGGGCGAGGGAAAGACTATCCAGTCCTCCCGATTCGTCGTCTTCAAGTAATCCTTCAGGGAGTCGTCCTCAATCGTCAACCTCATCTCGCCCTTCCATCGAGGCGTGTCACCGTGCTCCTCCATGACTACCACCATCTGCCACTTCTTGGCCTTCTCTCTGTGCTTGCGCCAGCGTCTCCAGAGCCTCCCGGCGTGGCTGGCGAGCATGCGGACCGGCCACGTAAAGCACATTATCCCATTCACGTCTGGCTCTAGCGTGGTCCCTGGGCCAATTACGCCTGCATCTCTAATAGTTGACATGAACTTTTCTGTGCCCATTAGAGCTTTTTGACACAGATAGTAGTCTTTTGCGTCGCGATTTGACTGCAGTTGCCTAACCAAGTGGTTGTGACGCATCTGGGGGATATAGGCCTCGTGTAGCCATTCCCTGTTCCAGCGTCTCTGCCACGGACGGAGTCCTGTGGGTTCTGTCGCAGTAATATGTGAACCACATTGCGAGCTGATGAAGAGACATGGGGGCAGCGGCCGTGCTGCAGCGAAATAGTCCATGGTTGGGCGTTGTTGGTAGATATAAGTCGGTGTATCGTGTGCGGGAATAGGTATGCCGTATGGAGAGTGAACTTGTACCATCGTAGACTATGCGAGGGGAGGTTTTTAAGAAATAGCTATCTATCTACCTACTTTATATAGGAAAAAGCTAAATCAATTATTGCACGCCTCTGTAATTTTAGCAACCTTATTGAGGCTTATCACGACTTTTTAAGCTTTAGAAGCCTACACTTAAGTTACGTTGTACCTTGATGACGAATGCCCCCACCGAACTTTCAGATTGCGACTGTACTGCCACAGAGCTTGCTGGTACGAGACGAGTCGGGGCAAGCTGTGAAGCCACCAAGAGCAATGACCTCTACGACCCCGACACTTATTGCAACGACGACAACGAACGCTCCGAAGCACCGCAATAAATTCCGAAGGAAGTGCAATATTTTAGACGACGTTCGACCCGTCAGTAACCGCGGTCAACTGGCAAGAGCACTCGCAATACGTGGAACGAGTTAAGGTGAACTGTCGTTCAGCAGGCCTGGAAACCGTTGGATCGCGGAATACTGGGCATGTGTAATAGGGTCGTATGCCTGTATACCTCCTAGAATAGTAGATAGCGACGAGAGAAGCTTGACTGCCATGGATACTGTATGTCAGCACGGCACAGGGACCAGCACCTGCCGCTAACCACCAATTTCGCGCACTCGGCTCTGTTCCTCGTGATTCTGCAAGAGCGTCGCCAGCCACATTGACCGATATTTCGATTGTTAGCTTATTAATGTGAAGTTCATATAATCGGGGATTACTATCTCGGGCTAGCGGAGTGGCCGTTTTCATTGTCAGGTTCGTCTGGGGGTGTGGCCAGCCTCGGTGTTACAGTACGCATAAGTAACTGCAGAATGTTAAGTCTCCTACTTGCATACGGTTTCCACCTTTGCTGGTGGTGCTATGTTATAGGGTTGCATTTCTATTCCGTGACCTGTTTTACACGTGTCAAGCGGTGGGGGCGTCAGGGGGGGGTTGGAAGTCGGTGGCTGGGGAGAAGGCAGACGACTGGCCTTGAAGTATCGCATTATGAGTGACATCAGCTCTTCGCATGTGGTCCATAATTATAGCGAAGGTATTTCCGCTACTTCATATCGTGATTTATACAACTACTAATGCTATAAGGCAAGAAGGAAAGATACATATATGCCTGAAAAGAAACTAAAAGTCGGAGAACTGATTGAAGATTTGTTACCCAAGACCATTGCCCCTGCTTCATTGAATGGGTCAAATAGGTAGGCGATCAAGTTCGTATTTTGATGATGAGGCGAATTCTCGGGTCAATGTTGGCATCAAAGGAGGTGTCAGCCTCAGCTACTAACTAGCAGAACTAAAACCTGGAGCCTGTCGCGCGCGCCGTCAAAATTTTCAAATGAAACACGGTATTATTGAGCAATAAGAGAGCCAGTTTCATCTAACGCCGATCACCCAGAGGATGCGAGGATGTGGATGTCTAGTGAATCTACTATGTTACTAGCTATGCGCGCTCCTAGCTATTGGTCAATAACATCGAATAATTTCCCGCCCCATTCAATCTGCGTAGGGCTTTACATGGTAGTTCTTGTCTAGCTGTTTAAGTGACCACCCAGCTAATTGAGCTTTTAGCATTGGTTTAAATGGCGTCTACCGAAGATCACGAAAGACTGCGGAAGGTGAAACATTACTCTCTTAGTAATTATTTGAAGCTCCGCAGGGTAAACAATTAGTTATTAGCGTATTAAGAGAAGGGCATTGGAGCGTGGACTTCAGGTTATCCAACACTCAAGGCAGGCGACTCTTAAAAACCTGGGGAAAACGGCATGACATGGAGATAGCGCCCGCGTCTTACATGTAGGTCAGCTTGCTCGGAATCATCTCATCGCCTAGGGTCATCTGACCATCCTTGGGGCTATCACATACGCCACGCAAATCATATCGTCGATTAGGAGCGCCTTGGGAGCGTCTTGGGAGCGCCCAGGTAGCCGGGTCGCATCCTAGTGACACTAGCTGCATGCGATCTGCTGTTCCGGATGAGACACCAAAATGGCTCGATCTAGCGAGCGCCTTACGCGATGCCGGGTATTACTCGATGCTACCCAGCCCTAGTATGACTTGCCTAATACGGCCGATACATACGTAATAAGTTGAATTTCATTCTCCCTAGTCTCTTTCCGAGACACCAATACTATCCAGCTTCCGACGTTCAATGTTTTGATAACGCATGTGGAAGTGAAGGCTGGAGATCCTTGATGTCGTTAAGCTTACACATCGTCGGGGGTGATGATATGTCCTGGGGTTGCTTTGAGAAGGTTGATCAGCCTGCCCCTTTCACCGACTTTTGACCGGGTTATGTTTCCGTTGACGCCGTGAGCACACCATCCTAGGTTGCCTGTGAGAGGGGGCATCCCGAGTCTGCCGATTTCCCTCACGCTTATCTACAAGTCACCGAAGAGGATGAAGATGTATGCCAGCATTGAGAAACAAATCCGGCGCGTTGATCAAGCTACTAGATAGGGAAGTGGTCTTACAATGTAAGTGGCATAATGGATAACATCCAATGATGATATATTTTACGTTAAACTAATAACCCTGCTTCAATTCGATAACAGCCTGTTTCCCAAGCCTAGCTAAGCGCTTCGAGTAGCTTCTATGATCACATCGGCAGTGAGGTCCGGTTGGCTCAGAAAGGGACTATGTCCCGACGTGCAACGACGGGTTTTCATAGCTGGAATACTTCTGACTATGAACTCCTGGCTGTCAATTGGTATTGTTCTGTCATTTTCGCACAGCAGGTAGGTCATCGGGATTCTGATGTCGTTGGCACAGAATTCTAGGGGTTCCTCGAACGAACGTTGTGACTGGTGCTGTAGCTTTGCGCCCAACTCTTTGGCCATATCTGGGGGGAGGTCGTTATAGAACGGCGCCCGGTCCGGTACGACTTCGAGAGAGCGAGGTACCTGTGGTTATTGATTCAGTACTAGTAAGTTGGCCAGGAGGAGATGGCGGAAACTGACGTTTTTGAATGGCTCGGCCGCAGTCAACCACACCCTACTGCTGTAGTCCCCCCCAACAGCCGAAAAGAGAGAGGATCCCCTTTGCGAAATAGGGAATGAACAGATATGTACAACCGCACTAAAGCCTCCTAGCAGTCCACGTGATCGTCGGTCGGCGAGGCTCTGGTTCTCGACGGCTGCGGTGGCTACTAGGCCACCGTATGAATGGCCGACAAGAACAACGCGACGCCCTTGGTTAAAGAGGGGTACGGCAACGTCGTGTACCACTGCCACGTCGACACGCCACGAATGGTTCACAGGCTCCTGCCCAACAACTGTGAGTAATCTCGGCGCATAAACTTCGTAACCGGCCTTCTCGAGTCGGAGTTTGACTTCGTCCCAAGAATCAGGAAGATGCCAAGCACCAGAAATCAAAATGATGACTGGCTTCGTACTGGACGGCGCTGTTCCGATCTGGGAGAGATGAGATGCTCTTCTGAGGCTTTTGTACAGTCGGCTGAAGGGCCAGGCGATAAGACGTTTAGACACACCACGGACTTCCATTGCTTAATGAGGAGACAGACACTTGGTAGGGATTGTGAGTAAAGCGTTCGTACGTAGATATGATTTCCATGCCACTTACTTATATAGCCCTCAACGCCAGCCAATTAATCAGAGGACTGTCTCTCTAAAAGCGCCACAGATATTAGTTGCGTGTCGAGTAAGGCAATGTTGCAGAGTATGTGGTACGCTAGTGCATTGAAGGATTACCCCGTACATCCAAGACACTCTTGACCTGCGTCAAGCCACCATGCGTGCCGGTTTCCTCGGGATAGCTGGGGACGCCGACAGTGTAGCAAACCATGACTGCTTGAGCCGTCAACAATCTGATTTATATCCTTCAATGTAAGATAGCTCTCGTTCTGCGAAGTACCTACTATATGTCGTCGGATCAAGTTGAAAAGTCCATACAACATGATGTCATCGGATAATTTCTTTTTCGGGCTCTACCATGGCGCTCTTAGTCGTATCACAACAACCCCCGGAACGTGGCGCACAGACAATGCCAACCCCTCACGGCAACTAGTAGGGAACAGCGTTGGAGTTTAACACGTCTCAAGCATCGGTGGTAGCAAGTTGTACTTATATTATGAGCGCTAGTGGCGATCGACGAGGGAATGTGCCAAAGTGAAAAGCAGTACATCTTGACGGCTTGCCGAGCCGGAACCCGCGACGATCATAATCCGATCAGCTTCGCAACTACACACGCCACAAAGCCTTTGAAGGGTTTAGATCCCCCGTTCATTGGTATGATACCTTGACCAGGGTTGCGATTCTCGAACAAACGGTGCATTAGCTAGAGCTTTCGCCTGCGTCTCCCACGCACTCGTCCCCAAAGCTATAAGCTTCGGCCCGAAATCTTCGAGAACCTCTTCAACACCAGGTTCGAAGATCGAAGACAAGCTGTAATACTCTTCCTCGGTACCGAATGTGGCAGCCTTCCACATCTTCTTCCATGAATGGACGGCTCTCACGGCCTCTTCGTGATGTGGTTGGATGTTGGAGGCCACCATGTAGAACGACGATCGTGTCTTGTGAGCTTTGGTTGGCTTGAATACCTGCACATCGGAGAATCGAGAGAAAGTGCGTAGAGTGAGAATGCTTGCCCACGAATCGACTTTATGCAGGAGCACGAGCATACTGCCGCCCGGCTTCATGTGTTCAAGGGCGATGACCAGTTGCGTTAAGGTTAATCGAGCTGGCTCGACCTTCTCCCTATACGCCGCTCGAGGATGGGTTCTGAGCACATTTCCATCGCAGACAACAAGATCAAAGGCATCTTCGGGGTGTAGCTTCTTGGGGATGAATTCACCCGCGTCTGGGTGCATTGGAGGAATAGCGTCGACACCCATATCCGCTGCCAGCATGGTTATATCGATAAAATCAGTATCCACGACCGAAAGCGAAGGAATGAAAGGCTTGTGTCCACCCTTTTCGACAGGAAGGCTGAAAGCTCGAGCACGAGCTCCAGGGTTATGTTCCATAGCGAGATGGAGAAAAGCACCGGGCGCCATGCACTGGAACACTCCAAGTCAGTAATTGTACCTGGAGCATCATTTATATATAATAAAAGTGTGCAACTTACCATATCAAGTATTCTCTTCGGTCTATCGGATGTTCTGATGTTGAATACACCAGTGACACCATGGACCTCGCCACCAACTCTCTTCATCAGCTCAAAGAAGCCTCTGGCTTGCTTATCGTCACAGTTATCCGCCTTGTATCGCTGTTTCTTGAAAAATTCGTCGCCGGCGGGATTCTTCCACCCCTAATGACTATCAGTATTAGAGCCAAAGGGGTTAGCAGTGTTCCTCTCGGGTAAGTTTACCTTGTCTCTCAGTTCTGCCAATTCTCTAAACACTGGGACTCTCTCCAGAAGGTATTGATGGATTTCATCCCGGCAATGCTTAATGTCTCGGTCACTGGAGCTAGGCACTGCTGCCATCGAGTTGGCTCCGGTCGCGTTTCCAGCCCGTAAAGGTCCAGATCGAAGAGCGGAAGTATTTTCCATGTTGGCTTCGTCGCCTGTATCAATCCACCACGTACGCAGTCAATAAAACAATGTTAAAAGGTTCCAACACTTCAGAAATGGATGGGGAAATAGAGGGCTAGGCTGAGTAACTTAATGTCCTAGAGTCCAGATCAGGATTCACACCTGATGTGGGAAGACGTCTATTTATGCGCTACCCAAGGTGCAATGAGCTGATGCATATGCGCTGCTGGATGTGATGCACCTCAACAATAGAAAGAGGACAATCTACAGCAACACGTTTGAATGTGACACACCCGCCCCTATGTTTGTGTTGAATGAGGTTCAATCACAAAGATGTTGTCCTTGTCGCCGTTGGCTTAGGCTGAGAGGGCCAGGCCACCACAACAGGTCATAACTTGACTCATCCTTGCAGAATGGTGAGCTACCTGGTTGGTGTCATGTTCATTCGATTGCCTTGGCGGACCAATACCATCAAGTCGCGGGCCCTAGATGGTGCCCAGGTGGTCTTGCACAGATTGGGGTTTTCATTTGCGTAATTAGATTCAAACAGATATCGCGATGCCTCAAACGAGGCTCGCGGGATATGCAGTCAAATATGCGCGTAGCCATCTGGCAGGTGATATTTCCCCAAACGGAAAACGGAGGACGGATTACTGCTTGTCACTGTCGGAGGGAAAGCATGTTGGATGCAAACAGCGTAACTATCTGTGTGAATCTTCAGGGAATCAGGGGCTATGCAGCCACATGAAAACAATGCACGGCCACAAGTATATCTGCACAGCCACTAGATGGTATCGATCCACTTGAAAATCAACATTATGGATACGGATACCACCAGACCCTTTTGATCAAGTTGTCGCCCAAATCTTGAGAGAGTTCTATTCGCCTTTGCGTTATTAATGCCAGGGGACTGACAAATTTATTAAAAACAGGATAAGATGAGAAAGAAAGCACGGGGGGTTGCGCCGAGGGCGTTCGGCTAACCGTTGACGACCGCGCCGTGTCCTAAGCACTAAGAATTATAGACGGCACGTATACCAGGGACATCTCAATATATGGGAATCATTGCACCGGAGATATATTGAGCTCGTTTACCCATTACTGAGGTTTATTAGCAGGACTCATGCGTTTCCCCATACGATGTTCGCCTTGAAATCGGGGGCGAGAGTTGGTGGGCATACCATGCCAGCACAGATAAGTGAACTGCTGTGTCGGCTGAGCCAAAAACCGGCTCGCCAATTGCCGGCCGAATAGATCCCCTCAAATGACCCAGAGTTTGGCGTACCCAGCATGCTCGAGCACTACGAAAGGCCCGACGGCGAATACACCAAGAAGACCATCTATAGTTAAGATATCCAAAATTGTCCCGGAATGAAACATAGAAGTTCCGGCAAGCCCCCAAAATTCTAGAACGGGGGCCGGGGAGTTATTCTCTCGACTCATCTAATGATGTACAAATTTTGTGTATATCCATAAAGCAGCACAAAGCGATCGGTCGGGAGCTTAAGACTTGGTAGCATTATCCCCCCATCTCTTCGTCTCATCGCCACCCTCCCACTCCTTCTCCACGTAGCCGAGGAGTTTCTTCACCTCGGCCACCTTGGCCGAGTCGCCCGTGTTCTTGCCAATGTTATCGCTGATCTTGACAGCGGGGTTGCCGGCCGCAGAGCTCAGTTTGATGACGATATTGAGCGGCAGGGATTTCTTTCCCGTCGTTATCTGTGTGAAGTCGTTGGTCAGGTAAGTCCCGACACCGAAGCTTGACTGGAAGCCCTGCTCGTCGGAGACGCGCTTGTACTCGATGCATTTTTTGATGTCGAGGGAGTCGGAGAAGACAATGGTCTTCTTGTCCTTGATGCCTTGGCTATCGTAGAACTCGCGCATCATCTTGACAAAGTTGGCGGGGTCTCCTGAGTCTTGACGGACGCCGGTGAAGACTTGCGCATACGTCCGTGTTGACTGGGCGGCGCTGTTCACATCTTCGGGTGTCTCGGGAATATACTTGACGGGCTTGCTAAAAGCTCTGAGAAAGGCGGGCGTGCCGAAGGTGTCCGTCAAGGCAATTCCTAACACGCCTTCGCCAAAGCACGCCACCCATCGGCGAAGAGCCTCTTCGTTGGCATTCTCATAGTCGTTTGTGATGGCGGCAATGCCCATGAACCATTCATGGGCGACGGTGCCGATGGGGGCTAGATTGAATCGCATGGCGAGATGAACGTTGCTGGTGCCCGTCAATTTGCCCGGCAGGCCAGTCTCCGCGGCTTTCTTGCTCGCATTCACCAAGCCCCGGAACACCAAGGCCTGGGTGTGGTAGTCCCGGCGTCTCCGGGTACCGAATTCCGACAGAGTGCAGCCTGCCTTCAGAATCTGCAGCCCCTTATCAAAGGCCTTCTCCTCCTGCCCGTCATAAGTCCAGTCGGTGTCCATAAACTTGAAATAGGCCTCTGACGTCAAGGCTAGGAGGGGAATCTCGTAGAGGATGGTGTCTACCCACTTGCCTCTGATTTCGATATGGATGTCTCCAATCACGTCATCGGCGCCGGTGTCTTCACCGATAGGGCTGAAGATGGGTTTCAACTGCTCCCGCGGCGAGAGGCGGAACTCGCTGAGGAAGTGGAGATATGGAGCAGTCAAGTACGGGCAATGTGACTTGAGGAACCGCAATTCTTCTTCTTTTAGAGAAATATGGCCCAGCTCTGGGCAGCGGTTAGTGTGGGCGCATATCATGGATAGGGGATGCCTCACTGTAGATCTGGTCGCACAGCCAGGTGAAGGCCTTTCGTGAGAACTTCTTCTCGGGCGTCCGATTCGTAAAGGCATATGTCACATGAACTTCGGGATAGTGCTGGAAGACGGCATTCTGCATGGTCAACTTGTAGAGATCGGTGTCGAGGAAGGAGAGCACCCCCTCGGGGTACTCAGAAGACCAGTTGAAGTCCATATTTTGGGCTTCAGCGCCGACAAGGCGACACAGTGTGGTGGTGGCAGATGCAGGAGGCGACTGACAAGGCCGGCGATGAGATGATGAGGGTTATAAGTGGTGGTTCAAGATGTGACTATCGTCTATGACAAAGACGAAACGCAACGTGATGTGGCGATCAGGAGGAGACCGACCAGGGTATATTAGATCCCAAAGTTCGCAATGTTGATGTGATCTGTCAAGTAGCTCCTCTTCTTGCAACTCATGTTTCGTCTGTCGTCTGTCCCTCCCGTCTTGGTCGTGGGTTATGGGTCGTTGTGGTCGGCGGCTTTCTTGGCCTAGAACGTGAGACAGCGCCGTACAAAGGGACGATGACTCATATCATTGGTCAGAATAGCTACACGGCATGGCCCTCTTCTCTTGTTAGGTTGTAGCCAGAGAAAAAAGTATGGCAAGTTGGGTACCTGTTTGGCCGCAAACTCCCCCGCCGCTGCCAGAAGCCCCCACATGGCCTCTCTGATCAGAGGCGTGAAGACATTCCTTTCTTCTCTTAATTAGCGGCGGGGTTTTCCGATCAACATACCGGCAGCTTCCAAAGTTGCGTCACCCCCTCCGAGGGGAGGTCCGTTATCGCTTATCGATATCATCTGAATGACGAGAGGTACCGAGATACCGAGATACCTACCTACCTTGAGGTACCTAGGTACTTACCTAACTTGGGCACAGGGTGGGGCGCTTCGGGTCCCGGCGAAACCTCCTTTCCAGTGAAAGTGGTCCCGCCAGTGCTGGAATCCCAAACCGTGGCCTCATTCGATGTAGATTATTGGGTGACAGCTTAAACCAGCCTGCGAAGCCCCCTTCATCACATCAAACCGCACACACCACACACACGGATTGCCTCCGTATCCTTCCTTCATCACCTCCGCGAATTTGCTGCATTCGCGGGCATTCCTTCATAGTCCTCTTTTCTTTCTTCGTCGTCTCCCTTTCTCTCAAGATGGTATGTTTAGCTTCTCCCATTGCTTCGTCACTTGCAGTGGCGCATCGCACGCTCTCGTGACATCGATCATATCTCGCCGTCAATTCCACAAATGCGCCTAGCATCGGAATTCTCTTCCGAGAGCTTCTCTAATTAATACGAAATAACGTACCTGACGCCGCTTTCCCTTACAGTCTTCTCCCCGCGCCGCTTCACCCGCCTCTTCGCCCGCTGCGACAGGCGCGAGCACCGGCCGACCGTCGTCCCCTGCTCCCCCGGGAGGTGCCCGAACTGCCATCCGACGCCGAGCTGCGGCCGATCAGAAGGAGAAGATTGCCAATGCGCGCCCAAGCAGCACAAGGGCGGCCGGCGCTGGTGGTAGCAGCAGCACGATGCTAAGTACGTGGATTAGGGGGTATCGAAACATGAGCCAGCAGCAAGGGCTGACATTCACCTAGGACTCTACACCGATGAATCCCCCGGCCTGAAAGTCGATCCCGTCGTCGTCTTGGTTCTGTCTCTGGTCTTCATCTTCAGCGTAGTCGCCTTACACAGTATGTCACTCCTGCGCTCTCTAACTTGATGCAACAACGGGAATTAATTTGCTTGGTAGTCATTGCAAAGGTTACTCGGAAATTCTCCAGCTAGACGAATTCCTGAAGGACGACTGCACAGAGAGCACCATGGCACAGCGTTTATGTTTTTGTCCGTGACGGCGCGGCTTCGGCCAGTCCGAATTGCTGCGACTCCCGACAAAACACCTGAAGGGGACGAAGGGGATGGGGGAAGGAGGGCACCACCAGTATCGGCACTGGTTCTGCGAACGAATCATACACCTAACTAGTCGACGACCAGAAGTCGGGCTAGTTGCTCGAGCGTTAATTGTACCATATACGAACTTTGCAGGCATATCAAAATTTCTTTTATTCGTCAGTCATGTTCATCTATGCGATGCGCACATCCTGATCTAGTGAAATTGGTATCTACCGCCCAGACTGTTTCCCCTACGAGTAATCGCACATCTATCAAGGGGTCAAGACATCAACTTGCGGCTAGTTAGAAGAGATGCAGTTAGCATTCTGATAAATATTTTGCCTATTGTAGTGCGGCGTTGCACTGATCCACACTGATGTATTCCTCCATGCTTCGCGGGAGACTGTTCTACTTGGTGATCCACAAGCCATCAAGCCGAGTATGTGCGCTCACTCGTAGTATTGAGCTGTGCATGTGACCCAGCGCCTCCCCGGAGCCGCCAAGCGCGTGCCATGGAATATTGTTTCTGATGGGTTGGAATGAAACTCCCATCCGAAGCTAAGCGTCATCATAACTACTACTCCGAACTTAAAGACGAGCCCGTTTGAAGATATCAGACATGTTAACATTTGGAGACACATCTCGCGACGCTTGCAGGCATAGCGATGATAGATCTAGATGTGCGCTACTGGATATATTCTCATAAGATAGGAATTCCCAGCGCCAGTCGAGTTTAGTAGGTACCCATGTGGGAACCGTATAAGTTATCTAGTTGTATCGTTGGAACTGCGACAAAGTGACGGTATCGTTTTCGAGCATGTAGGTACTCCGTACGGTACACAAGTACTAAAACGTGTCGCCAGGGACCAAGTGGGTCCAGATCTGAAGTGGATCAAGTGCCGGAGATAGACTTACAGGCTACCTAGGTAACTAAGGTACGTTAGGTACCTAGGTACCGTACCATCTTTCTACGTCAAGCACCCAGAGACCTGGATGTAACAGCACCGCGCGCCCTTATATCGCCACATAGCCAAAGGTCGCTTCAGTCATACAATAGTCTAGCCGGCGTAGAGACTCGGCACCTACTCCACGGGGAAGCAGCGGTTTTTTGCAACTATTTTGGCCTCATATACAATTAGATACACCCTGGGGTGTTCAAAGTCATCGGGCTTTACTTGGTACGAGCTACTACGGTACAAGGACTCCCGACTCCAATTTCTGGACGCCCGCTACCTCTCCACATGGTTTTCTTGGCACCTTCATTCGCCGACTCAACCAATCCCGCCCCATAGACAGGAACTTAGATTCACGAACATACAACCGGCCGACATATCCCCAAACCTTCTCTCCACGCGTCATCCCTCTCCTGGGCCTCGAAGCGACGTTGCGCATTACGCCATTCCTGCCGCCACCCACTGTCGTCAGCCACTGCCGCCCCGTCTACGTCGCCTCGCCTCTCTTGCGATGAGAGAACCGCTCCACCACGCCCTCGTGTGAGCGAGTCCGAGGATCCAACGCCTCCCGCCGGACGAGACTGACCGACGAGAACAAACGAGCCGCCTCTTACTCCATCTAGTTTACACTCTCCTCCCGCTGAATCAAGCCGCGCGTACTCATTATGGATGGTCCGCTGCAGCTTGCTCCGGCGAGCGCCCCCAACCCTCTCAACGCCATCCACGACCTGCCGAGTCCTATCATCAAGGAAGAAGCCATGGACGACCGCAACGCCTCCTCTTTCGAGGATATTGACTGGGCCGAGCAGGAGCGCCGGGATGAGGCGGACATGAAGCTGATGTTCAACGATGATCCGAAAGGCTCGCAGGCCAACGGTCTCGATCTGCACACCTTTGGCGACAAGGTCATTGACCAGACGGACAAGGCCGACAATGCCATCGACTTTGAGGACTTGAGCGATGACGACCTTGCCAGCGACACCGGATCCGCCGATGCCCTCCCCGACTCGGGCGCTTCCCATCTCCCGGGCCTGACAGAGGATGAAGGTACCAGCCATGACACCGACCATTTAGATGATTTGTTCGGTGGCGGTCCTGAAGGCGACCATGACTTCCTGCCCTCATCCCCCCCGCCTGAAGATACTACCGATGCTGCCGTTGCCGCTGCCGCCAGCGCCGACGCGACCACCGCAGCAGCCCCTGAAAAACAGCCAACTGCAGGCACGCCGCCAAGCGAAAAGGCCGATGCCGAGAATGAGAACGACCGCGAGCACGACAGAGACGCCAATAGGACGCGCGAAGTTTCAGACGAGGCTTGGCAAAACATGACCTTTGAGGAGCGCTGGAGGCTCAACTTCCCTCAGTACAGCGTATCCATTGACAAGTGGATTGGCCAGACCGACGAGGGGATGCAGCGGCCCCCACAGAGCACCAAAGATTTACTGCGCGAGAAGTTCCCCCATTTCGACAAGCACAAAATCCTCCATTTCAACAAGCTTCTTCCCGAGTGGCCCGCTGAATTTCTGTACAAGGAGCCTCTGAACAAGGACAAGGATCCTCCCGAGTTCGTGCCAACTAAGCTTGAGCTTGAACTTGACGCCGACAGTTCCAAGCTCTTCCGCATTCCCGACAATATTCTGAGTATAAACAACCAGCGGGCTGCGTTTCAAGACGCCGACGACTGGACCAACCGCTTTGGTGGTGCGGTTCTTGATTTGGAGGGTAGCTTCTCCGAGTCTGATGATGAAGAACTCGTGGGCGGTTTCAGTCTGGACGAGATAACGACGATATGTGAAGATTGGTCCTCTCTCACCGACGCACAACTACCATCTAAACTGAACGCGACGGCTACGCGAGCTGCTGAGGCCGACGATGAGTTGGACGACTGGGATAGAGAGTTCCTTCAGTCACAGCCTAAAGCGAAGCGACCAAAGTACGAGCCCGGCCTTCCGGATATATCATCTCATTCAACTTGGGGGATCAACGACTTCGAGGAAGCTGCAAGACGAGCTAGCAAACGCGCATATCTCAATCCTGATGATCCATACCTGTTGCTCGAGGATGCGCAGTCTGCGCGGCCTTCAAAACGCCAAAAGTTGGAGGAGAAGACCAAGCGCATGGCCAGCGGCCAACTTCGGAGAGATGTCATGCGTCATTTCAACATCTCCAATGATGATGCGTATGATGCGCTGAAGAACAATCACAAGAACAAGGTCCGAGCCACATTGTCTAGCGTCGGGGTCGAGCACGCTTTACCAGCGCTCAAGTTGACATTCCCCTTCTACCGTACGAAGCTAGATGGACAACCTTGGGAGTTCCATCGGAGGAAATTCGATGTGGACAAGGTTGTGAAGCATAACATAGGCGTCCGGAAATCGGGCAAGGTTAGAAGAAAGGACATCAAGGGTCGGAGTACTCAAGAGATATTCAAGACCACGAAAGACCTCAGCCTCAATGACAACTCGACAGCCGTGCTCTTCGAATACAGCGAACAGTTCCCCACTGTGTTGTCCAACTTCGGCATGGGTAACCGCGTCATCAACTACTATCGTCGTAAAGAACGTGGCGATGATGAAAAGATACCCAAGCTTGATGTTGGTGAGACACATCCACTCCTCCCCGAAGACAGGTCACCGTTCAGCATATTTGGCACCGTCGACCCTGGCGAGACCGTTCCCACTCTTCACAACGAGATGTATCGCGCGCCAATATTTAAGCACGAGCCACGCCCGAATGATTTTCTGCTGGGCCATACCACCAACGCCATGGAGGGTCCGAGATGGTTCCTCCGTAATATCGATCATGTGTTCACTGTCGGTCAGGCTTTCCCTTCGATGGAAGTGCCCGGGCCTCACGCCAGAAAAGTTACAAACACATCGAAGAACAGGCTCAAGATGATCGCGTTCCGCATGATGAAGCAAAAAGAATCCCAGGATGTGTCCCTAAAGGAGATAACACCTCATGTCTTTGAGAAGGAAGACCCTCAAAACAGGCAGAAATTGAAAGAGTTCCTCGATTATAGTAAAGAAACGAAGACTTGGCATCTCAAGGAGAACGATGCTATGATGGACGAAGCTGCTATCCGTGCCATGATCAAGCCTGAGGATGTATGCTTAGTGGAAGCTATGCAAGTTGGCCTGCAGCTGATGGAAAATGCCGGGTTTGACCCCAAGGATAAGGAGGACAACGACGACGGTGTGGATGAACCCCTCGTCGTTCAACTGGCGCCCTGGCGAATCTCCAAGAACTTCTTAGATGCAAGTGCTGGCAAGGCGATGGTTGCGTTGCATGGAGAGGGCGACCCCACGGGCCATGGCTTAGGATTCAGTTTCATCAAGACGTCAATGAAGGGTGGTTATATCAATGCCGTGCAAGGTCCCCTGGCCACATCGGCAGATGCCATCGAGCGCGAGCGCAAGGCTAACGGCGGGCATTCATACAACGTCAAGAAACAACAGGACATGTACAACGCTGCCATCCGTGATATTTGGGAGAGACAGAGAACCACTCTCAGCGACAACACTACCCACGACGATGCCGATGTTCTTGATACCGCCAACGAAGACGATCGCTTCAATCAGAGACACGCTGATGTCACGCCTGCCCCGGTAGATGATGGGCGTAGTGTATTCAGTCGTTTCAGCGCAGCTAGTCGCAGCGGCAAACGCAAGCTGAAGATCACAAGAAAGAAGACCAACGGTGCTGGCGAGTCATTCACGGAGACGGTTGTTCTAGAGGATCCCCTCGTCATACGAAACTACATGAAACAAAGGGCCGTCCTTACTGAAAAGGAAAGAGAGTGAGTCAATACCTACGCCTGTACAAGCAATCAACAGGAACACAATACTAATATATGTGAGTAGCGTATATAGCATCATACCAACTGCGGATGCGGACGACAACCGTGATAAGGTTAAGCTGTGAGTGTCCCCTTTAATATCAATCTCGACGCCTGGGGATGAAGCACAAGAGCGACATGGACTGACTTTCAGACAGTGTTGAGAAAGAGTTGTCACGCCTGCTCAAAAATCAAGATCGACGCCAAGTGCGCGAAAAGCAAGGCAAGGGCAAGAAGAAGACCGTGAGCGTAAACGTAAACGCGGTTACTGCGGCATCGCCTGATGCTTCTGGCGATAAGGCGTCGGGAGGTACAACTCGGAAATGCGCTAACTGCGGTCAAGTTGGACACATCAAGACGAATAAGAGGTACTGGCACCGCTGTCCTTCTACTCTTAGTTCTTTAAACCCCAGCGTCTCTCTATTCCCGCTCCTGGGTTTCCAACGTTGTTGACGAGCTGTCGGCCCCGTCTTACCCCCTAAACCCCCCTTCCCAATAAACAACAAGGGGAGCACTTGACACTTTGCCCAAGTCGGGCTTCATTTCCCTTCATTCCCGACATTCACAGCATATTCATAGTGCAATCGTCTCGATGCCAATGGCTTGACGGCACCTCTCTATTCTCCTCCTTCCCTGCTCCTCCAACAGATATGCCCCCTTTTCACACCCACTCCTGCTCTGTGTCAGGGATGTGCTAACAAGGCCATCAATAGCAAATGCCCACTGCTGAACGGGACGATAACTGCGAATAACCAGGGTGAAAACCACGGAGGGTTCGGGTCATTCAGTGCATGAGTTTTTCGGGGCATCCACCGCGAATAGGAACATGGAAAAAGCGTAACGCGAGAGGGGCGAGCGAACGGACGGGAGGGATGTCTACGATCGCACTGCTAGTACGTGTTCGAAGGAACCATGCCGGGCGTTACACAAGAGGTACAGCCTCTGCGGCGGCATTTTACGAGCCCGTAGCGAGATGGGGCGCGAGATGTAGAATGGACGGACGGGGAAAGCAGACTGTTCCGCTTCTGCCGTTGCTGTGCCGTTGATGTGCTGTGCTGTGCTGTGCTGTGCTATGCTGTGCTGCTGACACTCGAGATATACAAAGTAAAGGTATGCATATACATATACATTACAATGTAGAATCCCATTCACTGCAACCACATATCGGCTTTGCGAAAAGCCTCATGGTTCCTCGACTCCTCGCCTATGCTCTCACTCTTGCATGTGTGTACGGACAATGTATATATGTATATGTTGCTATGCCTCAAGTAGCTATGTATGCAACAATGACAGAGGCGCAGTTACGACAACCCCCCGGCTCCTTGTCCCTTTTTTTACTTTTTCTTCTGGAAGGCTTCCGTTACACTGCAGAATATCGGGAATCCTTGCACGCACGTGCGGAGTGATTGCTGAGGGGCTTATGTATGTACCTATGTATGTATGTATGTGTGTGTGTGTGTATCCCGGATGGGATGGGTTGGGATGTGTTTGGGACTGGGGAGTCCGTGGTAAGCGTGGGAAAGGGTGGTTTACGCGTTCGTTGGAATCCTTTTACAATCGTTTATTTCTGCGTACAGGTTTGTCTGGTGATGATCGCTACGTGTCTTGAACTTCGCCTAGGTGCTGTCGCTGTTTTTTTTTTACTTTTTACTTTTTTTTTGTTTATTTACGATTTTTATTTACCTTGACTTCTGGTTGGTTGTTGTCTCCGTGGGCAAATTAATCCCAGCGACCGGGGAGGGGATGAAATATTTATGGAAGGGGGCGTTATAGACAGACCTACCTACCGTAGGTAAGTATGCTGTTCGGTGTTCGAAGGCAGCCAGTTCCAGCCGCTGCTCTTTCTTTTCGCTGTTCGTCTTTTTCGTCTGACCTACAGATACAGAATACGCGCAGGCGAGCTACCCAAACTAGGGTAAGGGAAGGGAAGTGATGGGATGGAATGGATGGGAATGGTCAGAATAAACTGCTCATATCTCTCTCTTAAAAAAAAAAAAAGATTAGGTGAGGTTAGACTTTTACCTCGAAAGGGGAAAAGAATGAAAGAAAAGAAGGGAGAATGTTGCAAAGTAGATTGAACTTCAGCATTGCTATTCTTAGAAAAAGAAGACGACGAGAAGCCCCGATGCGCGATGACATGCATTTCTCTCTTTTCGGTTGCCCATTTTCCCATTTTCCGTCCCAACCCCCGCTGGATAAGGGTAAAGTACCTGAGAATCAATGGGTTCAACCGTCCCGTCTCGACAATCTGGGCTGGGAAAGCGAAAAGAAGCGGGCGCGCGTGGCTGCCCTGTCCCCGCCACGTAACTCACATACAGATGATGTAGACATCGTCCCTAACCCGATTTAGCATCGGCTATAGAGGGAACTAGGGTATATGGTTGGTAGGTCAGGGTAAGTAGGGTAAGGGGGTAGGGTAGTGTGGTACTATTTGCTCACTGCAGCGAAGAATGCATGCGTAGGTACGACGTGGATACTAAAAGTAAACATAGCTGCCGCGTGAGCTGTGATGCGCGGCGTGGATGCCGTCTAGTGTGGACGAAAAGGGCAACGAACTAGAACTAGCCGGACAGAAGAAGAAGGAGAAGAAGAAGAAGAACGTGATACAATAGGCCGCAAAACAGAATTGCTTGGCTTCAACAGGTATCTACACTTCTGACCTAGCCTAGTCATGGGTCACGCACGACACATTCTAAGCGCCGCGGATACACGGGAGTAGAAAAACGCTATCCCGCCCGTCTCACCTCTATAGCACGGACGGATATTGCATACTAGCTGATGGCATTCCCACGCGAGGCGTTGCAGAAACATGAGAAGTCACCGAAGAGCGCAGCCTGAGGGGACGCCGGCATCACGAGTACGTACGTAGATCCATAAACCCCCAGCAGAGCAGAGGGAAGACAAGTGTAGATAGATGTACGTAACATTAGCTCATGGCCGCATGCATCTCGGTTGCATCGCAACCGTTAGCGAGCAGAACGGGACCCGGTAGGGGGGGGCAACGGGACCGAGGAATCCGTCGGCAGGCGACTGGAACGAACTGGTTCCGGCGTTAAGGGTTTGTTTATTATTCTATCCTAACCTACGAGTTGCCCGTCACAGCCACAGAGAAAACCGCAGGAACCCCCAACACAACACTGGGGAGGGGTGGTGGAACGGAGAGGGGAATTGGGGAGGGTGGAGGGGGGAGGGGAGAGAGAGAGAGAATCACACACACAAAAAAAGGGTGAGATAAAAAGAAATGAGAGATAGAGAAAAAAGGGTGACGATGACGCTGCAAGTTTGTCAACTAGTCTCGCTACGAAAAGATGGTGGTAATCAAATGCAACCTCACGTATTACCGAAGCGTCGGTATTGGACGCTCCCATTCGACGTCCGCGCGCTGTGGTTTGACAGAACGCCGCAGGACAGAGATCGGCCGGAGTGGGGTTGAAGGAGAAAGAGGGCGTTTCCGGTTTGGGTAAGTATGAGTGAGTAAGGTAAGTCATATACCTGGGACAAGACAGAGAAGACAGCCAGTCAGTAAAGTCAGTCAGTCAGTAAGTCGGTCAGGCAGAGCAGGCAGGCAGGCAGATAGAACGGACAAACAGGTGGAGGGCCCGCAAAGTATAAGCGATTCCGCGCAGATCTTGGGCTTGGTTGGTCTCTATCACTCCGTTTCTCCCCCTCCCCCCCCCCTTTTCTCTTTCACAACCTGTCCCTTTTCCTCTCCCGGACGGTGAAGATGAGATAAGCTTATACCGCACAGGCCCCAAGTTAGACTCTTTACCAAACTCAGCCTCTTGGCTATCATCGCCAACCAAGCAAACATGCGGGTTTGTGATGGGTTCTTTGTTTCTTTGTTTCCACGGTAGTCAGCAGGCGCAGAATCTTACGCGCTCTCATGCCGTCTCTGCGTTGAATCCCGGTCTTGTATCGGGCTGTCCGTGTGTCCGTGAATTCCCAAGGTGAGAACCGAAAGGCGCCATCCCCCCTCCTTCCAACGGGGGGCATACACCGCCTGGTAGTGAACAATGAGTGTATGGATGAGGTAGATATGTAATAGATTCAATGAAGTACTCATTCAATTGATCGCCTCGGTGTAGCCAGTCATGGCTTCGAGGATCATCATATGGGGCTCAACGAAGCCGGTGGCTATGGTGACTGACTGTAAGCACCTAAAACCAGTTCACCAGCTAAACAAAACAGATCTTCAACAAGCGTCGCCGATCATCAATTTCCAGCCGCTATGGTCAGATGTATGTACAATGGGAAGCATGTATTGACAATATCTGCAAACCGAAAAAGTCTGCTATGACGTGAAATGGTCCGTGTGGTGTTATCATCAAGCACATAAAACCCAAAATACTTGGGGGGACGTTGAAAAGGGAGCAGTCAAGGCGACGACTGTGGCTACAACTGATCCGTCTATTCGGGATTCAATAGTTCACCTCAAAACGCCGCTAATATGCTTCGCCGACTGTCTCACGCTGCCCAGATGGAGCGGATCTGGGAGCCTCTTTTAGCATGCCGACGGGAAAACAATCCGAGAAACGCCACCACTGGCTGGGTTTATGAAACAAAACCGTACATTTGCAGATCGCCCGAGGATCAGTGGGCAAAGCCCCATTTCCTCACGGCGCGCCACAAAGTCAACCCAGGGCGACGTTATAGTGAGGTCGTACCAGGTTGGGCGCCACCTACTCACAGTGTATGCAGGCAAGAGTGTTTGATTGATGCTGTGAGAGTTTTCTAGAATAAAATGACAAGAGCTGTTGAGTAACCTGAGGCCGAGACATGTGTGGCCGGCGGGTGACATCACGTTGTCTTGTCGCCAATCGGCAGCCCCCTGGTTCAATGTCCCTGCCAAGTTCTGTTCTTATGTAAGTCACCCGAAAAACTTCGAGTCGGGAACTCGAAAGGAGACTGATCTACGTGACTGCTTCGTACACGGGGACGAGTCATGTGCGTGTGACGGGCCGTTATGGTATAACGGCGCCCGCGACATTTGTCATGTTCAAGTAAAATATCGGATGTTCAGAATCGTATGCTTAGTTAACCGACAAAGTGTGTAACAGAGAGGATTATCTAGTTTGCCCAGCCTACCAATTTACACGTGACAGCCGAGACTTTTGTGCAGGCTAATTCGCGAGAGAGGCTGGACAGAGTGGATGGAGGATGCCGTCCGCGACGAGGTCTGTTTACCTTCTCAATTTGTCACAACACCGAAAGGAGAGACGCAGGTTCGTGCCGCGTAGTAAGTATAGAGAGGAGACATCTCGGGACCTTGTCTACCAAGAAAACCTAGGCATGCTTCCATCTGAAAGCAGGGGAGTTTGGGCAGGGCTGTCGTGGGTGAGTTGTGAGGGTACACAGTCAGTCCTTCTATGCAGGTCATAGATCTCGAGATAAGTCGCGAGGGCCCAGACCGACAAGGGGATGAGTTTCACCGTCAACTTTCGCACAGTAATAACCAACTACCAGGTACGGTAGGTCCCGTGCTCCGGACCTATGACCAGCCTGATACTACCTAATTGACGTGATGATGCATAGGTACCTGGCCAGGTCAAGTCAAGTAGTGCTCACAGAGTGTTCATGGCGGCGGGGTCAACCCTGGACGGGCAGTTAGACGGGCTTCCTTGGCATAGTTAGAGAGACCAGGTAAGGTGTGTAAAGAAGTCATAACGGCGGTGGAACAAGGTAGGTAGGCATCGTCATACGAGTGAGTGGCTTTTCGTCGGCCGTTTTCATTTTGGCCGAATTGTTTGGGATTTTCCCGGCTAGGAGGGGGTAAATTGTCATCAGGTCAGCGATTTTACCCACATTCCCCATCCCACACTGGCCACACTGGCCACACTTACCAGGACGGAATGCGAGCAGGCGAGGTTGATTGGCAGGGACAAATCGCAGAACAACATGCCAAAGGGGACAAATTATCCATCTGCAGGACGCGACAGGGATGCGGGCGGGGGAGGCACGCAGGCGGCCCAGCAGGCCTACATAATAGTATCTGGCAAGCCCAGCACGTTGTTGGTTGCTAAAAATAGCTATTTTTAGCACATCCGGTGCTCGGGAGCCATGCGTGGACCAAATCCATGCCCACAGGCCTCAAAGCCACAGCCTCGCCTGATCGCGTGCAGCTCACCACGATCCGATAATCCAATGAGAGATGCGAAAGTCCGGCCATCAGTGATGCCAATCCGAGGGCCATTCTTGTCCGGCGCTTACATCTTCGATTCGTCCGTGCCATGGCCCGGCCCTGGGTGCAGACGAGCATGTTTGGAGAACGAGTCCGCGCAAGCTGTAGCTGTGCTGTAGACAACTAGGTACAGACAGGAATTGAGAAACAGGCGGCGTGGTGTGATGTTGATGCACAGTACAGAAGATACTATCTAGTACGTACATACTATGTAGACGAGAGTCGGCCATGGGTCGTCGCGCGCAGGTCTTGGTACCGGCCATACGGCGTAAACAACACAACGCATATATCAATGCAACAGCTATCAAGTAGAAAAGAGGCCATCTACGATTGGTGCCTTCATTCTGACAGCCCTTGCTGTCGGCGGTTTCACTCTCGAGCTGATAGGCAGGACATTTTTGCTCAACAGCTAGTGTGCGTGCGGCCGTCTGAACTTGGGGTAGCAACGGTCATGCCAGCTACGGCTGCAGATCCCTCACCGAGATCAGGCGACGAATGGCCACAATTGATTTTTTTTTTTTTTTTTTTACCTTCTTCTTTCATACGAAAATAGGTATGGTTATGGTCTACGGATACCCGCTGATGGCTACCTGTGATGGCCGCCAGTCGACAACGACATTGAACCCGAGATGTTGGGCGGTACCGAGAGTGAATCCGGCAACGCTGGTGTCACGTCTCGGTACGACTTGGCAGCGCCGGGTTTTTCCTGGACCGGGACGAAGAAGGAAACGATAGCAATAACAACAATAATACCGCCGAGGGCGGCCTGTGTCTGTCGGTCTGGGACATGGCGCAGAGGCTATGACCATGATGGTGGGATAATCGCGGATAAGCCATACCCTGGGGAGACGGGCGCTTATCTGCGTCTCGGCCGCCTTGTGATTGGTGTCGTGGACGCGAGGCATAGTATAGCCGCGATTGTAGAACAGGCTGTACAACCTATATCGGTATATCTGGATAAACTATTGAGATTGCCTGCTTCCTGGCATGGTCCTGTGGTAGCAGTGTGTGAGGTGCGGTGGTATGGGTGTGTGTGGGAGTGTGGGAGATGGCGTGTGTGTGCCGTGTCTGGGCATACATGTATGCAAGCAACCACTCGGTGCATGGTCTGTCTATCCAGGGCTCCCCAATGCACTATGCATAGGCGAGAAAGCAGCACTTGACAGTGGGTGGTGGGAGTGGCTGATGGTCGGCCCTGATGACGATGACGATGGTTGCGATGGTTGCGATGACGGCGATGGGCGCATGACGGCATGGGGAACGGCGGCACGGGCAGTCGGGCAATGGGGCACGGACCCGTCCGGACAATGGAGAACGTGGGCGCTGGGACTGCAGCGCGCCAGAGCCCGGAAAGCTTGTTCGTTCCAAAAATAAATGCCAGGTGCCACATGAGGCTCAAGCAAGACCGAGGAGGATTGAAGGGAGTACCTACATGAACAGCACGGGAGCGCGATGGGGGGGAGAGGGGGGGAGGGGCAGCGTGGAAGAGAGCGTTGGGGCAGTGTTGCTATCTCGCAGATTCGACGTGCGTACCTTGTCTACAAGATACCCGGGGCAGGTATACACGGAAGAACATGGCATTCGACATATGTAGCATATCTGCCGCTAGGAAGTAGGTAAGTTAGTTGGGATTGCTAGCAGACATTTTACAGTATTTTGTTCGGGATCCCAAAACGAGACGAATATGCATGGCCCACAACGTAGATTGAGTTGGACAGTACGTTGACTACCTGTCCAGTGTCGCCTGAACTGTAATGAGCACTGATAGCTAAGTAGATAGCTGTTTAAACCTATAGAGTAAATTTGCACATCTACCTGAGTTGCCTATCATGCTTGGTGAAGAAAACCTGCCACACATACTCAGTTAGTGGTTGGATCTCGACGCTCGGGGGAAATATTTCAAATACCTAGATTATGGTATTCGTTTCAGAGATTTAGTACCGCCAACCACCAATAGATGAAAGCTTAAGACCCGTTAGACAAGAGTCCAAGAGGCTTTAAAGAGGCCTAGAGAAAAGAGGTGCAGGCCTATCTAGGACGATATGCTACGCTAAGCCTCGCCCACTGGGTTAGCTGGGTAGCGTGCCTAACCGACTGGAGTAGGTGACGGTGTATAGCATTACCGGTTCGCGCACGCTAATCTAGTTACCCGTATATCTAGTGTGTGCAGAGAATATGACACACTGTGCTTGTTTTGCTACAGGGCCCCGCTTCAGTGGTCAGTGGCCATACCCGACGCAGAGAAGAGCGCAGGCGACGCATAGAATGCGGTCTCAAATACAGTGCCGGTAATGGGTCGACTAGACTCGGCTTGTGGGCTCGAACTAGAAGCACCTACCCGGATTGGGTTAGACACCTGTTAAGCGTCTGCCAATGGCGGGTTTCGTCCGCCCCCTGTCCAGCACATAAGTAAGGTAAGTCATAGTCGTTTACTTCTTAGTGTAAGTCCCGTGCCACGTACAGTAAATACCAACCCTGTCCTTTTCGATGCAAATGGCAAGCAGATGTGTGTTTTTCCCTCTTGGCCGGACAGTCCCGTCTCTATTGCCTGTCTGTCTTGCCTATCCCCCTCTCGTCGCGAATACCACCTACAGGTAGGTACATGTGTACGTGCTAGACTAGAAGTTGGAAGTGCGAACCCACACAACCCAGCGACAAGCGCACACCGCACCCGCACCGCATACCTGCCTCCAGAAACCGTCGCCGAGCCGAAAAAGGTGGTGAACACGATCTCTTCTATTATTAGAACCAACCCACGCCAGGTTCAGCCCCATTCTGTCCCTGCACGTATAGGCAGGTAAAAAAAAAAAAAAAACACCATCCAGCAGTCAATCGTGGGTATTGCGTCGCAGTGGGCTTTTTGGGTTGTATCCTTTGCTGGCCGGCGTTCGGTGGATGCATCTTGGAACGCAAAAATCGATTCTATAATCTGCGAGTATATACATAGTTTGGCTCTGCCGCCCTCTCGCCGTTTGGGTTTAATTGTTAACTATTCTAGTTCTTCACCACGCACCACGCACCACGCTCCGCCGCCAGAGCCTGGTTAGATCAGGCTGTTATCCACTATAACCGACTACAAGTACCTACCTACAAGTACCTACCTCTCCGTACGGTACCTCCACCCACCCACCCAGGGTACCTGCGCCTGCCGGGTACCTTAAGTTCACCGTTACTGGCAGTGGGTACGCAACCTTACCAACCTTGCCAACCTACTTAATATACAGTGTACCTCTCCCTGCCTCCTCTGCCTACCTTACCGACTACCTTACCGACTACCTACAAAGTACCGCTGCTGCTGCCACATTGTAACATTGTAACATTGTACGGACGCTGCTTGCTGCTGCTGCTGCTGCTGCTGCTGCTGTTGCTTGCTGCTGCCAACATATGTGGATAACCCCGGATTCATATAATCACCCTTCTTCTCTTCCATCATCCTCTCCGAGCCGTTTCATATTTTGACAGGCCCGGTCCTCCGTTCTCGACTTCTCGCGCCCATCCTCTGCCCCCCTCCCTCCTCCATCAATCCGTGCCAATTTCACAGTTCGCAGTTCACAGTTCTACCCACCTCTGCCTGCATCTTGCATCTTGCATCTCGTGGGAAACACATCCTCATCGTTCGTCGAGCATGCGTGTATAAAACCTTCGTGTGCGCAACCCCCCGGTCCAATCGCTTCCTCTCTGCCTGCTGCCCAGTCTTCCCGTCCCTTTTGTTTGCCTGCCAGCAGCCAGTCAATCGGCCTGTCCCTGCCGCCGCCGCCGGTCTCCCGATCGTTATAGAGCGTATATTCATCTTCATATATATCTGTCCGCACCGACCACCGTCCGACATTCCTGTTCGCTCTTCGCCTGAAACCACGGTGTTTTGCCACGCTGGATTACCACACTCGCCTCTCCAACCCGCCATCGGTCAGCCTCAGCACCGCGAGCCGTGCTGTCGCGTAAAGGGGCGCTTCGGCTACTGTGCATCCCCGGGCTCATTGACTTCCAGTGCCTCGTCGCGCGCGCGCATAGCTTAGTCGACGATATGGGACGAAGAAAGATCGAGATCAAGGCGATCAAGGATGACAGGAACCGCTCTGTGTAAGCAGCTCAGCGCCCTCCCCTCCCTCCCCTCCCCTCCCCTCCTCTCTGCTTCGTTCCCACCCCCGTCAACCCCCTGATTGATGGATTGCTGGTGCTATCCGCGCGCTCTGCTCTGCCTTCCGATGCGATGCGATGCGGCGCAACGTGATGCGAACGGATAGGTGGCTAACGCTATGCTCGACAGGACGTTTTTGAAGCGGAAAGGCGGTCTGTTCAAGAAGGCCCACGAGCTCTCGGTGCTTTGTTCCGTCGATGTCGCCGTGTTCATCTTCGGTAGCAACAAGAAGCTCTACGAATATTCCTCCGGGGACATGCGAGATCTCATCAGCAGATACACATATGTTCGTAGCGATTGCCCCTGACGTCCTTCTGGCTCGTACTGATAGGCATCTATAGCATGGCGGCCCCAACGAGCACAAGGGCCCCGGCGACTTCAACGGCGGCGGCGACGACGAAGAGGATGAAGATATCGAGGGGACGCCTCCCCACGGCCACGAAGGCTCCGTCGAACCCCAGATGATCCCACAACACTTTCAAGGCCAGCCGCCATTTCCACACCTAAGACATCATACCCCGTCCGCCTCGCCCCCAATCAACGGCATGCCGTTTGTGCAGCGTGGCCATACACCCCAGCAGCAGATGGGCTCGCGCCCCCCCTCGCAGAACGACCTACGACATCCTCAGAGCATGGCCCAACCCGTCAGCGTTAGCGCTCCGGGAGCCCAGAGCGGATATGCCTACATGACGCAGCCCGGCCTCTACCACCCCCAGCCCCAGCCATCGTTGCAACATGCCCCGCCGCCCGCCCCGGCGCAATATCAGTACACAGCCGCACCACATCCGCCTCAGATGTCCTACATAGAAGAAGCACGTCGGTCGTCGGGGACCCCTAGCTACCTGCCTCCCCAACCGCCTGCCCGGCCTCAGCCTTCGCCTCCTCAGGTCCACATTCAACAGCCGCCTCCTCAACCAGTGCCGCACATGTCACCTCATCCACCGTCCAACCAACATCTCGAAGTCCCTACGAGTATGCCCCAGAAACAACCACATCATATCCCAGCATCTCAAGCGCAGCCACCTGCGCCCATGGACCCTCCCAAGTCGGAACGACTACATGAACGTCCCATGCAGCCTGGTCTCGATACATCCAGCATCAGGAAGCTACCACGGGGGAATCAGTCCGGTAGCATATTCACGCCCATCGATGATAACCGGTCCATCTTGGGACAGCATCTGGACTCTTTTCACACTGATAGCCACGTCATGGAGGAAGGTAACAACCGGGCACAATCGGTCGACGTCGGTGCCGTATCACGGATCAAGTCTTCCAAATCGCCACCCATCCCTCAGCGTGCAAATACTGGTGCCAATGTCCCCAAAGCCCGCACTTCCGTGTCTTCTATTCCCGATGGGGGCTTCAAGGCGCCTTCTCGATCTAACAGCATGAAGATCGACGGCGCTTCAAGACCTCGGCTACGGGTACAGATTCCGGATGAGGCCTCCGACGCCGGCAGCAACACTGGAGAACCAGCTACCACTTCGCCCCGTGGCACAGCAGATGCGTCTGCGCAACCTACGAGACGCAACGGAGCTGATGCGCCTAGGTTGCCACCCCCGTCCCCATCAGCGACCTCCATCCTTTCCGCTGGCGCTACGGGCCCTCCCAACCCATTTGCCAGGCCGCCTCCTCAGACTCATAGTACGGGTATGAACATCGATACACCCGTTTCGGCACTGCCGTCGCGGTTCCTCAACAATGAGTTCCTGCCCAGTCCCAGCAGTTTCTATCCCGAATGGAATTTCAGAAGTGACAACAGCACGACGCTGCCGAGCCCTCTGAATTTCGCTACTCCGGTGGCTGGGTCGGGGCCTTCTTTTCTGAGGGATGAGGGTGGACCAAACATGGCGAAGCGGAAAAGCCCCGACATCGGTACAGCCGGCCCCCATCCAGACAGCCATGAAGGCTTTGAACCCAAACGCATCAAAGTAGACGGCTAGGAGCCTCGGCTAAAATCGTCGTCCCCCCTACTGAATTATAAACCTCGCCTAATATATTAAACTTTGCCGTCTGCATTCTTGGGGCATTCTACTAGAGCAAGCCGCTCAACACGGCCAGTGGCCAACCTACATACGCACACGGGGGCATTTGACTGGCGGGCGCTGCTTCTTCTTCTTCTTCGTTACGAAATGAATATCGTTGTTCTACCCATTCTTGTCACATAATATTCTTCGATTCGTGCCAGTGGATTACCGCTCGCGCTCTTGATGCGTCGTGCAAATTCGCCCCTTTTTCCTTCAGCATGGCGTGGCGTTGTCATTTTACCTTTTGAGATGCGCAACATCTCATTCACTTTTCGTGTCTTGTCCGGGAGCACTTGACAGATTACTTTTTTTTTATCAACTTTAGAGATGGATATGAAGACTGGATGACCTCATGGGGGTTTTTTTCTTTTTATGTTTTCTGGATGCTTGGTCTGAAATCGAGAGAAAGGTTTATCGGACTGCCCAAAGGGGTCAATAGGTCAAAGGCGTTTAAAGGGGGTGTGGTAAAGGGGACGGTGGGAGGCGGAGGACAGACAGTTTTTTTGTTTTTGTATAGTAAACTTTTGATCACGGCTGAGCACAGGAAAGTTCATTATGGGCTTCTTTAAAAGGAATTAATGCTTTTTTTTTTTTCAACATCGATTATGGATTACGAGTATTTGCGCGGTATGGCGGCAGTGAAGTAGGTGTTCGAACTTGACCTAGGGCTCGGTGCTTATCTTTGGGTCTGCCTGCTTGAACTAAGTGGTATAGATATAGAAGAAGCTCAGATGCGTATATGACTGCCTGCCCGCCACTGATTGATTGTCTTCTCTCTCTCTCTCTCTCTCTCTCTCTTTCTCTCTCTCTTTCTCTCTCTCTCTCTGTCTCTCTCTCTCTCTCTGTCTCTGTCTCTGTTTCTGTCTCTGTCTCTGTCTCTGTCTCCCCTTAGAGAGCATCTATCATATGGGCCGCGTAGTCTGCTTGCGAATAGCAGTCAAGTAAGCAAGTTTACATAGACACCGGTGCATGATTTGCAGCTGATATACGTATATCCTCTCTATTTTGGCTGAGATAGTTAGTTGTAGTTAGCAGGAAGAGACACAACTACCTACCTACCTAGGTATTCGTGGCCGTGTCAACGTTCTTGATAAACTTGTTTGGCTTGATTTGTGATGAGTTTAATGCTAGTTCGCCACAATAGGCGAACGGACGGACGATGCGCCGCTAGAGCTGACGTTGATTATTTATTTATATATACCTGAGTAAGATAGATAGTCGGGACAATGGGTGAAGACCAGTATTTACTTCCTGAGTTGAAGAAGGCGCTTAGTTATTGTTGTTGCGGTATAAAGCCACCCGTTCTACCTCACCACCACTGTGTATCTCTTCAACCCCCTTTTCGACTCCTTAGTCCTCCGGGATAACTGCTCAGTCTTTCTATCATTCCGCTCTTGCTTGCAACTAGATTAACCGACTGGCTAACCAGTCAAGAAGAAGACGAGCCAGCTAGCATGAGGAGATGGATGGAAGAGATGGAGAGATGGGAAAGGATGGATATGGATAGACCGGTTCCCCGAATCCCTTGCTTCCTCCGGCCCGCCTCGGCCCGGCCCGCCCCGTGAAGACGGCGAACGGGGGCCTCTTTTCCCCCGTTTTGAAAAGCTGTAACTGACCCCCCCCCCCCCCCCCCCTTCCCCAAAGGGGAAGCCGAAGCTTGAGAAGTTCAAATCGCGAATCCGGTTCCCCCCTAGAACTCTATGTGTTTCCTTGCAGCCCCTTCCTATTCATGACGATATTCATTCGTCTTGAAAAGCTTGCAAAAGATCTGATGAATTCCTCGTATTCTTGTTTTTTTATACACACAAACCTTGATATAAAATAAAGTTTGTGGATTACGTAGGTCGTGCAGTTTTACTTGAAGCGGCTTTTGAAGCGGCTTTTGTAACGATCGTGACAAAAGTTGGGGGGGAGGAAGGTTTGTTGGTTGGGGAAAGCCGTAGCGCAAAGGCAAAAGCAAAAGCAAAAGCACGACATAGCAAAAAAACGCCGCAGGCGAAAGGGAGGATCCCAAGGGGCCGGTCTCCCCGTGGTATAGCAAAGTACCTAGGCAGGTCAAACAAAGTACTTATTAAATCAAAGTGCCTTGGGTAGTTAAAAGCACTTTGATTTACAGCGAGAAAAAAAAAGAGAAAAAAAAAAACCGTTTTACCGGCAAATTTTTTGGTTTTTTAATAACAAATTAATTAAATTTTTTAAATTTTTATTAAATATTATTATTCAAAATAATTTATAGAGTAAATGAAATAATAAACTTATATAAATATTTATACAAATATAAGCGTTGTTAACGTCTCGACAAGAAGCTTTCTCGTGCAGCGTCAAGCCAAACTTATGTGTACTGTGTGCTTAAGCATTCCACGTTTGTGTATTCACGTGTGTATGTGTCTGTGCAAGTGTGTGTATGCATATGCAAGCATGTGTATGCATGTGTAAGCATGTGTATGCATGTGTATGCTGTTGAAATACTGCCTTAGCCGAGAGAGTCGGTTGAAGCTGTACTTTTGTTTTCATTATATGTCCTATGTATCAGGCAAGGGGATAGATAATAAGGCTTAATCCAAAAACCACCGGCGCCAGTCGGGGTCTTGGTATTTTGTCTCTCTTGCTATACATACTCCGGCCTCCGTCCCTCTCCTTCGGGTTAGGTCAGTATATGTATATATATATACTTATATATATACTTATCGATCCCGCAACTCTCGGAGCTCTCAACTGACTCTTATGGTTCAGACCTGCATTGACTTCAACTGAGATACTCACTCTCTCCTTGTCCTTGTATCAAACGTTGATAGAATCCTTCATGTCCAAGCTTCCCAGCCGCATCTCTTTCAATCATAGGCCTCGAGATGCGGAATGAAAAAAACTCCGACAATACGAAGTCTCGTAACCCGAGTCTTCTCAACATGTTCGTTCAAGAAATATAGGTTGGTATCTCACTGCACGTCGGAAAGTGGGCACCACTGTATTGGTTGGTCTACGCAATGTCCCCTCGCTCGCCTCCCACCATCTACCACACAATACAGTCTTCACGCAACCCCCGGGCCCCTTCTCTTCTCCCCTCAACCGGCCCCTCACCGATGCCCTTTAATCAACTCAAGCATCCCCCCCACCCTCCACCAGGTCATGAAGAATCCCTCCCATCCACACAATTCCCACCTTCCGCGTGATCAAATTATCTCTCTCTTTCTCCCTAATTAAGTCCTCCTATTACCTTTTTTCGCGAAGAATATCGGGCCGGTAGCCAAAAGCTATGTATGTATACCCTTGACCACAGTTTTCCAGAGTTGCTTGTCCAGCTTCGCTAGAAAACAGTCGCCGATGGAGAGAGAGAAGATGACAAGAAAATTAAAACGATGGCATGAAGAATCGGAGAATTGAGCAGGGCTTAGAAAATAAAAACGCCGAAAACTCCAAACATGGGTTCTGCCCCGGCGTCACTGATGTGGTTAAAACGGTGGTATCACGCAATCTTTTTATCTTTCCGACATTTCTTGTTCTCAAAAAGTCCCTTCTAGTGGTATCATCGACAGCTGAAAAGAAGGTTTAACACAACAGCGAAGAGGTATATGTACCGTACCGACGGCTTAGTTGGCGAGCCCTGGGCGAACGAATTGTGATATAAAATTAAATTGGAAAAGTAGATTCAAATCGACATGTGCAATGTGGTGCGAGTGGTGGGTATGATATCTCGGTGATACGTCGTATCGCTCGCGTGTCCGGTTACTATGGTCCCATGTACCGTCCCTAGCGGCGTGTTGCTGGTGGCGGCGTCACTGGGGAACCGGTCCCTTCCATGTTGCCCGTCAACTCAGCAACACGGGCCTTGATGCGGGCCACGCGAGATTCGATTGCTACAATATGTCAGTTTATATGCATGCAAGACTAAGGCGGCATGGGGTATATCGAGGCCGACTCACTCTCTTCACCACTGGTCTCATCATCGCCATCTGTGGTTTTGCTGTACTCGCCACTCTGCTCCTCGCTCTGCCGTGCGGCCCGTTCAGCAGCATTCCGCCGGATAGCCGCCCACCGGTCTTGCGTCGCAACGATGGGAGCCGGCGCCGCCGCTCCTCCTTGTTCCTTTTCAAGGCTGCTAGCGTGGCGTGCGATGGGTGGGGGGACGGCATCTTCTTCATCGTCACTTTCGACTCCTGGAGGCACGAACGCGGGTTGATCCGCCAATGGACCTTGGTCGAATCGCGAGAATTCATCGCGGGCTTCCTTGGCCTCTGCCGTGTTGACGCGAGAGAGCTCATCTTCGGCGGACGGGTCGTATGTGGGCTCAGGTCTAACCACGGAAGTCGAGAGCTGGGTGGGTGTCTTATCGTCCTCTGTATGTATCGCAGACGACTCGTGGATGGATTCGCTCACTGCCGGTGGAGGACGAGGCGTCTCAGGTAATGGAGATTCGACGCGACTAGACGCAGCCGTCAAAGAGTTTATATCGGCAGCAGCATTCTCGGGAACTTTGGATTGCCTATTCTTGTTGCGCCCAAACAGCTTTCTAAAGCCGCCACCGGTTTTCTTCTCTTGCTTGTGGAGTTTCTTATGCTTTTTGCTTTCAGGACTACTAGTACTCCCAGGTTCAGGGGACACCATTGCCTGGCGGACGACTTCCAGGCTGTCTTCTTCACGTGGTAGCGGAGGCAGTGGTGAATTACGACCCATGGGGGTAGGCCGCTCGGCCGGATGGATGTCCTCGAGGTTCCTCTGCGGGGCCACCGGTGCTTCGTCCATCGGGGGTGTGGGCGATCGGACTCTAGGCGCCACGGGTGATAACGGCTTGTCCGGAACTTCCGGTTTGTAAGTGCTGCCGTTCTCTTCACCCATTCCATTGAGTTGTCCAAGTCCACGTCCAGCATTCAAGTTGCCAAGATAGGCCTCCCGGATGGTGTCCTTATCATACTTGTTGGCCCACTTCATAGCCGGAGAAGCCTCCTTCATAATGACTGGTTGCAGCGTCATCATACTGTTCGTCTTCTCCCCCGTGTGCGCGTCAGTCCGTCCACGCCTCTCTGGCAGGTTTTCCCGTTGCTGCTGCTGCTGTCGCGCGCTTAGTTGCTGAGCGGCCGCCTGAATCTTGGCCTGTTGGTCTGGTGCGATGCTGGTCTTGCTGTGCATGCTGCCGATAGCACCGCTCGGGTTGAGGCGGTCACCCCGATCGAAAGCACCCTTAGTAGTTGACTTGCTGCGCGAGACACCTCCTCTGCCACGTCTTGTCCAGCTGAAGAAGCCCTTCTTTTCCGCTATGTATGCGCCCTCGTTGGGTTCAGGCGCAGCTCCCTTGACCATCTCCTCCATCACGAGCCATTTTCCGGAGCGGACAGCTGTCTCGACTACCGCACATCGACCAAATGCAGATTTCCGACCTGCCGTCTCTTCCGGTGCCAGGCTGCTTATCCAGACCCACCAGAAGGCCTCGTCGAGGTCAAATCGCGTGATGCTGGCCAGCTCGCCGGGCTCGAGTTGTCGTTCTGTTTCGAGACGAGGCCGGTGAGATTGAGAGCTCCGCTGTCGAACGTTCGTTTCGATGGGGGGTAGGACCTTGTCTGGTGGGAGTAGCATGTTGGAGGGGCCCGAATCGTCAACAAAACCTGAAGATAAGAAGTCGGCCCACGAGGGAGTCGTCGGTCTTCCTAGATTAACGCCGGACGCCGGGGTTGTGCGCAATCCTGGAGACTGCGGCAAATCAATTTTGACGAACTCGTCGTCTTCCTCAACCTCCTCCAAACTGGCACTGAATCCGATGTCTTCAAATCGCGACCAGGACGCATCGCGCAGGCCGGTAGAATGCTTGGAATTAGACACATGCGATTGATTCGCTAGCGAAATGGCCTTGAGAACTCTGCGGCACTCTTCGGTCAGCGCTTCCACGGGATCTTCGTACTCGGAGAACTCTTGGAGAGGTTTATCATCATGGCGATACTGGAAGTGATTCGCCCGACGGAGCAGAGCGAAAGGCGTGGGCGATACGGTATCTACAATCATAACAACTCGGTAAGTAGACGAGAGAAGTAGCGAGGGTGTTTGTGGAGGGTATTCGGTTTCCTGCAGTAGCTTCTGCAGTGACATGGGTAGCAGTGAGATGGCGGCGCTCTTGGGCTGCTGAGGAGATAGTGATCGGAGATACGCGAAGAACAGATGGCTGGCGGCATCCGCAGCGCTGCAAGGTACCCAATCAGTAAGACAGTCATGCAAGATGTAGTGAAAAGTGCCGAGTATCGGGAGAATACTATCGTACCTAGACCAAGCCTTGTAGCCCCCCTCAAATCCATTTCTGTTGTCCTTGGATTCAAAAGCCCACCATGCTGCCATTCGCGAAAGCTTTCGCCCTCCAAAACCATTCGCTTTGCCATGAGCTGCGATTGCGGATAGCAAGTCGAAGTAGTCAAAGACGATCCTGGATCGGGCCTCATTCTCCACACTCAACGGGATGAAGGTGGAAAAAGAATCGCGGGCCATGTTTGAGTCTACAGTCGCATTCAAGTGTCAGTGGATTGGTTCTTGCACTGGCTCGTCTCCCCGTTTTATTTTTTATTCAGACATGCAACGGAACCATACCTTGTTCTCCGACCTTGAAAAGCTCATAGGCATCCCATCCAACGAGACCACCGGGGATTCTACTCCAACACCACCTCAGGACATCTGCTATGACCTGAGAACAATGGGCGATACACATTAGCATGACCATGCAACGCCATCGAGCAGCAGAAACACATACCATAGGTTCCGTCAAGCGCAACTCGTGTGATAGAGCCTCCCCCTGCAGGTTGAGGTTTTCATCGAAGAAATGGCGGACAAAGGTGCGCACAGCGCTGGGATCTGAAGTCGGGCGAAAAGGCAGAAGAAGAAAAGGCAGATCGAGGGCTAGAAATGGGCACGTTTGTTAGCCCTCGGCACGGGATGGGGCTCGCAGACGGGTGAAACACAGCCGACTCCAATGCAGAGAATCATTTACCTCGTGCTTTCAACTCCACGGTGCACCGATGGATCAAATCCTGGACCTCCTCTGGCTCGACAGACGAGCGCGCGTAGGCATCATCCCAACGTGGCTTTCCAGGTAACTGAGGTGTCGAGTCGGAAGCTCCATTCTTCTTCGATCTGAGCCTCCCGTCCTTGCCCCTTATCCGCGAGAACAGGCTAGGCATCTTGACTATGGTTGGCAGACCGCGATTAAAAAGTCCCAGTCTCGAGGTGAGCACCATATAGGCATGGACCCAAGGGCGTCGGTGGTTGCGGCCAATTGAGGGCCGGTTGTTGGGCTGGGCGTCGAAGGCAGGCCCTAGGACGAGGTGTATCACGTCGTTTGAAGGGACTGAGAGCGGAGAAGAGAAGAAGGAGACGAGGTCGGTTGCAAAAAGCTGCGACAACTCAGAGGTGGTGGGGGGGGCCCCTGGTTGGATATCAGATGTGATAATATCCGATTTGTACGGGCGTTAATGCACGTCGAGCTGGCCGGACAAGGGTGACGGCCTCTGGGTGGACGGATGGGACCGATGGCGCGAAGGAGATGCGTTGGCAGAAATCGGTCGGGTCGCTGGTCGGCCTCTCAACAGGGGATCCGGGGACTAGGAACCAGCTCTGCGAGACGGTTCGCTCTTCCGTCGTTCGCTTGTTTTGTTTGCAGCTTGACTCTGCCCAAGCCGACTGCCGTGCGAGCGTGACGATCGGGTTGGTGGCTGGGGGCGAAACTGGGCAGACGGACAGGGAGACAGGGGGGAGTGCCCGGGCCGTGGTAGAGGACAGACAGAGGGAAGAGAACGAAGGACAAGAAGAAGAGCAGAATAAAAATTTAATGATGAACGAGGGACGATAGCCACTAACGAGAGGACCCTGGACTAGGTTGGGCCGGGTGGGTGTATTCCTGTGCAGCGTGCGCGTGCTTGTGCACGTCACAACTCAACCACGCGACGATGAACTGTCTGTCTTAAGAGCAGCGCTATAATGAGAGGACTGGGGTGGGTATGAGTCGATATGTATACTTGTAATGTAATGGGTCAGGAAGTGTTAAAGTGGCCCAACGAAGGAGAGGGACGGGGTACTCCTAGTAGTATAGATAGTAGTAGTAGTAGTACCTGAATCTGAAGGTGGGTAAAGAGAGGAGAGGAAGAAAAGTAGGTAGGTAAAGTATGCACTGGCACGAACAGTCGGAACGGACGAGCTGGTAAGGGGGAAGGAGGAGGAGGAGGAAAGCGGTCCGGGGTGTTGATAAAGGGTGCAATGTCTGGCGTACTTAAGTATCTACCTAGGTATGTTAGTGATGGTGTAGGATAGGATACGTCCAATACAAGCAAGCAGTGAATGGCATAGTCACTGTGACTGTGGTGTAGTGTAGGTCGAGGAGGTGTTGAGACGCCCAAAGCGTGGAAATCGAGCTGGCGCTAGGTACTCGTGTCGACAGGTACTTCAGGTACCTACTTTGGGTACCGTGGCCAGTTGGTGGTAGCAGTACTATTATATCACAGTTTTTTTATTATTATTTCATTCTCCTTGCTCCTATCTAATCCCCAATGGCGCCCGGCCATGTGCTGCCATGGATGGATGGCCAGGGACGGAATAGGTAGGCCTGCTCTAGGTTACCTAGTCGGTACGTAGCGCAAGAGGTACTTCGCCCAAGTGGGCCCGACTATCTACCTAACTAAGTACCAGAGCAGACCACCACTCGACCCTGCTAACCCCATACCGTGCGCGGTCAGGCAGATCCATGCAGTTAGTGCGGGTGGTGGAGATTCCCCAAGCCTTGTGGTCGCAGCAGCGGTAAATCTCATTAGTGCCCGGCCCCTGTCTGGAAATTGCAGGACAGAGCCAGCGAGCGACGCTAATCGTCGTCTAGTGACCAGGCACTGACATCCCCTAGCGAAGTCCGGTATCGAAGTCTTATCGCCATGTTGGATTCCCTTTGCTGCGAGCGAGCCCGCCGACCTTTCTCTTCCTCTTTGTTCACGCTCCATCAAGTGCAGTCGAAACACAACACCGGCGGGCGCTGTTTTGCCTCGACGCTCTCGCAGCACCATGATTGCTTCTGGAACAAGGTTCGGGAAATAAGTGCAGGAGGTACTCCGTACATTGTCAGGTGTCCAGCCAACGCCTGCGCATCTAGAACCAAGCCGGCGTCGAGTCTGGACAAACTATCCGTTGGGCTACCTACCTTGTACCCACAATGCCTCCCCAGGACGCCCGCCCTCCATGACCGCAATGATTGATGCTCGAGCTCGAGGATACTGACATCAGCCGCATGCATGTGTCCCCATGGAGTGAAGATGAATCAGCGTCAGCGGAATCCACCTGCCATTCGAGCGGAGTGGCATCCATCAAATCGGCATGGCACTGTTTTGCGCCATGACCTCCTTCTCCTGATCAGTGGCACCCAGCTTCCGGCCCGGTATCGACTACAGCGGCGGCGATGCCCCGTCTCCCTCGACGTCTCACCGTCGATGCTTGACAGGGAGAACAGCGTCGCTCGTTGGCAAATACCAGGCTCGGCATCGCAGTTGGTTAAACCAGCACCGCGGGATTTCTACTATCTACCATGTAGGAAGACAAAACGTCAGACAGCCATGCCAGTCAATAACATGGCAAAGCAGCAGCAGCCATCCAATGATGCAAGAATACATACCACAAGTCGGGATCACATTGCTCTGCATGCACGCCAAGACGGCGCCCCCTTTTTTCTCATGGTCCGATGTCTACACATTCGCGTCTTGCCGCCCACTCATGACGCCGGCTGGAACGCCGACCCTGCATGAACAATGTCGAGGTACAGCTCATCAAAGCCACAGCCAATGATCCCTCCCGATCAGCTCTCCCGCATCCTCGCTATTGGACCACGGCTTGCTTCTGCACATTTGCTATCAACCCGAACCGTCATACGCCAAAGAGAAAAGGTGGGCTAAAATTGACCTGCGTCATTTTATTAATTACCCTTTGGTCGCCTACAACATCTCCAATATCCCGGCGCGTCTGTTTCGCGTTCTTTTTTTTTTTTTTTTTTGTCCTCCTTTCCTTTCATCACATAGGTATTCTTGCTCGCTGATGCTATGAGGACATATTGTAGAAGGATTCCATCTACCGGCATCGTACTCTCCGCAGCCGGTGAGATGCAACTTCAGCTTACTTCCGCAGTGCAACGTACCACAACCTACGGGTGCACTTACCGATCCCCTATTTAACGGGCGAGTAAGGTAACTACAAGTAGGGCTTTTTTTTTTTAAGAGGTGTCAGCCCAGAACGAAGGTCTCCTCGCTTCTCGGTAGAGTGCGGTACTCTTAATGCAGCCCCCCAGACGTTAATGCAAAGGGAGTGGATCCTTGTCTCGGATCCCCACATGCCCAAAAGGGCATGTTTTCCAGATTGGAACCCGACCAGAGACAAACAGGGAAGTAGGTACCTACGCAGCCTACCGGTCCCGTTGACCTGCAGATGGGATGCAGAGCATACGTGACAAAAGTATTCAATAAATATTCCGATACCAACGGGCGCGAAGAGCAAATACGAACTCTTCTGAGAGCCCACGATATTCCGCGGATCATGCCGACTCGTTATGCACATCACAACCGCGCTGCCGTCCAATCCCCTCGACAGTTACCCAGTGGGACAAAAGACAAACAAACCCCCACCAACCAACCTGACGTACCTCTAAGTTTCCGACTCCGCATTTGACGAGCGAAATAGTACCGCCGTTCGGGGAATACGTGAGGAACGCGATACGTAAGTCAGTCGGTGTATGAAGTCAGCGTGGCACGACAGACAGTCCATCCGTCGTCCGCGATCCGCGATCCGTGATCGAGGACCCGTGGGTCAGTGTAGAATAGATAGAGCTGGAATCTGCCGTCTGTACGTACGTACAAATCACAAGAGAGTAGACCAGCGGACAGGCCAGGCCCTAGGGTAGGAAGTAAGAAGACAGACTAACTGACCAAGGGCGCCGCCGCATGCGCTTCATCACAGCTGGCTCAATAGCTGAACAGCTAGGACAAAGATATGTTACAGTTTGAAGAGTAAAAGGCTTTTAACCGGTCGAGGGGAGAGAGAGAGAGAGGGACCTTATCTTCCACCTATGTATTATTATATGTTAAGAATCATGATTATACACGCAATCCGAGATTCTTTTTTTCCCATCCAGACCCAACTATTATATACCTACACGAGTGACTTATCTACAACCGAAAATCCGAACATGTCTGTCCGGCGAGGTGTATTAGGTATGTACTTCCCTCGTAGCCCAACCGATTTTCCCCCCGCCATGTGAAACCCGCAAAGAAACCAAAAATACCGATTCCCCTCCCTCGTCCCGAACGACTGGCTCCCGCGCGGACGAGAAGAAAGGAGGTGAGGAAGGAGAAGGCAATTCCGCAGCCAAAAAAACAGCCAGAAACGACGCAAAAGAACCAGAGAATCCAGAACACGTGGTACCTATTTACTACGCCTCGACATCTGCACTGCCCTCGCCCTGCCTCTAGAGAAACTCACTCTCCTCCTAGGCGTCCTTGACCTTGCCGACCGCGACGACGGGCACGGGTCCCCCCTCCTCCTCCTCCTCCTCCTCGGCGGGCTCCGTCCCGCTCTCGGCCGCCGAGGTGGTGGGCTTGCCGTCGGGGTTCAGGTTCCAGTCGATCTCGCCGTCGGGCCCGTAGCGCAGGCGCAGCCAGTCGTTGGCCTTGCGGAAGTGGCCGCAGTCGAAGAAGCCGCGCGAGGCGCTCAGCGGGCTGGGGTGAACGCTGCGCAGCACGAGGTGCCTCTTGGCGTCGACGCGGGCGACGCGGTCGCCGGCGGGCTTGCCCCAGGCGAGGAAGACGACGCCGCGCGTGCGCCGCTGCGCCACGAGGTCGATGATGCGCTGCGTGAGGGCCTCCCAGCCGCGCCTCTGGTGCGAGTTGGCCGCATGCGCGCGCACCGTGAGGCACGTGTTGAGCATGAGCACGCCGCGCTCCGCCCAGGGCGTCAGCAGCCCGCCGCTCTTGGCCGGCGGGACGAAGGCCGGGTAGTCCTTCTTCAGGGCGATGTACATGTTCTTGAGCGACGGCGGCGCCGGCGTGGGCGGTCGCACCGAGAAGCAGAGCCCGTGCGCCTGGTTGTGGTTGTGGTAGGGGTCCTGGCCCAGGATGACGCACTTGACGGTGTGGAAGGGCGTGTGGCGGGACCTGTGGATGGAAGACGGTTAGTCACTCACTCGCCTCGTCTCGTCTGTTCTGCACCGCACGAACACTGGCAGTGGTAGAAAACTGGAAGGGACTTAATAGAGGGCGAACCCACCAAGAGTAGACATCCTCACTCGGCGGGAAGACATTCTGTCCCGACCGGACCTCGGCCTCGATGAACTTCTTGAGGGCGATGAACTCGGGCTTGACGATGTCGTCCTTGAGCAGGGCCAGCCAGCTGGGGTCGAGCGTGTTAATCTCGAGCGCGAGGTGCTTCTTCTGCTCGGCCGTCAGCGAGGCCACCCAGGCGGCCTTGTCGAACTTGTCGGCCGGGTTCGACGACGACGCCGCCGCGGCAGCAGTGGGAGATGATGATGTGCCCGTAGCCGTGGTGGTAGTGGTTTTCTTGGGCTGCCCGAAGAAGGACGTGATGCTCCCGTTCGTCTTGGCCTTCTTGCTCGCGTCGGCGGCGGCCGCGTTGCCTTTGCGCTTCAGTGAGGATGACATGGCGCGTTGGGTGCACTTGTGCGTATGCCGGTGCGTGTGTGTATGTCGTTCGGCAGACCCGTAGAGAGCGGGACTGGGCCGTTGCTGCGAAATCACTCGACTCACGACTTGTCCCCGGGAATACAGCCAGGCAGCAGTACAAGACCGAGGTCGAATCAACATACAAAGCCGCAAAGGTGAGATGAAATACCTCGTAGAATAGGGGTGCAACAGAGGTTATGAAGAGTACCTAGGTAGTGTGCCAACGAGAAGCCAAACACGCAATTCCTGAGGGGAGGGGGATCGTGCTTTTTTATCCGCACTCAATTGGATGTGTAGAGATCAAATAGACAGATATGTACGGAGTAGAAGCAGATCAAGAAAAGCTCAGCTCGGTGTAGTGCAGGCAGAACGGGCTATAACGGCAAGGCAGATAAAGATCTGAAGCACTTATCTAAACCTCTTAAACTTTGGGTCGCGTTTGCAACACGCGATCCGGACTTAGACGGAAACACGTACTTTACGCGAGTTCATGTGGCACGTGCGGGCCGAGCTGAGCTTCTAGTGAAGGTTCAGGGCCAGGGTGGTAACAGGGGTAGTACTGTACTAAGAGGTACCTGAGCTCCCATCCTGGCTCTCAGGATTCTCAGGGTTGTACGTACGGAGTACCTCCTATACAGACAGCACTAATGTCGACCTCATATCGCGATATCATCTCATACTTCTAGCCATTGTGAAGTAGGCAGGGACTGTTGCTATTCTTTTCATTAAGCACTAGGTTAGATGGTTGCCTAATTATACAATCCTCCAACGCCAATAGCGCCAGTGCATTACTTGTACCCAACTCAGTCGCCCCTCGCCGCGTCTACCTACAAGCACAAATCGTCCTGAGTTTTGGTGGCCTTGCCCGTCCAAACCAACCCCCCCTCTATGGAGTGACCGTTCTAGAATGCTACCGACTTCGAGTGCAACCTATATTCGCATCGCCGTTTTTCTCCTTTTCCGGGCCAGTCCGGTCCATTTTGTACACGCGGTCCAAAAAGCGTTTCGCGCCGAAATGAGGTATCATGAAAACAACAAGAGCTGAATAGAATTAGAAGAGAGAGAAAAAAGAAGACGCCAAAGAACCAAACGCCCGCCAAATGCAAGAATGTGTTGAGTGAAGATCATCCTCTTCCTCCCCTGCTAACTCCTGCCGTGATCCTGTGGTTATCGCTTGTCGTCCAGATCATGGTTCGCCCTCATGCACCCCCAGCTGCTTCCTCTCTCGCCGCTCGTTTACGCTCCGGAATACTCTCTTGCCCACTTCGTAGCTGCTAATCATAATAGCACAGGCCGGCGCGACCTTCAGAGTCCGAGGAATCCACCCCGTCCAGAGCCCAGCCACACCCTCGGTCCGGAAGATGTGCCATAGAAGCCGTGCCATGTTCCCTTCTTCCGGGGCTAGGGCCTGTCCTGCCGATGTGGCCGTCTTCTTGGCCGAGTCCCGAAATACCTGTGTCCTCGTCTTGCCGACGTCAAATGGCATCGTCACCATGGACGCAATGGCACCCGATGTAGCCCCTGCCGTGAAACTGTCCACCAAGACGGCCGTGTGGTTCTCCTCACTCTGCGACCGGGCCCTCTCCCTGGAGCGGAAACTGGGATCGCGTGATAACGAGCGGCCGCGGTGCTCCTCGCGCATATCCGTCAGCCTGTTCCGGATCGTCTCGTATCCCAGCCAGTAGAGCCCAGAGAAGGGCACGTCACGCCACAGGTGGAGGGTGATGCCTCGCCACAGCGAATGGTAGCCGTTCTCCGCGACCATCTCGCGAAGTCCCCTGAACGTGTCCTTGAGGTGGCTCGTGGCCGTCGAGCCGGAGGAGGCCTGGAGACGAGTCTTGAAGAGCTCGACGGGGCTGACGGCAGCCACCGCCAGAATACGGGCCGTAGAACCCGCTGTCACGGCCTTGTAGTCGTCCCTGGTAAACCTACTTATCGGGCTCTTCTTGTTGAATCGCAGCCAATCGTAACCCGTGAAGTAGATGATGTTGGCCGGAATGGCCATGAGCAGTGTCGGCGACAAGCCCCTCCAAAGCGTGGTGAAGCCCTCGTTTCGCGCAATCTTGCGCATGCCATCAAAAGTCGATGTAAAGGTGCGCTTCTGGGCCTCTTCCACGGCGCACTCGGCGGCGCCACCGTTGAGCCCTTCCAATCTCGGGCCGGCCACACAGACCTCCATGTTGTTGTTCATAAAGAATACTTCCCGGCAACACGAGGTGATGCCGAGGCTTGACGGTCGGAAACCATCAGGCGAAGAGATAGCCAGTCTCCGGAAGTCGGCGATGGAGTCGGTGGCAACAGCGGAGGCAGTAGGTTGAGGTGTAGAAGTTTGCGATTGTAACCGGACCCGTACGACATCGAGAGGAGTGACTGTGATTACACTGGTCAGTCTGTGCTTCGACTCATTTGCCATCATGGTGAAGCAGAGGAGGTGGAAGGCCGATAGAGGCGGCGGCAAACGTACCAAGAAGTGAGGTTAGTAGACTGCCGGTAATGGCAGAGGCCATCTTCTGCCCGGCTGTGATGTCCATGCCGTCGGTGTTCGCGTGGCGGTTGGACGACGGGCCCTGGCCGGTTGGTCTAACGAAGGCATCTGCTGGATTCGGCAGCCGTTCATGGTCTTGCCGGTCGAAACCGGCATTGTTGGCGGACATGGTGTCTTTTGTCGTATAGGTAGATGTAGGGATGGTCGGCGGTGGGCTGGCTCCGGGGTTCCGGAGAACGCCCGTTAGAGTGGAAGAGAGCTCAGCGCAGAAGAGGTCGCGGGCCAGAAGTGATTCGAAGGAGGATGAGACGATGGGAGGGAGGGGAGGGAGGGAAAAGTCGGGAGGATGACAAAGGAGGACGGCGACGGGTCGAGTCAGAAGTCGTTACCCAAGTTATAGGTAGTATGCAGTAGGTAACAGATGCGAGGACGGATGGGAAGAGGGAAGATGGAGAAAGCTTGGTTTAGTTGGGTCTAGTGCCGCAGCAAACCGCAACGATCAAGCAAAGGCGCGCGACAACAGAGTTTCCACCGGTGTCGATGGTGACACGGCACAATTGCGACGAGACGAGATGCTTATCCTGAGGTGGGTGGGCACAAGGCCAGATACCAACTTGACTACGTAGTCTGCTGCCAGTTGCAACCTAACTTGCGACGATCGCCGAGTGTCTATGCAAGTGATTCTTCCGCGTCACTATTAGTATTTATGGATATACCTAGGTTAAGTACCTGCTGTTAATTTTTTCTGGGCCATCTGCTCCGACCACCACTCCGACCGACGCCGAGCACCCCCAACGCACAGGTACCTGCACAGGTACTTGCGACCGGCAGCTACTGGCCAATTTCCGCCACCGTTGTCTTCCTTGTCATGACATCAGAGCCAATCAGAGCTCGCGGGCAAAAAGGATACACGGGTACTCCTTGTACTACATATGATGTAGTGTCCATCCAAAAGCTCACATTGACCTGCATCTTCGAGCCGACATGGGTACGTACCTAGTTAATAGGTTCGAAGGTCGGTATATCAAGGAATTCAAGGGTCCAGGGGAAAGAGGTGAGGTGGTACGAACGAGCTTATACCTCCTCATCCTTTATGATCCATGATATGTATCTATACTATGAACTACGCATACATGCCGTTTTTGCTACTATGTAAGAGCCTGATGTCACTCACTTGTATCTACGGACCGCGGTATCAGCCATCGGAGTTAAGATCCGGAGTTGCGCCACGCCCTCTCACTTACTCCGTACTTAATATGTAGGTCTCATCGGTGTGACAGGGCGACTGACTCTTCCGGGATAAGCAACGGTCCAATCACAACACCGCTCCGGCACTCTTCAACAACTCGCTATCTCACACCCTCGACACCTACAAAGCCTGTTGTGAATTCGTATGAACATTGATGAATACCGTCAACGAAACTAGAATTGGGGTTGGGATTCCTCGCAAAGATTCAATTACATCATTCCAGATTACTGCGTTGACCGCAGCTCCGCTCATACCTACCACCTGATAAGCAAGCCATCACCATGGCGCAGCCCCCTGAGCAGATGCAAAGCGAGCTGGAGAGCTTCAGACGACAGTGGCGGGAAGAAGTCTCGTTGAGGGCCAGGAACCCACTAGCAACGGCGACGGCGCCATCATCATCATCGGCATCAAAGACGACCGGTAGTCGGGCCGGGCCATCATCAGCGCCAAACAGACCAGCTCGGAGACATGAGCCCCCGTCTCACACCAAGGGGCCGAAAACACCAGCAGCCGGTAAGCACGGCCAGCTGGACGACGACGAGGATTACGTCCCGGCGCCCGTCTTCGAAGGCGACAGCGCCGGCTCGTCGGCGGCCGCCAAGGCCAAAGGCGGCCAGACACTGGGGGACGGAGAGGGCGCCGAGCGGCCGTCGGAGCCCAAGACGGCCCTCGACTTCTACGAACATGCCGTCGAGAGGGAGACGACGGGCAAGCTCGGCGACAGCCTCCAGCTCTACCGCAAGGCCTTCCGCATGGACGACGCTGTCGACATGAAGTACCGCGACAAGCACTTCGCGGGCCGTTGGGCGAAGCATCCCAAGCAGCAGCAGCAGCAGCCGCAGCCACAGCCACAGCAACAACAAATCAACCCGTCCAATGCGCCCGCGACGGTCCCCAACACCGCCCACCACTCACTAGAAGGCAGCAGCGCCGGGGGCGGGGGCGAGGGCGAGGCGGCGATCCCGCTGTCCTTCCCGGACCTGATCGCCAGCTTCGCCGGGCTGCGGGTGGAGGGCGCGCCCCCGGAATGCGAGGGCGCGGAGCCGCCGCCCTGCCCCATCGCGGCGCTGCCCGACGAGATCCTCGTCCACGTCCTGCGCGACGTCGCGACGGCCGACGTGGGGGACTTTGTGCGCCTGGCCCAGGTCTGCAGGCGCCTCGCCTACCTCGTGGCCACCGAGGACCAGATCTGGCGGCGCGTGTGCCTGGGCGCCGAGTTCGGCTTCGCGGGCATGCACCGCCACTTCCAGCGGTCCATCACCTGGGAGCCGCTGGGCCTCGCCGGCGCGCTCGCCGAGTCCTCCCCCGACGACGATGACTCGGAGGAGGCGGCGGCGGGGGTGTACACGCTAGCGGAACTCGAACGCCGCCGTGCGGCCGAGGCGCGGGCCACGACGCTCGCACTGCTGCGACAGCCCGGCGGCGGCGGCTACGCGAGCTGGCAGGCCATGTTCCGCCGGCGGCCGCGCGTGCGCTTCAACGGGTGCTACATCAGCACCGTCAACTACATCCGCCCCGGGCAGAACAGCGGGCAGCACCTGACGTGGAACACGCCCGTGCACATCGTTACGTACTACCGGTACCTGCGCCTCTTCCGCAACGGCACAGCCATTAGCCTGACAACGACGGACGAGCCCGCGCACGTCGTGCACCAGCTGACGCGGGACAACGTCGCCCTGCACCAGCACCAGCACCAGCACCAGCATCAGCATCAGCATCAGCATCAGCACCTCCCGTCGCACGTCATGGCCGCCGCGCACAAGGGGCGGTGGCGTCTCTCCTCGGCGCGGGACGGCAACTCGCAGCAGCAGTGGCAGCAGCTTGGTAATAACAACAACAGCAACAGCAACAACGGAAACGGAAGCGGAAGCGTAATCGGGGGTGGGCCGCCGCCGCCGCCGCCCCAGCAGGCCGAGGGCGAGGGCGAGGGCGAGGACGACCTGTACATCGAGACCGAGGGCGTGGGCAAATACGTCTACCGGCTGGACCTGTCGCTGCGCAGCGCCGGGAAGCGGACGGCGCGCAACAACAAGCTGGTGTGGCGCGGCTTCTGGAGCTACAACCGCCTGACGGACGACTGGGCGCAGTTCACGCTCAAGAACGACAAGCCCTTCTTCTTCAGCCGCGTCCGGAGCTACGGCGCCGGGGAGTGAGGGGGTGGGTGGGTAGCTCCAGGGGAGGGGGCGAGGAGAACTGGTTACTACGAGGGGATGTGTGTGTGTGAGAGTGTATGTAGACGAGGGAGCTGGGAGGCAACGTATATAAAGGATGAGGAAGACAAGCCGGCGTATCCTGTCTATGATAGATAATGAGAGACGATATATGAGACCTTGCGTCGAGTACTAGGAGGTTACTATGGACGAAGTAAATAGCTAGTGGAATTATACATTTTCATATTATTGTATTGAATCACTGGGCTAGACCCTACGATACATATCTAAAAAGGATATGACATCTATTACCAAATAAGAATAGCGGGAGTATCAACGTCTTTAATTCATTATTACATTCCTAGCTGTCAAGGAGGAATACCGTTATGTGAAGCATCCGTGCATCTAGTTAAGCACATCTAGTATACCCAGTCCGCGCCGACATGTTGTCCCAACATCGCCCATTACCAACATGTACCCGCAACCAGAAGACCAGTATTACGCAACACGAAGCAAAAAAAAAAAAATCCGGAAAGGCACCTTAAAAGTCTTTCGGGCCGGCCCACGACTTTTAGACCCCCTTTTATTGCACCTCAGCCCGTCACGCCGCAGCAATGGTGAAAGCCCTAAAAGCCAGAACATGCCACCCTGGCATGCCCAACCTCTTCCTTAATCCGAGCTCACAATGATGATAGGAAAAGAGAGAGGAAAGCGAAATGTCTTCAACGTAACACTCGAAGACGTGGTTTTCTTGTTCTCTGCTCCGAGTTAACCGGTAAGGTAGTACTCAGGGCCGTCCAAGGTTCCGTATCTAGTCTTGAAGTTCTTTCTATCATTGTAGATGATTACGCCGGTGGCTGCCCGTCGAACTGGCTGCCGCCGACTAGATGGAGGTAGCTGGGAGGATGGCGGCGGAGTAGCAAGTGAGCCCCGTCCGTACGAGGCGTTGTCTTTCTGCGAGCATTTATCCTTTCCAGGGTCAATAATGTCACGAGGTCGGAATTCGAGGGTGGTGCGAGTGCCACTGGGGGTCAGGTGATTGAGGGTGCGAGGCGAGCTACTGAAGACTGGAGGCGGGCTACTGTGGAAGTGAGGCGGGGTGCTGCTGCGACGCCGGCGGTGCATTGGAAAGCTCTTTCGTCGCTGGGCTTTGGATGCCTTAGCAGGCGAGGAACGGAAGGAAGCGGGTTTCTTATTGTTAGCCGCAGTAGCTTGTATATCTCTTCGCTCTTCACCAGAATCGTCAGAATCCAAAACAATAGTTTGTCGGCGTAATAGTTGTGCTAGAAGGGAAGACAATATCAGTATATATGCTAAGGCCTGCACGCTTATAAATATGAGCAAGCGCTTTTATATTACTTACAGCGCTGACTCGGCGGAAACGAAGGAACAGGCGGCGGCAAAGTAAAAGTACTTTCTTGGGTAAAACTGAGAGGATTACTGCGGGATACGCCACCTGTGCCGCTCTTGCGATATTCGTCGTGATTGTCATACAACCAGTTTTTATTGTCCTCTGATTCGGAGTCCGTCCTGTGTTGAATAGACTCGTTCATAGCTTGGGGTAGCAACAACTCTCCTTGCACACTGCTTGGAGGTTGGCCTTGATCAGCCGGGGCATTCAAGTCATCGTGTATGTCCAGATCGATGTCCTTGTTCTTGTCTTCATCGAAGAAATGGTATTCCCGGAGAATATCCGCATTACCACGAAGTAACTGTGACACAAATGTATCATCATTATCGTTACTAACGTGCTTTAGCACGTTTGCTCGAAACTTCTGGCGAATAGCTCCTAGGTCTTCCTCAGTTTTCTGGGAAATACGGGCAAGCTCTGCTTGCAAGTCCCTCTTGAAATTTGCTTGAGCACTATTGGCTAGTCTGAGCACGGCTTGGGCCATCATAGCCCTCCCGTAGTGGCGAACGGAATCATCGGCAGCGTCTTTGCTAAAAGCAATTGACTGAGAGAATATGCCGTCCATATTGCCGTCCATGTTGGGCTGCCAGCAGTGGAAAAGCGAGGATGCAAGTAAAGACTGACGTGGGAGAGGGTCAGTAAGACGTATTCACGGAAGGACATCGAGAGAACCAACTGAGCCGTAACTAAGAAGGGTGTCTTTGTATCTCTGGTGGCAGTCGTGTTGCTCTTGTTGATTGAAAACTTAGTGGAACGCGTGTTGTTGGCGTTGAGTTGATCTTGTTGCTCTCCGGTAACGAAAAGGCTTTAAGGTAAGTACGTTGTAACATAGGTACCTAGGTAGGTACTTCGTACCTTCCCCCCGCAAGAATTGCTATTATCTTGCTATGAGTATGTACTAATGTACATAGCCTAGGTGGCTGTATTTTTGGCAGGAGCAAGCTGCACTGCTTCTTGAGTAGTTGCCTAACCCACAACAACGTCCAGACGAGCGCCGTCTGCGCACACCGGACATATAGCGGGTACTTCTAGATGGCCACCTCCACCCGGCCCGAAGAGAGGTAACTAAGATACATATAACCTCTGGGTACAATGTAGATACAGATTCAAGTTCTCGTCAGGATTCTAGGGTGTCTTTCCTGCAAGCGCCTTGGGTGCCCAGTGGACGAGACCTTGGTCTTCGTAGACTAAGTATTCTCACGTTTAGGTACGTTGTCAACCGTTGAACAGTCTCGTCGTGAGCACTTTAAGCGTTTTTGCAATTACTATACCTGCTTTGAGTAGGTATTTAGTCATGTGACTAGCCTGCTTGTCCATATGTTGGGTTGGCCACTGAGTCAGCGTGATTGTGAGGCATTTGTACTTATTCACTGACAGCATGACCTTAGATAATACGGGTTCGTTGAAGTAATGGGTGAGTACACGGGAGCCACCGTGAGGGGTAATCTAATACACTGTTCCTCGTACCCGCCTCACAGTTCCCTTGATATGTGACGAGTAGCTTCACAACCTATAGCGCCCATCAAGCTGGGCTTAGGTGGGTTGGCGGGCTCGGGCCGTCGTCTATTCAAAAATGAGCTTAAGCGCGACGGCCCGGTACTGTGTAATCGAGACGGACCAGGTTAGGTCAGATATCAATAAGTGCTACGAATGACTGTCTGAGCAAAAGTATTTAGATATCGTCTCGCTCGTCTTATCTGAGTAATTACCTCAAAATGTAGATAAGATTCCTAGATGCACTTGCTGTCTTACGGTGCGGGATCAGGTGGCCGTGTGAGCCATGTGCCACGTGTAAGGGGAAGAATAGGTACTTATATACCTGCTTCTATTAGGAATCCGGATATCAAGTCGGACGGACTGGAGCACCGCATTTTCCATTTCCAGCCACTTGCAGAATATGTCCGGCCGGGGACCACCACAGGATCATCCCGAAGAGGGAACGCTGGTTGCCGTATTAAGGATGCATATATAATTTAGTATACCTACCTGATAAACGTCGCAACGATGCTGCAATACTCGGGGCAGAGACGCAAGCGCTAAGCCCCGAGAGGCTGGCGGATTTGCACAGGGCTATAATACGTACCAAGTCTGGCTAGATACGGCAGCCCCTTGCATGACATCCGCCCGGTTCCGGCTGGTAATGGTGGGCATAAAACTTACGATGCCCATGCGCGTCATCACTGCTTATATAGTTGACCGTGCTCGCATCCAGGGAAGGGATGGTCTTGTCAAATGACTCGCTTGAGAGTATTTAGGCAAATGATGTGATATACACCGGTCTGCACAACCTGGAACATCCTAGTTAGGCAAGAAACAGAAGATGGAGAGGGGTAAAAAGGATTGGGTGAGACTTGATGATCGGCGAGGCTGTTGGCCATCCTCTTTTATTTGCAGAATGATGTGCCCACCATGTTTGACCGGACAGGCATCATCGTGGTAGCCATGAGACTACGAATAGACAACTTTTGATTCTACTATGTACCTATTTGATTCCCCACCCCCCTTTCCCTTAAGTTAATGAATACCAGAACTGACGTGGATTATCATGGCATGATGCCTGCGTAGTATATCCCAACAGCCTTGGATGATTGCGGTGGGTTTGCGGACTACCTACCGGAGTCGGGAGGTTCCCACGAGCTAGACAGGCATATCAAGGGTAACAATGCCGGGCGAGGGTGGGTTAGGCCTAGCTCGAATCGCGCTGGTGTCCGTACGTACGGAGTAGATCAGTGCCCACGTTGGATCTTTTTCCTGTTGAAAAAGTCCATGTGTAAGGTCGGATCTGGCACCCGAGAAAGAGGATCTTAGGCGGAGTGGGTGGGTAGATGGTCGATCTGTTCCTGTGCTACCTTCATCCGGCTAAACCACCCGAATCCCTCCTACCTACCCTTAGTTAGTACTTAACGTAGCATACTAATTAACTATTGCTGTTGTTATTTGCGTTGATTTAATTTTTTCCCTCCGCCTCCTTTTCCCCTTCTGGTACCTACTATGTACGGGGGTGTCTCCCAGCGTAAATTGTACAGCTTCACCGGTTGATTCTACGACCACGAGCTGATAGGGGCCCAGCTTCTTGATATGCTAGGCTGTTGCTCGGAGTGAGGCGTTATACCGGGGATCCATGCGCTCAAGGGTGTCGGCACAAACTGCCCTGTTCAAGCACGGAACCTTCTCTGTACAACACTGGGTGCGCTGACAGGGTTACCTAAGGGTACCTGACAGCGCTTGGAAGTTGGAGCTCAGGACCACCGAGGCAAGGGACCCACACCGAACGCGTTCCCGGTCCCTGGCTTCTTGTCTCCCATGTATCCGTACTGCCATGTGTAGGTACCTGCGCACTGGCAAGGGTCTAATGTCCTGTCCATCCCGCCCCGTTGCTCTTTATTTTTACCCAGCGCAAGGCAGCCAGCTGGCTATCTGCTTCTCTTCCGGCGGCGGGGAACATACAAGCAGATAAATGATATGCCATCCTCTCACCGGCACGTGTGCGCCTGCTCACCAACTTGGTAATCCGTGATTAGCAGCCCTAATCGGGTATCTTGTCCGTGATCCTATTTAGCTAGTTAAGTAAGTTGGCTAAGGACAAGCTACCGCTACCTATGTACCTTGCAGTATCCCTTACCTACCTACCTAGCCTACCGTACCTACCGACCTACCTACCTAGCTGGGTACCTTGTGTGGACCCTTGCTGCCCCCCCGCCCCCTTCTCAGCAATCCTGGCGGGTCCTACTTCAATAGTGTCTCTCCTCGCATCTGCCCGGCGTGTATGTGTGCGCGTGCCCCTGGGCCGAGCCAGCAAGCGCGGCCGTCATTCTTTAGCGGGCTGGGTATCGTCTGTCTCTGCGTGCTGCGTGCCTACTTAGGTATCTCTACCGGATGGTGGTTGTGGTCGTTAGATGCAGTATACCAACCTACCTGCTAACTAGGTACTTCCACTTACTTCCAACCTACCTACTACTTAGTACCTATATCATCACTCCTATGGTGTTGTGGTACGTTTCCCCTTTTGCGCCCAGAGCCGACCCGTGTTCTCTTTTTTTTCCCCTCCCTTCATCTGGCCTTATATGCTTCTCGCTTCTCGCTTCTCGCCCGTGCATCTTTGGGAAGACACTGTAGCGAACACCCTCGTTCACCACTTAGACGTTGCACAATCGCTTCCGCCAGCTTGACCAGCGCCACACCTCGCTACACCACGTTCGCTGCCATCGCTCGACAACACCCACAACGCCTCGCCCTCGTATATCTTACTGCACGCTTGGATGCTACGTAGGTTCCTAAATTGAGTTGCATACCTAGGTAGCTGGGGGGTCCGTTTTGAATCACGTCTCCTCGTATCGGTCTTGTTTCAGCCTTCACACCAGTAGCCAAAATAGTCACCATCTTCGTTTCGTTTCGCCGTTCCCCTTCGGCAGCGTCCCTAGCGCACCGCCTAAACCACGAACCACCCGCCAACGACCCGACATACCCCTCCTGTCGAGAGCTCCGCCATGCGCCTTCAGTGCCACCGTTCTGCCTGGGTCGAGTCGGCTTGAGGAACCATCCGAGAATAGGCATTGCTTTATCTGGCAACTGCTAAAACTGCTTGGCCACACCTCAACTATCGCCTCACCCCACCAACTACCGTCTACCGATCCTTCGCCTTATTCCTTTCCGAATCGTCGTTTCGACTGCCTGTGCTTTTTTTCAGCTCTTTAGCACGACACCTTTTCTGCCCTATCCTGTGCGGTGCCCATAGGTGCTTCGAGCCTGTTATTCTTTTATCCCACGCCTTGTTTGCGCTGAGTCCAAGGTCGTACTGGCCTTTGTTTTGGCAGTGGGTAGTGGGGTCCATGTTGGATGACGCCGCTTCAGGAGCTACGGCACACATTGGACACAATCTCTTGGTTTTGGATTTAAAGCTGTCGCGGGCAGAGTGTACCAACAAAGCAACACAGCCAGCATTGAGTGGAGACGGCAGGCACAATACCGAACCTGTCACGGCGCGACGTCATGGCGTTGCCTCTTTCTCTCCACCATGAGGAGGACCGCTCCGTTCTGCTCCTCAGCGATTCCGAAGACGATGACCTGATGCCGCCCAGTCGGCGGACCCCTGTCGTTGAATCGAAACCGTCTGCCGAAGCCATGCGTCAGAGGACGAAGGAGGCGGCCGCCAATGCTCCTGTCCACCCCATCCCCGCCATGCAGCCGGCCTTTGTCGAGTCTCTCAATGAAGCGACGAATAACGGGGCATCCTCGAAGCCGAAGTTGAGGTTTGGCGATGCAAAGCAACGGAGAAACCGTCTCCTGGATAGTCCAAAGGGCGCTGGACTGCACGCTGATCTGTGGCGATATCGACCGGGGCAGAAGCATCATGAGCTTTGGAAGCTTCTGGCCCAGGTTTCATTCGGCGTGTATCTACTGCTGAATGGAATGGCCAATAGCAACGAGCAAGTCGTCGATATTCTTCAGAGCCACATCGACGAAGTGGACGAGTTTCTGGAGACTACACTGGAGGACATGAAGATGGCAATGGAAGACGTTAATGAGAGAATTGAGTATCTCAAGTTGCCCATGGAGAATATCAAGACATTCGAAGAGATGTTGGAAGACCGTGAATTTCGCCTACAGATCGTGACTGGGAACGAGAAAATAGAACACATCATCGACAGGACGAGTCTTGCCCTCTACGCCACCTTTCAGGATGTGAATGAAGGGCTCAAGGCCATCAAGGAATTTGCCGGTTATCTGGGCTATCAAAAGGACGCCCCTTGGCGTCAGCAGCGTCCGGAATTCGGGGATATTTACGACGCCATGAAGGGAAACGCACAAGGGTGGTACCAAGCATTAATCGACATCCAAGACAGCGCCGCGTCGCTGGAGACTGTTCTCGAAAGCCTTGGCGATATTGTGTTGGAGATGAACCGGAAGGCTGGTGACGTGAGCCGCAGGACAAGGGTAAGTTCAATTTACGTTTAGAGTTCGGGCATGACGCAGTCTGGCGGGGACGGCACAAAGCTAATAGTAGATGTGGCTTGCTGTAGTTTTCGGTAGCACCCTTTTCTGGGCCTGCTGAGCCATCTTTCCCGAATAGCCATTCGGGGAAGTCGTCTATATCGCTGCGAGGGAGGCCGTCGGCGCCCCAGTCACCGCCCGAGTCTGTATTACGGGCATCTCGGCCAGAGTCCCCAGCTGAAAAAGAGGTGGTCTTCTTCGAGGAAAAGGAGGTTGCGTTTGTGCATCCCGCCAGTTCCACGACGGACAATGTGCAGCAGGAGCTGCGGGTACCCGCTCCGGATGACGGCATCTACCTGCTTCAACCACGCACGTACACGCCTCAGCCGCCCTCCCCCTTGCCCTCCCCGATGGTTAAAAGCCCACCAGTATCCGCGTCTCCCGTGGTCCCAGACGCTACAATCCCAGATATACGCGTGTCAAAACGTACCTCTCTGCGACAGAGGGTATCGCTTAAAGGCGGCAACCTGCCCGAAGTCATTCATGTACCACCGCGGAATCTGGGTGAAATGGCGTCACCTAGTTTCCAATCGTCTCCATACCAACTGTCACCACTCACCTATCAGGGTCGGGACACCGAGTATGCCTCGAACCTCGAGGTGCCGCCGTCGCAGCACTCGCCGGCAGACACGCTAGGCGCCATGTCGGTGCCAAGATTCGTGAATACGATACCGTCACCGAGGTCTGACCAGCAACAGTATTTCTACCCCGTGCTAGCCAGCCCGCACTCGCCACTGCAGCAGCGGCCGCACACGTCGGCGACTGCGCGGCCCCACACATCGCACGCGGGCCACATACGGGACCAGCGGTCGGCGATGGGCATGAGCATGCTGAGCAACGTGACGAACGTCGAGGGCCAGGACGGCAAGCGGCTGAAGAAGAAGAAGAGCGCGTTCGGGTGGCTCAAGAAGGCGTTCACCCTGGACGAGGAGGAGAAGGCCGAGTTCCGGGCGCGGAAGCAGCAGCAGACGGCCAATCCGTACTATGAGGCGCGCAGCCCCAAGTTCCTGGACGGCAAGCGGCTGCCGGACCCGAGGCGCGACAACGCGCCCAGCCGAGCGGCCTCTCGAGCGGCCTCTCGAATATGAGCAGGAACGCCAAAAGCGGCGATAAATTTAATTTTGGAATTTTTTTTCGTTCACATTCTGAGCGGGCGGGCGGGCGAAGCGAACTACAGACGACTTACAAACAAATTTTATAATTTTTATAATGTACGATATTCGATTCATGTCTGGGTGTTTTTTTTTTTTTTTTTTTTGATTCGGAAAACAAAAAAGCATAGCGACGCGCGTATTTGACAAAACGGGTTGGTTTGCCACGGGGCCCCGCGAGGGATTTCTTTCTTACGCACTCCCTACTAGACAGGCAGACAGACAGACGGAGCGCTTAATTAGCCTACTTTTAATTCGGACTCATGACTTGAAATAACGTGGGATCGTGTTCTCTATAGTGTCAATTACCTAAGTGTGTGTGTGTGGGTGGGTATGTGGAATTCGAGATTTGTATGATCTATCACATGCCTGACCTGAACTGAGGCCTGGCGCGCGGCGGTCTATTCCATCCACTCGGGCCCCTGCAGACTACCAAGTACCTAATGTCCGTCATAGGATGTACATACATATATTAGAGGTACCATGGGCGATGAAAGAGGTGGGTGAGATACCTACCTTTAGGTACGTAAATACTATAGTAGGTACCTCAGGTACCGCAGATCTTCCATGTGGGGTTCCAAAGCCCCGGAAATCCCAGGCAAGGACCCCGAGAAGGGCAAGTGGACCTCTTGCCTACGCGGCGTCTAGATAAGTACCACCACCCTGGACCTACCTACCTATTTATACCCGCCGACATGGCCTGAGGTTTGGTTAGCCAGTAGGCAAGTACTTACATAGTAGGTAGTCCCCAAGCTGAAACCCACACTGGCGGCGTGATACGGGCTTGTTAGATAGTGCTTGTTAGTGCGGTCGTTGTGTTAGTGCTAGTGCGGTCGTGCAGACAGAACGGGTTCGACTTGTTCGTTCCCCTTTTCTCATTGGAAATTCCTTCTTCTTCTGCTGCTGCTGCTTTGTCTCGTGACTCGTTTGTTGCTTATGCTTATGCTTGTGCGCCCACTGCCACTGCCACTGCCACTAGTTGCTAGTTAGTGGAGGAGTGACGAGGGCGTCGCGCATTGATTTCATTTATTGTTGGGTGTTCGTTCTTCTTCCTTTGGTCTCATTTTGGCTCCGCCGTGCCCGCTCTTATTCTCATAACCCTGAATGGATGAATGAATGCCTCTGTATAGGCTCTAGATACTTTACGTCCACTTGTAGGTTGCTTTGCTGTGCCTTGCCTTCGGCCTCGGCTGCCCCTTTCGAGGCTGAGATAGATGATGAGGCTGACGGACAAACCCCCCAAGGTCCGCGCCGCGAAACTAAACTCTGTTCGATAAGTCGGCGAGTGTCGTCATCCTGCTCCCTCTTCACGGTTGAAATATATATATATGTATATCGATATCGACCATTGGGACTACTGATACTCTCAAGACCCTGGCGGAGCTCTCCTCTACAAACGACGGTCCCTGCTCGCCGCCATGTTGCGCGGTCGAAACCCCTTCGCCTTCGGCACGGGGCCCTGGGACCCCGAGCGCCGCTTCGTGACGTCGTGGCTCGTCTCGCCGTATGTGTTGGGCGGCATCCGCGCACTGCTGGTGAGTTGAACAAAAGCGTTTTCTTGCGTCGCCTGTTTCGAGTCGGATGGCTCCCGACGGAGAACGGGGGCCGTCTAGATGAGTTGGAACTCGGAGGAGATTCATCGAAAAATTTCCCGATATATCTATCTGCTCGCATAGTTATTTCGCTGCTTTTCATGAAATGAAACACCCCGTCACGAAGTCAGCCCGCCCCATCGTCCCATGAGAAAAAACTCCGCCCGATCCAGAACCGCACACGCACATCTCTCTAACCGTTTGCCTCGTGTGTATTTGCGCGTCTCTAGTCCCTCTACGCCTTCACCACCCTCCTCTTCAACATCGGCTACAACTGCGCCCGGCCGGCGCAGGGCGGGTGCGCGACGTCGCGCGCCGCCTTCTCCTACTTCACCGTGCTCTCGTACTGGGGTCTCGCCTTCTACCTGCTCTTCGCCGCGGCGCACACCCTCTTGTACGCGCGGCGCCGCGGCGCCTACCCGCTCGCCACCACCTGGCCCCGGCCCCTGCAGGCGCTGCACGCCGTGCTCTACAGCACCGTCACGACCTTCCCGCTGCTCGTCGTCATCGTCTTCTGGGCCCTGCTCGCGTCCCCGGGGGTCCTGGCCACGCCGTACGCGGCCTGGAGCAACGTCTCGCAGCACGTGCTCAACGCCGCCTTCGCGCTCTTCGAGATCCTCGTCCCCCGCACGCGCCCGCCGCCCTGGACGCACCTGCCCTTCCTCATCGCGCTGCTGGCGCTCTACCTCGCCCTCGCCTACCTCACCCGCGCCACCAAGGGCTTCTACACCTACACCTTCCTCGACGCCGGGAAACAGGGCCCCCTCGTCGCCGCCTACGTCTTCGGCATCGCCATCGGCATCTGCATCCTCTTCGCCGTCGTCTGGGGGCTCGTGTGGCTCCGCCGCTGGGTCACCGAGGATAAGCTCGGGCTGCGCGGCGTGTTCTCCGCGCACGGGGCACCGCCGCCGCCGCTGGACGAGGAGAGCAGCGGCGGGGGGTCTCGCGGGGTTCATAAGTCTGGTCACGGAGACCAGGAGCTGGCCGAGGTGAATTCGGCCGTCTGAGATGAATCGACCACGGGGCATAATATGTATTAGATGCGTTAGGTAGATAGGGGAGCATCGATGAGAGCGTTTTACGTTGAGAATAATTATACAATCAATATTCCTATTTATCTTAAAAAAAAAAAAAAACATAGAAATGTCACGCGTTCCATATCTACATCCATCCCGTGCGACGCTGCCCTGAACCTTTGATACTTTTCACACATGTTCGTTCATTGCGAGGTGCTTTCCTCACCTGAGATCTATGCCGCTATCCCATAACGCCTAACCGACGACATATGCATTAGATAACAACACGTTTAGCATTTCAGGTTGATGCCGCGCCTGATTTCCGACTCCCTGATCTCAAACATGACCTGGATGCCGACAAACAAAAGGAAACACGCGATAGTCAGGAACACATAACCTAAGTAGCCCCGTTAGCGTGAACCTAGTAAACATAACGCTAGCCAGGAATATATGGGGGCACGAGATGGCACGCAAGGTGAGATGGGAGGGAATGGGAATGAGCCACCGGATGAGACCTACCAGAGAAATGCCCGAATATGCCCGCCAGGATCGCCCGCAGCCCGTCGACGCCAAACGCGAAGCCGACCAGATTGGCCGTCATCATCATCAGGACGTTCACGACGGCGCCCAGGCAGCACAACATGCGGTAGGCCGTGGGGCGGGCCTCCCAGCGGCGCCGCGGGAACAGCGAGCCGGCCGCCATCTCGGGCAGCATGAAGAAGACGACGAGCCAGCCCCAGATGAGCAGGCGCAGCTGGATGTCGTGCCAGAGCGCGACGAAGGTGAAGACGAGGACGTAGGTGAGCACGGAGCGGGCGGCGTCGCGCGCCGTGGCGAAGCTGGCGCCGCCGAGCGGAATGTAGATGTAGCGGAGGGACCAGCGATAGAAGCTCCGGTGCCACGAGCGCCAGAAGGCCAGCGTGCTCCAGTTGTCGCTGACGCAGCGGATCATATTCTCGGGCGGGTCGATGCCGTCGGCGAGCGACCAGAGCCGGAAGAATCGCCACGGCAGCAGGAGCTTCAGCCAGATCAGGTGCAGGTTGAAGTAGCTGAGTAGCGACAGCTGTGCGGCCGTGTACTCGGCCCACCTCGGACTAAACTTGGCAATGGCCTGCACGTAGTCGTAGTGTAGGGTGACCTCCATGGCCAGGAGCGCAAGCGCAAACCGCACACCGTACCGGACGGTGCGCGAGGTCTCGAGGCTGGCAGGTCTGTATCGTAGCTGCGATATGTAGTCATTGAAGGTGATGATGGGGCCCGTAAGATAGAGCGGCGCGTATATGGCGTAGGCGACGTAGTTGCGGAAGGAGAAGTCTTTCGCTTGCGCGGGTATCGAAACTCGGTCTCGTTCGCTTAGCGCAGAGGGATCAAGCTGTTTCTTCTTTAGGTCATTAGCCTGATTGTGCGGTGGAAGGCAAGCACGAAGAAGGGATGAGAGGGCCATATCATACTTCAATGGGACTGGAGCCTCTCCGATCGAGACTCCAGTAATAGTCCAGATTGAAGCTTATGAGGCGGAGGACGGTGATGTTAAAGAGGATCTCCCAGCGACCCATGAGCCCACCATAGCTATCGAGCCATCGGCCCCAGTTGACGAGACTGCTGTTGGACTCGTCGACCAAGCCGCCCGAGAGGAAAACCCATACGTACGACGCCATGTCCTGGAACTTGTAGCCCTTGCCAAGCTCGTTTGCGAACAAAATGCCAATGTTGAACACCCACGTCGCAACCGGTACCGTCTTGCGCGGCAGACCCGTGGCCACCTGGTAATTCAGATAGAGGATGCCTAGGATCTTGAAGGCCGAGACACCGTGAAGAGCAAGCAGATAGATGACAGCGAAGCCGACGTCGAAGGTGGCGCGTTGATTCAGCCTCTGATCGGCCTCTTCCGGCGTCGGCCGCGATGCCTGACCACCCGAGCCGACCCGGTATATGACTGCATTATACAATCGTCGAAGGAGGGGATGGAGGACGAGCAGGGCCGCGAGGTAGGGGATATTGGTTCGAAAGGAGCGATATTGCGCATCGGTCACATCCTCGGGGTATGTCAGCAGGGGCGCAAAGGAGCGATAAGGCGGCGCGAAGGGGCCTTACTATCTTGCGGCCGGCGATCCAGCCAGGCGAGAGGTAGTGCTCGTAGTTTCTGTAATTGGGATGCGTTGCTGCAGAGAAGCGAACCGTCAGCGGACGAAGCAGGTCGCGAGGGGTCTGTCGGGCGTCCACGCGAGCGACGAGCCGATGCATGGTCAATCAGTCCCTACTTTTCGAGGCATCATAGGCAATCCAGAACATGCACGGGATCGCCACGACGAAGACGGCATAGTACAGGTAGAACTCGGGCGTGCGCCATCTGGACGGCGACGACGACGGCTGCCGACTGCTCCATTTCGCTGCGCGCTCCTTGCTCGCCGCGGCCGGGTCGTTGCGGGCCTCAATGACGGTCTGGTAGGGCGTCGTGGACGAGACGATGAAGCGGGTGTCGAGGGTGTCGAGATCGTAGACCTTGCCGAGAAGGGAGAATGCGCTCATGGCGACTGATACAGACGACGACGACGATAACGATGGGTGACGGGGTGACGGGGTGACGGGGTGACAACGGACGCCTTTGCCGGGCAATGATGCCTCCGAGCGAGCGGGATGCTTGAATCAACGCAACATGAGGAAAGGGGCGTGGGCGACAACAACAGGCCGTTGTGGTAATACCCGTAGTATCGTGACTTTGGTGAAGGGCGAAGGCGTCGTCCATTCAGGGCCTTATTAGAAGTGTGTACCCACTAGCCCCTGTTGGACTAGTGAGGTGTGGTACTTGTAGGTACCTAACCTCCCGAGACAGGGAGCACAATACGGGATTGGTCGAGGTGGGCCGTCCTGGCGCTCCGGGCAAGGACCCCGTTCTCGGGGCAGTTGGCGTGAGAGTGGGGCTCTGTGAATCAATTAATTCCCGGCTGGCCGGGTCTCTTTTTGAGACGCATGATCTTGCATTGTGCATTGCTATCAGCTTCCATCTCTGTGTAGATGCGTCTGGCAAACCCTACTTGGGCAAATGGTATAAGGCTTTCATTCAAACTCTTCAACATTTGTATGCAAATAGATACTTTCGGCCGCCACCTTGTTATCCGTTTCTTGGAATGCAGCATTCGATACGGCGATGATCCTCATAGAGTAAAAGCCCCTGAACCTTCGCAATCGATCCGACATTAGGACATAGCTATATCCTAAATTATCTCCTTGATTTCCGCCTCCGCTAGACGTATGCAACAATTGTCTCTCGTTCCAGGACTGAATGGCACCTATGATCATATATTAAGGCGTGGCTATCGCTTGACTTAGAGTCGCGTCATGAGAGTGAGGTGGAGATCGTTGTTTCTATGTTTCCATTGCTATAATAGCATAACTTTTGTATCATACGTATGTACTTCTAGAATAGGTATATACATTGATCTGTTTATCTCTCTCTTTTGAACAAAAAAAAAAAAGGGGGGGGATCACTCACTTATACCCATCCGCAGTGCGTATGGCAGTAGCTGGGCAAGCGAAAAAGGTACGTACCTATGTACACCATCCCTGTACCTTACTAAGGCACCTAAACAAGCCATCTTCATAACGTGTGGCGGTCTATCTATTACGCTCACCACCTTCTTCTGCCTGGTCGGCATGTCCTTGTATAGCAATCAGCTTAAATAAACCAACTTAGTATATACCTATCTATTTATTACCATAATACTGCTTCGTCTTTATGAGAAAAAATTACTGCTGTTACCGTTGTGTGTCTTCGCTATCTCGCCCCCTCAAACGGGGAGCCCAGGTCCCGTCAGGGGCGAGCACAGCTCGCCTCATCCTCGGCAGTGACCGAGCGACATATCATGCTTTGATGAGAGAAGAAGACGATAAATAAAAGTATGGATGCGGAAAAGTGGTTCGTCGCTAGAGGCACTTTCGGCAGCAAATCAATCGCTCTCAGGCCCGGGCCATCCCATGGGCAAACGGCCGCAACCAGATGGAAGCCGAGGGGCTTCTTTCGTCTATTCGACCTACCCCCTGAACTGCGAGCACAAATCTTCCACTTCGCTCTTCTCGGCTGCGAGGAGCAGGTCCAGGTCCTCCGGCTACTCCTCGTCTGCAAGGCGCTGTACGCCGAGACCGCGGACATATTCTACCACCACGTCTGGCTGGACCTCACGGAGCGGACCGGGCCTCCCGGGCTGCTGGCCGGCCCGCTCACGCCGCTGTCCCCGCGGCTCCACGTGCGCACCATGGACCTCAAGATCTACCCCAAGAGCAACCTCCGCGCGTTCAACGACCTGTACGTCCCCCTGCTGCGCGAGATGGCGGGACGAGGCAGCCTGCGCGCCCTGCGCCTCGAGATCAACGGGCGGTTCCCCCGCCTGGACTTCTGGACCGACCACTGGTCCGACGACGACGAGGACTTCTGCGAGGCCGAGGTCCCGCTGGCTGTCGGCCCGGGCGCGGACGTCGCCTACCTGGGCCCGGCCTTCCTCGCCGCCGAGCCCTTCCAGGCCTTCCTCGCCTTCCTCGCCGACCCGCGCGTCCCCAAGGTCTCGCTCTACATCTCCGGCGCCGACCACTACAAGTTCTGGTGCGAGTGCCACCGCAGGGCCTCCTCGCGGCTCGGACTCCCGTGCGAAGGCGGCTCCTGGCGCGGCAAGTCCGCGCGCTTGAAGGTCAACCAGAGGCATCTCCTCCGCCTGTTTCGGGGCGCCCGTTCCGCCGCGGGCTCGACTGCGGCTACTACTACGTCGCGACGTTCGGGTACTGCTGCTCGAGATGCCTGAGGGCGTGTATCGTGATAGTTGTGCCTTCACAAGCCGATGAGTTGACAGTGGATGATCAACGATAATTTCTGCATAGCGGACAATCATATCTGAAGCATTTTCGGGATATATCTGGCAAAATATGCATGGTGCTGAATATCATATTACCGATAGTGTGCGTGCTAGCCTCGTTGTTGAGGATACTGATGACTACTAGGATAATATGATAGTTCACGAAGGAGCCCCCTCTACAAAGGGTGAGCGAAGAGTCTGCGGAAAAATTGGGCTGCATGAATCATTATATCTTGATTTTAGCAAATTGATTTCATTCATTACACATGGCCGAGGTGATGTACTTCGCTGTAGCTGCAACTACCCTATGGTTTGTTTGTTTATTTTGAGCACGCACTCAACCTGTGTCGCTTCCTCATCTCTCATCATGCAGTGTTAGTAGGCTGACAGGCGAGCCTAACCCCTGAATGGTTGGCATATGGGATCATGTATCCAAACGGAATCCGTCTATTTTCGTCCATTCTGTGTTTCCCTTTTTGTCTAACCGACACCCTTTGACTCCGCTGGCTTGGCTTGGCTATGGGGCAGTTGTACGAGATAGGTTTATAATAGTGATGGGAGGGGACCGGAGATTCAATGCAGATTCTCGATGACGAGGGCACTGGCACCACCGCCACCGTTGCAGATACCGGCACAGCCGATCTTGGCCTTCTTCTCCCGCAGGACAGTGGTGAGGGTGGTGACGATACGGGCACCGGAGCAACCCAGGGGGTGGCCGATGGCAACGGAGCCACCGAAAACGTTGACCTTTTCGGGGCCGAGGCCGAGGAGTTTCATGTTAGCGAGGGCAACGACGGAGAAGGCCTCGTTGATCTCGTAGTAGTCGACATCCTTGTCCGTGATGCCAGCGTGTTTGAGGGCCTTGGGGATGGCAAGGGCAGGTGCCGTGGTAAAGCGCTCAGGCTCGCGAGCGGCATCGGCCCAGCCGAGGATCTTGGCAATGGGGGTCACGCCCAGCTCCTTGACCTTGGCCTCCGACATAAGGACGACGGCAGCAGCGCCGTCGTTGAGGGGGGCGGCGTTAGCGGCCGTCACGGTACCGTCCTTGGGCTTAAAGACGGGCCTCACCGTCTTCAGTTTGTCGGCGTTGAGGTTCTTCACCTCCTCGTCGGTGGTGATCTGGACAGGCGGCTTGCCACGGCCACCGCTGACCTCGACGGGCACGATCTCCTTGAAGAGACCGGCAGCGGTGGCCTCCTGGGCGCGCGTGTAGGTGGCGATGGCGTAGGCGTCCTGGTCCTCACGCGAGATGCTGTGGTCGTCGGAGCAGAGCTCGGCGGCCAGACCCATGTGCTCCTTCTTGTAAGCGTCCGTCAGACCGTCCTTCAGCATACCGTCGACGAGACTCTGGTCACCGAACTTGGCGCCGTTGCGCAGAGTGGGCAGGTAGTGGGGGGCGTTGGACATGGATTCCGTGCCACCGGCAACGACGACGGAGGCGTTGCCGGTCATGATGGTCTGGGCACCGAGAATGATGGCCTTCATGCCCGAGGCGCACACCTTGCTCACGCCGGTGCAGGGGACGGTGTTGGGCAAGCCAGCGCCAATGGCGCACTGGCGGGCGGGGCCCTGGCCGAGACTGGAACACCGATGGTCAGCATCCATTGTTATTCGCATTCGCATTCGTATTACCGGTCCCCGGTCTCATCCCGGTTCGCGTTTGCGTTCGCATTCCCACCCGGCGCTCGTCTTGGTCTGGGAGTCGGGGGTGCTTACTTTGCTGACAGTACATTACCAAAGAAGACTTCCTCTACGTCCTCAGGCTTCAACTGCGGGACACGCTCGACAGCGGCTGTATCACGGGTCGGGTGTTAGTGGGAGCAGAGCTTGGGCAGGCAGCTAGCGAGGTTGAAGGACGTACCCTTGATGGCAGTAGAACCCAACTGAATGGCATTGAGGCTCGAGAGCGAGCTACGAGCGTAACGGTCAGCCTGAGTTCCATCACATAGAAGGAGACGCAGCTCCAAGTGGACAGAGGAGGGCAACCCACCCGAGGAACGACCCAACGGGTGTTCTCGCAGCGGAGACGATGTAGACTGGAGGAAGGCCGGACATGTTGGCTGCTTGCTGGAATTACACGGTACTATGCTGAATCGACGGCACGCAACAACGAGGGACGAGGGGCAAAGAGGTCGCAATGGGAGAAGGGAGAGAAGAGAAGATGTGCAGGTTGAGGTGTCAAGGCCGGCCTCACGAGAGAGCGTTTTTATGTGGTAGACGAGGTGAGATGAGATATCTACTAAGCAGGTGGCGGCCAAGTACACCAATGACAGACATCCAGAGTACACCGCCGGCCCCTGCACTATAACTTCTAGAGGGGATTCCCGAACGTTGGGTTGCCCTCTGTCAGGGGTGTTCCAGCCAGTAACTGGGCACGCCGACTGTAGGAGCAGCAACCTGGAGGGGTACACCCGTACTGAAGAAATTTGGCGGGGCATTTCTACGATCGGTATCTTATCGCCTCTCCGAATCGGCCACTGCCCAAAGAAGACCCGCCGAATGTCGTACAGGCTAGATAGATTTGCTTACCTAATTCCTGCAAAGTCGGGTTAAGACGCCATCTGGGTGGGGAGGAGTTTAGCCTCCCGCCACTAGCCACATAAATACAGTGTCGTTTACAGTGTGTATCTCGTCGCGTCATCCGCCACACGCTAGCCGACAGGGATTGTGCTTGGAAATCTCAGCCTTGGCTGCGCTGCCTTGTCACTGGCCCGGCTGCCAGCCAGCCTCTCAGTGGACAATTATACAGGGACCTTTTTTTTGAGGTTGGGGGAATTGGGACCTTTGCATCTTGTCGCTGTCGAGAACAAGCCCATTTCACAGAACCCCAAGCATTTCAGACGCCATGGATGACCTCTATGATGAGTACGACCGCGCCTCTTGGCCCTGTCTTTCCCTTTCTTTGGCAGTGAAGAGCTGACGAGTGATGCGACAGGTTCGGCAATTTCATCGGGGAGGATGCCGACGCATCTGAGGAAGAGTCCCAGCATGGCGTGGATGCGGGCGCGTATCTCGACGACGACGACTATCCCGAGAAGGCGCCCGAGGCGACGGGCCAGGAGCTGATGGAGGTCGACGACGAGGGCCCTTCGAACGCCGTCGTCCTGCACGAGGACAAGCAGTATTATCCCACCGCACAGCAGGTCTACGGCGCCGATGTCGAGACGCTCGTGCAGGAGGAGGACGCCCAGCCCCTCACCCAGCCCATCATCGCCCCCGTCGAGGTCAAGAAGTTCTCCGTCGAGGAGGCCGACCTGCCGCCCGTGTTCTTCGACCGTGGCTTCATGACCGATCTCATGAACTTCCCCGATCAGATACGGAACATCGCGCTAGCTGGCCATCTGCACCATGGCAAGACTGCCTTCATGGACATGCTCGTACTCGAGACACACGATATCGCCGATCGCCTAGAGAAACGGACGGGGAAGAAGCGGGACGAGCAGTTACGCTACACCGATACGCACATTATGGAGAGGGACCGCGGCCTCTCGGTCAAGGCTGCGCCCATGAGCCTTGTGCTCCAGAGCACCAAGGGCAAGTCACACCTCTTCAACATAATCGACACCCCGGGTCATGTCAATTTCGTTGACGAGGTAGCCGCGAGCTTGCGGCTTGTGGATGGCCTTGCGCTGGTTGTCGATGTGGTCGAGGGTGTGCAGGCCAACACTGAGCAGATCATAAAACATGCGGTGCTCGAAGATATTCCCATGACACTTATAATCAACAAGATGGATCGTCTAATACTGGAACTGAGGCTTCCGCCGAGCGATGCCTACTTCAAGCTGAAGCATGTCGTTGAAGAAGTGAACACCATCATCGAAAATACGAAACCAGGCGCCGGCGAGACGAAGCGATTAAGCCCGGAAAAAGGAAACGTGTTGTTTGCTTGCAGCGAAATGGAATGGTGCTTTACTCTACAGTCATTCTCTAAGATGTACGCCGACAGCTTTCCCGGGGTGAACACGGAGGACCTCGCAAAACGCCTCTGGGGCGACATTTACTTCAATCCCAAGAAGAGAACATTTAGTAGGAAACCCTTGCCCGGCGAACAGGGCGCCAAGAGATCCTTCATCGGCTTTGTTCTTGAGCCCATCTATAAGGTCTTCTCCCACACCATCAGTCAGAGCCCCGAAGAGCTCAAGCCGATATTAGCATCATTAGGCATACAGCTCAAACCCTCACAATACAGGATGGATGCCAAGGTCCTTCTCAAACTAGTTTGCGAGCAATTCTTTGGTCCTTCCACTGGGTTTGTGGACATGGTCGTCAAACATATCCCCTCGCCGGTGGAAGCTGCCGAGAAGAGACTGGAACGATATTACACTGGCCCCCTGGACACCAAGGTGGCCGAGTCTATGAAGAAGTGCGACCAGGATGGACCTTTAGTAGTTCATGTCACCAAGCTCTTCAACACGGTTGACGCAAAGAGCTTCTACTCGTTTGGCCGCGTCATGAGCGGCATTGCGCGTCCTGGAATGCAGGTGCGTGTGCTGGGAGAAGGCTACTCCATCGACGATGAAGAAGACATGGCATTGGCAACAATAAGCAATGTTTATGTTGCCGAGACACGTTACAACGTCGAGACGGATGGTATACCTGCGGGTAGTCTGGTGTTACTTGGTGGTATCGACAACTCAATAGTCAAGTCGGCCACCGTCATTCCACCGAAGCTCGAGGACGACGAGGATGCTTATATTTTCAAACCTGTCTCACATTTCACAGAGTCTGTCCTCAAAGTAGCCGTCGAACCCATCAACCCGTCGGAACTACCGAAAATGCTCGATGGGCTTAGAAAAATAAACAAAAGCTATCCGTTGGTGACAACGAAAGTCGAAGAGTCTGGTGAGCATATCATCCTCGGCACCGGCGAACTATATATGGACTGTGTCCTTCACGACCTTCGCCGATTGTACGCAGATATGGAGATCAAGGTTTCTGACCCTGTTACCCGTTTCTGCGAGACTGTTGATGAGATGTCGGCTACGAAGTGTTACGCGGAAACCCCAAACAAGAGAAATAAGATCACCATGATCGCAGAACCGTTAGAGGACGGTATCGCCGAGGACATTGAGAGCGGCCGGGTCAATATGAAGGACGGCGCCAGGAAAGTGGGCAAATTCTTCCAGGACAATTACGGCTGGGACTTGCTGGCCGCGCGGAGCATCTGGGCGTTTGGTCCAGATGAGACAGGTCCCAACATATTGCAGGATGATACCCTCGCCGAAGTAAGTCAATTCATGTCCTTGTTATACCCCTTCCTCGTCAACCCCCTCATCGGGCGCGTATGGTGTGCCACGACGTCTTACTACACAGGCTGCGCCAGGAGGGTTTGTGTGTACCCGCATGCTGCATCCCCCCTCACGCTTCTAGCTTTCAGCTTGAAAAGTTCCAAGTCTGCGAATGATACCTAATGTTTTTGGCAGGTGGATAAGACGCTACTGAGAAGTGTGCGAGAGACGATTCGTCAGGGCTTCAGTTGGGCAACCCGGGAAGGCCCGCTATGTGAAGAGCGTAAGTCGCAATTCTTCTAGTTGTTTTGTTTTGCCGCCTCTACCACTAGTTCGCCCCATGCTGGTGGATGAGGCACGCATAAGCACGGGACCCTTGTTTTGCTTGCGTGTACGTATACCCTGGTCCTCCAAAGCGGATAGCCATGGCTCTCGAGGGGAAAAGTCTAGATCCTTCAGAGTGGTGAAGCCCGAGCTCGATCCCAACGCCACCGTCCCAGTGACCCGGATGACGAGAAACCGACATGGCTCTCCCAGGTGGGTGAGGAGGAAGCAAGCTACCGTTGCTGATGAACAGGGGGGCCACAATTCTCGATGTGCCTAGCTTAAAGGAGCAGTTAACGGCTCTGGGATCAGCGGTGGTGGGACGCTAGAACATCCTTGCCTCACTCCCCAACCTCTCTGCCCGCCTTTCCGGCTCACGCATGTTGGTCGTCGTGGAATATTCCGTGATTTCATCTCCCCACTGTGGAGGCCAATCTGTGTGATCAGGCTTACAGGGAGATGAAAGATGGGTTGCCACAGGGCTGCGTGTGCCTGCTCCAAGACGGACTCATCACCAATGGTGCTCGTTATTTCACCGGCAGATCACCTAGCACGCGAGAATCAAGATGCAGGATGGGCACGGCGGATCCGCCTGGCTTGCAGCAGTCCAGGACACTGAACTGACCCAAACTTCATCATTCTGCCCACGAAGCACCTATAGTACGGCTATACTAACGCATGGTGTTCGACAGCTATCCGCAATACCAAGTTCCGTATCACGGACGCCATCTTGGCCCAAGAAGCCATCTTCCGAGGTGGTGGTCAGATTATCCCCACAGCACGCCGCGCGTGCTACAGCTCGTTCCTGATGGCGTCCCCCCGCCTCATGGAACCTCTGTACTCGTGCTCGATGATCGGCCCCCAAGACGCCGTGCCCATGCTGTACAACGTGCTCGCGCGGCGGCGCGGGCACGTGCTGGCGGACGGCCCGATCGCGGGCACGCCCCTGTACCGCGTCCACGGCCTCATCCCGGTCATCGACTCGTTCGGGTTCGAGACGGACCTGCGGATCCAGACCGAGGGCCAGGCGGTGGTGAGCCTGGTGTTCGACAAGTGGCAGAAGGTGCCCGGCGACCCGCTGGACAAGGAGGTGGTGCTGCGGCCGCTGCAGGCCGCGGACGCGCAGGCGACGGCGCGCGACTTCGTGCTCAAGACGAGGCGGCGCAAGGGCCTCAGCGAGGACGTCAGCGTGGCCAAGTTCCTGGAGCCCGAGTTCTATCAGAGCCTGATGGAGAGCGGGACCCTGGGCAGTCCCTAGCTTGCGTTTTTTGGGGCTAGGAAGGGGATGAGCTACGAAAAAAGCATATAGAACGATAAATGGCCCGAGGTTTTTTTACGAATGAGGTAATGATTCATTCTAAAGGATCTCCCTTTCTACCCCACCTCCCACCCTTTTGCTACGGATGTATGTAACCTTTGTAATCTTTGTTTTTTAAATCTGGGAACGCAACGCGAGATGTACTATGGATTAGGTATCGCGCTCGTCGATCGCGTGGGAAACTTTGCAGGCGGGGGTTTGCTTTTATGCGTAAAAAAAAAAAAAGAACAGGGATTATGTACCGCATCGTACTGTGCCGTAATTCTCGAATAGCCTTGAGGTTTTTTTTTTTTTTGCTTGCCAGGTGCAACTTTACGTTGGCGTGTCACCCCCCATGTACGGTAACCAACTACGTAACCTACGTACTACCTAGACTACACACCCTCACGTGTAATGCCGGCTAGGGGCTAGAACAACTACGAGATAGCCGCGGCGCTGGTCTTGGTATGGTATGGTATGGCATGCTGCATGGTCCCATGATCTGGTTGGTAAAGGAGCGTCGTGGGGACAAAAGCTAGATGGTGGATGTGATGGATGGATGGATGGGTGAATAAAACAAAATCTACTTGACGTACTAAGTATGATGCATGATTGTGGGCTGGAACTTTGTGATATCAAGCTACGAGTTCGTTTGAATGGCTGCATTAGTCTAGTGGTTGCGAGTAACTTGTCGACTACAGTAGATGTAGTATATAGTACGCGTACGTACCTAGGCCTGAACTTGTGATGGGGAGTGGAATGGGATAGTGTCAGGGGGCGATGTCGAACGTACTACTATAGTAGTACGTAGTATGTACAAGTACGTACTACCACCTACCAAGCTAAGTTGGGTATGTATATTACATGGTAGGTAGCAGGTAGTTGTAGTAGTATAATCCTCCCTTCTGCGCGCGTTCTAGCTTAGGTAGGTAGGGTAGCCTTGGCTTTCTTGGTAGAGCGGTTTTAGCCTATACTCCGTATTATAGAACAAGTCAAGTGGTATGCTTCTAGCTTGGAGCGAGGCTGGATTGGGATTGGGATCTTGTTCGCGTCTGACATGTGATTGTATTTTCTCCCTCCCCTTTGATGCAGCGGAGATATAGGTTATCGTGGGTTGAGAGAAGGCGCGAGTGTTGGGCTAGCCTGCTTTGGTGAGGATGGCGATGATTGATGGGATTCATTGTGATGAGGTGTTTAGGCTGGAATGTAAAAGGTAACGGTAGGTACCTTGGAGATTTCTGCCATAGAAGCAAGCACTTTTACAATGAATGTCGGGGAAAGGGAAACGGGACACACAGTTGACAACGTGCGTCTTGCTGTAATGAGTTTGTGTTTGTATGTTTATTAATATATCAAGTCTTCTATATTCGAGACATGAAGTATCCCGAACCGGGTACGGATAAAAACGTGTCTTTAAAATAGATACGTGATATACGTACCAGTACCGTAGATGGCGGGTGATTGAAAGCCATGAATGCCCCTACTTACCCCCCCCCCCGTAGCAAAACAGATAACTCCTTATACCCAAGGTACCAAGTAGAGACTTGGTAAGCATTAGATAGACCATGGAGTTCAGGGCACATAACTCAGCTCAACCGTGGGTCTTTCGCAGATTGAAGTGGAACGAGATCGCCGACTAAAGCATGGGACAAAAACTAGTAGGTAACTTAGCTGTTTACCCGCCAGCTAGCTACCTGATCCCGGTTTACGTGCTTAACTCCTTGGACCTTACTTGTTGTGCTAAAGTTAAAAAATAGATGGTAAACTAGGTGGACGGTAGGTTAGGTATTCAGTACGAGCACCACCCGTCGTTCATGCGAAAAACAACTTGCAGGGGGGGGGGGGGTTGGAAAAAGTTCCTTACTCTTGTCAATGACGAACATCATACGTATAGTATAACCCATGCGGGAACGCAATTAACCCGGCAAATAATAACTGGGAAGCAAAATTCATAGGGCATTATAGATGAGAGAAATAGTTTCCAGCTCCCCGGCGGTATGGGGCGGTCAAAAGAACTGCCTGTACGTAGTTATATCCAACACCCCCTCGTAAGATTCGCTCTGAATATAGCGGAGATCTTATTGGTAGGGATCGTTTGAACCTCTACTGTGTTGTTGGGACTAACATACATAACACGGCAAAATATTGTTTTTCTTTCGCACACCATTGAAAAAAAAAAAAAAGCTCGCGTCCATGGGTTGTGTCCCATTTCCCCGATTTCCAAGCGGAATAGGTGCTCTCGGTGCATCGTTCGTACCCTGCCAGCGAGGATTGGGCAGGGTAGGCACATATGCCATGCCCTGTCGACACGCTGGGCTGGTGAAACTCCCAGCACGAGGCCACCGGATGCGGTGAGTGAGTGACCGGGTCGCCTTTAGCGGCATACATATAACGTGAGTTTCATTGGCATTTACCGGTCGGCCGTCCTGCTGCCCGATGACAAGATTGGGAAGCGGTCAGAGAACTATCTAGGTAGTCAGATCACCTTGCATGCTGTAGACGTTTGCCGGCGGACCCGTCTCCATATTGGTTGCAGGGTCAATAATCTTAAGCGAATAAGGCGGGAATTTGCCCTCCTGTTGCTGTTCTCCGCGCGACGAGACTGGTTGTGGCGTCGCCCGTCGCTCGAATTAGCACTTCATGCATCGTGAAATTACTCTTTTGTGTAATATATCAATGCAGATGTACCACGGCACCATGGTGATTGAGGAGGACGTGGCCCCTCGGACGCAGTACCCGCTCAAATGCATGTCTCTAGCATCTTGTCTATCACGAGCTTGAGGGTTGAGTTCTCCAGGGCAGCGGCCACTCTCTCCTTGTCGGCCAATTGCTTGTTGACTTGGTCGTCCTGGCTGTGGGTTCCCTCCTTGATCATGACATCCACGCGGTAATTTGGCGGCAGTGCCTGCTCGAGACGAACGCGGATGCCGAGCCCAATGACGGTGGCCAGAGAACAGTGGGTAATGGTCGGGGTGATCTTGACGAGTACCTGGGTCAAGGCGTCGGGATCCGCAGCCTCGCACGGGGACGGGGTGATGTGGATGTCGGGCAGGTTCACAACCGCTAGCTGGCCCAGCGACAGCGGATGCTCGGGGTCAGAGATGGTCGAAATGAGATCTGCGAAACGTCAGTTGTCTGATGATGGCAGGGGGGGTGCGCTTGCGACATATTTATATAGGCGGCAGTCCAAACGGGTGTACTCCAGGGCGAAAACAACGAGGGGAAGTTCATGAAACGAGGCGTGCACTTGGTGTCGCTAAGAATAGAAGACAAGAAGGCTCCCAGCGCGCGGCAGATCATGTAGGGGACTTATACAAGACGGTGACGACGCTGAAACATGGAGTCACGGTATATGCAGCGGTGATCCGGAGCGGTCGTCTGTGCTGGCCGCGCATCTAAGCGCCCCGGTCCCATATAGCACGCTCTGTTTGCCCAGTCCCGCCGGCCATGCGATCGCTCCCCCCTGCTGCCGACGAAGCTCGACATGGACAGGAAGGCGATGGAGAGAATAGAAAATAGAACCCACCGTAGATCTCTTGTTCGTCTATGGGCTCGATGGTGAAGTCGTCGTCGCTCTCGGTGTCGTCCTCGACCCAGGGTACGTCGCAGAACGGTGCAGAGAGATACTCGGGCCGCCTCAAGATCATGTCCAGGCCCAGGCCGGCATCCTTACCCGACGTGGCGACTTTCTTCTTGTTGTATCGCGTGGGCAGTTCCGAGGCGTTGAGGATGGTCGGGTTGTCATTTTCCAGGTCCCTAGCCATCTTGACAGCAATACCGGGGAGACGAGCGGCGAAGGATACGATGTCACGATTTATTGGGTTAATAGTTCTTGCTGATCACTGTGAATATGGGCGTTGTTATTCTTGTTGTGAGTAGTATGTATGGTGTATGGGTGTAGATACTACCTGTACAAGTAGTCGGGCCTGGGGCTCGGTGGCGATGGCGGGGTACTACTATCCCGATAAGCGATAAGGGACAGGGGACAAGGGATAAGGGGCCACTTGTTTATCAGATGAGACTGTGTACCTAACGTACCGTTCGTAGTACGACCTTGTACCTATGCATGCTATGCCCTGTGCGTACGGGCCAGCTGATGTCATACATGCACTGTACAGCCGCTTACTTGTACTAAGCGTGTGCTAAGAACAGCGGTGTCCGGGCTGTATGTTAAGCGCAGATACCTATGCTGACCTGATCATTATCACATTTGAACCATTCCCGTTTTATAAATGTAAATTTGGTAGTAGGGCCGATAGAACGTCATGGCTTTACCATTTAACCCGGAATCTCTCGGTGACCTAGCATTAGTACCTCGGTATTTAATCAGTTCATTTTGTCTGGTTATGTTACGTAGGTACCTAGTACCTGGGTAGATTAGTACTTAGGCGTATACCTTATTTATACGTAGAAGCCCATCGCATAAGCATCACACGCTACGGTTCGTACTATACCGGCAGCTCAAGGACGCATGGCCACATAGGTATCGTGAACTCATCAGCAGTGGTGAAGTGGTGAAGTGGTGATGTGGGTGTTTATACGTGGAAGTGCAGCGTATCCATTTCCCCCAATCCATCAAGCCCATCGTCTCGTGGCCACCGGCAGGGACTTACTTGGCATGTAGGTACGTAGGTTGGGGTGTGGGCAGGTCTATAGCGAGTACATAGTAGGGCTGTATGTAGCGGCATGCAATTAATATAACAGCGAGAGGGCGCTGCATCGTCCCGCGCTGCCGCTGCCGCTGATGCTGCTGGCTGCACCGAAGGCTGCGCGTTCGGGCATTGCTCCATTGGGGCCTGTCCGCCGCTGTAGACCCGAGTTTGTTCTGACGACATGGAGAGGGCCGCTCGATGCTCACTGGTCGGCCGCCTCTAGTCTCCCGGTCTGGCCCAAACCGATGCGCTGGTTCACCCGATGCGGCTCCATCTCTCTGTCGAGCGATTCATGGAATGCATCTCGAGCGGTTGGGGAGACAGGTCGACTTTTTTCCCCGGATTTGGATCCCATGTGGCCGGTATCCACGCCCGACGAGCCTGCAACCGCCCACCTGTAGGATCGATGACTACGGGTTGAAACTCTGGTGTTGTCTGAAAAGCCTCCTGATTCGCAACCCCCCGGTGCATCTGCACATATACAGGACATAAAGTATAAAGGTAGGTGGGCTATACCTAATACTACCACTCTGTGTTTCGATTCGCCGCATTATGCGCGTAGGATCAGCCTATAGGCTATAGGGCAAGTCATTCCAACGAAGCCCGGTTCAAGTCGAGTCGACTAGGCCTACTCCCCTGCCGGCCAAGACGCCCGACCGTCCCAACGCGCCGACACGCAGCTTGGTGCATATCGCGTGTGACAAGGAACGCCTCACGAGTCGTGCATGATGGCTGTCCTTGAGTAATACCGGGAATCTCCTCGTCGTTGCTTGCAATTACGTACACGCAATGTGTACCTATCGAAAGGAGGCGGGCATATCACCGGCGAGTACCTCTCTGCCTGTACTGCGTGGGTTAGGTACTTTGGCTTTACCCAAATTCCCGGTACAAGTACGTACGGAGGCATGGTACTTGGGTAGAATCATCCACGAGTAACGGCACGTACGACCAGGTATGTAGATACTCCCCCCAAGCTTTTGTAAGTCCGTCGCGGCCCCTTTTCCTTCGAGAACCCGAGGATGGGGGTCCGCTAACAGCTGGAAGCTGGCAAAAGTCCTAGCTGCCATAGAGTGACCCAGGAATCCCGAAGGGACTTTTTCGCTCCGCAACTCCGCAACTCCGGAACGGATCGCCGGTACGTCGTCGCCTTCCACAAGTAGTAATGGCAGGTAGCAGGTACACGGGGCCCAGGTATGCGCCTCTAGCAGTGTTACACAAGCCATGGCGAACCTCGGCTTCGAGGACTGTGCCGCCCGTGACCGGCTGTAAGACTGATAATGAGACCGAGAGTTCGGTGGCTACAAGCGGATAGAGTAGGTAGCCTTGTCAAGAGAGCATTGTGAGGGTCGTGATTGGATCGCCCCATGGGATCGCCGCAACGACTTATACGGAAACGTGACCTCCCTAGCGGAGGGGAGGCGACGGGGCTGTTGTGCTGATGATTGTATGTAGGTAGATGAGCGTTCGGAGGAACTGATAGGTATACGGGCGGCTCAGGAGGCAGGATGGAATCCTTACCGTCCCCAGGCCACATGGCGATGTGCACCCCATGATGCTAATTATATCCTCCGTTTTCACGTATTATCTGTCGTCAAGAGGGTTGATCTTTGGTCCGAGACTACGTGGGGAAGACTGCGTATATACTATCTAGATATACACGTTCATAACTTATACTCACCAGCATTTAAATTGACAACGAAACGAATGAAATACCAATGACAGCTCGTATCCATGCGGACCGTATGTCAATATTGTCGGCGCGGGCTCTCTTCTACCTGCTCTTGCAGGTGATAGCACGTTCGCTTAATCCCGATGCATTGAATCACCGCATCGCAACCCGGTATTCCTGTGTTACGAAGGCGGGAGCCGGCCGTAGTTGGGTCGTTCCGAATGGAGTAGATGCGTAGAAGAAAACGTGGGCGCATAGATAGTAATCTTGTTGGCTCGCCCTGCGCAGAAGCAAATACGGTAGCATAAGTACCTATGTTTGAAGGCGGCTGGCTTGGCTCGGCACTTTGGCGCCCCCGCCGGTCAACGGTGGACTGTTTACTACGTATTCAAGTACATAGCATGTACCATACTCCGTACTTGGATAAGCAATCGAATAACGTACTAGTACATAATAAGGTGACTAAGTACGTGACAAGGGACTCCCACAAGTGCGCTGTTTACCAGTACGACGGGCACTGTTGTGGGTGAGGGCGGAATCTTGCGGGTGCAACGGGGCTCTTACAAGCACGCACTTATTCCCGATATATCGATGGCTGGCTGACTGGCCTGCTTCAAAAGGGGTAGAGCCTACAGGCAGATGGCAACGCTCTCCACACGAACCCACACATGCAGGAGACCCGAGGGTTGGACGACGCAGCCTAGTCGGGCCCCAAGAGTTGGTGATACACTGGCTGTGTGTAAGGACTGCAGTTGGAACTTCGCTATGTGCGTATGCTACGCTCTGCGCACTGATGAGGAGAGCGCCTAGTCTTGCGGCGGCGAACATAGCGCTGACCGCGACCGCGACCGCGACTGCGACTGCGATTCCTCTGCCCATCTCGATGGCGGTTTCGGTGGCGGTCTCAAGCTCGTTCGTGATCCTCGGGTTGTTACAAGCCTACAAGACAAGCCTGTCGGGCCACGCCATCCTTGACGTAGAGCAGCAGGTTAGCCGGTACCCGCCACACACCCTGAATTTTCACCTTGACCTGGTATTAGATGGATAAATCAACCAACACAGGCCGGCCGGCTGAGTGAGCCGGCTTCCCATACTGTAGCCGCGCTCGGCGTATTATTTGGCCGAGCACCCAGAGCTCCTTGAAACGACGACGAGCCAGGTGAAGGGCTCTGGATGACGAGCAGAGAGAGAGAGAGAGAAAGAGCGGGCGCGCATTAACTGACTATGAAAAAATTATTAGCTGCTGTGTGGTAACGATATTATATGCATATAGTAATATACGAATTTGTGCCAAGTACAATAACGTATGATACCATCAATAACCAGTGCTAGCCTACCTGGCATTGTAGCACTCAGGGAGCGGCCGGGTATGCACTACCTCTCTGTTCGTTACATGCGTAGTATATAGTGGTGAGGTGAATGCATGCCTACCTCTAGAAGGTAGCAGCCAGGCGCCTCCTGTTAGTGTGTACGTCTGCAACTATCTCGGGACAATGCTATAAGTTACCTACTACAACTACCCACCACATAGGTATGTATAAGTGGGAGCTATAGCTTCGATGGCCTACCCTGTCTGTATCCCACTGACGCTATAGATTAGCTAATGACCCAGGATGCTACTAGATTAGGTAGGTCGTGATATTGTGCTACGTTAGCAGACGTCTTGACTCCTTCTAGACGTTCGATGCCCACATAGTATCCAGCTCGTTATCTGGGAAGCCAAGACGGTCTCGCAGCAAGACGCACAGGGTATCACCAGCGACACACTCTCAAGTTTCGAAACAGATGGGGACGACTGTGGAAAGGTGACTCGATAGGTAGGACCCGGCCCCTGTGCGCTCCCAGAGAGATGAGGTCCATCTTTCGTACCTATGCAGCGATATATACTTATATACCTGTACTCCGTACCGAGGGCATATTCAGCCTTTTCCCGGCCCCCACTCCAGTAACATGTAAGTACTTACCTAGTATTGATACGACAAGGACATGGACGGACATGTCTTGCGCATTCCCGTGCGCAATCTACCAGGCGGATATACATACTTACGCGACCCGGTATGCGACGAGATGAGAAACATCCTCTTCCTGTCTTCCTGTGGTTGTGGTGCGTAATTCCTCTGCATGGACGGACATCCTATAGCACCAACCCCGGCCCGAGATCTGCTTTGTTCTTTGCAAGCATAACTACTCGATGCACTACTAACCGCTAATGACCGACCACCCCACGCAGGCCCCCTGTGCGCGTCTCGCAACTACCTAACTGCCACCTTAGCACATAGTAATACTGGAGACAGCATCGAGAATATTGGCGGTGTCGGGCCTAATGTTTTAGTGTACAAAGACACAAAAGACACCACACCACGGCACATGGATGGGGGCGTACCTGGACTACCTACTACTTGTATACAAACCTCCTGGGTACTACAATACTGAGGTAACTAAGACCTGTAGTTGCGGTAAGTTACATAGAAGTAAGTACGTACATCAACTTGTTCGGGCTCCTCTTTAGGCTAGGTACACCGTTATTACTATGTAGTTCCAGTGCAGCGTATTACATGGTACGTAGTACAATACCACGTTGGTAGGTACCTACTGAATCCTCTCCCGCCTTGCAGCCACTGGGAGCACGAGACAGGAGAACCGCCTGCAGTCTGCGGCGGGCAAGGATGCCTCCCTTACGTACAGGGAGAGCACAGGGGGAGTACAGGGACAGGGGGGCCGCTATAGACAACCCGTCCTCTCGCCCACCCCTCTTTTACTGTACGTTAGCTCACACTGCCTGAACCTAACCACCCTAACCACCCTAACCATCAGGCTACTACCACGCCGGCCCCCTGTCTCGCAGAGTACCTACGTACCGCCGGTTCCACCGAGGTACAGCACTATGTAGTGTGTACTGCAGGCAGGTGGGCACCGTGGGCAGTGGGCTAGCGCCGCCCACTACGTACCGCTGTCTACTGCCGCCCGGTGCACCTCATGTACCTGGCCCCAGGCAAAGGCCCTCTGCCCTCCCCCCAAAACGGTCTTGATAATAAGGGCTTCCAAGTCCCCTCATCTGTCAAAACCCCGAAAGCCGGGTCTTCCCTGGCGCCGGTACAGACGACACGATATTGCAAGTCCGCTCTACCACCCACGGCACCACGGCACCCATCGAGCATTGAACGCCCTCGCATATCGGCAGGGATTAAACAGGCTATTTGGCCGCAGCGCCGATTGAGCATTGTCGGCCGCGACGACTGAAGCGGGAACCCTGGAGGCGTGCTGGCACCGAGAGCAAGCAACACTTACAAGCCAAAACCATCGTCACCCTGCTCCCCGAGCCCGCATGCCGCTTCGACGCTGTTGCTTGGACTGACCCGACCCGACCATTCTGCCCGCCATAACGATAACCATAGACAACAACGACGACGAGAACGAGGCGCCATTGCGACGACAACCAGAGCGCTGAGTCTGCCCATTCCGTGCGACCACCGCCCGTCCCATCTCGCGGCTCGGCCCGGCTCGACCCGATTGAACACGCCTTTGCGCATGACCACGGCCAGCTCGGGGTGCGCGACCGACTGTCGAGGGCTGCTGCCATAGTCAGTGAGCCAGCCGCCCGGCCAGCCAGCCAACGGCCATGTCGTCCAACGATGCCGCCGCCGCCGCCGCGCGCAGGCTGCTGCCGCAGAGCGCTCATGTGAATTCCTTCTCCTTCGCGTCGCCGACGTACCAGCCTCCAAGGGAGACCCAGAAGAGTGCGCTCCCCGCGTCGCCCCCTGCGCATCCGGATCTGTCTGTTCTGACGCAATGGGTCTAGACTATGTCTTCGTGGATGAACACAACCGACACAAACGGCTGAAGGGTATGGGCCCCTATTGTACAGATGGTCTTCGATCCAAGTAGCTGACGTTCCTGCGAACCATTAGTCATGAGGGCATGCGAAGGGTGCCGGCGGAGGAAGATCAAATGCGATGCCGCGACGACAAACACCTGGCCATGCTCGGCCTGCATTCGTCTGAAGCTTCATTGCGTGCGTCCCAATGCTCAGTACGATGAGTCGACCGACGACTCTCAGCCGTACGAACAGCTGAGGGCCGACTACGAGGCTGGGCAGGAGAGCTATAGACAGATGGCCATGCAACAACCCCCCTCGCAACATATCATGGCTGGCGCCCACCCCAAGACCTCCATGTATGCGGCCCAATCCAGTTCTTACCCTAACCAGCAAGCAGTATATCCCCTGTCACAGTACGGCGACGCGGGCTCGGTGCAGCAGCACATGCCGTATGGATCACTACCGCCTCCCGTCAACGTCTTAGACCAAGCATATTCGTCTGCAGGCGTCTTTCCAACGCCGCCGCTGCCAGAGATGTCCGCCCCCCATTCCGAGTCATCACCGGAGTCCTACCATACGGAACAGTACGGTCAACATGATCTTGCCGATCTCCTCGGCCCGCTGAAACTCGATGAGAGGGGCACTGGTGAGTTTACTGTCCACTGGTCGCCGTTGATCGGACCCCTGGCGAGAGACACTGACTTTGCACTCTAGCACCTTACCTGAACAATAAACAAGCCCTAGCCTCGCATGAGGAGGAGCCCGCCATTGAAGATGGTGACGAGTACAGGAATGCCCTACCGCCTGTTCTCTCCGGCCCAGGATCGAAAATCAGAATACCACCGGAGCTCATGCCGGACGAGGACGCCATCTTACACTACTTCGACCTTTATTTCGCCAATGTACATCCATATGTCCCGGTCCTCAACAAAGCACAATTGTACCGTCAATGGAATACGAACCGCGAATCTATCTCTCCTTTACTATTGGAGGCAATATTCGCCGTTGCTGAGCGCCTCGCTGACGAGCCTGCACAAGGGCAGCAATGGATTGCCCTCGCCTCGAGTAAGTCGAGACATGCACGATGATATGTAGGCTGTAACCGATGCTGATGCCAATGGCTTACAGAACATGCGGATTCCTTTATGGACGTCCCACGGCTAAGTACCCTGCAAGCACTTCTCATCATCCTCAAGGCCCGTGAAGCAGTACCAAAGCGTGGCTACTATTATCGGTCATGGATGTCCATCGTTCACTGTGTCGCCATGGCGCGGGATCTTGGCCTCGATGAGCATTCCGAGAACCACAAGAACGGAAAGCCATGCGACTCTAGCCCAGCTGACTGTTTGACCAAACTACGGGTATGGCAAACTATATTCATCTGCGAGACCATGATCGCCGCACCACAAGGTAGAGAGGCCCCTTGACCGTCGCTGTTGTGTAAGAGCACTAACTTCAATTCCAGGACGAAATGACTTGTCTGTTGAACTTGAGACCCTCGACTTTCGCGTCCCCCAGCCCATGCCTGGCATTGACGAAGACGAATATCAAGTGTCTCGTGATTTTATCTTCTTCACCAGGATCGTACGCATGATTCACAAGATGAACGCGACATATGTCAAGGTGAAGAGGAAGAAGGATTGGGGTCTCGAACCAGAATTTGTGCAGCTCAATCCCGAACTCAGATCTTGGTTGAGTGAGCTTCCGCAACACATGGCGGTTACGTTTCCCCTAAACGGATCGCCGCCCTGGCTACCGTCCCATTATATCGGAAATGTGCACTCCTACTACCATCTAGCCACTATCCTGCTGCACAGGCCACAGCTTACATTCCTGGAGCCTATGAGCATTGATGGGCAGTGGAAGTCACACATGATGATATCTTATGCTTCCGCGAAGGCCTTATGCCGCCTGCAAGAGTCTATGTTACAGTCATTCGGGTTGAGTGGACTGCAGTGCATGCAACGTGGTATTAGCTTTACGATATACGGCGTCTTGTCCTGCATCGTCCTCCATCTTGTACGTTCCGTGGTTGATCTGGCCGGAAGCCACAAAGCGAGATGCTAACAGGCTTACAGGTCGCGCTGACTTCCCCAGACCCTGAAATCAACACCGACGCCAGGGATTACTTCACGCGTCACATGAGAATACTCGAGAGAACCATGGGGTCCTGGCCGCTGCCAGAAATGTTGAAACAGATCGACGCCGTAAGGGAGGCCTTCTCGGCGGATGTCAGGAAACCATTCGTCCTGAAGCCCAGCTTCCCCTACGGCAGTCCACATCCCAGCACGCAGTCGAGCCCCCCGCGCGCCACCACCTTCAAGCCTCCCATGCTGCGGACCAACTCGCTGGACCCGAATCTGGATGTGCACCCCGGTCCTCATTCACACGTCAGTTACCATCCCATCACGCCCATCTCTGTTAGCTCGGGGGACGGCAAGGGTGACTCTCCATCTGTACAGTCGCTGTCCATGCTCGGCGCCGGCCAGAGCACGCAGCCGCCACTCGGCCACACGCTGCCGCTCGTAGACCATCCCACGTGGAACCCATCCCGAATCTTTGAGTAAGTCTGCCCCCTCTCTCCTCCTTTGCCGGCCCCTGTCCGCCAGATAGGTCACGCCGCGGTCCTTCGTGCTACAGCAGCTGACCTCTACCACGCGCAGCCAATGGAACTCAACGTTTGGTACGCCACTTCCACCCCAACAGGCCTCGGTGACTCCGCAATCCAGTTCTCTAAACGTGTCGTCAGGTGCCCCAGAAGTCCCTACCAGCCAGGACATCGCCATCGCCACGGCGCCCCTGTCGGCGGCGGCGCCGCCACCGCAGCTCTCGCATCAGCAGCAGTACTCGGCCCCGCCCGTGCAGGCCTTCGTCACGCCGGCCATGTGGCAGGAGTCCGTGGCCAGCGTCTACGAGAGCGGCGGGCTCAAGCGTCACTGGGATTACGACGGGGGCGGCGCCTCGATTGCCGAGACCATGAATAAGCGGCGCTAGGCCGGCCGCCTGGTTTTTTTGGTCTCATTTCGCGCATTAATGGCGTGCCGTTGCCGACGCCTATCAGTGGACGGGACGCGTTGGCAGACAACAAAGCATTCTCTTGAAATCTTACAACAGAGTTTTCATGCATGTAACAACAGGAATTAAGGAGGCGATGAAATGGGGAGGGGGGTTTAACGAAAAAAGTTTTTCGGACGGGATTAGGGGGGGAGGGACGTGCTAGCGGGCATAGCATTTTAAAAAGGGGAGGGGGATTTTATAACTGGGAGCTTTTTTTTATCTTGTTCTGCGATTTTTGGGGGGGTGGGAGGGGGCATTGCGAGTTTTTTTTATTTTTCCTTCCTTTTTTTGGGAGAAAGCATGAGAAGATTCTTTTTTTTATGATATCATATATGTATGTGTACGATTACACACGAAAGTTTTTTGCGTCGGTTTTTTTTTTGTTTTTTTGGATGATACACCAACCATATCCTTTTTTGCACAACTGGGCGCTCATTTTTCTACTTGCACTCCTCTTTATCTTTTTGATCTTGGGTTTAAGACTTGTTCTACGGCCTTTAGGTGGTGGGCAGGAGTGGAGGGGGTTGGTTGTGTCTTCGTCTACGATTCTATAGTTGTCGATGGCTTTTTTTGGCGGCGGCGGCGGCGGCGGCGGCGCACGACACGACACGACACACGTCACGGCTCGGGCCGAATATCTATCTCTTTTTGGTGGCGGGGGAGGGGGGACTCGGAGTTGGCCGACGCCCGAGGGGCTTTTTTCTTTTCTTTCTCGCGCGGGATAGGCGGGGATGGCGTTTTCCTCTTTTTCTTTGAGAGGAGGGAGGAGGGAGGCGGGAGGAGGAGAGAGAGAGAAAGAGGAAGATGGATGGATTTGGTTGGTTCGTTTGCATTGGGAGCGAAAGGCATATTTTTCATCTCCCTCTTTCTTCTTAGTCATTTACTTTTCACCTACGCTTTTTTCTTCTACAGCTAGGATTGAAATTCCAGTTGCGCCTTGCGCCTTTCGCCCCAGAAGGGGGTTGTGTAGTGTGGTGTATTGTGGTGTTGTGTTCGTGTCAAGTGTGCGAGGTGAGGCGTTGCTCCTTGTATACTAAGTCAGGTGGGTGGTGGGTAAGGTAGGGTCGGGTAGCTGGTTAAGCCTGGTTCCTTCTGATCGGGGTTCGTTTGATTGTGGGGGCTGAATACCCAGGTATTTTAAGCATCCGTCGTAACCTTTTTATGATTTTATGAGTGTGATTTATTTTGCATTTTGTGGGATTGCTTCTTTGTTGGACGTTACGGGTTTCCAGCTCTGATAACTGTTTACGTCGAAGGTATACGCGCAGGAGAGGCCTGACGTTAGCCGCGGTTTCCAAGTCTAAGGGTGAAAAGGACGGAGAAAAAGATGGTTTCGGGATGGCTAAGTTTATTACATTTCATTGGCATAGAAATGTAGTTGAGTGCTAGATTTGAGACACCTGGCGGCCCAATTACAGCTATTGAGTGTAGGATACAAACAAACACCTGGTGCGGCGTACGCAGACCCTTACCCAATACCACTTTGAATAGTTAACCACTTTCCTAGCTCTACTTGCTTCTGTATCCTTCCTGATAGCACATCCTTATTTGCAGCATACCTCAAACAATCTAGTCCCTTTCTAGTCCTGCTCCCCTCACCTAGCTATCAACCATAGCAGCAATAGGCCCACAACCTAACTTCCATGCCTTGGGTGACCATCTCCGAGGCATGTCGACCTACGCGAGGAGATGAGTTCGCTCCAACACCGGGCAGATAGATGCCTTGTAGGTTCGATAGTCGGTTCATATGATTTCTGTATAAGTTAATTAGGGACTACAATAATCGAGAGCGAGCTTTGAACAGCACTGCTACCAGAGCAGAGGCAGCTAGCTATCCGCCCATAAAAGAAATATTGTCACACACGAAGTAGTTGCTCTTCCTGGAACATTGAAAGACCTATAATCACCTCGAGGTAAGTTCTATGCTGTTTCCACCCATGCTTCAAATATTAGTCTTTGCTACTTGATGGGCTTTTAGTACCTTGGGTAGAAGGGTAATCTCGAGGCACTAGGTCAAGTTCCTGTCGGCACTGCGGAGGACAAGAGGATCCGGTTGAAAGAGAATTAGCATTAACCTCGTTGCTTTTCCTAATTAGGAAAGAAACAGACTCCCAAAACATGTCTCCGGAGCTGAGACTTCACCAAAAACGGCAATTCGAGACTCCAGGCGAGCTAAAGATAACCGATCCCCTTCACCTTGCGACCTTCCTTACTCGGGCACGCCCACTATACTCAACTCAGGCAACTGCAGTTCACCCATCCGGTTGCGTCGGGGCGTTCTGGCCATGATTGGCTGGTTAATGTTGAGTCGTGGTCGGTTTCATAGATAATGAGGAGGTAGTTGACATGTAGTGGTCAGTCATGAGCTGAGATGCTCCAGGCTGATAGTGGGAGAGTATCCAGAGCCATGTATCGCAGCAATGCACCTCCCCTTGCCAAGGTAACTCAACTAACCGTAGAAGCATTGACTCGAGGCCTAGTATTTTGATCAGCTTGCCAGAAACGAAGCGGCGCGGTAAGATAGTTGAGCGGCTTTCTAGGCTAGTTGACTTATCCTCGACGCTCCTATTATTAATATAACTTTGCATAACGTCACACACTAAGCAAAGGGAACTACTAGTCAGAGAGGGGGGGCCTTGGTTATCTATATGAGATCAATAGCTAGCCGATGGGTCGCGGGTATGAGTGACATGGCGGCGAGGTTGTCGTCGGGCTCGCGATAGCTAGCAAAGAGAAGGTCTAGAAGCCTGCCTATTTGGGACGACGAACGGTGATGAGGCGGCATGATACCACCCCATCACATGCACCAGCCGTGCTCGCATCGCGTCCGGCTGGCCGCTTTCATTGCCCCCCTCCCCATTGTCTCAGTCCCAATCTCGGTCCCAGTCTTGGTCCCACGCAGTCTCTGTCAGGTCGGGTAACGGCTGGAGTAGGCTGCTTATGTTTCCGATAGACGATGGTACCTGGTGGGCGCGGTATCCCACTAACAAGGTAACCCGTAGCTGGGAAGCGGTGCGTAGGTAGTAGCAGAGGCCTTTTCTCACCTGGATCCCCTGCATGGACAGGGGGACGGGCGATCAAGATACACGGTCGGGGTGTCCCTAACCCTAGTTCACAGAATGGCCATGGCGTGACATGACATCCCTCGCTTAGACTTTTTGTTTTACTGGGTTCTTGGCTTCGTGGCCAAGAGATTCTCCTCTCTCTCTGCCGTACGTACTAAGTATGTACTACGCACACATGTCGCCTGAGTAGTATGTAGTATAGGAACTATACGCCGCATGCAGCGCCTCTCGTGTGCTTCGTCTCTGGTGGGAACCAACTATAGAGAGCATGACGACGGCGGTCTCTGATTGCGCCTCATGCTATACTACCTGGTCATATAGGTACTTTATAAGGATTTGATGTGCAAGACTAGTGTACGTACCGAGAGGGTAGAGAATCCTACAAGCAGACAACTGGTAGTCTACCTAGTATATCTGCAAGGGGAGATATCATGAGTTTGACATACCTTCGACAAAGCTACTGATATTTGGTTTACTCAAACGAGCAACGCAGCGCCAAGATGACCAAAGAGACGTCGGCTACCGTAGTATGCTCAACCCGTGGGTTGGCGCTTACTGCGTAATAGAGTGTACAGGTGCGCTCGGGATGTGGGCGAGTCATGGATACGCCCTGTCGGTATTTCGAAACAAGGATTAGGATGTAATTGATTTCGAGGTGGGATCTAGTCTAGAAGCTCGGTTCGGCATGCCTCAAAGTACTTACTATGCCTATAGCCAGGGGCCTGTATTAGCGCCTACAACAAGCGTTATATATTATGATAGGATAATAAAGTTTTCATCATTGGTCACTCATCTGTTCTGATTGAATAGCATCTCGATTGGTCTAGTGGTAAGGATACCTGCTTGTCACGCAGGTGGCCGGGGTTCGATTCCCCGATCGAGAGCATCTTTTTCCCGGTTTTCGAAACCAGTCACCTTATTTTTGTTGCAGTTTTATTTTATCTTGCCAGTGGTTGGTTGCCCTTTCTGCATCATTTGGTTGAGTTTCGGCTTCTTCTTTTCATCGCCCTCCCTTTACTTTACACCCTTTGGGTCGGGGACGCCAGTTATCAAACTAGACCCGAGGCCAAGCCGGACCACGATGGTTTTCCCAGTCACCGTCTTTAGACACAACCATCCTCTCAGGGGCTAGACCACTTCAAGGCCTAGAACAAGAGGGAGAGAGAGACCTTAGCTTCCCCCGCATGGACGAAGGGAGATGGTCCCATTTCCGGCTTTCCTTCATTCTAGCTAGCCAGCTGTGGGGGGTGCTGGGTAGACCGGTACTGCATGGCCTGTCTATTGGTGTAAATATTCGGACCCCATCGTGACTACGGATCTGGCTTCCGAGTTCCCAATGAGAGGCGATCGAGACTATGAGACCAGATGGGCCGGGGGCTACGTAAGGCCCTGAGCGACGACGACAGGACGATGGAGCAGCAATAAAAGCACGATCAAGGCTTAGGGGTGCGCTCGATGCTGTAGACTGGACTCGATGACTGTCGATTTCATGCTTTCGACTCAGGGTTTAGCTAGAATACGTCGGTCCAAGTTAGCAGACAAGGTCTGAGGCGAGGTCTGAGGAGCTCGGCACAAACGGCCAGAAATAAGCATGGTCGGATCTCTCATCCGGCTGCCATGCCGGCCCGGAGCCACGACATCCGCGAAGCTGTTGAGGGCTCGGCCGGCCGTGGCTTTTATATATAGGTGCTCTGTCTGTTCGTCACACGGTCGTTCCTCCTCCCAGCCCAGCAACGTAACGAGGGAAACGGAAACAGAGCCCGAGATAGCCAGCCTGTTAGACAGACAGACAGTGTACCTAGTTATATCGTCGTCTCGCCAAATGCGCTTCCTGAGCACCGTCCTCGCCCCGGCGCTCGCGCTCTGCGGAGCCGCGGCCGGGGAGCTCGCGCGGCGCGCCTCGCTGCAGCAGGTGACCGACTTCGGCGCCAACACGTCGGGCACCAAGATGTACATCTACGTGCCGGCCAACCTGGCCGCGAAGCCGGCCGTTGTCGTCGCCATCCACTACTGCAGCGGCACCGCGAGCGCGTACTACACCAACACGCCGTACGCCACCCTCGCCGAGAAGTACGGCTTCGTCGTCATCTACCCCGAGTCGCCGTACAGCGGCACCTGCTGGGACGTGTCGTCCGATGAGGCGCTCACGCACAACGGCGGCGCCGACAGCAACTCCATCGTGAACATGGTGACGTACACCCTGGATAAATGTAAGTGATTTCCGGCGTCTATGCTTCTTTCCCTGAGGACTCTGGACGGTTCCGATACTACACTACCCCTTTATCCTACTCAGTGAGACGACGATGGATGATTAACTGAACCCGCGGCAGATAATGGCGACAAGTCCCGCGTCTTCGTCACCGGAACGTCGTCTGGTGCTATGATGACGGTAAGGTCTCTCCCAGTATCAAGACTTTTGGACCATTTTGCCGACATCTAACCACCAAAAAAAAAAAAAGAACGTCCTGGCAGCCGCGTACCCGGACGTGTTCGCGGCGGGGATCGCATACGCCGGGGTCCCGGCGACGTGCTTCCGCACGGGGACGGTCAACGGGTGGAACAGCACGTGCTCGCAGGGCCAGCTGAACCTGAGCCAGGAGTACTGGGCGGGCAAGGCGCGGGCCGCGTACCCGGGCTACGACGGCCCGCGGCCGCGCATGCGCATCCACCACGGCACCGCCGACACCACACTGTACCCCCAGAACTACTACGAGACCATCAAGCAGTGGACCGGCGTCTTCGGCTACTCGACCACACCGTCCGCCACCTATCCCAACACGCCCAGGAGCCCGTACACGCGCTATGTGTTTGGGCCGAATGTCGAGGGTGTCCTGGGAGAGGTGAGTCAGAGTCGTGCCGTGTGGTCTAAGAGCGGAATGGGGTTGCTAACGCGGGAGACGTTTCAGGGCGTATCCCACAACATCGATATCTTCGGCGATGCGGACATGGAGTGGTTCGGTATTTCGGTGAGTTTTCCACCGACCACGACATGGTCGCCGACTGGGTGGCTAATATCCGTCGATAATAGGGCTCGAGCACGACGACCACGACGAGCGCCCCGACCTCGACCCTGACCACCACGCGCACGACGACCACGGCCACGACCACGACCACAGCCGGCCCGGGCGCGGCGCATTATGCCCAGTGCGGCGGTATTGGGTGGAATGGTGCGACTACGGTACGTGCTCTGCTCTGCTCGCGGGGATTAAACCATGATACATGATGTGATGTATTTGGGAAGAAGCTATCTAACTAACAGGGGTGAACCCCAACCTTGCAGTGCGCGAGCCCGTACACGTGCCAGAAGCTGAATGACTGTAAGTTAGAGTCTAGTCTCCCATTCCTTCTTCCCCTCCTCCTTCTTCTTTCTGCCTTTTTTATATTTAACTGGGCTGACTGACATGTGATTAGACTACTCCCAATGCCTATAATCCGGAAACTAGACCTCAGTGAGACAGATAGATAGCCCGGCTGCGCGGGATGTTGAGAACTCGTTGCTTACATTAGTTGACTAGAAGCTACGTCCTCCCAACCGCGTGTCGCCGAATCTTGAACGGAAAACGATGTGGTGGTTACCTAATATTTCTTATACTGTATCGTGAAACAACAAGAATCATTAGCGGGAAGATTGGATCTGCTCAATCCGGAGGTGCACACACACACGTATATATATGTATGCATGGTAGATAGTATGTATATATGACCGAGACGCTCGATACCTCGGTATTCACTCACATCAGCCGTGCAAAAACCAAACCAGGCGAGTCAAGCAATGTGACGTTGTCTTCGCTATCGTAGGCTACCTAACGTCAGGCATCTATCTAACGTAGTAGACATGTACCACGCGACTAGATATGTAAAACCGACAATGTAATGTACAAAGGCAATTCAAATAAACAGATGAGCTAGGAGGAGGAGGCGAGAACCCCCCAAACCCACAGCATTTTCGCGCCTAACCCAAGCCAAGCCAGGGCGCGAACAAGCGACGCGTAAAACGTTCGAAAAAAACACCACCTTTTCTTTCGCCATGACGAGTTGATCTATCCATCTTTCGTTTCGGCAAATTGATGAAGAAAAAAAAAAAGAATTCACCCGTGCCGCCAAAGAAAGAACAGGCAAAAGCCAGACTTTGTTTGAAAAAAAGCAAGCGTGTAAAAGCTCTGCCCCCATAACGCTATGCAAGTTTCCGCATCAACATGCTCCTTCTTTTCCTTTCGTCCCTCCGTCCCTTCTTCATGTGACGGCAGCAACACCTCAAACAACGCCAGCAACGCCCGCCGCCCAAGTGGATATGACAATGCTGCTCCCCCTCGCAAAGTACCGGATGAACGCCGATACTCTCTCCATGTAGGTATATAAGGCCCCAGCTAGTTTCGGCCCAAACATTACCACGATTCCCAGAAAGGGAGACCGTTCCAGAGACATGTGACGCATTAGTCTAGGATTCATGCCGTTCCCTGTACGTCCTCATCGCCGTCTTCTCGAGTGTTCGAGGTAGGTACGTCGCCATCGTTATACCAGTTGGCGAACTCCTTGTTCACCTTTTGGACATCGTCCTGACTCAGTCCACGCATCCAGGCGTTATTCATGACCATCTTCTCTCGGAATAGCTGATTCCGGTGTTCAGTGACAGCTTGTGCACGTTCCTCTGCCCTCCTTCCCTCCTCCTCGGTAGGGGGCGCGACGTTGTAGATGAAGTACTCCGAGGTATCCTTTTCCCAAACAATCTTATTGGAGTTAAGACAGATACGAAGGACAAGGCCTTCGTCATATTTCAAAGGCTTAGGAACGTTACCGTCATCAGAGTCTGCATCATTAGAGGGGAGATTGCGGGCGAGTACAGTCTTCTGCAGGCGACTGCGACTGATGCCCTCGGTCGGTTCAACCCGTATATAGGAGGAAATATAGTATTGCCACTGATCGCGACGCTCCATCTCGTCCATATAAAAAGTGGTTTCGTCCTTTTGAAGCCAACGGACTGTGGCCTCACGTTCATGAGGGAACTAAGCCAGGAGTGTTAGCGAGTGAATTGCAAGAGGACCCGAAAGTGATAACATACCCAGCAGATTACAAACATGTCGCCATCCTTAATGCACTTCTCAGCATATTTGCGCGCACTAATCTCAGTCTGGTAACTGGTCTCGTCCTGTTGGCGGCTAAGGAGGAACTGTTGAATAAGATCTGGCGTCTTCTCTTTGGCATCGGAACTGGTGCAGGTTAAAGAGAGACGACAGAGTGTCTTGAAGAGATCAAGAATCGTATATAGCTTCCACCCCTTCTTGAGATAATAATGGCGGAAGACTTCTTGGTATCGATTCTCATCGATCTCGCCAGTGATGTAATCTTCAATCAATTCTACCGTCTTCGGCCAAAAAGAGGCAGGATCACTCTCATCAAAGTAGTTCATCTCATTTATGGTAATCCCCAGCTCTTTTGCCGGCTTCTTGCTCTTAAGACGAGTGATGGCGGTCAAAACACTCTCTCTGCTCTCTTTGACTTCCTTGAGGCGTTCGTACAGGACCTGGAAGATGCTGAAGAAGACGAAGATGGTCTGGTTGCAAAAGAAATTATACCAAGGTCGAGGGAAGAAACCGTCAGCTTTTAGCTCGCCATCGGCATCAAGTAGAGAATTGTCGCCTTTAATAATCGTTGCGCGAGGGATAATTGGGAGCCATCGCTCGTTGGACAAGTCTGATACCGCTGTGTCTTCCGGTGCGTCAGGCATCTCTTCCTCGTTCGCAGAGCCAACATCAGGTGTAGTCTCTTTGCTGCCTGAGGCTGCACTCTCTTCTTTCCGAACGCGTGGCTTTGTTGTATTACGACCGGGATCTAGGACTCCGCGGAGTAGATCGGATCTCTTGCCATTGCGTCTGGACCGACCATTGGTTAGCTCGGCCGGGAGTTGATCCTCAGCATCCTCTTCCCCAGAGTCGCGATCTATATCATTCAGGCGCTCATGCACCTTTTCCTCCGGTAGTTCAAAGAATTGCGGGATAAATGTCTCAAAAAAGTCGACGATACGTTCTTTCTCGGCAGTGCTATGGTGACCGTTATTCATACCATAGAGTACCATGAAGCGTACCAGGCATAGGAGAACGTCTTCGTCACCGAGGTCATAGGTAAACTGGTATCGCGAGATCTGGTCTTTAGTGCTCCGTAATCGTCGCTGTTCTTCGTGCTTCGTTTTGATCACATCCACGAGATGTTTTGCGGAGAGGCTTCGTTTATCGCTCTGCTTAACCTGAATACCCATGTGATCAAGACTCCTGAGGTGCATGATTTCAGTCTGGGCCTGCCACACCTTCTCCCATTCCCGTTGCGTAAATCGCCATTCCTCATCCTTTTGTTTAAGGCGAGCCAAAATAACTGGCACAACAGCGAACGGGTCACTGAACATCTCGTTGACAACCTCGGCACCTTTTTCCGGTCCATATATCTTCTTCAGAACACGCTTGTAGATGGAGGTGCTGGAGCCTCCGAGTCCCGGCGGCATTTGGAACACCTCTCGCTCATGTGGTGTCAGGTTCAACATCTGTTGCGCGATGGGCTCAAGAAGTTGGATGCACTTGGTATTCGCTTCAATGTGAAAGTCATAGTCGTGTCTCTCTTCTTCGATGCGGTGGAGTCCTTCTTCAAATGCATTTTTACGGTGAGCGACGAATCCCGAATCCTCGGAAGCCCAAGTAGGGTGAGAAGCCCACTCATCATTGAGTACTGCATTGCACATCTCATCCCGACCACCGCAGGGTTTCAGTTTTTCCTAGAACGGTTTACGTCAGCGATAAACCTGTAGTCGATAGCCAAGCTCAAGGACTTACCCGCCTGGGAAGCAAACGATAACTGGGGCCAACACCACGACAGTTGCTCAAGGATACCTTGCCTGAGGGAGGCCGGGGACGGTTCTCAATCAGCTCGTCCAAACCTTCATATCCAACAAAGGTTTTGAAAAAGTTCATCAGCTCCGGATTGCCGCCAATAAACTGGCTTGCCTTGTGCACAAGGTCATTTGTGTCAATCAGACTCTGCGAGTACATGTTACACAGCTTCAGGAACTCATTCATAGTAGATCGGTTTCCGATGTACTTCTTAACCTTGTCAAAGAAACCAATCTCTTCTTGTGTTGCATTAGCTGATGATGTCGGCGGCAAGGGGCCAGGGAGAACGGGTGTTAGAGTGGGTTCAATGGTAGGCGCATCTGTTGCGAGCGGCTTGTGGCTCAGTTTGGCACGCTTGCTAGCAGGGCCAACAGCCGGTATGGAACGAGGTGCGAGAGCAGGACTGCCGGCCGCGTTAGTGGGAGGGCCAGGCGGCAGCTTATCACCGCGGGCCCTTTTCTTGTTATCCTTGGTCGCACTCGGAGGCGGAGCGAAATTGCCAACAGGAGGCATCTTCTGATTGTCCTTGACAGGATGTCCCGGTTGGGGGGTGGTCTGCGTCAGGCCAGTCATTGCGAGGACGTCGTCGGGCCGTGCACCATTCTTACTGGAGGCGGCCGACTCGGGGAGAAATTGCTTAAAATCCTCAAGAAGGTCGGGTGCGGTGCTGAAAAGGCTGGTGACCTGTGCATAGACCTCTTGTATTGGTTTCGATTCGCGTTGGTAAGTCTGGAGAATCTCGAGGAATTGTTTGTAAATTTCGGGTTTGTCCTGGAAACGGTTCTGCGCGGAAGAGAGGATTAGCACTAGTGCCGAGCGAGTGAAGGTAATGTATTGTCTTCGTACAGAAAAGTTTTGAAACGGCGGTGGAAGTGGGGGCAAGGCATCTCACCTTGATTTTGTTTACATAACTAATAGCATGGTTGAACTCGACTGGCCCGCGCTTTTCCATACTAGCCTGTTGATTGTTCCCCCCGTTTATACCGGTGGGCGGAAGGGCGGGTGTAGGTGTCAAGGCGTTGCGGGCGGGCGGCGGTACGTTGGGTGTGGTCGAGCTATTGGGCACTTGTGCGGTCGAGCGTGGCGGGTGCGCACCGCCGCTCGCTCCGGGCGCATCGAAAGGAACGGGCTCACGATGAGCAGCAGATGCGGCCGCCACCAGGTTCGGTGCACTCGTGGCCGGCACGCTGAACTGGGCTTCGGGGCTCTCGATGCTATTATGCGTCTGGGAGTGCTGCCAGTTATTGCTCCGGTGGTTGAAAAAGGCATTCGGCCCAGATGGCCCGTGTGCTCCCTCCGCAGTTTGGTTCGCTCTCCCTGTGATAGACTGAACAGTGGTGCCCATAGGCGTAGTCACTCGAATTGTGTTAGGATCGTTTCCGGCGCCACACTCGATCCTATATCCAGGCGGCAGAAACGTATTAAATCCTTGAATGAGGGTGGGGTGACCAGCGAAAAGTTCTGAGACGCGATTTATTACGCCTGGCGTGTCGATACTAGTGAATGGGCATCAGAGCTTGCGTGGTGGGGAAGATAAATGGGTATTGGTCCTTACGTCTGACTCTTAAAATCCTTCATGATGTCTAGAAATTTATTGTACACATCTGGCTGATCAGCAAACTGCACTTTTACCTGGTCAAGGTAGCTCAGAGCATCCTATGTAAATAAAGTATCAGCTTTTGCTCTGAGCTCTATGGCCCCGTGCGTCAAAACGGCCCACTTAGGCAGGGAAGTGTCTAGTTGGGGTTCAAGACGCGCGAGAAAGGTTATGAGGTGCATGAAGGCTATCGGGATATGGGGGGATAAAAAACATAAGGGAAGCGTAGGTGCTGCGTTGACCGGTACACAGACAACGCCGCCCGGAGTACATGTCCGCACGTTACCAACTAGGGGCTATAGCTTACGTTAAGTATGGGCTGTTGACCCTGCTGCAATGCACCGTTGCTGCCTCCAGCACCGGCAACGGGAATAGGGGGGTTGGAAACAGCCATGGCTGCTCCAGCACCACTACTGCCAAAGGGTAGAGCCTGGCCGGGACGAGTATTCTCCTGCTGCAACGGTCCGCCGAAGACCGGCCCGGGTCCGGCCCCAGGGCCAGAGGGGCCACCGATAGCACCAAACATCTGGCTTGAAGCATTCTGGACGTTATGTTGGTGAGGCCGGTTCGTCTCGCTCTGTAGAGGTCCGCCGAACGTATTCACCGATCCCGGCGGCGCGCCGAGGGAGATGGGAGGGCCGGCGCCGCCATGGTTGGCGAGGAGGCCGCCGGGGCTATGGATGACACCGGAGATGCGCGAGGCAACGGGCTGGTGGATCTGGAGCGACGCGGTATTGCTATGATGGGGCGTGCCGGCGGGATAGGGTTCGCGGTGGTGCCGCTCAGCGGGCTCGCGATCTCGGTGCGAGGCGTCGTCTGCGTGAGAGTTCATTGCTCCTCACCGATGGTTAACTAGCAAGAGACGCGAGTTAGCAAAGTTGCGATACCTATGGAGCGCCCGATGCGATGGTCGGAGGGGATGCGGTTGAGCACGAAGCGTCAAACGGCGACGAGAGCGCCGGTCGCGCGCGCGGCATCACAGCGTGTCGGCAGACAGGTCCAACCAAAAAGGACTATGGAGAAATGGGAACGTGCATGGATTTACTCACCGTCTACATGGAAAATATGCCTTCGTAAAGAGACAGGTAGCATGTGGTTTACCGATGGGGGCCAAGAGTCGAGGGATACTACCGAGGGAAGCTTGGGAAAAACGAGGACATCAGGGCAGCGCTGTCGAGCTGTCGCACGCGGATCCAGATCATGGCATCTCCTGAGGCACCCCAACGATAAGCCCGATAAGTCGATAAGCCCCGTGCTCAATGGGGCAGTGGACTCCCGATAAGCGTGTTTGAGCGGTCAGACGCAGCAGTATTCGAGCAGACCCGCATCCACATCATCTATCAACATGGGCCCTGCGGTGGCCGCCGCTATTGATAGGAAGCTGCCACCGTTCTCGGCGTTGTCAAGTAGACACGCGTTGAAAATAAGTACCCATCTACTGGACAAGCACGGACAGATCTCCACTAGCCGATGTGGAAGTATGTTTGCCAAGCTTTTAGCCATCATCTGTCCGTGTGCAACACACTGGCATTATGCATGTATAGCTTAACCTTATAGTTATTGTAGAACAACTCTAAAGATGATACAATAGTACCCATAGGACGCTAAAGATATTATATCAAATATGTTGGTACATTGGCATTGGTTGCATGTAACGTACAACACCCTTTCGTACTACTGCTTAGCTAAGTCTTAAACTTAGCTAGGCAGGCGGTATTTAGTAGCAGAATTCCCTTCTTAAAAGGAGAACTCTACGTACGCACGTTCTCCTATTACACTTAAAAGATAGACAGATAGTAATACCAATAGTATTCCTATTTCAGCGCCGCACCCAGCGTTAGACATACGGACCTGCTTCGTATATTGCCGAACCAACAAAATATTTATTTTTGGATAACTAAGGTATGATGTATAGTTGTATATCTGGGTTTGGTATGTTACATGGTAGATTTTACTCTTCGTCCAGCTTGCTACAAGCGATTTCGGACCAGTGCTGTCTCGCTAAACCACCTAAGCGTGCATAATACCTTATCCTGTTCCTCTACCGACAGTGAACTGCAAGCCTTAGGTAGGTACCTAGTCACTTGATTTATTACTTGGACCATACACGGTAACTGTTTGGCTCTTATGTTGACTTCGTCGTTACTAAAGCACCATAGGCCTTTTGTTTGGTAGCCATGAATATCATATGCGTGAGAAATTAGGTGAGCCGGAAGCATGCGGTGAATCATGAGATCAGATGCTGAAGGCTTCAAGCATCTCTCACAGGGATTGGGTTATGTTAAAGCTCTCTATCCCTCTAGTTATTTGGCTGGAGTCTCAGAAATAAGCATGGCCCGTTTGCCGCGCCGCAAAGACGAGACTTCATAGTCGCCTAGCTCTATACACTCCTTTATCAAAATAGCAGCAGGTATTGTTGTATTACACCACTACTCACTTGGTGTAGCTCAGGCTCCTAGGGTAGGTAGGTAGGTAGGCAACACGAACTACTTGACGAGGTGACGCGACAGCCTCCCGCCAATACGCCAGGGCATCAACGAAAAGATCCAGACGAAGATCGCCATGTAGGTTCGTTCCAATTTTAAAACGCGCATCGCATCGTCACAGCGTAAACCGCATCTACGCATAGCTGCGCACCGACTTGATAATCCAGACCTCACCGTTACCAACCTTGCTGGCAACACTCTTGATCTCGATCCCCTCGGGCTGAAGCTAGAAACCCGTAAGACAAGGTCACAGCCATCGCTAGCAAAGAAAATACTCACCGTCATGACACCATCCTTGTTCTCCCACCATATCTCCTGATCGCCATCTAGCAGCGACCGCGCCCTCTCACCCTCGCGCCACGGGCTGACAGGTACAACGTGCGCCTCGACGAACCTGCGAATATTCCGGCGCGCGCGTTCCTGTCCGTCATCCCCCTCGTATGCGGTAGCCCCTAGGGCGCTGTAGTCCTTCGGATCTTCCCACGGCTTGCCGGGCAGTTTGTCGAGGGCCGAGTTGAGCGGGGCCAAGACGGTGCTGTTCACAGACGCGTCATCCAGCCGCTTCGCTATCGCCTCCACGTCGCGCGCAAATCCGGCGAAGGCGTTGACGCTGCGGTCGCGGCCCATGACATCCGATATCAGCACGCCCCCTTGCGATGGCTCGTTCGTCGGAGGCATGGCGGGGTTCCCGATGAGGGGTGTCTGTCTGTCTGTGTTCAGGGCGAAGAGCTTGGGGAACGGGAAAAGACGGGCGGATATGCAAACCACCAGTATCTGGACTAGGTATGCTGATAAGAGTCTCATTTTGGTAGATATGCAGGTGTGTCTTTGCGACGGGACGTTGAACACGGCACGACGGGCAGAGTGCTACCTGCTGCTTCGAAGCGCCGAGCCATCTGGCATGACGTCAGCGTGATAAGATTGGGCAGCTTCTGACAGCTGGCTGTCAGCTGGCGGACCAAATATGCTAGGTAATCCCTTTTCAACCTCAACTCGCATTAGCACCTTTTTCAACTAACCTATGGTGCGCTGTGATACAAGCTACGAGATTTGATCGTGGGCACTTTTCTGTAGAGATTGGACCGGGCGCCTCCTACCGGCCTTCAATATCGTTCTCAGCTCGCGCACTTCCTCTACGATGAATTTTTGAATGACTTTGTTGTCAGGAGCGAGAGACTCCGGTGTGATGCCGTGCTCAACAAACGTAAGATTGTCAGCTAGGACAGCTAATGCTCCCATCAGACATCATATATCTTGTAGGTAGGGGTTACAATTTCGGCCAGAGTGTGCACTACGGATGCTGGCTTCTGAATTATGTTGAAGCCGACGGTGACAGCATCAGCATCCTTTAACATTCTTTTAAGATACGTGCAGATGCCGATACAGACGCAAGATGCGGGACGCAAGAGGCAGGACGCAAGATACAGGGAGTAAATCAGAAAATAAGTACGATATATATATATATGTATATTTTTCTTTTGCTTGAGGGAAACACTGGGGATCAAACATAGGAGAGGCAATATGGGAAGAGAGAAAGGGGGCACCTCTACAGCGTAATGGGGCTATTTCGGGACGTACGCGACAAGTAGGCAGGGGAGGTTTTTACCCGGCTACGGCACGGTTTTTACCCTTGTTATTAATTTTGAAGTTGGCATGGCTATTTTAAGCCGTTAACACAAATATCACAATATATATTTTTCTTTTGGAAAGCCTCTCGGCAGCACTACTGCAATGGTATTTACGAAAAGTAACGACCTTCATGGGGAAGCATCGCACGACCCTATTGTATTGTAGTTGTCGTGGTATATAGCTCCTCAATGCCAAGACGATCTATCTAGCAGAGACTAGGCGCATTACTTTCACTGCAGATCAGTGGGATGACTACCTCAGGTATCTGGTCCTGTTGGAGCTATTGATGCTGTTGATCGCTTTTGATGATCGCATCTGCCTCTAATTCGATTGGTATTGACAGGTTGCGTGAGCACGAGATTAGTAAGCGGAACCGCCAGATAAAGTTTAAGCAGTCGCACATGGCAAAAAACTTGAGGAAGTAGATCACCTTCATGTTCAAGCAAATCCGTTGAGATGAGCCTCTTAAGGGACGAGTTCTGAGAACACCATTATCATCAGAGAGAGCAGACCATGGTGAAATCATAGGTACCTAAAGTAGCCAATTAACCAGAATGCACTAAGTTGGGCAGCCTTAACTAGCAGAGACTCAAAAACTCATGAGATACTCGCCGCTGATGAGAATCCTTTGTATTCCATCGAAACTAGCTTATCAGACGGCTCAGAGTCACGGACCATGCAAACATTGATGAATCTCATATTGGAGGCCCGGGGGCACACAGCTAGGAAGTTCGGGGAGCGACGGCAATATGGCTGTGGTCGGTGTCCCGTCACTACCGTACACAGAGCAAAGCTTTCTTCTTGAGCTCGGCTCTTCAATCCTTCGATCGTCGTCTACATATAATTCCATATTGGGGATATCTACCCCGTCGCTAAGTTGATATGCAACACGATGCTGGACTCAGGCCCGGACTTGGGAACGAAAATGAGCAATTCAGCGGTGAATAATCCACTCAACAGCAACTCAACAGCGCATGAGCCGGCGACGAACAGTTATATTTCGAGCAAACTGAGGGAGAAACGGATGAGGACATAATTCAAAATAGACAGACGGGAAATCCAGAAATGAAGTCAAAAGGAACCGATGGTCTGTTGGTTGGGAGCAGGTAATCATGTATCTGATGGTCCCGTCACGTGCTTGCCACCTGGCATGGGAGCGATACCAAGTGACGCGGCTCCCATGGCTTTTCACATGTCAATATGACAGTCCCATACCTGCACAAGCGACGGCTCAAATATGAGATCAGCTGCTAGGAGCTAACTTTTTGGCTGATCACAAGAGTCACGCATTGCCCCTTCCCCACACTCGCCATACTACGACAGTAGCCAGTAACCGATGCAGATGGCAACTCGATGCTTGTGTCAGTTGTTTGACCGAGACGGTAGCCGCAAGAGCGTGTCCGGGGTTCGTCTGGGGAAGTTGGGTATCGACGAGAGCTTAGGTATTCATGAATTGACTAACTTTATTACCGGGGACTTGTAAAAAACACATTCACATGTTTCCTAGCAACAGAGGTACGGTAATAACAAATAATATGGGATGGGACCTCATTGCTCCGGGGTACACTGCCTAGGTCTGCTGACAAACGCCCCAATCACTTCATCGTCATTGGTTGTGTTAACCGTTAGACCCTGACGTAGCCCAGACAAGGCGGGATGATGCATGAAAATAGTAGGGATTGTACCCAGTGTTTTACTGAAGTATTGCCGTGATCATGGACAGGTTGTTTACCTATCTCCGAATCGGCACAGCTGCCTGCATCTTGAACAGATGGCTGCTTGTCTTGTAGGTACTGGCAATAGTCTACGTAGGGTACCTAGGTACCTAACTTGTCGGATGACTCGGCCGTTTTGGGATAAAGCCTCGGCAAATATCTACTGGTACTTACTCTAGTGGGTAGCATGTAAGTGCCTCTAGGCCTCAAACAAGTCACATTACGGTTGTACCACGTGACGATACCTACCGGAGCACATGGGTATGATGCAATGCCGTGAATATTCAGGTAGTTAATGCAAGTCAACTATTATAAGAAACAGCCACCTGCTGGCGCTTCGTCATGACATGTGACCAGAGATGCAAATATCAAAGGATAACCAGCTACAGTAACGTTGGACGTCAATGACATGAGTTAGTGGGGGGACCTTTCGAAGAGGCGAAACCGATACGTATTGGAGACCTGGCAGACTAGGTACAGACGCTAATACGCTGTACCTACTGTCTCTGCTTGGCTGCTTGGGTCACTAAAAGACAGTGGAGACAGTGGGCTCTGGGGGGCATGTCTGGGGTTCGGGCTGCACTGTACCACCCGAAGGCGGACCTTGACAGACGCTCTACAGCCACTGTAGCGCGGGCCTAGGCTGGGGAGGGCCAGCGTACGCAGACGACCTCGGCTCATTCCCCAGCGAGGCCCCTGTCAGAGAGAGCGGTGCGCGAATCAGCATGTCAGCATTTGCCAATTCCCCGACCGGAAACCAAGCTAGCTTCGCCCTTGTCCTCACTGTTCGCGGCGGAATATCAACTCGGCGCATTCCTCTCTCTACTGCTCGGCTCTGCTCTGCCTTTTCCTCTCTCCTCCTCACTCCTCACTCCCTCTCTCTTGTCTTCACGCCATACTCGAGTCGTCCCGCCGTCCCTTTCTCTTATCTTCTCATACCCATCGTGATTGATACCCCTCTGCGACGCTCGAATCCTTGTTGACCATTTACGATGGCCCCTCGTGTGATTGTCGTTGGTGGCGGCCGTAAGGAAACCCCCCCTTTAAGTGCGCAACTGGCATGTGAACGCAACGCTGACCGAGTGATTCTGCATAGTGTCCGGTCTCAGCGCCGCCCACACCATCTATCTGGCTGGCGGAAACGTAGTTGTCCTTGACAAGCAAGGTGAGTGCCCGGATGAAGAGCCGCCCATTTCCGCGCATTTCCCTCGGCTAACACGGCCCCCTGCAGGCTTCTTCGGCGGCAACTCAACCAAGGCCACTTCCGGCATCAACGGTGCCCTGACCCGGACTCAGGTCGACCACAAAATCCAAGACAGTGTCAAGCAGTTCTACGAAGATACACTGAAGTCGGCCCGTGACAAGGCCAGACCAGACCTCATCAAGGTCCTCACTTATAAGTCCGCCGCTGCCGTCGAGTGGCTGCAAGATGTCTTCAACCTCGATTTGACCCTGGTTTCACGACTTGGGTAAGCGCCTACTAGCCGAAGCCTCCCCGATGTCTTAACGATAGAAGCATGCCCACTGACGTTATGTTAGTGGTCACTCTCAGCCCCGAACACACAGAGGCCATGATGCCAAGTTCCCCGGTATGGCCATCACATATGCTCTGATGCAGCGGTTAGAGGAGCTCGCCGAGACGGAGCCCGAACGAGTCCAGATCATCAAGAAAGCTCGTGTAACAGGCTTGAACAAGGAGGGCAATAAGGTCACGGGCGTGCAATACGAGTCCAATGGCGAGTCATTGAGCGTCGAGGGCCCTGTCGTCCTGGCTACCGGTGGTTACGCTGCCGATTTTAGCGACAGCTCCCTGCTGAAGCAGCACAGACCCGATACATTCGGACTAGCCACCACCAACGGCTCGCACGCTACCGGTGATGGCCAGAAGATGGTCATGGCTATTGGCGGAAATGGCATCGATATGGACAAGGTCCAAGTTCACCCCACAGGTCTAGTTGATCCCAAGGACCCTGGATCGAAGTGGAAGTTCCTGGCTGCCGAAGCCCTCCGTGGCGAGGGTGGTCTGTTGCTCAACGCAGACGGTGACAGGTTCTGCGACGAGCTCGGCCACCGAGACTACGTCTCCGGCATGATGTGGAAGGAGAAGGACAAGGGCAAATTCCCCATCCGCCTGGTCTTGAACTCCAAGGCTTCCAACACGTTGGATTTCCACACTCGCCACTATTCCGGCCGTGGCCTGATGAAGAAGATGAGTGGCGAGCAGCTTGCCAAGGAGATTGGCTGCAAGCCCGAGCATTTGCAGAAGACCTTCACAACCTACAATGCTATTGCTGATGGTAAGCAAAAGGACCCGTGGGGGAAGAAGTTCTTCCACAACATGCCCCTGGACATCAACGATACTTTCCACGTCGCTCTCATGGAGCCCGTGCTTCACTTTACCATGGGTGGCATCGAGATCAACGATAAAGCTCAGGTCTTGAACCAGTCTCAGCAGCCTTTTGAGGGTCTGTTCGCTTGTGGTGAGTTGGCTGGTGGTGTCCACGGTGCCAACAGACTGGGCGGTTCCTCGCTGCTGGGTTGCGTTGTCTATGGCCGTGTTGCTGGTGACTCTGCCAGCAACTATCTGTTCCAACAGGCTCTCTCGGGTGCTGCCGGCGCTGCTCAACGTCTTGGGCAGATCTCTCTTCACATTGACCCCTCTCAACCGGGTAAGGTCTCCGTCGAGTGGGCCAGCGGCGCTACCGCCTCAGCTTCGCCCGCCGCTCAGCAGACGAGCACTGCGCCTGCAGCTGAGAGCGCCAAGCCATCTCAGGCTGCCAAGAAGTTCGAGATCCCCGAAAAGGAGTACACCCTGGAGGAGGTTGCCAAGCACAACAAGAAGGACGACTTGTGGGTTGTCGTCAAGGGTGTCGTCATGGACCTCACCAACTGGCTCGAGGAGCACCCCGGTGGCCCTCAGGCTATCATGAACTTCATGGGCCGCGATGCTACCGAGGAGTTCGAAATGCTACACGACGATGAGGTCATCCCCAAGTATGCCCCCGAGCAAGTAATAGGGCGCGTTAAGGGCCAGAAGATCACACTTGAGATCTAAGTTTCATGTTTTGCCACATGGTACGAATGAAACAAACTTGGATTTATCTACCCTAGGACCCTTGGGGGCCTAGAGAGGCTTTGGCCACTCCGCGTCTTCACCCAATCCAGGTGGTTACGCAGTGAGAAGAGAGGATATATACTACTGTATATAATGCATGATGAAGTCGAACGGGTGTTGAAAACAGCTAGGGTGGATGGGACGGCGCTTCGTCGGTTCATTATCTCTATCCCGGCAGACCTGTATTAATACCTCGGGACCGATGTCCCTGTTTTGGCATGAACCCGCTTTGCATTTTTTAACTCATGTATAGCAGATAGCAATACGAACGATGAACTTCCATGTTGGTCTCATGAAGTGACGCCTTCGAACTGGCGGGTTTATTGTTGACCCGGTTAGGGCTGTGAATTGCATTTAAGCCATTTTCGGCGTCAAATTCTAGTAGGGATACACTGTTAGCTGGAGTAGCAGTAGATTATACAGCTTGATTTATACTCTCGCTTGTTGTTATCTACACTTTTGTTCTTCCGTATTGGTTACTGAACCCGAAAGCGTGTGAAGTCTAAATCAGTAACTGAGATACCCCTTGTTCAGAGTACACGCATTTGTTTTACTCTTAAAGTCCGGTAAGTTTCCCAATGCATTCTAATCGTAGCTGTTAATGACCATGAGCATTATATTAAGTACTGCAAAGATTTGTGGACGAGTAGCCATTTGATCACGAGGACTGGAGGCTGTATGGAAAGAAACGATGCTGAATGGCACCACGAGTCTCTAGGAGCATGAAAGGAAAGGAATATATGTCTTCGTGGGCGAAACAGATTTAAGGTTTGTCTTGTATTTTTTCATGGATTTGTTCAATGTCCTTTACTATACGACGGCATTCCCTAACAGAGCACAGCTAGCTAGCAGCAGTCCGAGATAGATTAAAGTTCAAAACAATAGGGTCAGCATGAAAAATTCGAACCGTTAACCTGTTAAATACCTACTCATAGCCGCCATCTTGAACATGATTGACTCACCCCCCCTCTCTGTCAGATAAGCACAATAAGCACAGTCATACCATACAGCCTCACGCCCGCGGAGATAGAAAACAAACATCCTCGTACTTGCACACTAGAGCGAGCCCCTGTGAGCAGAGGAAGCATCTCACACATTTTACATGTCACAGTCATGGCCGTCCTAGTCCTGAGAGCACGTCCACGTGAAGATACGTTACGTACGTACCGAGGCGGTTTCGCCACGCTCTCACGCACCGGCGGCAAATATGCCCCTAGCATAATGGCAACCACTTATCGTTATGTCAGGATGATGCCAGCCAGGGCTTTCTTAGTGGCTTTGATGATGGGCGCCGGTCACTATAAGTCGCTCCATGAGACGACACAGTTTTCTTCGCTTGTTAGTATCATAGCGTGTTGGGTTAAGCTCAAGCTAGTGTCTCCGACGACGACGACGATTATTTGATGACTGATTATGACAACGGGTTCTTTTACCGCAGCCAACATGTCGTCCTTAGCTTAATATACAATAAAGGTTTAGGAGCACAGCGTCGGCCTAAAACCACGGGCACCAATAACTCGATTCAGAGCTCTCATAGCTTATGCTTATGGCCGGCTGCAACTCACTCGTCACTTTCTCTAGATAACGCAATACAATGCGGTCGTTTTGAGCCTACCTGCACTAACTAGCTTGTCTAGGTACTTAGATAGGTGGTATGGTATAGCCATCGAAAAAAAAAAAAATCGGCGCATAACGACAGCCGGAAGCTCGGTGTATATTACACCGAAACCTCGAGAGATCTCGCAACCATGTGACGATGTCAGTAGCTCAACCTGGGCGACATCGCTACCGCCTTTTTGCATTCGAGAAGAGAGTCATACGTTTTTAATGCGCCGTTGGTGGGACGGGGAGGGAATCTACGTATGAGCGATTGCGGTTATTGAGGCGGCGGTTCGGTCTCTTGTGAGCCGAGGGCTCGGTTGCATGGGTGCGTGATCACATCATGGTTCACGACATTCGAGAAAGAGAAGTGTATATATTTTCCGATATAAGAAAAAAAGAATACATGATCTAAAAGGTCCGCGGGGCTGTCCGTCGAAACATTCGGACGTGGGCATGTAGTGAGTAAAGGTGCAGAGAGTTAGACGGCCTAAACTTCTAGCTTGTCTGTTGGCTGCAAATTACGAATCTGGGGACTCATCCGAAACGCACATGACAAAGTATCGTGTGTCTACATCGTCACTTGCAAACCCTCGCTGAGATTACTTTAATTCGAAGCCGCTTGTAACCGCCTCTTATTTAAATTGTATGCCTAGGGTATGCCGACAGAGGGGACGTCTCCTTACTTAGTCGGCCAAATACCTTGGCAGCCGCGTGGAGAGAAACACATGTGAACGAGAGAGAGACTAGTAAGGGGGGAACGCCCGCGACGAGCATGAGGCTTATGGAGTTTTTACCACTACGCGGGGGAATGGCAGGGAGACGTCGGCGCCCTCGACGATTCGCCCACAAAAACGGGTTCGGAGGTGGGAGGGATCATGTGTCGAGCTGACGATGGCAAGCGACTGGGCTCACCTGCCAGGAACCGCATGGTGTCATTGTGGCACGTCGAAGCCGCGTTGGCTGTTTCGATCAGTTTCGTCGATATGTATAACTAACTAGGGGGTGAGTTGCGTGGTGAGGTTGATCTTACGACTTAGGAGGAAACCTACCAATCCTTCCGTGTGTCTGCCGAGGCTGGGCAAAAGGAGGGCTAACTGCCTCACTATTTGCCGACAACCGGGTTGCTGATGCCAATCCGTTGTTAAGGATTCCTGAAGGATTGGTCTGTGGGCTAGCTACTGGGAGGTTATACAGTACTCCTAGGGGAGTGATCTGCGCTTTTCCTGAACAATTCAAGAATTTTCATAAAAGGCTACTCGGGTAGGGTGAGGGGGAATGTCGGAAATAACATGTGTCGGTTAAGGACAATGAGGAGCATCCGATACACATGGGGCTTCCCCAGGTCATCTGCGCAACTCGCATTCGACTTCCCAGCAGACTGGCTAGTCTTGTGCGACGGGTACGTATATATACTTCAGAGGGTGGTTGGCGGTCTTGGTCCCATCGACATTTGGCCATGCTACCATGCCATGGACTATAGACCTGAAACGGTGTTGCCATGCTCTCTCTTTGGGGCGAGCGTCTTGGCCCTGTCAAATGTTACTATACCGGTAGTAGATTCCCTCCTTGACTCGCGGGTCATCCGCGAGCGCATTCTCCCTAGAATGGGGTGGTGTATAAGAGAGTTTTATGTAATTGTTACTGTTTCGTGTTCGGCCTTGGAGACAAACCTATTGCTCAGAGGGAGAGAGATGTTGCGAGAGCGAGAAAAAACGACGAGGAATGAACAACACACGGATACCACCACCGCCCCTAGCCCCGGCCGTCGAAAAACCTGCTCACGTCAGGGGGAGAAGCGCGTCGTGTGATGATGATGGGACAAGGCGCGGAGTCGGTCAACAACGCAGAGTCGGTCAGGGTAGTAGGTAGATAGAGGCAGGCAGGCTACCTCAAGCAAGTAAGGGAGGAAGCAGGTAACCTGGCATTCGATAACGAAGAAAAAAAAAAAAAAAAAAAAAATCCTGCTTTCGTTACACATTCGACGACGAGGGGGACAGGCTGGCAACAGACGTGGGCGGCGGCGAATGGAAGAGTCAACTGCTCCTCTGTCTGCTGCTCGTGATTTCTTGCGACTGGCATGCGTCGGTGGTATTGGCTGCGCTGTCCACAGTCCACTCAACGATGTGTGTACTCGCTATACCATCTTGGCTAGGAGGTATGCACCGAGTCCACCTACGTGCGGACTACGTACGTATGATACAAGTGAGGTGCAATTCCGGATGACATGCAATGGAGACAGCAGGTCTAGCCGGGCAGGGCTGCCAACGCCGCGGGACGTGTGCTCGCTCGAACGGAACAAGCTGATTTGGTGAGCTGGGTTGGGATGTGGGCTGGCAATGGCATGGGCCAGAAAGATTCTCGTCGACTGGGCCACTTTTACTATCTGGGGTTAGGCTGGGGGATACCACCTAGACTACTCGGTACGCAGGTCAAAGAACTTGTCACCGAGCTGGCGACATTTGTAATGCCCAGGCAGCAAGGGGCCGGGGGCCGGGGGATCGGGTTTAAGAGGTCTACGAGGAGAAGGGGGACGAGGAGAGAGAACTTTGTTTGTACTACCAATGCGGTACATATAACCATTGATAGATGCTGATGTTGTACGTATACGTACATGGTACAACTACCTACGTACTTCGTAGGGTAGTATATACGTAGTAGTAATACTGTACCTACATACCTACTTATACGTACATAGTAGTAGGTATGTATTGTTGACGGTGTGAGACGATGAGAGGAATGAGAAACGGCGGACGCGGTTGGATCCTGATCGTGTAACGATAAGCAACCTGTGAAGCGACCGTATTTGCAAGCGACGGCGACGCTGACCGTCCCTCGAGGCGCCACTTCGCTGAGGGGCTGAGGACAGTGAGGAGACGAGTGCACACCAGGCTGTACGTAAGCTGTAATATGCACATGACGCATATAGTATCTCCTATTCGATGAAGGCTGGTACGCGGATTATACAAGTGCCAAGCAGATAGCACACATGCATGTTTTGACTCCTGTACTTACTAGACTACCTACTATACCGGTAGACTGTAGTATGAAGGTAATACCTACTATCAAGTATTTGGTAGCTTAGTAAGTAATACGTATGGTAGGTAGGTTATGGTCAGCTTAGCAAGTTCTTAGCGGGTGTTTGGTCATGATGTGGCTTTGTAAGTCGTTAGCATATGAATGCGGACTCCCCCGTCAGGCTGGGTGAGTAAATCAATTCCCTATACTACTCCATCTCGCGAGCCGACCGGAGATCCGGTGATGCTGGCCCTGTCCTGGCCGTGTCACCACACCACACACGAGGAGGGTCAGCGATGGCCGTGTCAACCATAAAACGTGGTTGTCTCGTTCGCAGTGCTACGACTGACGGGACTGACAGGTAGGGAGCGAGGAGATGCGGATACACAATACTAGCAAAGCCGGGATCAACCTGGACGGGGACGGCGTCGTACGTACTATGTGTAGTATGCACCAAGTACCAAGTAGTATAAAAATAAATCGATGCAACGGGTTACCTAGTTAGATAGGACCTATCTAGGACCTACTATCATTTATACAGTAGTTGGACAAGAGCATTCTCCGTATACACGTGATGTTCTGTGCTTTTTCTTATTTTTTCTTGGTGCTCTTATACGTATCTCTATCTATTCTTAGGCGATGCAGAGGTGCATACTGAACCTGACTTACCTACTTCCACGACTCATGCTAGATCATGATGGCGGCTTGGACGCATAAAGGAGAAAAGTCGTCTCACAGACTGGTCCTATCTAGGTACTTTACGTACGTGCTCATCTGCTGCTGTGTTTGTGCTAGACTAAGCGTATCGTATCGCCAAGATGGCCCTGTGACTCTGGTGGTCGTAGGACTGGCAGAGGGGCCAGCCCTTTTTCTTCTTTCGAACTGCTTCCATTCTTCCCCTTTTTTTTCTTACGGTTCTCACGGCGTGCCTCCTGTGCCGCTCGAGGATGCTTCCCCGCAAAAAAAAAAAAAAAAAACATCAGGTCATTTGCCGTGGCCTGGTCTTGGTGTTTGTCGTGCGCCAGACTCGCGGAGATGGCTGACCATTCCTGATCAGGCTTGGCGGTACCTGATCCCGCCATTGCTCAAGGGGGAAAACTAACCTGACTCTTGGTCTGGTCGCTAGCTCGCGCCCAGCCCTCCGCAAATTCGAGATGGCATCGTCTGGGCCAGGAGAGGAGGGCACGGGGATGGTGTGCTACTCTACCGAGTACGTACCTGTAGTAGTAGTACGGTACTGTACATTCACGCCGACGCGACACGGACCAGCTAACTAACCCACGTACTAGGTATGCTAGTTGGTAACTAGGTAGCTCATGAAGCCATCGACCCTGGCACGTTATCCCACGCATGCACACGTAGGCGAGATGACCTCCGACTGGGCTCGCGGGCAGGCCTGGATGCGACACCGACACTCGAAGTGTATGTGCGTGCAGGCGCGGTGCCCTCGACGCCTCAGGCCCTGATGGTTGGCCCCTGAGCCAAGCTGGACCGGCGTAACACGCCCAGCTGAGACAGGCCATGTACCGATATATACGCACGCGGTAACATGGCGGCGTGCGTACTTTGTATATACGTAGGTATGGCATGGTACTTGGCAGCAGTCGGTTCGTCCTGTGGCTGGTTGAACTCGCCTGTCTGTCCTGCTCTGTCCTGCTCTCCTCCTCTTTCCCCTCGTGTTGTGCCCTCTCGTGGTGTGACAAGGTCTGAAATGGTACGCGCGCTGGCCCTACGGGTGCGATGCATTGCAGGCAGCCTGCGTCTTTGCGACGGTTCCAAGACATCGAGCGCGACCAGAGACGAAGAACGACGGCATCATTGCTTCTGCCTCGCTCGCCTCGCCCTCGCTATCGTATAGTCGTTCCGCTATGACACATTGTAGTACCGGTAGTATAAACTCTTGTGTCGCGAGGGGGACCAGGTGGTGGTATTTGGGCGTAAATAACTATCTAATAAATGCAGAACAGTGCGGCGCGTTAGGTGCACCTAGATACGTAACTAGTAGGTAATCTGTAATATAAGGTGGTATAGGCATTATACCGTTACGTATCGTCTAGCCAGAAAGGGGATTGTGCAACTGCCATCGTCGCCATCCATGGTTCTGGCCAGCTATTAATACTACCCACGCCGTGCACAGGCATTCCCAACGTCTGGTTGACCGGTAGATACGTACCTACAGTAAGATGAGACCATGGTAATGTGCGGACGGGAAATCGTCTTCGCTCTTCACCTGTCGTCGGCTTGCACGTCCTGTGGCTCGACTGTCGACGTCGACGACTTACAAGGAGGTATACGTATACCAGACAGACCAGACGCCTCGAACCCACGAGTCCTGGCACACGATGGAGTGGAGCGAACTCGCTCTCTGTGACCAATCTCGCGGCGCCCGGCTATGCAGCGAATTTACAAGTACTAATTGGGTCTGAAAAGCGCCAACTTCCAACGTCGTCATGCATCTGTTACTGGATAATAATGCCCACGAGACATACCTTGGTACATGTGCGTACGTGCGTATCTACCTTTAGCCGGTCCCATTCTGGCAGCGTCGCTAGTCTAACACAATAAAAGAACCAGAGTATTTTATCACCACGAGCCTATTCTAACCACATGTCCGAGTACATAACCACGGCTGATGACTTTGGGTTTTGTTCCTCTATGCCTTTACTGCCCCCGATCAAACTTGCATGCGAGAAACGGCGCAGCGACAACGGAGTAGGTACCCTGTGGCCAAGAGAGGATTCTGCACATAGTGCGTACCAAGTATCTAACAGATGTTCCCAGCAAGAAGCAATAAGCCGGGCTTCTTTTTCAAGTATCCCAGCCTGTCCCGTGCATGTACGTACCAATCCCAGCCCACGGCAAATACCTACAAGTACGTATGTACGTACATAGTAGTACAAGTAGTCCAAGCCCAAGGGCTTCACATACCTAGCGTACTGTACTGCGGCGTGTGGCCATGTACCGGTACCTGCCCGCCCAAGGGCACTCTGGGCGGGCTTCCCAGACATGAATTGGGAGCTAGCCCGAATAGGGCGTTATGGATGGTGGACACACACAAGACACTGCACGCAAGTCCTGCTGGTAGCGAATGAGACGACGGCTGGGCTGGGAACGCGCTGCCCAGCGCCTTGGGGGGCAGACCCTGCCCGCCCCGGACCCCCAGGCCACCCCCAGGAACACCCCTACCACAGTCTGGCGTGGGCCCGCCCCCACTGTGTGTGCGTACTATGTAGCTGTACTCGGCAGTGTACGTACCGCGGACACGCCCCGGGCACGCCCAGGCTCACTCGCTTAGGGGCGCCCTCTTTGTCACCCACGCCCAATCAGCGCCGCCCGCCGCTACCCCTGGCCTGCTCTGACGGCAGCCCCCTCCAGCACGCTACCTGCGCTGTCGTCTCGAACTTTATTAGCTGCGCATGGGGAGCGGCCCAGGTACGCTCAGCACGCGGCGCTAGTGGCTAGTGCCGATTAGCGTAGGTACTATGTTGGGCAGTACGGGATGGCAGCAGCGAGAGCAGCGAGGGCAGCGCAGCGCAGCGCGGCGCTGATCCTGGCGGATCCCGGGTCTTCCTAGCCTAGCCCTGGCTGGCTGGCAGTGTACCTAGACTTGTATGGCAGGCTGCTGGGCGGGCGGCGGGCGCTGGGCGTGGGCGTGGGCGTGGGCGTGGGCGCTGGGCTGACCGACTGACTTGACCTTTGTGTGCGGCGCGATCGCCCTCGCCCACCTTTTTCCTCACGACCATCTACCATCTTCTCCACCCGGCCACTCGATACCTTCTCCCCCTTCGCCCTATTATATCCCATATCCACTGCCGGCGCTCCATCTCGACCACGAGAACCCGCAAATCCCGACCTCAACCCTCCCCCTTCGTCGCCCTCGCCGTCGCATCTACCATCTACGCTGGCTTGACGTCCCCAACCATCCACCATGGCGATAGCCATGGGCTGGCACAAACCTGACAATGTCGCCGGGTCCTCTGCGCCGGCGATCATGGTCGGCCTGTTCGTGGCCACCGGCGGAGTGCTGTTCGGATACGATACTGGGTGAGCGCTGCCCACTGCCCACTGCCCACGGCTCCATGCTTCCATGGCGCCGTGCTTCCTCTGCCGTCGCTTGCGCTGACTCTTCCGCCTCGCCGAAGCACCATAAATGGCATCCTGGCCATGAAGTCCTTCAGGGACCAATTTAGTACCGGCTTTCGCGACGCCCACGGCGACCTCGACCTGCGACCCGACCAGATATCCATTACCGTCGCCATTCTGAGTGCAGGCACATTCGCCGGTGCCCTGCTCTCCGCCCCCTTCGCAGATTGGCTTGGCCGCCGCCTGTCCATCATCGCCTCCATCGGTGTCTTCATCCTCGGCGTAATATTCCAAGTGACCGCCGACGCTCTGCCGTTACTGCTGGCTGGAAGGTATGCACTGCGCTGGGTCGGAGTACTCTCGGGGGAGCGGCTGCATTGACATGCGTTTTCTAGATTCTTTGCCGGCGTGGGAGTGGGCGCCGTGTCCGTCCTTGTACCTCTATACCAATCCGAAATGGCACCGAAATGGATTCGTGGGACGTTGGTCTGCGCATATCAGTTTTCCATCACTGTTGGCCTGTTGGCAGCGTCTATCGTTAACCAATTGACCTACCGAATCAAGGGGGCCGCGGCGTATCAGATCCCCTTCGGCCTTCAACTCACCTGGGCCGTAGTTCTCAGTCTCGGCCTTCTCATCCTACCAGAAACACCACGATACCTCATCAAGCGCGGCGACAAACACGCCGCCGGCCTAGCGCTCAGCCGCCTTCGACGCCTCGATATTACGCATCCAGCCCTCCAGGAGGAACTCGCAGAGATTGAAGCGAACCACGAATACGAACTCGCCCTCGGCAGCTCGTCCTACCGTGACGTCTTCACCGGCTCGCCGCACCTCGGCCGTCGAATCCTCACCGGCTGCGGTCTTCAGATGCTCCAGCAGCTGACTGGCATCAACTTTATTATGTATTACGGAACCACATTCTTTCAGGGCGCCGGCGTTGTGAGCCCCTATACCATCTCTCTCGTCCTGAACGTCATCAACGTTGTGTCTACCATTCCGGGCCTGTTCGTCGTGGAGAGCTGGGGCCGTCGAAAGCTCCTGATTGTTGGGTCGATCGGCATGGCCATTTCTCAATTAGTCATTGCCATTTTCTCGACCGTTACCTCCGACATGAGAGGATTGGTTGCGAAACTATTGATTGTTTTCCTGTCCTTTTTCGTCTTCTTCTATGCCGCGTCGTGGGGCCCAGTAGCCTGGGTGGTCACGTCGGAGATTTACCCTCTCAAGGTCAGAGCGAAGTCTGTGTCTATTTCCACCGCCGCCAATTGGCTGCTAAACTTTGGCATCGCCTACGGAACGCCTTACCTAGTCGAAGAAGGAACCGGATATGCCTCATTGGGGTCCAAGGTCTTCTTTCTCTGGGGCGCTTTCTGCATATTGGGGGCCGTGTTTGTCTATTGTATGATTTACGAAACAAGCAAGATCAGTCTCGAGCAGATTGACGAGATGTACGAGAGAGTGCATCTGGCGTGGAAGAGCAAAGGATTTGTACCGAGCTGGAGCTTCCAGCAGCTGCGGGACGAAGGGTTTGCCGACAGCGGCATACCGCCGACGGCGCATGAGCTCGAACCGCCCAGGACGGGCTCGACGGCCACCGATTCGAGTATACAGACGATACAGACGACGGGAAACCACACGGAGAATAGCGAGTCGGAAGAAGACAAGGCGATACGCGAGCTGGGATTGAGTAATGTCGATTTCAGCTACTGACATAACACCCCCCGCGCTCTTCATCAACTTTGCATATACAACGATTTTATCAGCGTTATCAGCCGAGGGCTTGTTTTTTTATCATCATCATTACAACCGATATAACCTTATAATCCGGCATGCGTATCTTTTCGTCTTTTTTTTTTTAACGAACTATACTTGATCTCACACAAATCTGAGCGGCGGAGTTTGGGAGGGGTCGGAGTAACATTGGAATTTTTCGGGTTCAAAGGGGGATAGGATGGGATGGGGATGGGGCTGGGGGGAAAGGATATTATCCCACGGGATTACCGGGCATGGTTTTGGGTCGGGACGGGACGGGATGTGTGTCACCATTCTAAGGAAATGATAGGCAGGCGATTTTTTTGATATCTCTTTTGAATTGACAGAGAGAGAGAGAGAGAGAGAGAGAGAGAGCGAGAGACAGACAGAGATCATGTTTGATCTGAGCCGAGAAACTTTTCCCCTCGGATGTGCTAGTGGTTCGGAACTCGAGCATTTTGGCGTCCCCTTTTCATTTTTTGATATTGTTGATTCGTGGTCCAGTGGTTTTTGTGGTTTGTTCTGTTGTTGAAAGGAACGTCCGTACCGACATAAACCATACTACTCCCGCACGGTCTGTAGGGGGGCTTGTTTGAACGTTGGGGGAACGGGGCGGATAAGCCTAATCTTGCCTTCTTTTTTATTAGGGAGGAGGAGGGATGGGGAGAGGAGACGAGAGGAGAGGGAGGGCTTTTTATATAGGTTAACTAGGTGTATGTATCATGATATGACTCTGGGTAGACGGATGCTGGCTGGATGGGGGGGTTCTCATCATCATCCTCATTTATCATCATCACTATTAAGCCAAACTAAATCAAATATCTTATGAATCTCACTCACTAGCTGGGTCGGGGACTTGGGTGAGAGGAAGTGAGATGAATAAATAATCGTTTCTTGTTCATTTGGGACCGCTCGGCTTTGGATGTATGTCTGATGGTGTCTGATGTCTTGTTTGCTATGTGCAGATAAGGCAAGAGGCTGTGTTGGCATTTGTGCTGTGAATCATCGTCGGGGCTGGATAGGTAGGTAGGTAGGTAGTCGCGAGGATCGAACTTTGAAATCGTTTCTTTTGATGAGGCGTCACTGTCACTCACGCACGGGATTCAATCATGCGTTGATGCCGAGCAAAGTGTGATTATGTGTGTGCTGTGTGTGGCATACGACAGCAAACATGGACTTGAACGTCTTGAACTGGCTCATGAGCAGTTTAGGACGCACAAGCCGATTTTTTTTCTTCTTGCTGGCTGGCTGGCTGGCTGGCGGCGGATGGGCTTAGCCCGTCCTCGTGTACCTAGATGGAGTGGACTGTACCACTACGGCGGTTCTTTGCGTTGGAGGAAGTGAGAAGACCAACTTCAAGAACTGTGTCAAATCGATATACTGGACGAGTAAATTATTCCACCTATTTGGAGATATAGATAGGAGTGTTTGTGTGTTTCCCTGTATACATGCATGTATACGAGCACGGCCAGACGACCCAAGTTCACCCACTATCAACACCAATAATATGTACTTATTTGGATCCGTCCTTACTTACTCTATCCATCCACGAAATAAACTAATGCGACTGAATCAATGAACCATATTATATCTTTTCATGATATTCAACGGAAGCAATAGTTAGCAGTAATATCACCAGTACAAGTAACCCGTTCTATCTACTTCGCCATACATACATATATGCCCAACCCCGTTCCCTCCTTTTCACGCTGTGTAAATATTAATACAAAAAGCCCAAGCCAAAGCACACTACTACCATTATGTATATATATGCATAGATATAGATATTTTGTTTTGCCTAAACCATATGATATTTATTTATCGTCCGCGATTCGATCACTCGACCACACTAACCAGAGCCTGTTCAGTTCGGTTCTATCCTACTAGATAGGTACCTAGGTAGGTAGGTAGGTGGCAAAAAAAAGCCATCCCAACATTTCGTGCCGTGCCGTGCTGTATTCATCCCCGCCAGGTGAGCCAGCCGTAGAACAACACGACCATCCAGAGGACCCGCCAGCAAGAGGTCCAGATCTCCTCGGCGACGACCGCGAGCGCGGTCCTGGTCCTGCCGCGGCGCTGCGCCGAGGCCGGCCGCCAGAAGTCGTCGTCTCCGCCCGTCTTGTCATCGAGGTAGGCGGCGTCCCGGCGGATCTGGATCCTTGGGCCTCTACTCTGCGCCCAGCCCCACTTCCCCGGAGTCCTGCTGGTCCTGGTGCTCGCGCTCCTGGTGGGCGCCGACGAATGTAGCGCGGCGCCGTTGTTGTTGTGCCGCCCTTGTGAGAGCGAGTGGCTACGCGTCCGCGTGGACGGGTAGCGGGCGGACGGCAGGTTCGACGCCGACGTGGCCGACGACGTCGAGTCGCGCAGGAACCCGTCGCCGTCGTCATCCTCCATGTCGTCCTTGGGCTTGAAGACGGGTAGCACGGCCGACGGGGCGTGGTGCGGCGGCCCGAGGGCGAAGGGCCGCAGCTTCAGCATGGGCACGAGGAAGGCTCTGGCCACGAGCGCCGCGATGCTCAGGACGCCGAGCGCCGCGTACGTGAGGAACATGGAGAGCTGGTTGGGTAGCAGGCATAGGTGCGTCTGCAGCGTCGGCCCGGCGGCGCTGGGGAGCGGGTCTCCCGCGGCGGAGACGGGGTTATATAGCGAGACCATCTGGAAGCCCGGTGTCGGCACGCCCATGGCTATGCTGAAGCTCTTGACGGTGATCTCGCGGACGTTTTCTTTCTGGGGCGAGTGCACGACCTCGCAATAGTCGTGGTCGTCGCCAGAGAAGACGTGTATAACGTTGCCGATGCGCTTAATCAGCTTGATCGAGTCCTCGTCGCTGAGCACGTTCTGGTATTGGTACCCGCTCGAGACGCTGATGGCGTTTCGGTGGTCCGGGACCACAGGCCCGGTCTGCCCCTTGGGCGGCTTCTGCGGCGGCCAGTGCTCGCGCATCGGGCCGCATGGCGTCCCCGGGTCGCGGTATAATGGGACGTGAGTTAGTAATATTGTGGGAAAGTCCGGGGCGTTATCGCCCGGGTCCATCGTGGGTAAATTGCTGTGGTCGGCGTCTTCGAGTTCCTCTACCCTGTGCTCGAGAGTGAGGTCTTCAACCTCGCCTCTCCAGAAGCGCAATTCTTTCTGCACGGCGCGCCGCTTCGTTGCCTTGACTTCATCCAAGAAGCCATTGACTGGCTCGAATATACCGCGCAGGTCGACATGGTCCTTCATATTGGACGTGTCGGCGCTCAAGGACACGGTATCGACGGAAACAAAGGTGTGATTTCCGATGATATCGACCCTATTCGTCTCCCCAAAGTAGGCACTAAATCGATGGCGCACCGGGAGCTTCACCTCGGCTCCGAAGCCCAGATCATGGTTTCCGGGCAAGCTCGCGATGAGCTTGCGGCCGCGCTGGAAAGGGGCGGCCAAGGTGCCTCCCGCTATCCAATTGTCGAAGAATATCCGGCCGAACCGCGCGTATTCCTTTAACCAGTATCTCTCACCATATTTCCTATTCCACTGCTTCACATGCTTGCGTTCGTCGGCGGGTCGATGGTTCTTGGCCCATTCTGGGTCGTTGAAGTCGCCGTGCGCCGTCTTCCACTCCCTTCCGCCGTCGAATAGATCACCCAGGAACATAACCGTGTCCGGATGGAGGGTCTTCTGCACCTGGATATACGACCTCCTCATGTAGTTGTCGGTAATGCGCATCGTCAGGGGGTTTAATGGCCAGGGGCGGCCCGGATATGAATGAGGATCGATGAGCTGGGGATCGGCGACGAAGACCAGTCGATGCGGTGTTGCGCCGGGGGGCTGCTCATCAAGGTGTCATTAGCAAAAGCCCAGTAATACTATATATATAGCCATCGGATTCGTCTCCCTCTGTTTCCCGTTTTCTCTCCTTTTCGCCCCTCTAACTGCCTCCCATGCCACGGCAAGGTCTCAACGCTATGTAGTCGGGGTGTGCGAGGAGCCGACTCACCCAATTCTCCCAATGGTCCCAGTCACACTGGCGAACCTTACTAGCAAAAGTCCACCGCTCGCCCCAGAGCAGGACGAGGAGCCAGAGCCCGACAAGCAGATGCGGGAAGCTGAGGAGCCGCCGGCGCACCATGTTGCGCCGCAGCTGGCGACCGCCCTGCACGGCGAAGTCCCAGGCGGCATGGCGGCCGCGGCCGTTGCCATACGCCCACAGTCGCCGTACCATTTTGCCTGCACCGGCCATGGCGTCGTCCCAGATGGAGGCGCCGGGGTCGTGCGAGCGTCGCGGCGGCGGGTAGACGGCAGACCCGTAGGTCCTATAAGATGGCCGCGCCATGACCTCCCAGCCGGGCAGCCATCAATGTGACGACGTTGGCCAGGTAGCGTGTAGGATATCGGTCGCTGTGTTTCTGTCGACGGCCCGGCGGATCAATCGTCGTGATTTGGGCGTCGGGGGGGGAGCTGTTTGCCGGGGTTCGGGGTCTGGTGTTGAAAAGTTGATGAACGGCTGATGTGTATGACAGACGATGCGCTGGCTTGTGTTCAGCTGGGTCTGGGCTGGGCTGGGCTGACCAGGGAGCTTGTTACCACATACCTGGTACCTTGACGGTTGGAGCGGGGCGCTAACTGCCTGACGGAAACACACTGTGGCTGAAGCTACAGCCACATAAATTACTGTCATTAGCGTACGCTAATGCCGCTGAAGACCTACCTAAGTACCTATTTGTAGCCAAAACACAGTGTGTATAGTTGCTAAGTGCTCCACGCACGTAGGTATACAGGCATGCCCATCTTTAACATCCGTTGATCATTAAACTCCAGTTACGTCGACAATTATCTACACCACAGCCGTCTTCCCATAGCAAGTGAATCTAAAAGGATTAGGCCTATTCGAGCTAATTCTGTCTCGTAGTTTTATCCCTTTGCCGGACCACCGTGCTTCTTCACCCAGCTAGAGTTGGCCCGCCATTGCGTCTAATGCAACGGGGACCTGAGGCCTCTTTGCAGATCATGCTATATATGTACTTTATAATCCCCTTTCCGGGGTTGGCAACGCCAAGCACAGGAGACAGATGGGCACATCACCTTTAGCACATATAAGTGCTCGTGAAACCTATTCATTCGCATTAAACCACACGAAGATAGGACAATCACAGACGAGGCAGACAAGCAGGAACGTAAGTATCCAGCAAGTGCTAGGTTCTGAGGGTAGTTGTGGAACTAGGATTAGAATTAATCCTTCCCAGGATTTGAGGTCCCGGGCTAAATAACATCGTCAAAGGAGAAATTAACCCGCAATCTGTCCAAGCATACTTTGTCCCAGTCATTTGCTATCCAGAGCTACCAAAAATATAAAAAAAAAACACCCAAAAGGAGCGTCTCATATAAATGCCACACATATTGAGGTTTAGCTATCCCTTGCTCACGGTCTGTATAGATTTCTCTGTGTCAAATATTAATGACCATTTCACCGGGCTCGGCTCGGTCCGCTGGAGGAGAGGGCTCGATTAGAATACCCAGGTAAACGACTCCTTGACCTCGAACGCCACCGAGTGCCTATAGAGAATAATCCAGTTAGTTTCCCTTTCGTGTCCACGTCACGCGGAATGCCCGGGGTGCGATCCATACCTGATATCAGACGCTGACGCGCCTATGAGCACCCTGAAGGTGCCCTCCTCAGCGATCCACGCCGCCTTGGCTGGGTCGTAGTAGCCCACGGCGTACTTGTCGAGCGGCACCGTGATGTGCTTGGTCTCCTCGGGCTCGAGGAACACCTTCTCGAAGGCCACGAGCTCCTTCTCGGGCCGGGGCAGCGCCGACCGCTCGTCCCGCACGTAGATCTGCACCGTCTCCGCGCCGGCCACGGTGCCCGTGTTGGTGACCGCCATGACGAGGTGGGTCGGGGCCGACGAGGTCAGCACCTTGTTGCTGAGCGAGGGCCGCCCGTACTCGAACGTGGTGTACGAGAGGCCGTGGCCGAACGGGAAGAGCGGGTCCACCTTCACGCGGTCGTAGTGGCGGTACCCGATGTACAGGCCCTCGCCGTAGAGGACGCGGAGGTTCTCGCCGGGCCAGTTATGATATGCTGGCGTATCCTCGAGCTGCCGAGGGAATGTTGCCTAAGTCACCGAGTGAGAACTGTTGACAGAGTAGTCATATGGGGATGAAGGGGAATGGTGAGACCTACCGGAAGCTTGCCGCTTGGGTTGCGTAGACCAAACAGGACGTCGGCCAGGGCGTTACCGGCCTCTTGGCCTTGATACCAAGCCTGAATAATCGCCGGAACGTCGTCTGCCCACGGCATGGTCACGGGCGAGCCGGATTGATTGACAACAACCGTCCGTGGGTTGGCGTCGAGGACGGCTCGGACAAGTCTGTCCTGGCTTCCGTCCTTGGGTAAATCCATCGTCTGTCGATCATATCCTTCCGACTCCCACTCGGCATCGAGACCGACGATGACGACGGCCACGTCGGCTTGTCTGGCCGCCTCCACAGCTTCTTGCAAGTAATCCACTTGGTCCTCTTCCTTGAACCCAATGCGACAACCGCCATACTTGTGCGTCATGTTGAACTCCTTTTGCTTGGAAACGGGGCGGAGCTCATTTGTCATCTCAACGCGCAGCTCTACCGCCTGACCCGCGGTCATGTCGACGTCGACCAAGTAGTCGACTGAGCCATCGAACATGGCCTCTCCTTCTTCCGTCCAGTTCCATAGATCGAGTGCAAGCTTGCCATCGATATATAACCTGCCTGGGCCAACGCTCATGAAACTGATAGTGTGCTTCCCTGACGAGGTTGGGGTGAGATATGTCGTTGCGACTGCTGACCACTCGGGTCCGAGCTGGTCCAGCGGTGCCGAGTCCCAGAGGAAAAGATCCGTGTTGATTCTGCGTTGCGTGACAATAACATCGCCCTGGAACTTATCTCCGCTGAACCATTCCAACGTCACACCCGGTTTGCCCGATTTGTCGGTACAGAGCGGCGACGCCACCGGGAGCCATTTATAAATGTGGCAACCCTTGGCATAAATGACTTCCCCCTGCGCGGCTTGCTTGATACTGTCTAGAGGAAGAGTGTTGTAGTAAGGGTTCAGGCTGGCACTACCACCACCGCCTGCGATCGCTCTGTTCGCATTTGGCCCAATAACGGCGATCTTGGCCGTCTTTGGGCTGATGGGCAATATTCCACCTTCGTTCTTCAGTAAAGTCAGGCCCTCGGCGCCGGCTGAGCGGATGAGCGCACGGGTTTCATCTCTATCATCCTCTCTCTCTGGCTCTTCGGCCGACATGTCATCACCTTTCGTCCGTTCGACGAGCGTTAACACGTTCTCTACAGCCGTGTCAATGTCTTGTACAGTGAGCTCTCCCTTTTCAATCGCTTCCAAGACTTTTTCGTAGCGCCATTTTTTGGAATGGGGAAACTCAATGTCACAGCCTGCCTTGATCGACTGCACCGTCGAGTTTATCCCTCCCCAGTCCGACATTACCATTCTACATAGCTAGTTAGCTATGCTCTCGTTTTTACGGGATGATGAGTTCGCACGCTTACCCGTCGTAACCCCACTCTCCTCGTAGGATATCTTTTAGCGTGTGGTGATTCATGTCGGCGTGAACACCATTGATCAGATTATACGATGACATGACAGCCCATGGATTTGCCTCCCGAACGGCAATCTCAAAAGGACGCAGATAGAGCTCCCTTAACGGCCGTTCCATCACCAACGAATCAATCGTCAGGCGATGCGTTTCTTGTTCATTTGTAACGAAATCTATATGATTGTCAGCTCGGATTCTTGTACTTTCCCCAAGGGAGATGAACGGACGCTTGATAGTGGCAGCAATCCCCTTGGATTGGAGTCCTCTGATGTACTGAGATGCCAGCTTTCCAGTGAGCAGAGGGTCTTCCGAGAAGGATTCGAAATTCCTCCCGCCTAACGGATGTCGGTGCATGCAAACGGTAGGCGCAAGGAGAACCTGGGCTGATCTTGCCTGGACTTCGCCAGCGAGGTGTTGGCCGACATGGTAAAGCAGGTCCTTATTCCAGGTCGCCGCTAAGGATATACCGCATGGGAATAGAGCGGCCTGTATTGTTGGGTATCAGTAGCCATCAGTATTTGAAGACACAAGTTCCGGCCGTACGAACCTTGGTGCCTCCTACGAAAATGCCACCACGAGCACCATTTGGACCATCACTGGTCTTGATTGATGGTATGCCTTTCTCGGGTATGGCTTTCGTTCTCCAGAAGTCTGCGGCAGTGAGAAGAGAGACCTGTGGGATGTTTAGCGTGTGACGTTGGCTTGGTCACCGCACATACCTTCTCTTCGATAGTCAGATTGGCCAGTTTCTTCCTGGCCTCTGAACGGTTATCGCGTAAAAGATGCTGCTTGGGGAATGGACTGTCGGGAGGAGAGTACTCTGTGTCTGGTGTGACATTGGATCCCTCAGATGGTGAAGAGAAAGAATCTATCACGTATTGTTGATCATCGAGGGACTCCATTGTTGTAGATGATCTCTGTGAGATTTGATGGAATATATGAAACTGTAGTCCGTGTCTTGCTTTAGAACGGTATGAATTGTTGGGGGTGGTGTGTTCTGGGAGAAACGGACGGACCGAAGGCGAGAGGATGAGTGTTGCTCGTGTCACTTGTAAGGAAACCAAGATGGAAATAAGTAGACTTGTAGGTAGATAGTATCCAGACGTAAATCAATAAGTATTATATAGAAATGATCTTTCGTGAGTACCGAGAGAGGGAAACATATGAGCACTATATAACTAAACAGCCCGGTGTAGCTGCGGGTATCTGCCAAGAAGGGGGAAGCTCCGCCGTATTATAACTTGAGGTCTCACTAGAAGGTAGGCAGATCCAAGCTATCTTCAGAACATGATACAAGATAGTCTTATAGGCGGGACGGGGTGCTAAGCTGATTGGGTCGTACAGGGTCAGGCAAGCTCGGGGGTTGGCAATAGGATAGACTTGCCCCGTCAGGGAACATCACCGCTCACACGAGGCTGACTCAAGGGAGCTAACCTTGACGACGATCAGTAGGGTTGGACAAGTGGGAGTGAGGATGGCCGGAAATGCACCGTGATGTGGAGGAGAGTGGGTGCAATAATGGACGGCTCCTAGTTCGTCTGGTCACATAGGCGAAGCTGTATGAAGCCGATAAGAGATATATATTACCACCCATGCCAAGTAATAGCCACGGCTGTGACGGACCGGGTGGATGTCGAATCTGGTCCTGGGATACAAATCCGAGTTCATCGTACATACATCATACATAGAGTGGGGGTGTTCGCTTCGGCAAGCGTATCGCACCCATTAGGCTGAGAGGACGGAGGGCGCATTATAGGAGTCGTGTGATTCCAACAAACACGTGAAGTTCTTGTGCGAGGGATAGCTGGCTGATACAAGTCCGCATGTTCGCCGCTCCAAGGAAGAATGGAGATCTGCGAATGCCATAGATGCTAGGTCCGGTGGGAAATACGTAGAAAGCCCCGGAGGACAGTGGGTTGTTTGGAGCGGACGGAGCCCTGGAAGAGCAACGGCTGTGCCACGGCCACGAGAGCTACGTGGTGAAACAAGTTCCTTATCGAGGTTAGCACATTGAACAATGACGACGCTCCCTCTCGATAGTCGACACCTAGGGCGAATATGACCCGACTTCCGGGCAGGCCGCTGGTGAGATGCGTAGCGCAGAGGAGAGGCGTAGATGGGATATGCAGACGAGACCATCTGCAGTAGTGAAACGTAGCAACGACGGGCCTCGCTCAACCCACCACCATGGGCTACAGGATCCCTGTATATCGTGGAGATAGGCGAACTGTCCGAAGAGGCCGAAAGCTGCGGGCATCCCGTCATCCAACTAGCCTGCCTCTATTCCACTTAGTACGTCCGTAGTACGGTCTTCGGCGCGTCTCATCGGCCGTAACATATTCAGGGCATCGTATCAGGATGCTGGGGTCTCTGAGCTGGATCGTGCCCGACATCGAGACATCGAGACATCGACGACAGGTCTTCTGACCGAGTGCTCACGGTACGCATAACGAGCAGCGTTGGGCGAAGGCGCAGTCGTGAATCAATTTGGGTAATATGTCATGTGAGAAGGCCGTAACGAGGCGTGCGCGGGCCGGTGCGAGCCCATTCACGTTAGGTTGGGTGAGAGGCGGACGGAAATGGATAGGGCCAGCAGAATTACCTAACGAAATATGGGATCTCGCTTGGGGCACGGGAGGGCGGCCCGATGAGCCTTTATTGGACGAAGGCTTTAATAAGTTCTCATTTAGGTAAGTACCCAGAGGCAGCAGCCAGGCCTGTACAGGCCCACACTGTGGGTACCGTGCCTGGAATTCCGCCCACCTGGAGCCTATCAAAGCCCGCTGTATGAGGTACCGCTGGGCACCTACAGGCTACCTAGGTACCTGCCTACACTGCCTACAGTCTGTACGACACACCACCTACAGTACTACAGGTACTACCTAAACCATGGCCTTGAAACACCACCTTCGTTGCCTCTTCCTCTTTTCATCCACCGTTACCAACGCACGGGCATAGCCGGCCACCTGGTATGATCGACATCCTACCACTGCAAGGGCCTTGCCTCACCGATGCCTTTCTTTGATCTCTTTCCGTTATCCGATGCTAAGTTAAGACGCGGACGATCGCCCTTCACCAAGGCATCGGAGGTTTTGAAGTGGTTACCGTTGCACTGCATCGGTCTGGGTCGACATCTGCCTCCATCTCCGGGCCACGTGGAGATGTTTGTTCGATTAAGGTACGGATGTGGCCATGGTTTGATCAACTAGATACATTATGCGGCGAAAATTATTTCCGTAAACCACAGCTCCGACTCATGGGAGAAACCCCAGTTTGGGGTCCCCAGATATGAATCGCCACCCTACGCCTGGCTACTACTCTCGATACGACGTGCGATACTACATTGACAGCTTGATTACTTGCCTAGGTAGTCTAGTACAACAGTCGTAGTCAGACAAGGGAGAGAGATATCAATGCCGTATCAACAAACGACCATCCAAGGTGCAGGGTGGTTGGCTCTGTGTATGGTTCCTGAGCATGCAACTCGATAGCTCGGAGTCTAAGCACCCTATGAGCAAACTCGGAAGCTAGCCCTTTTCCTATCTTAAAGGGACGACTACTTATAACTACCGTATAAAGAGCCATTGCCACGATTCTGCAAGACATAATTTATCCTCCAATGTGAATGCTCAACCCAACCCATAAACTCGTATGAATGGAGCACGCCCCTACATGCATTTGCTGCTACACACTTACGCCTGGTAGTATCGAGTTTCAGCTTATATGTCGTATCCTTATTGATCTCTACGGGAGCTAATATCTCAAGCGGCACCGGCTATGGTCCCGATTGGGAGAGCACACCGACATGCTTGACTAGCGCATCTGGAACAAAACAAGTTGCTCTTGTGGAAACTTGGTCGTCGTTCCATGGGCGTTCCATGAGGAGGAGCACCGTATTGCGGGATGAGTTGTCATCGGTCGCCAGTCTGGAGCTTCATCTGGGAAGAGGGGTGCTAACGAAACTGGTGTAGTGTTCAGTCCAAAGTCGAAGCCATCAGCTTTGCCGTAATTTTGGGCGGCTCCCGCTCTGGCAAAGTGAAAAGGAAGCATGAAATATTTTCACTGGCGTTGGGATCGCGAAAACTCCAAGCATTTCGGAAGTTACATCATTTCGGAGTATATACCCGTAGCTTACCATGCATGCATGTGTAGTACTACATGCATGCAACCTGCGATCCATGGCCCCCCCCAACGACAGGGACAAGACGCGAGACTTAAAAGAGGTATTATACCTTAGCCAGGGGTGGCTCGAGTCTGACCCTTATCGTCTTCGGGTTGGTGGTCACCGACGCTGCTCCTTTCCCCAGGAATTGCCATAAAGGTACCTATACCACAAAATGGTGACGTCTTGTTAACAGGTTATAGAACCACGGGTAGCTCGAAGATGCTGCCGTCTTGGCTTGCATGAATAAGGCCAATGCTGGGGCCTGTTACCCCAACATTTCCGACCTGCGAGACGAGGGCCTCGACTTCCTTGGCGTCTGTGGAGGGAGATAATCAGCATGCATTTTGGGCGTACAAGCTCACCGGCTGTGTTTTTTGTTGATCATATCTTCTATTGCCAACAGTAATCGCCGGCGTAGTCACCGTTTTCATGCCATGCATAGGCACGGAGGCTGCTTTTCAGCGAACAGCCCAAACTGGACGTTCCGGCGTGATGGTCTCCAAATCGAGACCAATAAAATATTCCTGAAAACATACGAGTCAACACTCGGTAATATGTTACTCAGCTCTGGTTTACGTCAACATTTACCATGCCGAGCGGGGAGGATGTCATAATCATTGGGGATCTAGCGTATTTGATGTTATAGGGTTGGTCTTGAACCTGGCGATGGCTACCGTGCACTGGCGTTGCTTCGCATTTCTGCTGCGTTATCCTCCTGCTGAACGCGAACGAGTACGGAGCACGAAAGGCGTCGACGAATGCGTTCGGCGCACACTGGGTACACGCGGACAGCGGGGCGCAAGCAGGAGGCAGACTGGCACTCGTTTAAGTTACCGACGGCTTTTTCCGTATCGGTTCTTACCGGCGTGAGTACGAAGTATCCTGGAACGGCGGGAGGAGGTATGCCAGAAAGCGAATGCTTGAGGGCGCGGCGAAGCGGCATTTTGGTGTGGACGAAACAGTACTTGCGGATCTGGTTGTAGAGACCGCGAGTAGAGACTGCGAGTCAAGATATGTTAAGCCTTTGAGCACGATCTGGTGCATGTGTATACGTAGGTATTACAGCGTACCACGCCCGATACCCCTCGGGAGGTTCCTCGCCTGGCGTTAAAGAATATAAACCAAACAAACCAGACCAAAATATCCTCCTGCTCACGCATTATTAAGCGTGACGAGAATTTGGAAATATAACTCACCGAAACTGTTGTAGCGTTAAGTAATCAGCAGAGTCGAGTATCCTATGAGACTAGCACAGGGAATGAGTCGTGAAGGTAATCGAGATGCCCTATTGACAGATCAGCGGTCAAACATGCAGCTGGTGAGATTGGTATTGTTTGGTCAGACCATGGATAAAGGATGACAGACATGACAGGGTCGGAGAACGGACCATTCGGACCATGCGGACCTCGGAGAATCCGAGGCGCGCGTGAATTAGCTAAGCAACTCACAACTACGGTATGAGGCAAAGCTATGGCCGTGGTCAGTAGTTGGGTATGTTCGTACGATGTCTCGGGATGTTGAATTTACTGGGATGAAAACATATATAAACCAGCCGGGCGTCCTCACAAATAAAGGCGAGTTCTTGGTCAACGAGACAACGATCACAACATCTCAGCATTACCTCAAGAGATCAATCTTATACGTCGACCGGGCCGCATTATAGTGTATCGACGGAGCATAAAAAATATTGAAGATGGCCAACGACTCCAATGCAACCAAGGTCCTACCACCGAAATACATGGCACACGTCGTGTTCAAGACGCCGGCCCTCAAGCCCATGTCCGATTTCTACAAGACGTTCTTCGGCGCGCACGCGAGCATCGAGACGGACAGGATGGCGTTCCTGACATACGACGAGGAGCACCACCGCATTGCACTCTTCGAGGTCCCGGGGCTCGCGCCGCGGGCGCGGGAGAGTGCGGGCGTGGACCACGTCGCCTTCACGTACGGGACGCTGGGCGAGCTCCTGACGGCGTACCGGCAGCGCAAGGCGGCCGGGATCCTGCCCGTGCAGGCCGTCAACCACGGCCCCACCACCTCGCTGTACTACCAGGATCCGGACGGGAATCGCATCGAGACGCAGGTCGACAACTTCGACACCGTGGAGGAGACCAACGCCTACATGCGCGGGCCCGAGCTCCGGCGGAACGCCTTCGGGGCCGACGTCGACCCGGACGAGCTGCTCCGGAAGCTGGAGAGCGGCGTCCCCGAGGCGGAGCTGAAGAGACGGGAGGACGTCGGGGTTCGCGGGGTGGATGACATTCCTTGGAATTAGGAGAACATTGGATGGTGGGGGGGGCCGGCATCAGGGCTGTACGATCTCGCCTCTCGGCCTCGTCTGGCCTGACTCGCAAGGAATGGTATTTAGGTTGCCCTATATTGCGCTCTGTGTACTTGAAGCTGTCTGTATCAAAGCTGCTGCAAATGGTTGCGCGTAGCGAGATGCGCCTAAATGGAAGGCGGTCAATATTAAGCGCCATGACTTTGCTGACTCTCAGCGAGACATGACCAAGTCAATGTACGTACTGCGGCTCAATCCAGGCTGTCAGCCCCCTTGTCCAGCCCCTCTGTAGCACGAGCGACGCGCGAGAGCCATCGAGCCATATTGTTTACTTCGGTGGATGCAGTGGATTTGCTCTGGTGCTCTTGTGAATTGCGGTGCCCTGCAGCATACCTGTCAATACAACGTCGCGGTCCATACCACGCTAGAATAGTAGGTATCCCCTGTACGGCCGGGTGCATAGCCTCGAAATGACGAAGATGAGACTTCACACATAGGTGCCTTATTCAAAATGGGGTGTTGCCGCTATGTTATGGCTCACAGGCACGTCTATCCGACGGTCAGCATCGCCTCAATGAATGGTCGCCGCGCTGCTCGCATGGCTTAGCCGCGACTGAAGCGAGTGAGTTCGGTACGAGAAGCGAGAAGAAACGGAGATGCGCAGTTGTGTGCGTGTCGATCCATACCAGATGGCGTGCTGATTAGACTAGACTTTCCTCGCTATAGCCCGTTCGAACCATGCAAGGCAGCAAGGGGCGGCCGAGACAAGGAGCTAGGGCTAAAGGAATGAGGCTCGGTGCTGCGTTGCTATTACCTAAGACACACGATACGTAGGCACTGGCTTTCCCGTCCCGTGTCTCGGCAACGACAGCGAGACACAGCAGTCGTATGAGGGCTTTCCTGGAATGTTGCGAGCCCCCCGTCCCCTCCTCGCCACCAATCTATCGTGCAGCGGGTCGTGTGGTGTGGTTATAGCCGACAGTTTGGCCATGGTTTTTCGCGGCCACTCCCATCTCTCTTTCTTCTAGGTACTATGTAGTCAAATTAACTGCCTATTAACTTGGTCTCGATCTTGTTAAGACTCTATCGAGTGTGTTGGGATGCTCGTCTGGCGCGGCCAACTTGGCGACCCATTTTCCCACACGAGGTACCGTAGATCGGCTGTGTTCTTGAACTGAGTCGTCTCTAGAGTTTGAATCTACCCACTATGAGCACCTAACTCGGATACGTTGACAAGACTGACTTTTTGGCTTCGTTGACCGTACTATATCGTAAAAGGGAATATCGAGATTGAGTTCATGAAAACTGTCTCGGCAGATGCAAGGAATGGAGGCTAGAATTGGTTATCTAGTTATCCCTGTGAATACTTCTCCCATCTAAGATTCACGTTCTAGATATGTAAGGCGAGAGGAGATAAAACATCTATCAGTTTTTACGACATTCTCCGTATAACTAAGGTAAGTAGGTAACCTAAGCTAGGTAGTACATATTGCTTTGCTCTCAGCTTTCCTTGCCCCTGGATCGTACAACTTTTCACTCTAATTGCCACTAGATTTAGATATTTCTTTTTGACCAAGGGCTGTGAAGATTGAGCCAGAGGAGGTCTGGGATACGCCTTGCACTATACCTGTAAACCCAATATTGAACAGGGGTGTACTGGGTATCGACCGACAGCTATGAGGCTGAACACAAGAAACGACAACGCAGCAGCTGGGTACTGACTATTATAACTTAGCTCACCGGCGCTTGTGGCACTACTTCGGCGGTAGTACGTACTTGAGAGGCGGCAATTCCCACATGATTATTTCAGGGACGAGTCCATACTAGTCCACTACCGGTGGCCTGAACCAACGGGCGATGATTTATCGCATGGGAGTGTCGTGTAGCCCACTTATAGATATGATAGTTATAACTATCCACAACAATACATGACAAAACACGGCGTGCGGGTCAGCAATGAATATCACACCGAGGCACATTCTATTGTTGGAGACTTTGATGAACGCCAGCAATCAACTTGATTACGTATTGTATACATACTTAGTAGGTAACTACGAGTAGAAAGAGACCGAAAAAGTAAGATAAGTACCGGCGGTACGGAGAGGTACCTAAGTAGGTACGTACATGGATTACCGGTACCAGGGCAAGCTTAGGTACTTAATTTAGCGTGGTACCTACCTACTAGGGGGTGCGTCATCCGACCCAGCCTCACAACCTGATGAACTTTCAAACTCAACCAATACTCCGTAGCACTCAAACGACATGAGAGGCATTGAATACATAGTAGGTAGGCAACTTAAACTTGGGTATTTGCCCATTCCATGATCCAGCTGCTCTGTGCACACCCAGGGAGCTCCCAGGTATCTCCTGTCGAGTCCAACACAGAACGAGCCGACTAGGTATCGCCCCCAAATTCTATGGCCATACCCTAATCTTAATCGGTTCCGATCGACGACCGATGCGCCGCCCCCGATTTTGTTCATCCCCGTCACCTCCCCGCCTCCACTTGCTTCTAACAGGCTTTGCTCTCGCCCGGCTTCCATCGACCGATATCCATCGACCGGCTGTGTCAGACATTGCTTGCATTAGTTCGTGCCATCGCTACGTAGCTCTGTCCTAGCTACCGTTGCCCTTCCGCGCCCGTCCCAGTGTCTTAGATCCCGACAGAATCTAGCCGACGCATAGCATATCGGCGCATATTATAGCTACCTATACAATATCATATACGTACTAACCGACGTGCTATCGATAGCCGGACGGGCGCAGGAGAAAACCATAGCTGAGACAAGCCGGCCGGGTGGCGTCATTTCTTCTTTGTTTCCAGGTCCAGCGCGCCACTCGGCGTCTGACAGCCACAGCAAACACTTTATTCACCGAGGGCATATACGTGCCTCGCAACTTTATACGATCCCTCGCTTCCATATCTACCCTCCTGTCGCCCGACCCGCCCATTGCCTTTTCTCTCGTCCGCCCTGACAAACTTCCCGTCTCGAGGTAGTATCGTTCCTCGTCCCTGTTTTCAATTGACGACAGCGGTGGCGGTGGTGACGACGACGACGACGACGACAACGACGACCTCCTCTTCGACAGTGCCTCCCTTTCTGCTCGCGTTGACCATAACCCACCAACTCCGAACCCTACCGCGAATGTACACGCCAAAATGGCGTGGTCCAAGACTACTCGCATCAGCATTATGCTGGCCATCGACATCGCCTTCTTTCTCGTCGAGTTAATATCGGGTTTCATGGTCCATTCCCTGGCGTTGATGGCCGATGCTTTCCATATGCTTAATGACATAATATCCTTGATTATTGGTCTCTGGGCTGTAAGAGTGGCTAGCCGAGCAACTACCAACCGCTTCTCCTACGGTTGGGTTCGCGCCGAGATCTTGGGCGCCTTCTTCAACGCCGTATTCCTGATCGCGCTCTGCATTTCCATCATCCTCGAGGCGATAACCCGGTTCGTGGAACCCCAGGAGGTTTCCAATCCGAAGCTAATCCTCATCGTCGGATGCTGCGGTCTGGCCTCCAACTTAGTCGGCTTCGTGGTTTTGGGGGGACATGGGCACGATCACGGACACGGACACGGGCATGACCATGACCATGCTCACCACGAAGATATCGCGGCTGCTGAGGAGGGAAGAGCTGATCCAACGAGCGCGTTTGTGGACGAGAATGGCCCGGTAAGCGATGTCTGGCCTGAAGTAGCGGTGGCCAGGGCGCGAGCCGGAGACTACAGCTCCGAGGCAAGCCGACGCCTCCAGTTTGATGGGTCTACTAGCGGAGGCAATTCGGATAACAACTGGAACCCGCTCGCGGGCGATAGAGGACATCGGCGCGCCAGCAGCCTTAAGAGGAGCCGCTTTGCGAACATTGACGAGCTCAATATCCACCCCGCTAGTTTCAGGCAGGATATCATCGATCGATCGAGCCACGGCGACAATGAGACAGATGAGAGTTCGGTAGAGGACGATGCCACCGTAGAGACGGCCATTCGTGACGAATCCGTGGCGGACGAGAACACGCCGCTGATAGTGAAGGGCACTGTGAGGGAAAACACGACCATATCTAAGGACAAACCCACCTGCCAGTCCGTCCGTCGCAAGCGGCGCGATTCTGGGGTGCATGATGACCATCATCATACCAAGCCGAAGTCTAAGTCCAAGAAAGGCCACGGCCACAATCATGCTGATATGGGCATGAACGCCATGGTTCTCCATGTTCTAGGTGATGCGCTTGGTAATGTTGGTGTGATTGCCACCGCTCTCATTATCTGGTTGACTGAATGGCCTGGACGCTATTATGCCGACCCGGCCGTCTCGCTATTCATCACTCTCATCATCCTGAGATCAGCCATTCCCCTCACCAAGGCGACATCCAAAGTCCTCCTGCAGGCCACGCCAGATCACCTCGACCTTCAAGACGTCAAAGATGACATTCAACGCCTACCCGGGGTCATCAGCTGCCACCATGTTCATATCTGGCAGCTTTCCGATACCAAGGTGGTGGCTTCGTTGCATGTGCAAATCGCCTTTCCTCTAACGGATGATGGTGGCGCTCGGTACATGAGGCTGGCGAAGCAGGCACGGAAATGCCTCCACGCCTACGGGATTCACAGCGCGACGATTCAACCCGAATTCTGTCTAGACCAGAACTGCAACCACCGGGATGAGTCCGTGGAGGGGCAACAACCACCTCTTGAATCCGCGGGCCAGCCCGAACCGGGCGACGGATGCCTACTGAGTTGTGTGGACGACTGCGTGGACCAGGGTTGCTGCACGCTGCCATCGCAGGGGGGGTCCAAGGCCGGGTCGAGCCGCCGGTCTAGTCATTCGACGACTCATCACCACGGAGACGATGACGAGTCGCATCACCACCACCCATAAAAGAAAGAGCATGTCAAAATAATAATATCGCATAAACACAGCGTCTGGCGTCCGGTGAGATGGATGTTTTGCGTCATCTCACATCACTTGGTGTCACAACGCATTTATATTTCTCTTCTGTTTTAATGGTTTCTGTGGTACATGGACCCCTTGGCTCGCAGATGAGTTAAGACGGATGGGGGGGTTCTGGGGCTGCAGAATAAGTACAGGATTACTGGGATAAAACGATTTTATACCTCGTCTCGTAACAATATATATGAGCGATAGTGTGTAATGGGAAATGGAGGGACCAAAACAGGAGAAGAAAAAGAAATAAAAGAAAAAAGAAACAAAATTGGGTTAAAACCCCCCAGCTTTGATTTCTAATGATAAGTGAGGTGTTGCTTGTGATAGTATTATGTGTTCTCGCGGTGAACGAACGACTCTGGTGAACATTGGTCGCGACCTATCAGTAGCAGGGAAGGCAGCGGAAGCGCGGAACCAAGTATACGTGAGACTGGACTTCGGTGCGGCGCAACCGCTGCTGAAACTGATCGCTCTTCAGAAAGGGTTTCACGGTAGGCCAGCATGTCACATCGCCTGGTAGGGGGGGCATGAACTTTGGCCCATTTGGACAGGTTAACCGTTTACCTCTGCTTTACGGGATGCTCGTTTGGTACCCCGTCTAGATAACGAAAATCATATTCGCTTCATGTTACTTTTGTCGTTGGTGGTGAAGAAGAAGCGTACTTGGTTGGGGCCGGTAAGGAGACCCAAACGCGGATGGAGTTCAGCCAGTGTGTTATTGATTTGAGGCGAGGGTAGGCAGGCGGTTGATGGCGACGGGCGGGCTGGTTTTTGGCGCATTACTTTACATCCCTCTCCATCCTATGCCATGTAAGTAAGTTGTTACCGGATACTCCCAGTCGGAACTGATGGTAATTTGCCTGTGTAGTCGTGTATTTAGCTTAATTACCTATTTACATGCAACGGTACAAATCTATCTTGTCTTCCATGGACTTATGTCTTCGGTACCTCTGGGTAGACTAAAATAGCACCACAACTCAGTGGCAGAGTGTGACAATAAGCGCCGAACAAAAGCCTCTCCATCTCATCTTTTCTTCTCCTAACACAAAATTGGTACAAGCTTAATTTACATCGAATTATGACGATCATGCAACTAGCTGTGGCAGCCGTATATTGTATAACTTATTTTTCTTTCTTTCTTTCTTTCTTTTCTTTTAGTTACACCCGACTTACCTCTTAATTTAAAGGTATACTTAGATTATATAACAAGACGGCATGGGTGTCACAACCATGGCCATCAGCAAGCGCATTAATGATCGGCCACCCGCTCGACCTTCCGTCGACGCTCTCAAACACAACCAGCAACAACCCCCTCGAAGCCGCCATTTGTGCTGCCGCCGCCTCCCTACACAGGTAGCGCTTACACCTGCAAGCTACTTACCTTGGGTACCTCCTTTACCGCCGTCCCCCGGGGGCCCTCGCAGGTCCCTCGCAGGTCCCTCCCGAGGTCCCGTCCTGTATCGACGACTACTGGGGCTACGGATGCTCATCAACTCGAGCCTCGTGAAACCGGATGCAATATGTTAAAGGCATATCCCCAGGCCGCCAGGCCGCTGACCGCCCCGTCCAACCACACTCTCTCTCTCTGCCCTTTCCGCCTTGTACTTCCAGCTCTCATCTCGGTAGAGCCAATCAAGCTTGCATCCTCGTCATTCTTTTGTGCCTGGACCTTCGTCCCGTCGACCCGCCCCCCAACCAGCGGCGCCGGCAGCCATCGTGTCCCGCGTGTGCGCCTCGCCCTTATAAGACGCGCCCCCCTTGGGACAAACGCCGTTTACCGTATATATACCAGAGTACTCGAACGATAACTCATGCCGGCACTGCGTTTTCACCCTGTAATCTAGCAGTTACAAATCTTTTGCCGCCATGAGACTTCACCATGGCGCCGTCGTTGCGGCCTCGCTTCTCTTCGCCGGGGACACGGTCTCGGCCGCACCCGTGGCGAAGAGGGGGATTTTCGGCCCCGTGTTCGAGGTGTCGACGCTCGGTGGCATGACCTTCAAATTCAGCCAGGTCCCGAATCGGAAATTCTCGGGCGCCCGAAAGGGCCGAGGGGCCATGGCCATGGCCAAGGCATACTCCAAGTACGGCGCCGCCGTGCCCGACGACTTGATTTCCTACATTGAGAATCTCTTGGAGGAGCTGGGTCTCTTACAGCAGCCTGGTGCTGGCAACGACACCGAGGCGAGCCCGCAGGGTGAGAGCATCCTTGGGGTGTTGAGGTCGGGGAACTCGTGACGTTTTTACTTACTACTTACTTAATCTAGGCGAGGTGGCTGCCCTACCCCAGATGTTCGACTCGGAATATCTGTCTCCCGTCCAGATTGGCACGCCTCCTCAGACGCTCAACCTCGATTTCGACACGGGCTCTTCTGACCTCTGGGTATTCAGCTCCGAAACACCACGGACTCAAGTCAGCGGCCAGACTGTCTACAATATCCAGCAGAGCTCGACGGCACAGCGGTTGACTGGGTCGACGTGGCAAATCGGATACGGCGACGGCAGCAGCTCCGGCGGCAACGTCTATCTCGATACCGTGTCGGTCGGAGGGGTCACGGTGGAGAATCAAGCTGTCGAGTCCGCTACTGACGTCTCGCTCTCCTTCACCCAGCGCTCCGACACCGATGGACTCGTCGGCCTTGCTTTCAGCACCCTGAACACGGTGACGCCGGGCCGTCAAAATACGTTTTTCGACAATGCGATGCGAGATCTCGCCTCTCCGTTGTTCACGGCAAATCTGAGGGCAGCCGAGCGTGAGTTTTGTTTTTCCGCCGGGAAGGAGGGGGGGATGAGGCACGATGCCATGTGCATATTTGCTGACGGGGACCACAGCCGGCAACTACAATTTCGGGTTCATCGACTCGACCGAATTCACCGGCGAGATCACGTACGTGCCCGTCAACACGAGCGCGGGCTTCTGGCAGTTCACGTCGGAGGGGTTCCGGGTGGGCGGCGACGGCACGGCGGCGGCCACGATGGTGGCGGCGCCGCACCAGGCCATCGCCGACACGGGGACGACGCTGCTGCTGGTGCCCGACGACATCGCGGCGGCGTACTACGCGCAGGTGCCTGGGGCGGCCGACGCGACCGCGACGGCCGGCGGCTGGGTCTTCCCGTGCGCGGCGGCGCTGCCGAGCTACACGGCGGCCATCGGGCCGTACCAGGCGGTGATCCCGGGGGAGTTCATCAACTTCGCACCCGTCGACGGCGGCGGCGGCGGCGCCGCGGCCACGACGTGCTTCGGGGGCATCCAGGCCGTGCCCGCCGGGTTCCCGTTCGCCATCTACGGCGACGTGTTCCTCAAGTCGCAGTTCGTCGTGTTCCACGGGGGCGACGCGCAGCTCGGTTTCGCGCCGAAACCGCTCTAACCGGCGGTGATAATTTTGTTCGTTTCCTTTTTACTCTTTGCTATTGATGATTGTAAATGATTTGTTTTTTGGTCGGTTTGCTTTTACCGCATATTGTTCAGGGCAAAATCTCGGTACTCCGTTCTGCCAGGAGAAATAATGGGACGCCATGTTGATCGAGGACGAGAGGCTCGCCATGTGATTGATCTACGATTCCAGGATAAGTCTGTTTCGGCTTAGACGGGACCCTTTTCGGGAAGGAGGGTAAATGTACCTAGAAGAGCGTATATACCCCCGTGCGGCATACAGCTAGAGATGGTCATTTTATATTGATTGGGGGTAGGGGGTTCTTGTGAGTAGGAGGCATCGAATGAGCAGGCATGATATCATATGCAATCGGCTCGTTTGCGAACGTGCACCAGTTGCTTTTCCCCCCCATTTATTTCGTGAATTGCGGCTTAGGAATTGGCAGAGCAATGCCAAATGGTAGACAACCCGGCTCCATCTGATCTAGGCTGGTGTAATTGGTCAGACGCTTCTGGAAAATCAAATAGGACACCCAGAACAGTTGTTCACGAACCTGGATGGCCACCTGGATGGCCACTCATGACTTAATGTAGGTAGGGCTGATGTATACGCCGCAGGACTGCTTCGATTGTGCTAAAAATAATACCGTATAATCCCTCCAGGTCGCTTGTGGCGTGCAGCCTACACCACAAGCTGTGTATAAGTAAACAGCAAGGGACGATATGCTCGACATATATCAACGGCCCATCCAACGAGACCAGGCCGTTCATTATCTCGTAATACGACCGAGCATATCTACCTGACCCTTAAAGTCGGCGTTTACTCTGCATCGACCTTCCACCATATGCAGACTATAGTTCTGGCCACAGAAAGCGAAACACAGCGGAGAACATCGATACTGGTCATGGCAATCATGAGGGGAGGTTATAAGACTCGAGGCGGATTAAGCAGGATGATCGCTAGCAAATAGCCACCGTTGTCTACTGTTCCTGTCTTTAACCCCGTGTACGAAGCGGCAGGCGAGAACCATAAACTATGACCACTCGTCCCAAAACTGAGACTACCACCAACTTACCACGTGATAACGCACCAAAGCTGCCGAGAAAGGCGAGGTTTCACCGCAGCAATCTCTTTGTTAGGACACCGAAGAACGATAACTTCAATCGGGGTACCGCATGTCTGAGTCCGAGGGGCCAAGGACTCACCCCGAGCAAGAGAAGTTGGGATGGATATCCCATCCAGCACGGTGCCTATCCAGGTTGAACGCCAGTAGCAGGTCACCGGCAATGAATCAGCCTCGCGTTCTGATATACAGGTCCAAGGTAACAGCCTATAACATTCTGACGAGTGACTGACCCGGCACATACGGTACACTGCCCAATATTAACGGATCACCACCACCCTCTAACAACCAACATGACCTAACTTACTACAACTTGACGTTGCCATCGAAGGGTCATTTCACCAACGTATCGTACCAAGCTGCCAAAACGAAGTAGTCGTCGGCAGGTAAAGGGGCCATGGATAACTCAGGGACCACGCCCAACGCCACAGATGAGCGCGGTGGTTTGCGAATGACGATGTTCACGATGACAACAACTCTCTACGCCTCTCCATACGAAGAGCTTGAATAAGCTGGGACTATACGAGGCGATGGACTCAGGTAGAAGTGGGTGGTATGATGCGCAGCCAGCTTCACCAACTGCCACCAGACATACGAAGGGTCTGCCAGGGAGTTAACATGGCTTCTATACCGCCTGCCAAACTGCCGTCGCCTCCAATATTCTACCACGAGGGGGAATCCAATTATAGGAAACAGCAACATTGATGTGGCAGCTTAGCTAAAAACGATACCGTAGCTTTCGTGTGTGTTGATTCACAGCGTACGAAGCAGACGACCAGACGACAACTTTAGGTGCGACGGGCCCGACGATTGGCGGAATTACCTGCTTTATGGCATGCAAAACATCAAACCGCTCGGAGCGAGATTCCCAGTAAAGACTGGCCGTCCGGGGTTAAGCCATCTTCCCTGTGGCTGTGTCCACACCGACGACAGGGCTTGGTGATCACACCGATCCACCGCTGACTGTCCACTGTCAGCTCTCATGCGCTGTAGCCCTTGGCGAGGTGTCTCGAATGTCTCTTCGTGTTTGCAGAAGGGTGTTAAAGGGTGTTGGAAGGATTGCCCAGGACGCCCAGCAACACCCACCAGTTTACCCTTTTGCCGGATGGGTTGATGAGGAAAGATGGCCACGATTGCTTACGCACCATTCTCACCGCGTTTAGCCTGGAACATGTCGAGTGCTCTCGACTACATCGACTAGCTTCTCGAAGCTAAGCCGCACAAGCTCAAGTCGAAAAGAGGATGACTAAAAAGGGATACGGAGCCAGTGCATTTTAGGCAATATCAAGGCCACCAAGACGACGCCATCACGCCCGGGCCCCAGCTAAAAGTTCGGGCTACCCGCACGTACGCTACCGCTGTTAATTACGGAAAACTCTATCGCCCGGTTTTGTGTCACTTGCTACTAGCCGTGAGATCTATCCGCGCAACTACGGAGTACACTAGGTAGGTGACTACACTGTTGGGCGAGCAGGATAACTACATGACAATTGGTGCTCAAGCTACATGGAGGCAAGTGTGAGTGAAGAGGGATATCATTCACGAACTAATTGAACTCTGATGGGTCAACATCTATCTTACTTTTCTGCAGATGCAACCCAATCTAACTTTCCTGGGCGGCATCCTATTCGACATGGATCTGCGTAACTATGTGAGTCGCTAACGTGCGACCCTGCTGGTGCCATCAGCAGCAGAATTGCATGCCCCTACAACAAGTACCTACCTACATGTACATCAGAGAGTACCGGCATACCTACTTGCATAACGACGTAGTATTACTTGCATCTACCAAAGTACTATCAGCGAAGAGAGCCATCTCTCGCCTTGGCAACCACGCCAGCCTACACCCCTACCTACATTGGGAAGTTGACTGTTTTCCCCTTTAAATTATGGCCACCTGCCGGTACATGTGGACCGTATACAAGGATAAGTGGATATCGTCGAAGCCTTAGAAGACGATACTACTCATACACACTTACACTTACTTACACTAGCCTGCAGACTACAAGGACTAATACTATAGTCGAGAGGGTCTTTGTGGCGCATATCGGGGATGGCAGCTGAAAGACGGACAGCCTAAAGTAGTCTCTCTAGTGTTTACTAGAAATAGCACAAAAATTAAGGAATACTCCACACTCGCGTCAACATTGAATTGCTTTACCTACCTACATACGTGCTTTGCGTGCTTTGTATAGCAGATGGTCTGAGCTCAACACCCTTGTTTCTAGAAAATCACCAAGCTTCCATCGCGGTAGACTAGTTTATTGTTGACAAATCTCGAACCCACCGCACTGGCCTGAGGCCAAATTGCTTGCGTTCTGGGCAACTGAAACGATGCCAAAAAAAAAAAAACACGTGAACCTTGAAGAATTCACCGGTAGGTAACTATGACTAACCTTATTTCGGCCCGGTATCTTGGCATCTCATGTCAGCCTACCGGTAGTAACCTAGCACCGCTCAGGGGCCGCGGCGCAGGGCGGGATTACTTACCAAGATGCACGATTAACCCATGTACATAGGTGGATGGGTCGAACGGACAGTACTATCTCGTACGACTATGGCTATACTCGTTCTCGACGAATAGCACGAGAACTAGGTAATCAGTCAAAATGGAGTAAACTCTATATCTGCCCGACTATAGCGTCACGTAAAGTACTGCCAGAACTGCCCGATGAGAAATGCAGACACCTGAAGCGCTGTGTGCATTGTGAGGAAAATGCGTGGTTGCAAAAGAAGACATACTACACAGCCCAACTAGTGCACAACGCTGTCGCTTGGCTTTTACTTGGTCTCATTTCCCCAGTACCGGTATACTGTTGTCTCAGCTCCAAACCAGGATCTCACTCGTCATCCAACCAAGGATTCCCACTGCATGGGACTCTTCAATATTATTCAGTCCGGCAACTCATCTAGCCCATCACGCTTAAGGTCGTATTGGCCAAGGCACACTAGTCGAGCTTCTGCTTGGTCCCTCCACACTCTACCGCACAAGCATACAGAATATCCATCGAGACAGTCAGCCTCATCCACAATAGATGCTAACGTGCTATTTTGGGCGCCCAGATCGTCCTGGCATGACACCAACGAACGTGAGGTAGGCTGACCAAAGATCTGGAGTCGTTCATGGGTCGTGGCAATGCTTGCAAGCCGAGAATCTGGTAGAGCTGAGTTGCATGGCGAATTGTATATATAAAGCTTTCTAACGTCTCCTCATCATGGTGTTGTTTTCCTTTCTCTCCACCCCTCTCTCACACTCCTTCGTTCATTCAATCATTTAGCCCTTTCTCTTTCTCTCGCGACAGAACTCGTTGTTTGCTCCCGCATTTCTCGTCAAAATGAAGTTCTCTGCTGGTGTTCTCTCCGCCCTGGCTGTGGCCAGCACCGCGGTCGCTGCTCCCAAGAAGTGCCCGGATCTTCCCACCACCAAGATCGCCGGTGTCGAGGTTGTCAACACCAATATCGTGCAGGCTGCCCACGAGCTCGTCAAGGAGTTCCAGGAGCTCCAGCCCTACCTCTACAACCACGTCGTCCGCACGTGGCTCCTAGGCGCCGCCGCCCTCAACAACAACGCCACCCTCAAGGCCTCGGTCGATCTTGAGCTCCACGCCATCGGCTCTCTTCTCCACGATCTGGCCTGGGACCGTAAGTCTCTCGTGTCCTCCGCCGATTCCGAGTCTTTTTATACTAACCCCTCCTCAGAGCGTGACGACTCCCCCTACAACAGCCACGAGTACCGCTTCGAGATCGACAGCGGTGTCGCTGCTGTGAACTTCGTCAAGAACCACCCCGACGGCAAGAAGTGGGACGCCGCCCGCCTGGAGAAGCTCTACGACGGCATCTCACTGCAGACCATCATCGGCGTCTCCGACTTCAAGAACATCGACACCCAGTGGATCGTCAAGTCGATCGGCTTCGAGTTCCCCCAGCCGCGGTCGCCCCTGATCCCCGAGCAGTTCTACGACAGCGTCCAGGGCAACTACACCAACAGCACCCTCTTCCGCGGCACCAACGACACCTTCACCCGCTTCGCCGCCAAGGACCCCCACACCACCTACAACACCTTCCTCGCGCCCTTCGGCGAGGAGTACGTCGCTGGCTACAGCGAGAAGGGCGCCCGCCTCTTCGACCTCATCCAGGGCGGTATCCAGCTCGAGCTGGGCCAGTACCCCGACGTCCCCTTCACTCCCCTCCCCCCCGTTTCCGCTTAGATGGGTGTGGTCGGTCCTCTCTAATGAGCTACTCTTCTTGTAACTACATTTTATCCTTATACAAATAGACATGAACTGAGGTGGTCACTTTCACGAGCGTTTACCCGGCCTTCACGTGTTATTCGGGCGGGTGATGGAGTTCGGGCTATCTAGCGAACCAGGGCAATAATAATGAACGAAGTCTTAAAGAAGCTGTTGCCCATGATCTTTCGCATTGCAGATACAAGTAAAAGGCCTGATAATACCAAGTACAACTGAATAGGTAAACCATCACGGCAGAGCCATCGATACGGTATACGCCGCAATCTCGCATAACCCCCTGACAGGCAATCGAAGGTCTATTGAACATTAGTGACGTGTGTGGTAACCGCCAAGCGGCGAAGGATTCGACAAAAGCCGAAACTCTCCAGCTGGGAAGACATGTGATTGGACGCTTGTGCCTACGGCAATGCAACAGTAATCTGCATATGCACAAGCGTTTGGGGTGTAATATATCACGCCATGCAATTGGCATATACTTGTAAAGAAAAGATCTCCGTTTCATTTCCGACGTGAAGTCTACACCAATTCTGGCGCGCATCCCTGACGATCGCTTTGTCACAATATCACACTCGACGTTGACATTGATTTTTCGGCATCACGGTACGTATGACTAGTGTTTATAGTTCGTGGTGCGTAGAATTAACCTTTTTAAGCCAAATACTATCGTAATTAAGCTCGAGCTAGTTATTTTGAGGAACGACGCGGGATCGGACTAGATTAACGTACAAAATGCACGGCATCTAAACTCCCCGTTGTCAACCACGAGCCTAGGTCTGTCGTGTAAAAGCATGGGCTAGGTAGGCAAGCTTTCACAGCGCAAATCTTGACATTTCACGGATACCACATTTCCATACTCTATCTAGATGAGTAGGACGAGCTATAAAACACGATATGGACGTCGCTGTTGGTAGATTAACTCGGATGATAACATTTTATTAGGGTTGGGCGCATCATTGAACTGATTTGCAACTCGCTCGAAACAGACTCAAGAGCCCCCCCTATTTCGGTGCAAATTCTCCTACTGATGCCATGCCCACCACCGCTTGCCTTGCTACCAGATTAGTAGGGACTTGATAACTCGGTTCCTAGCTAAGAGAAATGAGGCGCGTCCCTGTGGTTACAACAGAGGACTACTGTACGCGAAAATGTGGCTTTGCGCAGCTTTTGGTTTTAGGATTGCTGGGCCCTGTAATAAAAGCGAATGTGAAAAGGGCGCGGAAGCTCTCTCATTTTATATGTATAATTTTTCAGTTTCCTTTCTGATGAGAAAGTGCTTCTCGTTAAGCAAGAAGTTCCTTGCCCGTCTCTTAATAAAGCCCCGTCAAAGGCCAATTTTGTTGTATTGATCTCCCTCGCTGGAGGATACGGTTCAGATACTTACGGTCATGAATACATACCTCACTCTTGAGACCGTCTGTGCGAACAATACCGGTCTTGCCCGCTAATGTTATCGACGGATTGATTTGCGATGCCTGCATCTTTGATCCGCATGTTGGTGACCTGGCGCATAAGTTGGCTGTCTTTGTACATTAGATTCGAGCTTGGCAGTGGATCGGACATGAGAGACGACACGGAAGTGCCTCTTTGGCGAGGGATAGCCGTTGCCATTACGCCAGCAGCGTCTCGCCGGAGAGATACGAATCATTAGATGATGCCGCACTACAGCTTAAGTTTAACCTACTGGAGCCAGCCTTTGCCGCCTTTACGGCAGTCAGCGCTGCCTTCTTCTATACTTTTACAGCAGCTTCCTATTCCTCGGCCTTCGAAGCCTCATCGGCGCCGAAAGCCTTGCACCATTCCTGTGCCTTCTCCGGCTTGATAGGCTGGAACAAGTGCTCTGCCTTGCCAATTTTGTGACCTGGCTTGATGGAATCCGCGCTCCAGCAATCCAAGATTGGCAGTGGGTCGGCACAGAGCTGCTTATTGATCGAGTTTGCCGTGTCGGGCATGAACGGGGTAAGAAGGGAGGCAAGGAGGTGCACGAGATTGACGGCAATACCAATAACGGCCGCGCACTTGGGAGGCTCGTTCTTGAACAGGTTGCCGTCCAGCTTGTTCGATTGGAGGAAGCCGTTTCCCTTTTGGGAAATGGCGAGGACGGTGGACAAGCCCGAGCGCAGATTAACAGCGTCAAGCTCCTGAATATATCGTGTGAGAAGCTGGACGATGTCATCTTTAAAGACGTCGAAGGAGTCCTCGTGGTGCTCGGCCCAGTCCGGCACGACACTGTCGTAGTTCCGAGAATTGACAAATTTTAGAACCCGGCTGACGAAGTTACCAAGGTTCTTAAGCAGTAGGTTATTATTATCACTGATGAACGAGTCCCAAGTGAACTCAGTATCACTGTTTTCCGGACGGTGGGAGAGTAGAAAGAACCGCCAGACATCGGAAGTGATCCCGGTCTTCTGGGCCGAATCTCCAAACACGCCAATGTTTCGGGACTTGGAAAACTTGCCACCTTCATATGTGAGATATTCCGTCGTGGACAGGTGGTGAAGCTTCGTCCAGGCTTCGTTGGTGCCGATTTAGGTAGCGGGGAAAATGATAGAGTGAAAAACAACATTGTCCTTTCCGATGAACTGATAGAGTTGAACGTCTTTGGGATTACGCCACCACTTCTCCCACTGGTCGGTATAGCATGCCGTGATGGAAACATAGCCAATGCAGGCATCGAGCCACGGATAGATGACCTTGTCCTCGTAGCCCGGCAGGGGAACTTTGGTTCCCCATTTCATGTCCCTCGTGATACTGCGTGGTTCCAAGCCTTCCTTCAACCAGGCCGAGGTGATGGCCTTGCCGTTGTTAGACCACTCGCCAGCTGCGCTCGATTCCCGGAAGAAGGCTTCGACTTCCGGTTGCAGCTTGTCCAGTTCGATAAAGATGTGGTCCGTCTCTTTGGCAATAGGCACGGAACCGTCGACCTTACACCGAGGGTTCTTGAGCTGGAGAGTATCCAGAAGACGACCACACAGGTCGCATTGGTCGCCGCGGGCATCCGGATAAGCACAGGCCGGGCACTCGCCTTCGACGAAACGATCTGCAAGGAACGACTGGTGCGCCTCGCAGTATAATTGAGTTGTTCGACGCTCCTTCAAAAACCCGTTCCTGTTCAAACTGAGAAAGATGTCCCGGGTGATCGCCGTCTGTAGTTCAGTTGTCGTCCGACCAAAGATGTCGAAGCTGATGTTGAACCACTTGTAGACGTCGGCATGGATGACACGGTACTTATCGCAGAGCTCTCTGGGCGTGCATCCCTCTGCGAGAGCCCTCGCTTCAGTGGTCGTCCCATATTCATCCGTACCACCGACGTAGAGAGTGTTGATACCGCGCCCTCTGCAATACCTAGCAAAGACGTCCCCCGAGAGCACTGACCCAATGATATTGCCAAGGTGCGGTATGTTGTTCACGTAGGGCAGGGCGCTAGTGACGAGGACGTTCCGCTTTCCAGGCGTAGGAAGAACGGTGCTCCCGTTCGGGTCTCCCGCCATGTCTGTAGAGTAAAACTCGGCACTAACTGGCAGACGGCGTCAGTATAGTGGTCTTGGTCGGGGCTAAAAGAACGGGTTGGAGACGGTGTCAACGCCATCAGTATAGTGGTGTGGTGTTGGTTGGAGCTACCTATAAGAACGGTCACTGAGTGACTCATTCAATGCCTGAAGGCCGAGCCCGCAGGTTAGGTAGTTGTACCTAACACACTGTAAAATGATGTGTACCTCTCATGTACGTGTGACAGAGTGGGGGACTCAACGTTATCGGTGCTCCAATCTTATCTCGGGGAGCGACAAAGCTCAAGTACCTAAGGTGCCATATTAAGAAACGTCATCGCATAGTTACCTATACAGCACTGCTATTCTTCAACGTCACATTCGATAATATTCACGCCCCCACGACTCAACATAGGAGCCCCCGAAGGCAGATTGATCGATCAATTCATCGATACGGTATAGAACCGGCAACTAGCCCCCCTGTCAGCGACTCACCCAAGATGGGCGCAAAGGCCTCGAAGCCTGCGCAGACGGCTTCGCGCAGGTTCCCAACGAGGAGCCCCGGCGGCGCCGTACCGCCTCGGGGTCCAGGACCCGCGAGTAGTCGACAGGCAGAACCGAAGGGTGTGAAAGATGAGGGTAAGTGAGCATTGGGCTTCAGGGAGGCATACATGTCGACAAGTCGTTATTTCGGCCGGGAATCCCTTCGAAGCTACCGACCCTGCGCCAAAGGTTGGAATATCCGCCCGGCAAATGAGATATCGGATAGGGCACAAAAGTCCAGACGAACTACGTCGCTAATACTTGTCCGACTCCAGCAATCCGCGCCGACAGTCGAGATCCAGACTTCGATCTCAACGCCAGCACGAACCCAGCCTACTCGGAGCGTCTACGAAAGATGGGCGTGGCCACGCCTTTCCCGACACTCTCCAATTCCTCGACGGCCGGACCCTTCTCGCTTCCCGCCTCTTCTTCCGCCGCCGCCTCTGCCTCGCCATCGACATACACACAGACATCAGCCTCCATATCCCCGCCCTCGGCAGCGCCGTCGCGCGCTCCGCCGCCCAACAGAACGAGCACGACCTCGTTCTACCCACCGCCGTCCCAGAACCGCACGCTTAACGCCCTGGAGGCGAGGCGCAATCTGCAGGCGCGCGCCGACGCCGAGTTCAAGGACCCCTCGCAGGGCCGTGAGTTCCTAGATGCGGCTACGCTGAGGAGGGCCCTGTTACTCCAGAACCGGGGTGTCGCGGCCGCCGATATCGAGGCGACGCTGCGACTCAAGAGCGGCGTGGTTGCACGGCTGGGTCCGCGAGGTGTAGCTGTTCCTGTGGAGGGGGCGTCGATGAACAAGCAGACCTGGGGCGGTCTGCATGAATAAGAATACGTCGTTGCGATGGCGCCTTGTGCGTTGTTGGTGAGGTCTAAAATGGACGATAGAAGTTCGGGTACGATACGTAAGGGGGAGTTCTGCATTTTTTGAAGCAGGATTGAGAAAACCCCACAGTCTGTACAAATACTTGTGAATAATTCTGTAAAACAGAAAAGCCTACAGATGGAAATGCGCGAACCATGTTGAGATGGTCTCTTACAAAACTGCCATAGCCTGAAATGCGGATACGAGGTGGCAAAAGTCATGTAGTTAGGACCTGCGAAATATACCAGAGACAAGATGAATAAATAGCTAGCTAAATCTGCTCAGTTTCTACCGCCGTCAAAACGTGTCTGATCCCCCAAACGCCATCCGACTCCATACGCTTTATGAATTCATTCTCTTTCTCTTTTTCTCCGCCCCTGTCTCTTACGCTATCCCTCATCTCCCGGACTATACTACCAACAACAACCAACCACAGCAGCGGGCCGTGCCCCTACCACGCGGCATGCCCGCCGTCTATCCGCAGGTCGGCGCCCGTCATGAACCGGCTGGCGTCGCTGAGGAGGAAGACCGCGGCGCCGCGGTAGTCCTCGGGCCGGCTGAGCTTGTTGAGCATGTTGTGCTTGGGCCACTCGGTCTCGCGCTCGGGGTACTCGACGAAGAGCTTCTGTACCATCTCCGTCACGATGTACCCCGGGGAGATGGTGTTGACCCGGATCCCCTTGACGCCCCACTCCATCGCCAGGTTGCGCCCCAGCTGGATCACGGCCGCCTTCGAGGCGTTGTAGACCCTGTCGGCGTAGAAAAGGGGGTATGTCAGTAAAATTGGTTGTATTTCTGCTGTTTGATTTCCCCCCCTTTCCCCCAAGTTTCGACAGCGTTGGGGGTCAGGTTGAGGGTGTAGAAAACAAAGGGGGAAGACTCACGGGCAGATCAGGCCGCGATTCGCGATCGTGCCGCTCATGCTGGCGATCAGGACGATGCTGCCGATCGATCCGAAGCGGATCATCTGCCGAGCGACGGCCTGCGACGTCATGAGCACGCCCGTCACGTTGACGCCCAGCATGCGATCGGCGTCCGCGGCCGTGTAGTCGAGCGCGGGGGTCTCCTGCTGGATGCCCGCGGCGGCGATCAGGCCGTCGAGGCGCCCGTGCTTCTCGGCGATCCCCTGCACGATGGAGTTGAGGCTCTCGACGCCCGTCCGCACGTCGACCTGGTGATAGGAAATCGAGGTGCCAAGCTCATCTCTCGCCCGCCGGGCTACTTTCTGGTAAGTCGACTCGGCCGGCGGTTCCGGCTGCCGATCAAGTACGTGGACTGAGTCTGCGTGTTAGTATGAAACCTTGCGTGTTGTTTGAGACTTGATATTGAGCAGCACTGACCCGTGGCACCGGCTTCTAGAAGCGCTTCAGCCTGTACAATGCCCAATCCCTGGGCCCCGCCAGACACAATAATCACCCTTCCTTTCAGATCGAATTCCGGGAGCAGCCCCTTGGGAGGTTGTGTTGTTTGTGTGGTTTCGTGCCTGGGTGGAGTGGATAGTGAGGAAGCACATCGTGCCTGGCTGTCATTCGTATAGGGCGCTTTCAAAGACTCAATCTTAGCAGCTCGAGACGAAATGCCACCGCCGGATACTATCTTTGACGTGGCTCTGGCCAACCTGCCGAGCGACAGCGTAGCCCGGGAAGCCTTGGGCACCACTGTTGCCATTGCGAGTCAAAACTTGCAAAGGCTAGTTATAAGATTTCGCAACTGGCCACGAGCGATTGAAATGTAGCACCATGCACCCGCAGGGATCAAATCAGAAAGAGACGAGAAACAGGGTTTCGTATTAGCCGAGAAACAGTCTGGGAATGAATAAACGCTCGCGATACATTAGTGGCAGCCTCGGGCGTTCCGCCTTTATACTTGGACGACGGATTGTCTGGCTCGGGAGCGCAGGGGGTGGGCGGGAAGGGGAGCAAAGGTGGTGGGAACACGCTTGGACGGCTCAGATTTGCGCGAGGGCAGAGGATTCCCATTGTCGTCACGCGTACACAAAACACTTCTTTCTTCATGACGAAGGTGATACCACCAAGACGGCCCGCGGCGCGCGTCATACGGTTTGGAGTTAGACGTATCTCCAGTTTACCCACCTTCGTCCCAGGGGCCAAAAGGCCCTTCATGGCGTTGTCGGCGTGCCGATACAGCCCTCTCACACACATCGCGCTCTCACGCTGCTGCCAGGCCACGGAACGATACAGCTCCCTAGGCCAAGGCGGTGGAGGAATCGGCGACTTGATTTAGATGCCATGATCCCCATGCACACGATCCATTTTCTATTACCTCATAGCAAACGGGAAGGGCTGCAAGGAGAGGGGCCGGTGAAAGAAGCCGCGCCGAAATCTGGGGCCCGTGTCTCGACGTTACTTGAATGAATGTAGGGAGCCATGAGGTTCAGAGTGTCGAGGTTAGACAGCTGTGGGGTCAATTACATCTGTATTCTCGTTTACGGAGGGGCTTGGGGGACTTTGACGGTCGGCTTGCCCGGTTGGGAAATCCCCAATAGCTGGGGAGAGGGGGATCCTGCGGGGAGAACAGTCTGGGCCATCGAGATGTGGACTGGAACTAGAAACTAGATTGCCCACCCGGAGGTATGTACTTACTCAGTACACTCTAACTTATGCGATGCAGCTCTGGCTCTGCGGGAACGGCATGGTGTACCGTGACATGTCGCAAAAGATCAGGGAGCCGGTTCACACCGGCCTACGTGGATATGTCGGCAAAAGACGGGGCCTGCTGGTCCATATCGACTTGACGTAGCTATGGATGGTACTGTGTCCGTGTTGACAGTTTTTCGTGTAGCGCGGCAGTGGAATGGTGAAGGGAATCGTTTAAGGTTGCATCGTAAGCGAGAATGCGACCTTGGTACCCTGCAGTATGCATGCAGCCGCGAGGCCTGATGTATCAAGGAGATTTCTTCCGTTTAATTTAAGAGTTACACGTGTTGGAACCCGACGTAATACCCGCCAAACACTCGACATGGAGGTCAGCCAGCCGACTCACGTGGTGGCGGCGCGGCAGTCTGCCGGTTACTACCATGTGCTTACGCTCTCTCTCTCTCTCCAGCCGGCAGCGAGTCCTACTGGTGTGCTATTTGTCTCTCGGTTCCTCGAGTTGTGCAGAGCGCCGTAGCAAGAATAGCCCGAGCCGCCGCCGAATAATAGGCCACCCTACTAGTCCTGCTCCGGACGATGCGGTGACCATCCGAAACATCTCCGTCCTTCTCGGAATGCCCTCGGTCCACTAACTGACCGTATTGAACCCCTTCGTCGAGGGCCAGTCTCAACAGCATGATACGCCTGCTCTTTTCTAGGGATGCCCCATGGGGAGGCAGTCAAGGTTCTGTAGATACGGTTGGGGTTAAGTATAGTATGCCAAGGTCTTCGGTATACCTAGATCTGCGGCACTTACACTCTGCATACGTATACACTGTTTCTCCTTTTCCCTCGGCATTATCTGCCCGGTGCGTAAATGGTAACTGTAACTCGTTTATACAGCTGATTGTAATATTGCCCGGTTGGTGACTCGAGAATATGTATGACTACGAAGCAGGAGATCATCGTCCTAGGAATAGCACAATAACATCTGTTCACAAGTCACCTAACTAAGCCACCACTGAACTCACAGGTCCGGCATTCGTCAAGGTATCATAAGGCCTCTTTGAAAATTGAGCGTCTAATTCTGTGTGTTCTAAGAAGTGGCTTTTGGCTGGGGTATATTTTAGTATTGTGACGAGGTGGGCTCTCCGAGAATAGATTGATTGCTATTTTCGGGACGCCTGGCCAAAATAAAGTCGTTGCACCTTCGGGAGGCGGGTCGAGTTACCAATAGTCCTCCATTACCCGGTATACCCTGTGAGCGCGAAGCCGAAGGGGCAAACACTTGTCTGTTACACCTCATCTCCGGTGGTGCTTATGTCATCAAATTCGACGAGCATCATTAGACGGTAGCTCCCGTCATTGAGCAAACTTCGTCACACGACACGACCCATGGCTTCTTTTCTGTACGGCCAAACTCCATCTTTCACTGTAATCTCCAAGTGCATCTATCTGTACTTGCCAGGGTCAAACATCTTAGCGACATGGCAAGAAATGTCAAGTCAAATAACATAAATTCTCATATAATAGTCCGAAAAGGATGGCCCTCGAAGACTATCTTTCAACCAGTAGCGAATCTACCTAGATTGTGTTGCCGTCCAGCAGTAGTGTGTGTCGCTTCCTAACGTTCGGTTTTCCTGCTGGTGATCATCCGTGACATGAGAATCCGCGCTTGTGATACTTTTCAACTACTTACCTCTCAAGAGTGCGTATCCGACATGCATAAACCAAGTTTGATCAGGGTATCAGATGTTATTTTACGCCACGCCCCGAGTGTGGCTCCGTTTGGCGTCCAACCGAGCGCCTACGCGTCGCGTCTCATTCGCGATGACCCCAGATCACAAAGAAGTCTACTCACGAGGTGATGTGTCCCAAGCCAAGACGCCCTGAACCGAACTTTTGTACCAACTCGAGCAGTGAGCCGACTCACCTTTTCTGGGTACGACCACTGTCGTGATATGAGGCTATTTCTATACATGTATAGTTTGTCTTTTAATATTGGCGGACTCTGCTTTTTACCTATAATGCGAATATTATGCTGAACTACTACCAGGATAGCATACATAGTGCATCGTATAGTCTGGGCCCAAGCGTATACAGGCCAAGACTGTTATTGCTTCAACAAAAGTGGTATTAACGAGAAACTGGGCTGGCTACCCATGTTTCCCCCATGTTTCCCCCATATTTTCCCTTGTAGTCCCAGCCCATTCCCCGGACGGCAAACCGTTCACTTGTGGGGTTATACCTTAGTACCATACAAGACATCCGACACAGGAACTGCAGTCAGCGGTTGGGCCAACCTCTTATGTATTATTAATAAATTCTCATTGACTCGCCAAGGTGTCCAGATATCCATGGTCGATAGGTATGCACAATGTATCCGTAGTTTGGCATGAAGTATGCACTCCATGTTTTACTCTAATACCCCGTTGCCATTGGTTTCCACTGTGAGGATAACGACGGCACGATTGTGGGCCCGATGTGTCAACGTTGGCTTTTGCATGTATGAGGCTTTTTCTTCAAATATGATTTGGCTTGGGCTGGAAATAATATTTTGTGACCGGGGTGCATCTCGTGGCCTCACTCACGCGAGCGGAATCCTCTTCTGGTGCAGGAAGACGCACGATGCGAGGGAACAGCTGACGACAGGCATTAAGAGTTGCCCTATCTAGAAAACCGTGACTGGCGATCCAACGCGACGGCTACCGGCCATACCACGCACGCCGTGTTCCTCATGTCAACCCCAGGTCTATGATGGTCGGTCTGTGGACAACCAGCCTTTGCGGGTAGACGTTCACCACAACTGAGCTAAACTATATGTAAAATATAGATCTATACAAGACGCCAGCTTTGCAAAGATGGCCCAGGTCATAAAGATTTGTAAAAAAAAAAAAAAAAAAGATAAAAACAGAAACTTCATCATAAAGTCATAGCGCACATCTTGGTTGACGTTAGATCACTCCCTTCTAACTAAGCAGGTTGCCAACAGATTGTTTGAACCTGCAATCCAGTCTCGTGGTCGCGTGCTCCGCTTCCTTGCATCAAAATGAAACCACTGACACGAGTGACCTAGCTCCGCCAAGTCACCGTCTTTGTCCTCAGGTACTCGTCCAGGCCGGCCGACGCGTTGAACCTTCCATAGCCGCTGGCCTTGGTCCCGCCATGGGGCAGGGCCGCTTCGTCGTGGACCGACATGTTGTTGATATGGACCGCCCCGGTCTCTATTCTCTTGGCGAACCGGAGTCCGACCCTCAGGTCCTCCGTGAACACAGCAGATGAGAGCCCGTACTCGGTGTCGTTAGCAATGCGCAGGGCCTCCTCCTCGCTGTCGACTTCCAGCAAGCTCACTGTTGTGCCGAAAGACTCTTGCTTGTAGATATCCATATCGGGGGTGACCTGAGCAATGACAATGGGTTTCAACCGTGTGTCCGACGATTCCGTGGCGTTGACATCGCCGTTCAGGATAATGGCACCCTTGCTCGATGCATCCCCTGCGAGCTTCTTGTTCTTCTCGACGGCTTGTGAGTTGATATGAACGAGGGCCTCGGGCCACATCTTTGATACCGCGCCTTGTAGCTTTTCCTGGAAGGCCGCGCTGACCTTTTTGTGGACAATGATCCGTTCGGTACTCATACAGATCTGACCAGAGTTTAGGAACGCTCCCAATGAGCAAGACTCTGCAGCAAGCTCCAGGTTGGCATCCTCCCAGACGATGGCGGGCGCCTTGCCCCCCAGCTCCAAGACCACAGGCTTGAGATATTGACCGGCCAATTTTCCAACTAGAATAAAACAGCTAGTGTAAGCAAAGCGCCCCCTCTGAGGATCGACGGGCCCGAAAACATTAGGCAGGGTTCCTATGACTTACTGATCCTCCCGACAGCCGTGCTTCCGGTGAAGTTGATCTTCTTGACGTGTGGGCTGGCGATGAGTGCCTCGGTCACAGCGGGTGCATTAGCTGGATTAGTCGATATGAAGTTCAGTACGCCCTTGGGAAGACCAGCTTCGTGGAAGACGGACGCGATGCCATGCATGACCCGAGGTGAGAATTCAGAACCCTTGAACACCACAGTGCATCCCGCCGCGATAGGGTACAAGACCGAGCGGGTGCCTAAGATATAGGGCGCGTTCCTGTTCATCAGGTTACTGGTCTTATTGACAACCCATTAGAACACTTACCACGGGGCAATTGCCAACACCACGCCGTACGGTTCGCGCCATACCATCGCACCCGTGTTCGGGTCGGAGGGCCTTGGGACGAACCCAACAAGCGTCCCGATGCGGCCGGCCGCATCCTTTATCATGTCAATGGCGACGGTCAGGTTGAATGCGGCCCACCCCTGGGGCTGGCCGAGTTCGTCGACCAGATATTGTTCTAGGTCCGACCGTCTCTTTTCCATGATCTCGGCGGCCTTGAGAAGGATATCCCTGCGCGAGCTGGTGGTGGTGTCTTGCCACGCGACGGCGGCGGCGGCGGCCGCCTCGACGGCTGCATTTGCGTCTGACACGGTCGCCGCACCGCACCGGTGAACGACATCGCCGGTGGCGGGCGACTTCACCTCGAACGTCTCTTTGGCAATGCGCTCCTCGCCATTGATGATGAAGGGGACGGTGTAGGTGGCCATGTCGCCGGCGTGCGGGGAACTCTGGTCACGAGCGGTGGTGAGGGGTTGGTAACACGGGTGTGTGACGGAGGAACTGCCTGTTCCCTTGGGTGCTTAATTCTGAAAGTCTGCTTCTGGAAATCAAGCTACGACAAAGGTTATGTTTTATCTAGATTAGTACAGACGGATTTGTAGAGATTTTGCATTAGTTTTATCAACCCTTCATCCCGAACCCTTACCCTCATCGAGGCTGAGTGCCGTGCCGTACGTAGTGCCGGGTCAAGTTTCGGCAATGCGGGGGATTGCCATGTTATCTAGTCTAGTAGTTGTGTGCGTCCTGATTCTGCCGAAGTAGGCAATATTGGGTTAGACCCTGATTCTACTTGTATTTAGATTCGTTTCTCGAATGGCTTTTTCTTTTCAAAGCATGTATGAAAATCCTGCACGGAGTAATGGTCAACGTTTTCGACCTGGTCCTAGAATGGATGAGGAGCAGGCCATATTGCTGCTTGGTTTACGGTCTGCCCAGCATATCACCACCCACATTGACGTAGGATGTGCACCCCTCTTCGAGTCTCCGAGACACCACCCTCGGTATTATCCTATTATCGTGTACATGACGCTGCCTCGCGATTCCGAAAGTATCGTGCCAGTGTCTCAATAATAGTGTATAACAACATGAGCGTTCCGAGACACCCCTGAGTGACGCAAGTCTATGCATAAACAGCAGAGACATTACTTTCTGATGTGTACGCACCTGGTTGATGTGGGTGGGTATCAGAATGCTGCCAAGAGGCTGTTGTTGGATGGTTCGCTGATCATCGTTGATCTAGACTCCCACCAAAGCCACCTACGAGACCTGCCCCCTGATCATTTGCACTAGGTAGACTTAATTCTATAGTTATAATACTGGGACCTCAACATTCACGTACTCTAACAAGGCCTGATTTTATGTAGTGAGACCCCAAAGCTGTTGCTTGTGATTTTAAAAAAAAATATATATATAGATTAACTAGTGCGAGAGAGGGCACTATAGTAGTTTCTCAACATATACTCTGAAACGGCGATAATGGAGGTGTCCCTAGCTATCATATTGTCTCTCCGATCCCGTTCGGTGGCTCTGCAACATCGGAGTGGTAATGTACCATTCTTCCTCCTGCGGTCCGATCCGGAGGATGGAGATTCGACTCGTTACACCTTTTTCATTCTTTCGCGTCTCGAGTCAGCTGCAACAAGATGGACATGAACTTGACGAATGGGTAATGTGCAGCTATACAGAAGAACTTGCTAGTCGGAATTTTATATAGTAGTAAGCTGAGCCTGAATGCCTGATACGCTTTTGGTTAATTTCCACCTTCGGCGTCTTTTCAGTTTCAACGAGGCACCGCACTGGTTCTGGGGGTATGAGGGAAAGAAGCGATGTGTCGTGAGCCATTTCCAACGCCAGGCGTAAACCGGAGATCGCTTTCCTTTTAAATATTGATTATCATTGTTTATAAGCGTATTTGCTTCTGGAATTGACTGCTGTTCAAAAGTGGGAGATGTTCAATGCGACGGGCAAGAAGTCAAGGGGGACGTATCCAGCTCGGAGCGCATCTCTAGTCTGTTAACGGATTTAGGCGTATGCACAGTTGGCCCGTAACTAATCCATCTCAGCAGACGTGAACTCATCAGCTCAAGAAGCATCCTGTTAGAGTAGACTTGAGCCATGAGTCGTTTGGCCGGATGGGTAATGTTTGACAGGTTTCTATTGCGCTTCACCGGGAGCTGGAATAGATATCACGCCTTTCCCATATGGAACGACCCTTTACTTGACTCGTGAATTCCTCGACTTCCATCTTCATTATGTGCTCGCCAGGTATCACGACAAGGCCCAGGTATCTCGAAGTCATGTCAGCCTTGACGGTTCCTGCGTCGGCACTCGCAGCGGCAGCGGCAGCCTCTGCAAGTTTCTGCTGAGACGGTTGCCGGTACTCATATGTAAGCGAGAGGACAACATTACGGTCCTAGTTGCGGTTTCATCATCAATCCACCCAATTCCTCTACGTGAAAGCAACCAAAGGCATGGGTTGACTCACGGTGTCGGTGCACTTGAAGGTTCCAACGAACATACGACCATCGGTAGCATAGACGCGCAAGGTCTTGTTAAGGAGCGACCTCAGGTAGGTCTCAGCCTCGGCCTTTGTAGGAGCTCCGGCTTCACTCATTGTTGCTCGATTCAGCTGTTCGGCCACGGCCTGCATGTTCGATTCTAGGTCTAGTCAGAGCCGGTGAGGAGCATAAGAGGCAAATTCGAATATATGACTATCAATAACTGAAGGAGAGAGTAGTTGTTGATGTGCTGTTGATGCCGTTGTTGTACTTAGAAGTATGTTGGGAAGTGATTTCGAGAGGTACATCTGCACAGGTTCGCCTGTTGGCTGTAATCTACCTAGGTACCTATAGGCTGCCCTCTAGGCTCTACTCCGTAGATAGGTACTTAAGGTACCCTACCCACGCAGGTACCTGCCTTACCAACTAAATTTAGGTACTCAAGTAAGTATCCTGCTACAAGATCCCACCACGACCCATCCACTCCGGCCATGATTGGTACACTCTGCCGGGCGTGGTACCTAAGTAGGTACATAGTAGAGACCCGGCGTCATGGGCACAGCAGAGTGTCATCCTCGTTGCCTTTCACGAACACCCCAAACCACTACGCTCTATCCAAGTCATATAAGCTTCCTCTAGGACCTCGACCTGAATCATCGCACCGAAACCCCATCGATACGAGACTCTGGTCATGCCACCCAACATGCTTTCAGATATCCCGCCTTGACATAGCTTCCCGAGTTGGCCGCCGTCGCCATTTCGTCATCATGGGTGTGAACGGGCTCTGGACCATTGTCCAGCCGTGCGCGCGACCGACAAACCTCGCTACTCTAAACCGCAAACGTCTTGCCGTTGACGCCTCCATCTGGATCTACCAGTTCCTCAAAGCCGTACGCGATAAGGAAGGCAATGCGCTCCGCAACTCCCACATTGTCGGCTTCTTCCGCCGCATATGCAAGTTGCTCTGGTTCGGCATCCTCCCTGTGTTCGTCTTCGACGGCGGCGCGCCCGCTCTGAAACGCCAGACCATCACCAACCGGAAGCGGAGGAGAGAAGGTCGCCGCGATGATGCCGTGCGGACCGCCGGCAAGCTGCTGGCTGTGCAGATGCAGCGCATCGCCGAAGAGGAGGGCGAGAAACGTCGCCGACGCCTGGAGCTCGAAGACGACTACAGACCTGATGTACCCAAGCCTGCTGAAGAGATCTCCGACCTTGAAGACGTCGTTTACGTTGATGAGTTGGGCATGAGCCAGCAGGAGAGGCAGAAATCCAGGAAATTCTACAAACAAGATGCCTACCATCTCCCAGACCTTAATGGCGGCATCGAAGGCATGGGCAGGCCCGAAGATCCGCGCATCATGAGCATTGAGGAACTCGAGGACTACGCCAAACAATTTCACAGCGGCGAAGACATCAATCTCTACGACTTTAGCAAGATCGATTTCGAGGGTGAATTCTTCAAGAGTCTGCCGCCTGCAGATAGATACAACATACTAAACGCTGCAAGAATACGCAGTCGTCTTAGAATGGGGTTGAGCAAAGACCAACTTGACGGCATGTTTCCGGACCGCATGGCTTTCTCGAGGTTCCAGATTGAGAGGGTTCGGGAGAGGAACCACCTCACCCAAAGGCTTATGCAAGAAGCCGGCATGACGGGCACCGACCTCACCCTGGGCGTTAATGCGCGCATCGCAGGCGACAAAGATCGAGAGTACATACTGGTTAAGAATGATGGAGCAGAAGGTGGCTGGGCTCTCGGCGTCGTGAGCAGAGAAAAGGACAGAGGAGAGATACATAAGCCTATCGATGTGGATGCTCTTGACATTCAATACCAAGCCAAGGATGAGGAGATAGACTGGGAGGAGGATGATTTTGAAGATGTTCCGATCGAAGGGTTGAACCGACTTCCAACGATCCGAGCCACTGCCCAAACCCAAGGCAATTTTGATGATGCCGTCGAGGCGAATGTCGAGGAAGAGTCACTTTTCGTTGGCCAGGAAGGCGTAAAGGACAATACTGATGCACGCTTTGGCGGTCAAACTAATGAAGAATCCTTATTTCAAGATGAAGAAGAGGATTTGAACAGAGCGATCGCTCTGTCTCTCAGGAATCAGCATGGGTTCGGATCTCCTGCGCAGGAAGAAATCGATGGGGAAGAAGAAGAAGAAGAATTTGAGGATGTGCCCGCACCCGAATGGACGCAGACAGCGGTCGAACAGCCGAAGCCGATGACTTCCACGACTGGTGGCATTATCGCCCATATCGTCAATAACAGAGCGAACGCAGCAGTTCCAAAACGCCGGGAAAGCAATGCTAGCAGTGACAGCGAAGTAGATCTTCGGACAGCTGTGTCTGCTGCCAGGAAGAAGAAAGCATCAGAAACTAAGTCCCAGCCTAAGCCCGTCTCTGTTGTACCTAATGTGCAAAATTCTTTTGATGGGCCCCTCCCCTTTGAGAAGCTGGACTGGAAAAAGAGTATATTTGGCAAGAAACAAGAGACTTCCCACGTTCCGACGGAAACTGCTGTCAACGATTCTGACGCGGATGAGGATCTTGCTGGTGGCTTTCTACCAGACGCAGAGGATGATGATATGCCTCGACCGCTACCACCATGGATGATGCAAGATGATTTGGATATTCGAGAGTCGATGAAAGCACAACAACAACACGAAAAGGAGATCAACCAAGCAGATTGGGAGGCGGCAAAAGAAGAAGAAAAGAGAAGGCAACGAGATGCCATAATAGAAATTGGGTCATCCGATAGTGAGAATGACAGCGATGTTGAGATAATCGACCCTCCCGCGCCACCACAGATGAGCTCGATCAATTCAAGCGAGATCAATGTCTCGCCACGGTCATCCCCTGCTACATTGTCAAGAGCCAACCCTCCAAGTGTCGTTGGATCGCCCCCGGCGGAAAGCACAAAAGAAGTGGATGCATTCGAAGAACCAAATGGCGATGAAGATGCATCAAGGCGAATAACCACCAGTCGTCCGACGTCCAAATCGACCTCGCCGGAACCTGATTTCGAGGAAGTTGAGGTATTGCAGCCTCCAGAGGAGCTTGAACAAAGTTTGAGCAACCACCAGGCGGTTACGCTTCCGGAATCTGGTCGCGTACTAGAAGCGGAACTGGAAGATCAAGTACAGGAACCGTTAAGTGAGACGGCCGCAGAAGATATTGAGTATCTGGTGCTTGGCCAAGACGAAATTGACGACGAGTTTAGCGACCCCGAAGAAGAAGAATTGCTTGCACAGATGGCTGAAGAGGCTGAGGAACATGCGCGTTTTGCTAGCCAGCTCAATAACAAATCGGAAAAGGAAAACCAGGAGGCTTATGAGCAAGAGCTGAAGGCACTTCGCACGCAACAGAAGAAAGACCGGAGAGATGCGGACGAGGTGACGCAGATTATGGTCACCGAATGCCAAGCTTTACTCCGGTATTTTGGCATTCCGTATATCGCGGCGCCCATGGAGGCTGAGGCGCAATGCGCGGAACTTGTCAACCTGGGCCTGGTTGATGGGATTGTTACCGACGACTCTGACATTTTCCTGTTCGGGGGCACACGTGTCTACAAGAACATGTTCAATAGTAACAAATTTGTCGAGTGTTATCTCAGCAGCGACATGGAGAAAGAATTATCGTTGTCCCGCGAACAGCTGATTTCTCTGGCCCAATTGTTGGGCTCTGACTATACAGAAGGGTTGCCCGGCGTTGGCCCTGTCACTGCAGTGGAAATTCTCTCCGAGTTTCCTGGTAAAGATGGGCTTCAGAAGTTTCATGATTGGTGGCAGGAAGTTCAAGTCCACAACCGCCCCAAAGAATCTGACCAAGCATCAGTTTTTAGAAAGAAATTTCGCAAGTCTCAGGCCACGAAACTGTTCCTCCCTCCTGGATTTCCAAGCCCCGCCGTCTTCGACGCTTACTTGCACCCGGAGGTTGACCATAGTACAGAGCCCTTTCAATGGGGCTCCCCTGATGTCGAAGGCCTCCGACAGTTTCTCATGGCTACCATTGGCTGGAGTCAAGAGCGGACAGATGAAGTGCTGGTCCCTGTCATCCGCGATATGAACCGCCGGGAAGCAGAAGGTACACAGAGTAACATCACACGGTATTTCGAAGGAGGTGTGGGCGTGGGGGTCAAAGAAGCATTTGCACCAAGACAGAGGGTACAGAGTAGCAAGCGCATGGCACAAGCTGTGAATAAACTACGCGCCCATGCAACCACTGATAACGTTAGCACTGATGGCCCGGCTGCGGACGATGTTTCAGTCTCAAGATCGGGTGAACGGAAACGCAAAGCTAGGGATACTCTAGCTGCCGACGGGAACGTAGCCGAGCAAGATGAGAATCATGAGATGAATGGCACTCGAAGTGGCAAAAAACGAGGGGGGAGGGGGAGGCCTAGGGGCGTTGGCAGCAGGACCGAAATCCCTGGGGGACGTCAAAGTTAATGATAAGGCATATCAGCATAATGGGAGCCTGAACTACCCGTTCCAGCTACCCGGTTCATGTTCTCGTGACTATTATCGTGAAGAGGTTCGGCGTTCGTGAAGAACCCGGCTATCATGATTCGGATCATTGAATATCCCAAGGACCACGACCAGAGCTCATCAATGCCAGACCAAGCGATATTTGATGTTAGGCTTCTACGCTAATAATAGAGCCTAGAACTCAACCTCCCACTAGCTGCACGAACCTGAGGTGAGCGGCGACGCGGTAGTGAGGGCCGACTTTGCGCGTTTCCCAAAATGGGAATATCCGGGGTAATCGCCGGATTCTTGGCGACCGTGGCATCGTCCAGGCTTGATTCAGGCTAAATTGTCGACTCCCGACTAGTGTCCGCTCTGAGGGAGCACACACCGTGTTTCGGGTTAACCAGGCCGGGATGGCATTGCCATTCATCTTAGCTTCAGGCTTTGGTTCCAAATCCGGCGCCCCTCCTGGTGATGGAGGGGGTGCTCAGAGCACGAGTTCATGCACACGGAATCTCGAGTTATCACGAATAGGACAAGCAGCTGCCAGATTGGTCTGAATTTGTCAAGGGGCCAGGCCAAATGATGGCAGGGCCCCGGGGGGCCGGTCTGCGCGCACGGATTATCGAGTTGTGCGTATTGGACGAACAGCTGACAGATGGGCCCTGAATTCATCCGTCGTAAACCCCGGCCCCGTTGAGGCACGGCCCATGGCTCGCGATGGCATCACTCGCCTCTGCTTCCTTGGCAAAAAGTGCTCGAAGCCAGCGAAGGGAGTGAGCTTTCAAAAGCATATAAATGAACACCCCCCGTCCTTGATATCCTCGACCTGGAAGAACACCACCATTGCAGCCGGGGCCCCCTCGACAACAATCAGCATATCCACGACAGAAACATAGGCAAAATGGTTTCATTCACTTCCGCCTACCTTGCGGCGGCCGCCTTCGCCGGCGCCGCCCTTGCCATGCCTTTCAACGGAACCCTCGATGCTCGTGCTCTTACATCGTCGCAGACTGGCTACCACGGCGGTTTCTACTACAGTTTCTGGACCGATGGTGGTGGCTCCGTCACTTATGACAACTGGAATGGGGGCACTTACCATGTTGATTGGAAGGATACGGGCAACTGGGTCGGTGGCAAGGGTTGGTCCCAGGGTTATGCCAGGTACGTGAACTAATGTCTGGAGAAGTGAATCTCTAGGCGGATAGAAAAGGTCCTGCGGTTGATCAACCTCTTACTCATGATGATAGGAACATCAACTTCGGTGGCGACTACAACCCGCTTGGTAACAGCTACCTCGCCGTCTACGGCTGGACCCAAAATCCTCTGGTCGAGTACTACATCGTTGAGAGCTTCGGCACTTACAATCCCGGATCAAGTAAGAACCCAAAAGCCACTCAGCAGTGAGTGGAATATGAAGGCGGTACTAACAGAACGTTCAGGCGGCCAGCACCTCGGCACCGTCTACAGCGACGGCTCAACCTACGACGTCTACAAGGCCTACAGGTCCAACGCCCCCTCGATTGAGGGAACCTCTAGCTTCAACCAATACTGGTCTGTCCGCCAGAGCAAGCGTACCCAGGGTACCGTTACTACTGCCAACCACTGTATGTATCCCATCTTGTAGAACGTATGAATCGATAGCTGACGATGTGCCTTTTTTAGTCAACGCGTGGGCTAATGTCGGCTTGAACCTCGGTAGCCACAACTTCCAGATCATGGCTACCGAGGGCTACCAGAGCAGCGGTTCCGTTAGTATGACCGTTGCTTAGAAGGGAGACTAGCACATGTTATGATTGATTGCTGGCGTTGAGCTGTCGAGATGTTAGGATTGTGATGGTGCATGGGGAGGCTTGTCCAGCCATAATGCCGTTCTGTATATACATTTGGGAAGTGAGAAGGTCATTGAGTTGTGTTTTGGGCTATACCATCTCCGTTATGGTGAAGTTTCAGTTTTATCCTGGCCAAGAGCCTCATTCGTGACAGGGGTATGCTTGCCGTACGCTCACCACCCAACTTCTTCGCTCAAGCCTGGAAATTCAGGGGCATCGCAATTCAAAGTCCCCCTACAGAACGTCATGGCATGAATCCACCTTATCTTGCCCTTCTCGACACGGAATTCGTGACTGTCTGGCCCCAGAATTCCGAACTCGCTCAATATGTTCACAGACCCGACGGACTCGTCAATCACGTACCGCCGATCCCGCATCTCGACGCTGAAAGGCGGTAAGCCGGCGTCGCAGGTATCGTTGGCAAGCCCTTGGCCCATGTAGGCGCCGCCCTCGAGACGGTCGCACGGCGTGCCCCACGGCACGATCGTGGAGCCGTTGCTGAAATACGCATAGTACGCGTCGGCGGCGGCCCGCAGCGCCTCGCGCGAGCCGCGCTCCGCCGGCTCGATGGGCGCCCAGTCCTCGCGCAGGAGGTAGTGCAGCGCGTGCGTGGTGTTGAAGTACAGGTCGCCCGCGGTGGTCACGATGCTGTCGATCCCGGTGATCCGGCGCGCGCCCGCGTCGAGGCGCAGCTGGGTCCCGATCTGGTACCCGGCGCCCGGCGCGAGGGAGACGAGCTCGGAGAAGGAGGCGCAGGCCACCGTGTCGTAGGTGTGCCGGGCGTGCGCGATGGCCAGCGGCCGGTTCAGGACGAGGCTCTGCGGGATCGAGCTCTGCGCGTTGTTCTCGACTAGCGTCGCGTTCTCGGCGAGGAGCGTCGACAACCACTGCGGCTGTCCCGTGCTCTGCGCGGCGACGTATCGATCTGTGGCCTCCTTCAGAAGCGCCCGGTCGCAGATTGGGCTCCGATGTCGCGGCAGTGTGGCGGTTACCGCTGACACGAAGAGGACGAATGCGAACTGCATGATGTTGACTATGAGCGATGAATTTTACAGCTCCCGACTCCACCACTGAGCATCCTCATCTCAGTTGCTGTTTTACAAACATTTCCCGTCTCCCCGCCGCAGAATATATAATGAATCCAAAGCTGCCCTGAGGGTGCTGCCAGCTCCCCGCCGTGTCGGCTGAAAGCATCAACACAACTTCTGCCGGCCGAGGTGGGGGTATACTGCTATAGATATAACCGACTCGGCAACGAAGACTTCGACCCATAAGATGCTGGCATGATGCGACTATGTCGCTGAGCTGGAGTCTCTAAAAACACATTGAGTTTAAATTTAGATCTCTTTAAGTTTGCTGTCACATATATACTGTTAATAGCACAAGGAGTATTAACGCCATCATTCTTAAATGTCCAGCTAATACCGAATTGAGCACGATAGTATCACTACCGCACTTTGTCAGGTCCAAAGTAACCATCTTGCAAATGTTTTGCTTTCTGGCTTAGAAATTTGAGCCCCAAGACACCCCTCGGAGAATGGTGCTTTTTGGCTCTCATCGACTTTTCCCACCCTAAGGAGGCTTGAGAGCAGCTGCAACCCCTCCCTTAATTCGGCATAATATCCGTCAACATCGATTAGCCTTATGTGCCTACTAGGCACAAAGCCAAGGTATGTGTATACTACCGACACCTCACATCGTACGGACGCACTGCCGCATTGTCTCCGCCTATCAACTAAAAATAGGCAAGAGAGTCGTAGAATCAGCAATGCCAGTATTGTTTTAGCTAGGACCAGGTCAGCGCCGTACATCTACAATATCACCCTCGTTTTGCAATATCCCCCAGCGCCCCTATTCACCAAAAAATGATGTTACAGGCGTACTCAGTACTACGCACTACGTCACATAGACAGAGCAAAGTTGACTCCAACTATCCTTGGCACACCCTAGATCATTTCCGGCTGGCAGCTTATATCGTCCACTCTTCGTCCTAGGTTCGATATTAGGCATATTTTCATTCAAACAGATTAAAAACCACAGCAGGTTACTAACAGTATTGGAATCAGCGGTTACGTGTTGCCTGTAGCCTACCTCCGCCTTTATTGGTGAACCCTACCGAGCCGTTGAATGTAGGCGGTGTTGTTGCCTATTGGAGCTCTAGAGCAGCTATCCTCTACCCCTTTCTAGGATAGAAATATATGGCTCTAATCACGTTTGGTTTGATTGATTCTAAGTCAAACCGGTGAGTAGCTTAACAGCACTGCCAGTCCCCCCCCATTCAAGCTGTTCATAGAACCCAGGAGCCAAGTTTTCAACCCAAGCCATGCGACCCAACACCGTTTAGCTACCAGTCGAACCGGCATGGGATAATTCACAACAAGCTTAGAGACGACGGGTGCACTCCCTTTGCACGGCTCATTCTCACGTCTGAGCGAACTTGTTCAAAGCCAATATCCTTGCGTCGTATTTTATCCTTGGAGGTAGTGCTCGGTCAGTCCGTATGTAACCCATATGACATTACCCAGGAGCCTCTCAAGAATAAGGCTGTAACATGAAGGCGTGCGTGGACAGTGCCGCTACTCGTATTCGCAGCACACAACCCCTTTCTATTAGTGACCCCAAACTCGCATTCAGATAAGACCTACAACGTGACACCTAGCCGTCACATTCATTGTACGCTTGTGCAATTTATCTGTCACTAAGCATCTGCAATGATGGCAATGGCACTGTAATTACGACAAGTATCTGCAGCCACGTACCATATATGTAACAGCTTAGAAATGACGGCAAGGCATAAAACAGTGCAGCCGCCTTAGTGTCAGGTGGTTATGTCTCCGGAGTGAGGTATTCATGCAAGTAGGTCACCGGTAGGTAGAATGTAGGGGTAAGGACTCAAAGGGATTGATTCCTGGACCTCCCTCCCAACATTGGGGGGGAGTCCAGTCTCTTATATATACATGATTTCCACGCTATCCCTAGCTAGTGGGTCGCTTCGCTCCACCTGTGATCTTATGCCCTGACACTTAGATCCATGAGAACACTCTGTGTCGATTCATGTTAGCTTGACGCCTTCTCCTTATATACCTTAACTAAGCCCTCACAACAGCTAGGTGGGGTGTCTACAGTTCATTCCCTCTTCAAGCCATTGTCATTACTGTAGAGCCCAAAATTGCAAATCATGGACTCTAACCAATATCCGGTCTATGTTGGAATCTGGACTAACTGGTCTCGGGGCCGGGTTATGGGGTCTACTCTTACTATCAGTCGACGAGACGCCGATCTTCTTATTGCATTCACGGCGTTCTTCATTGCTTTCGTTGCAAGTCGCACATGGAGAATCCTTTGCTTCGTGCTACATCGGCTCTATTCGACAGCCGATCCCGAGGACGCGATCTATCACCAACGTCAGACGATCTTCCGGAACTCTTCGTCTCCTGAGAGCGGAATCCAGATGCTGCTCTCGTTACTGTGGGCAAATCGTCGTTCCAAGGGATGGTCCCGTCCACTGCCGGCAGTCACAGTTGCAATCCTCTGCGCCAGCTTATTTATCATCGCAGGTGGCTTTTCTTCGCGGGTATCGACAGCCGTTGGCACTGAAGTCTTAATTAAAAGCTCCAACTGCGGGTACACACCAACCAATGTTGCAGATTTCCTGGAATTATCGAGCAGAGCTACTAAAATAAATAGTGCAGCCAACTACGCGCAGCAGTGTTATTCGGACGAAAACACTGGGTTGCTTGATTGTGGTCGTCTTATTACCAAGCGAGTCACAAGTAACATAGATCTTCAGGCCGGCTGCCCTTTTCAGAGCCCTATATGCCGAAATGAGTCCACAAATCTGCGTATTGACTCGGGCTATATCGACAGCCACGACATTTTAGGCTTGAATGCCCCCCCAGATGAAAGAATGTGGTTCAGAAATGTACTTCATTGCGCCCCGTTGAATACGGCCGGATTTACGATTGAGAGGAATGCATCGCTCGGAACGATGACCTTGTACCAGTACGGGCAAACTGCGATGGGCTCTGATGAAGAAATGGACTACGTATATGCGGCCCGATCCGTCGAATCCCAGTATTCGGCTGTAGAATCCCCCGATACGATAGTGCAATACGCAAATTACGTTGTGAAGTAAGTGGTTGTATTGTACCATTATTACGAATCAAGTCGGTGGTACCTCAACGACACCGTTATCGCTAATTCTCTGACTCTAGTATGTTTTCATCGCCTGTCAAGAATGGGACAACTTTTAATATTAGTTCAGGCTTTTTCCCTATCGGTGAAATCGCCAGAGCAGATGCTGATATCTACCTCGCGTTTCTATCGGGAAATGGAGTGGTATTTACAGAGCCATCAGACGACCAGTGGTATCATCTCAGCACAACTCCTTCTTCCTTTATTGTGTTAGGTGTGGAAGAGCTGCAAGCTTACATCCCGCAAGACCCCGCTTCATCTCTGGGATGTACTGAACAGTACCAGTTTTGTAATGCTGCGTCCCGAGGCACTGGTGGGTGTGGCCCACTAGCGAGCCTTCGAGATGCGGTATCAGGAGCTGCCCCCCTTTTCAATACTACCTATGATAATTTCGTGGACAACACTTATCAGAGCGAGGAAGGGGCTCGTTTCCTTTACCTTATAAACATGCTTTTTTCGAGCCCTACTCCGTCAGTCACTGCGATTGTGGCACAGTTGGGGCCGGCTGGCCTGACCTCTCAGAAGACCCTATATGGCGGGTTCCAAGGGCCGATAGCATCAAACCAATGGCAGAAAGATGTCTCTCATTGGTGGGATATAGTGATGGCTGTTTGCCAGTCATTGATGCTCGACACGGTGTATATCCCTGATAATTCGGACATGCGTGCCACACGTTTTAATTACACGTCTCCGGAGGTCCAAAGGCTTTGTAACAACCAGGTGAGCCCGTCTTTTTGTGTGTCAGCGTTATGATTTCCCGTCATCGCTCCTAGCCCAACACACCAATGAGGGCATATAATAACAATAGAACAGAAAATGCGCAGTACGGCATATGCCTCATTTAGCTCATTTGGCCTCTTCTTCACCCTGACTGCCGGGCTGCTCCTTATCCTCGTATCCTATATCCTGGAGCCCATATCCGAATGGCTTGACAAGAGAAAGGGTCACAACAAATATCCCTATCTAGAGTGGGCGACCAATTCTACGCTACAGCTGCAGCGCCTATTGCACGAGGAGATAGGATTTGGCACTTGGTCCGAAGGAACCGAGACCATTCCGATAACTAAGCCTGGCGAGCTTCTGGGTTCTTTGGATATCACAAACCCAAGACACCCAGTCCTACGTCGGCCCATGAACAAACTTGATATACCTCTCTTCGCGGAGGACACCGTGATTGACGATGAATCAGACACAGACATCACGCCAGCACCATCAAATCACTCCCCCGATACTGAGCAAGAAGTCAATGGAAGATTCCAGGACTTGGCCGGCAATGAAACACAAGTCGAGGGACATGATCCGACTACGAATCCGACAACTGTATTGCCATGCGATGACGTGCTGTTGGACGAGATGGCTGAACCAGGCCCATCTGAACATTTCCCAATCAGGCACATTGTCAGAGGGGCTTCGACGATTTAATAACTAGGAGGACGGTTACGATGAGTTGAGCATGTAGTATTCGTGCTTCCATGTGCTTTCATTCTTTTACTTCCCTCTATCTGGACCAGAACTTGTCACGTATAGGTGGGTCTTCCAGGGAGAAGGCTCTCACAGCCACCAGGTCAGGTGATCTCTTTTGTGTATAATTCGGGGGTCAGACCCCCTCTATCTAGATCTCTCATTCTGGGAGATCATCCGAATCTAACCTCAATAGATCTCTCTAGTAGAGAAGAGCGCTGGTCTATTCTTCCACGTGATCTCTCGCCGTACCTCCGCGAGAGAACTTAATCAAAAAGTGCCGCATTCTTTTGCTCCTAGATTGTCACACGTGGAAGTCCTACCCTAACCCTTTGGGAGCACGCACAGCCGGAGAGAAGCCTGCAGGGCCTCTCTCCTACTATTGGCTATTGGATCTAAGACACGCAAAAAGGACCCAAGCAGTACGCAGGGCAAGATACTTGTGCGTACAGGGATAGGCATAGAAGAAGGGAAGTTCTGTATATAAAAAGGCCAGGCAATCTCCTCCCAGGAGAGGGAAGGAAGGAAGGCCATGGACCTCAGGACTCCTAATTGATTATTAGATGAAATGAAGCCATTCCAAGCCCTTGTCACACGCACGCTAGCATGATGAGTGGTGAACATATGGACGCGCAGATAGTCTCAGCCCCGTCGTGAAAGTCGGAACGGATCAGTATTGAATCACCATCGAGACTACTTTATACATTCAGCAACCTACAAACGTTCAGGGTTCTTCCAGCTAAAAACGGCTTTGACGCCAAGGTGATCAGTGACCCAAGCCTTTTCGAATCCCAATGCCAGTAGTTGATCTTTTTGCTTTTTCTTGTCTTCGTGCACCTCAACATCTGCACCGAATCTTTCGAAGCTCAAAAGCTTGAGGCCACCCCCGCAGAAATAGGCCTTATCCATTCGCGAGCCGCCGAATCGCTCTCGCAGTTCCCGCAGCGCTTGCTGCCCCCATGTGTGGCCCTCATCACTATCCTCCCGGCCCCCAAGCTCGAGATACGCGTCTTTGAGACCATTGTCGGAGTGCAGGGATTTGTCAAATGGCTGAATGGCATTGAAGTCGCCCATAGTTACCGCACCTGACACATCATCTGCCTGCATGTATCGGCTGATGATCTGGACTTGGGATGGGCGGAGTGGAGGGTTAGGTGCCAGCGATTCAAGGTGCGAATTACCCAGCCGGAGGTGTTGTTGAACGGCAGACCCGGCAGCCGGGATAACCACATCGACGAATAGTGCATCTCGCTCCTGTGCGGTTTTGGAATAGTGGACACGGAAGCAGGAGACAACCTTCAGTCGCCGATCAACCAGCGTGGTTACACCATACGCGTCCGATGCCCAAGACGCTACATCGAGGTCTGTCATGTAAAACCTGTCTCGTACCCATTGCTGCCGGCTGATTGTTACAAAGTCAGAAGGGATACATTCTTGCAGGTTGATAACGACTGCTGTGTTTGGAGAGGACAATTGGCTCAATAGCTTCTCGAGATGGGCGAGTGCCGCTTCCATCCGCGACTCGGCGAATGGGAGCATAAAATCAACATTCCAGCTATAGAAAGCTAGAGTGGAAACATTGGCCGAAGCCTGTTCATGAGCGCCATCCGCAGTAGACACAGGCTTCCATGCCTCTTCCTCGGCGTCCCACGAAAAGAAGTACCTTTTTCCTTATTATACTTACTATTATTCTTGTAATGCTACACATGTTATTGTACCTTTTGACTACTCGCTGTAACGCTTATACTCAACAAAATTTGTGAGAGCGCTGGAAACAGTAGGACTATTGATAGATTTACCCGAGGGAAGTTTAAGCCTTTTAGGCCCTGGTTGTATACAGATAAGAAAAGAAAAGACAAGAGAGAGAGAGAGAGTAAGACTAAAAGGAGAGATGAAAGGGAGAGGACGGCGGCGCCCACGGAAGAGCGAAACTGGTCAACGTGGTCGCCCGAGGGCCACTGGGATGGGCCTCTACCCATCCCGTGGATTGAGGGCACCAAAGAACCGAAAAGGTCATGCCACCCACGACCATGCAGACGAGGCCGAGAACCGGTGGCGTCGTGACGATGTACAAACTTCGCAAGGCTAACCGCCCACGTCGGGCCAGGTCACTAGGCCCCAGTGACGAAGATTCATCTCAAAGAGATGAGTCTAGTCGGGCCGCAAGCGAGATTCAGGCTCGTGTGTGGCTAATGTACGACAACAACTTAAGGCGGAGGATATGTACCCGATACTAGGTTTGAGAACTCCTGCTGCAGTTCAGGAATCTATATGAAAGCGGCTCCGGAGCGTCACAGTAAGTCGTGTTTCCTTGTTTCTACTGCTATACTGACTAAGTATGTAACTTTTCCAGTGAGATCGGAGCCGGTCCCATGGGTCCCATCCCTTGACAGGAATACGCCGCCATTCGGTGTACGTGAAGAGATGTCAATCGAATTGATGACTAAGGCAATGAATGTGGCAGCCAATGATCTTGCGGCTGGTATGATGATCTTGGCTACCACTTCCATAGAGGGGAGGGCACTCGGTCGGGAAGAGCCACGCAGTGAGGCCAACCCAAGCACAGAAACTGTGATGATTGTGACTCCTGCGGTGCCCATTCCGCAACGCAAGGCCTCGAAGCCTGCGCTACACCCGCCACAGCCGTCGCAGCCTCGCGTCGAAGCCCTCGAAGCGGCCGCAGGAGACAACGTCAACGCCTGTGCCGCAGACGGTGAAGCCAGCGCAGCAGACAACATCAACGCAGCCGCCGCCGCAATCTGCTCAGAAGCCACCAAGGCAGCCCGCGCAACAGCAGCAGCTGGTGTCGGCAAAGATGACATAGGCCGCAGGGGTGGCGCCTGCAACCGCGGCCAAGTTTGATGAGCTCATGAACAATATGAAGGAATGGAACGTGGACAAGGGGTTGGTGGATGAGATAGGAGATCTCGCGGAAGGGCGTGATAACAAGTCATGCGGCTCTTTTCCCATCACTCCCGCCGACGGTGTGGCCTGATCTCGGCTCTGACCTCGGGGGCGACCAGCCTAGCCGCCCGAGCCACGCAAGATACAGATACGGCGCCTCGGACCAGATGCGAGTTCGATTCCTGGACAGACACCGAGGGGGATCCTCTACCTTGCATCCCCGGTGTAGGGCCAGGTGAGATTCTCCTCCCCCCATAGCCTAGACCCGATCACATAACTATCTGTTAGCCGTCAAGATAGATATAGAGGCTTAGCTGAACGTCGACCTCTACTTTTATCGAAAGGGTGAGGCGTCAGACAACCACAAGATCCAGATTAGGCGGGGAAGGTACCGTGGTCATAGTCGTCTTGCCGAAATTGATTCGGAATATGGGCTCAGGGCATTCAACATCCTATTTGACTGGACCGAGAGGACGATCCAGACGGGTGGGATGGTTCCTGTGATCGAATTCATTCGTTCATGCGTGGCCGACGAGAGTACATGGTATAGGGACTCGGTAACGGACTGAGACATCGGTCAAGTCGTGCGCCGGAAAATGGAGGTTTGTGGAGCGGATCAAAGCCATCACAATGGACGAAATGAAAAAAAGTACTGCGAAGCATCCTTCCAATGCTCCCGAAGCGAGACTTTCACTACAAAACCGCGCACCGGCCAGCGTGGAGCCCGTCCCTAGAGGCAGCGAACCAGAGCCAAAAGTCACCATGTCGTCTTATAGTCTTAAAATTCCTGTTGTAAGTGATCACTGATCCATGTCTATGTTCGCATTGTGAAGACTAATGCTATCCAATTGAGCAGGCCCCTGACCCCGACTGGAAGAATCCGTTCACGCACAGAGACAGCTTCTGTCGCAAGAGGGCGAGGGGAATCGCGGGGGAAAATGCAAGCAAAAGGCATAAGTCCAGGCAGTAGGCTGGCAGGGAATAGGGCACCGGGATCGATGATCGCCTGGGGGTGGCTTGGCGGCGACATGTATATAGACAAGGAATAATGGTTCGAGATCGACCGGCCATTTTGAAACAACAACTGTCACGAATGTAAACTGTCGTCTACTGCCTATTGGAGGAATATTTGGAGATAGGCTCATTATAACCAATGGTTGCGGCAAATCGAAAGTTAAGTCTTGTTTAAAAAGAAATACACCCAGCCTGTGTTAGACGATGAGGGTCTCAGGTTAGGCGTTGTTGGAATATATCCAGCTGCCTGGTCGACGGACGACAGTCACTAGACTGAGCGAGGCCGATTGCCATGTTGGTTCGGTTGTATCCGATCTCGCTAATCTCTTCCATAGTTAAGTACGCGCACGTCCGCGTTCGTGGTGGGGGATGGATTGGTAAGTGCTTGCATCAGACGATGCAGGGAAGATCAAACGAAACATAGCGATTAATACCTGCCACCCGATCGGAAGCAATTAGGCTAAATCAGTTCCTACCATGAAACCGTCCAGGCCGTCTACTCCGTAACAAGATGGTTTTTAGGCTGTCTTGGCCTTGAAAAGGGTGGCAAGGAGCAGTCAAAGATTCTGATTTGATTGATTGATTGATTGATTGAGGACCACTTCTCGCGCGGATTGTGTCTTTGTCAGATTCCGAGAAGCTATTTGTATTTGAATACGAATACAAGCGCACTCATTTTAATTGACGCCCTCGTGGGGCATATGAAGGGCCGCGAGCTGACACCCGTAACCCTTCGTTATGCCCATGCTAGTCTGCGTAGGCGCGCGCCTCTCTACTCATAATCGTCTGCGCGAGTTCCGATGCGAGGCCGATGTCTGACATCGACGAGTGGGGCCGGTCGTGAAATGTGGCCACGAGAAATAACCGCCACAGATGACTGACATTCCAGCATATCGGAGCGCTCTGGTTCACTTGTGTCAGGTTACAAAGCGAGGGCAGAACAAGAAATGGTTGGTGTAGAGGAAAAGCTGCGAGAGAGTTGGGCGCCACGAGGAATTAAAGGTGGGCGGCGGGGTACAATGAAGGCTAAATGTGGAGACATGCAGGTACATCTAGTCGGCGTGTATCGAGATGGTGGCCTGGATAAATGTCAAGTCTCTCTTCCACGCAACTACGGGCAAAAGTGACATTGATGTGGTGGCCCGTGCGCTCGGGGGTACAGTAGTGTACTTGGGCTACCCGCGCAGGGCCCCTGATGGCCCTTGTAAACCGTTGCATGTTGAGCAGGCGCTGGCCAATCAGCAGGTCTTGGGGCTGAATCGGGCAGATTCCGGTATCGTCTCCCCAGAGCAAACCATGTCGTGGCCGACCTCGACGCCAAAACGACGGCCTCATATCCATCTTCCTCAAACTGACCACCTCATCGCGAGAAGCATTGCTAGCCCGTCGTGCCCCCGGCAGCGACATATGCTCCGGTGAAGAGGATCTTGTCGTGCTCCATAGCGTCCATCTCCGAGGGCAAGGCCCAGCCAAGGACGATGCGAACCTGCCACATTCCTCGACTGGGCCTCAGAGAAACGAGACCCGCCACGCAACGCAGCGCGCGTCATGGCCTCGATTCCACATGGACACATAGGCAAGCGAGGCGTATAAGCTCCGGCGCAGCTTGGCTTCCGGCCTCATGTTGGAACGGAGCGCATCTGACCTTGCGCCCCGCCGTTTTGTCATTATCGTCATGTTCCGAGATGCGTCAGGATGGCTAGATGATGACGGTGAAGGCCAGCATCATGCTGACCGTGGCCCGATCCGGACCAACATGAGCGTTCCAGACTCTAGGATAATAAGAAGTCCATTCACCGCAAACCATTTCCCGTTCCCGTGTCCATGCTTGATCGTCAAGTCCCTGTAGCCACCCTCCACACATCGCCCCTCAGTATCCCGGTGCAACTCTTGTTCTTGGCATCTTAGACATACCTATACTACCAGACTTGTATTCCACACTTAAGCGCGCGCGCACTTACACCCGGCCGAGGTCGCCTCAGCAAAACTCAACCTTTGTCCTTCGCTCTGCTCGACTAAGCGCAGCGCTTGACTGACAATTGTTCCCCGGTCAAAAGGGTCTTGTCTGGCGTTTGCCATGCGAGTCTAGACCCGCACAAAGAACTTGGTTCTTCTTATTTCTATTCTTGTTTGGGCAATCCGGCGACTGATTCGACGCTGCGCGTCTATTCACCCAACACCCTTTTCCATTCTCTCAAAAACTCCCGCTTCGTTTCGTCACACCAACTTTGTACATTCGAGCACAGGCCCTAATTAATGCGTTTCTCTTCCCACCCCTCAACTTTCTGAATGCTACACTACCCTGCACCTGCACCCTCTCGACGCCAAATCACCCCGAGACCTCGACATCAACAGCTGCACAAACAGTCTTAAGTCCCACCCTTTCCTTCGTTTCTCCCTCACCCAGTCTCGCGGGCGAGATCTTGAGCGAGTCTCTACCTCACATCACACCATCTCCTCATTCGAACAAGAATGAATATCAAGGGTGTTGCTGTCGCCGCCATCTCGCTGCTGGCTGCAGCACCAACCGCCGATGCCCACACCTGGGTAGAATATCTTTACCAAATCAGTTCTACTGGGGCGTTCACGGGGAAGCCAGGCTATCCCATCGGCTACATACCTCGAAGCCAAGGCGTGTCTGATGACGTGCATCAGAACAAGATCCTGGACACCTCGACGAACCCTCCCATCTGCAAGCCGCTGTCATCGAGCGACGCTATTCAGTACCCTCCTCTCAAGGCTGCCGCCGGCGACTTCATCGCATTACAGTATCAAGAGAATGGCCATGTCACACAGCCAGAGCTGACGTTAAGACCGTTTCGGGGTGGAAATGTGTACGTCTACGGCACCGCGCAGCACCAGGACTCCGACGGCATCAATGATGTATTGAACGCCTGGACTGTCGATGGCAAGGGCGGAAACAAGAAGGGCAAGCTGCTTGCCACACACTACTTCGACGATGGCCAGTGTTTCCAAAACGCTCCGGGGAACACCATCGCCCAGGAGCGAAAGGGCAAATTCGGCGTCGATGAGCTATTCTGTCAAACCGACATTCAATTACCGACTGACCTGCCGTCTCAGGGCACATACACCCTGATGTGGGTATGGGATTGGCCTAGGATTATCTCTGACTCGCAGAATGTGACGGAAATATATACCTCGTGCGCGCAGATTGAGCTCGGCGGATCAGTCAAGGGCGCATCGGTGAATGGCGGGATCAAGTTCGACAGCAACCACGCAATTCAAAGCGCGGCCATCTCGTCGCAGGTGCATAACCTCGTCGAGGCGACAGCTCTTGGTGTCGGTACCAACAGTCCACCTGCTCCCACCGGTCTTGATAAGGCCACGGGCTCTCCCGATCCTGCCCCTTCCTCTACTAAAGACAGTGGCAATGACCACATCAAGACGGTCACCGTTACAGCGGACCCCGAGACTGTCACTCAAATCCAGACCGTTACTGTGACTGCTGGGGGCGACGATGGCGATGCTACCACACAGCAGTCTACGCAGTCATCTACTTCGGCGGCCGCAACCTCATCCGGCGTAACAAGTCGAACTATCACAACCCCGGTCATCCCATTTCCGACATCGTTCATCCCTGTCACTTCCGTTCAGGGATTCCTGAAGGTCAGAGCCGCCCGTGTGACTGGTCATGCACGACGAGACCTTTTATGGCAGTAATTGTGCCAAGCGGTTGCCACGGCCATCCGGCTCGATAGATAGTCAGCTCGAGCACCCATCGGCTTCTCTTCTGTGTACATATATCCCGGTCATCCGCCCCAAATTCGAGGGCCCTTCAGCACCGGCGGGCTTCATCTCAAGCTACGCACCCATCCCAGGCCCAGGCATTCTGATCAAGACACCTTGAATACAAGAAGTCAACAGCCAGTTCTTGGAGATGTGGGTTTTTACATTCAGTTTCGGCATCAAGGAATAAGATACCCCTGGAAAGACGGACGGGCGTTTTGGTGGGGGGGCGGGTTCGGGTGCATATAGATTGTCTTGCATTTCAGACTTCGTCATGCAGGTCATACGTTGCCTGTGAGGCGTCCGCATAGCCATCCATTCGCATGGTGGCTCTTTGTACTCTGGATTTGTTTTTGTTTTTCCTTCGTGCAGTCTTCCCACTCACATATCACATCACGTGAGCGATACGGTGGTCAAGATCGATTTAGCATTAAGTAGTAGTGTGCAAGGCACTTCAAGAAATAGACACTCGTTAGCAGTGGCCTTTGCGCTTGATACTAGGTGATGCCTTCGCGTAGACACGGAATATGATGTAGACCGTAAATTTACCTCTCTTTCATTAGCATCGTAGGCTCTGTAGAGTGTGATCTGACTGTATTTCTCAAGAAGCCTAATCGCCGTGAGTCATGTTGTCGTTGTCTTACTAATACTACGAAGTGCTACAATTGTAACCACTTTCCAGGCTTAGACGGTTACTTTGCGATACTATCCCGTTGCAACAATTTTACTACGCCTCTGATAAAACGCAGCCCAGTTTCGAAAGCTTGCCGGGGCGCTGTAACTGGCAGCATGGGCCAGTTTCCGGATTCCCCCTACCCCCATCATCATCCTATAGGAGATTGGCACGAGAGACATGTAGGGACAACCACACACCGCTCCGAGATAGGCTGGACTGCGCTCGTTCGCCCGAGTCGCTATCGCCGTTTATCCCGTTGAGGTCCCTAGAACTTGGTGACGGTGCGTTCTTTGACAGCCCCGCTCTTCGTCAGCAACTTCCTCTGACCAGCAGTGGACAGCGGCGGGCTGTCGTCGTGTTCACGAATATAATACGCCCAATCGGCCGTATTGTCGAGCTCGGTCTGCGAATGCCCGTTGCCCAGCCAGGCGAAGCGGTTGCCGGCGTAGCGGATGTCGAAGTCGTCGAGGCGCACGCTCTTCAGGCACTCGACGTAGTGCAGCGTGCTGCCGGGCCACAGGGCGGCGATCCGGCCGTCGTCCCGGTTCTTGTACCACGAGTGGCAGGCGTCGGCCCACACGGTGCGCTTCATGAAGTGGTCCTTGAACGCCACGAAGTCGCGGACGGCCTCCTCCTTGGGGGCGAACGTCCGGATGTTGGTGGTCTGGAAGAGGTCCACGAGCTTGCAGATCCAGTCGACCTGCGCCTCCACGCCGTACAGCACGGGCCCGTTGCCGACCGGGCTCGTCGGCCCCAGGATGGTCAGGAAGTTGGGGAACCCGGCCGCGGCCACGCCCATGTACGACTGCGGATCGCGCGCCCACTCGTCCTGCAGGTTCTTCCCGGTGGGCGATAGGATGGGGAAGCGCGGGCGGAAGTTGGTGTGGAAGCCCGTGGCGCAGATGAGGACGTCGACCGGGTACTCCTTGCCATCCTCGCCCACGCAGCCGTCCTCGGTGACGGCGCTGATCGCCCCGACGACGACCTCGACCTTGGGGTGGACCAGCGACTCGAGGTAGTTGACGCCGGGGGTGAGCCGGCGGCAGCCGAAGCTGAACTCGGGGATCAGCTTCGACTCGAGGTACTCGTCGCGGAGCTTCTCCCTCATCTGCGCGTCGACGTGGGCGCGGGCGTCTCGCTGGAGCTGGCTGTCCCTCAAGAAAAGGTCGAACAGCTTGTTCATCCCGTTCTCAATGCCCGCCCGGTACTCGAGAAGGGCGCCGGGCTTATCGGCAAAGGCGGCTCTCTCCTCCTCGCTGTAGACGTGCTGCTCGAGACCCGCGGCGGGCGAGACCCACGAGGGATTGCGAATAAAGTTGGTAACTTTGTTGCACTTGTCTCGTATGGCCGGGAGGACCTGGATTGCCGATGATCCATTGCCGATCAGGCCCACATTCTTCCCTTCCAACTCCACGTTCTCGTCCCAGTTGGCCGTGTGCAGGAGTTTGCCCTTGTACTTGTCCAGGCCGGGGATATCGGGCCAGCGCCAGTTATTGAGGACCCCGGAAGCGTTGATCAGAATATCACAGTGGTCCATGATCTCCACGCCGTCGGCATTCTTGACGGCGACGTCGTATTCGCTCTTGTCGCTGTTCCAGGAGGCGCCGGCCACCTGATGCTGCAGACGGACGTATTGACGCAGATCATATTTATCGGCGAACGCGTTGAAGTAGTCGTATATCTCGCTGGCGGAGGCATAGACGGAAGACCAGTCGTGTCTGGGCTCGAAACTCCACGTATAGTTGTGGGACGGCACATCACATGCACATCTATCATTGCCACTTAGTGCGGAACCTCGTCTATGCGACATGGCCGTGACGAACTCACCCCGGATACCGATTCTCGTACCATGTCCCCGATACGGCGGGATTCTTCTCGTATATGGTCAAGCTATAGTTGCTGAAATTCTTTTGGAGTTTATAGGCCACGAGCAGGCCGGATGCTCCGGCTCCAACCACGACAATCCGTACATGTCTCTCAGCATGGATAGGATCTTCCATCCTCTTGGCGGCATCTCGACCTCCTAAGGTATCGTCGAATTGATTTACGAACTCGTCTGCCATTGTAGTGATAAGGAGGGTAAATTAGAACGAAGGCTATCATCAATAGAGTGCGAGGGAGTCGGCCGTGACTGGTGATGCGCGACCCAGCTCTGATATATGTCGAAAGCGTCTTTGTTATCCGCCCGGATACTAGAACTGCCAATACGTGAACATCCACCAACCGGAAGCTCCTTGTGGAGCATCCACTCACCAAGGTGCAACGCGCAAGGCTCTCTTACTCTATTGAGTCATATACGGGATATAGAGCATACATCCGAGTGTGGTTGCCCTGCGTCAGCGGCCCCCTTGCCAACCTGGGAGCCACCTACATGAACCGTCCGGTGATAGTAGTAAGTTATTACAGGGGGTGAAAGGCACGGTTTCGACGGCGATGCATGGGGGTTCATCAGCCAAACGAGCCGTATGAGTACGCCTAAACTCATGGCAACTAGTACTCGTAGTTCTCAATAGCGAAGCCTCAGAAGGACTAGCCGCCTTGGACCGTTGGTACGGAAATGGAAATGGCGTATCCGGGGTAAATAATTAGGATGAGATTGGTTGAAAACATCACTATCATTCTTCTCCCATGGTTGTGTCGTTCCCAGCGCCAGGGGTCAAGCTAATTCAACAAAAGTTCCTATGCATAATCAGCTTCATAATCGGTTAATAATCAGCACTCTGACAACACCCGAGCGAGGAATCTATAGACGGCCGGTAGGATCAAGATAAGACATCTCAGGAAGCGATAATCTAGGGATCGTCAGTTGAATGCGGGGATTGGAGACTCACTCAGCTTCAGGGATATGGCCCATAGCGGGGACGCCAACACGCCGTAATCACATGGAAGCATGCGATCCTACCCAAAGTACCCTGAATGGAGCTTCCCTTCGAAACAAGTCGCAGCACCGCCACGACCTCTACCGAGGGAAAATCACCTTTCCGCAGAGGCTGAAGACTTCATTCATCTAGATGTCAACGCAATATTTCTTCTACTAGAACGGCTAGACCCATTGATGTTACTTTAAGTACGCTCAATCACATGAGAGAACGACTTATACCACGGTAATGATAACGAGTCCGATATCTGACACTCCTATACAACAGTCCTTTAGTACGTCATGTTGACCATTACAGTCTTGGTCTCTGTGTACATCCGTAGCACATGGCTCGCGTTCTCGCGTCCTGTGCCGCTCTCCTTGGTTCCTCCAAAAGGTGTCGTCAGGAAGCCTAAGCTGACGCAGTTGATGCCTACCATACCAGAGTCGATCTCCGAAGAGATCCGGAGTGCTCTATTTATATCTTGGGTGAACACGCCCGCCATGAGCCCGTAGTTGGTATCATTAGCCTTGGCAATGATCTCTTCTTCCGTCTTGAACTTGTTGAGGATCGCGACTGGACCGAATATCTCCTTCTTGCATATCTCGGCATCCTCGGGCACGTCGACGAATATAGTTGGCTCGACAAAGTAGCCCTACGACGAGCGACGAGTCAGCAGAGAGAAGGAGGGTTTACTATCAGCTATGGTACTGACCTGGTCGCCAATCCGAGAACCGCCAGTCAGCAGCGTGCCCTGGCTTCGCCCCCTGTCCAGAAAGCCCGAAACCCTCTCGAACTGCAGCTTGTCGACTATGGGGCCCATCAGGGTCTCGTCAGCGTCAGGATCGCCGACGGTTTTAGCTCGCTCTTCCATGGCCTTCTTATACCCCTGCAGAAACTTGTCGTATATGCCCTCCTGGACGTAGACCCTCGACGCCGCAAAGCACACCTGGCCCGTGTTTGTGCAGATGGCATTGACGCACCAGAAGATGGCGTTGTCGAGGTTGGCATCGTCGAACACGACGGCCGGGCTCTTGCCGCCCAGCTCGAGCGTGATGCGCTTCAGGTTGCTCCTCGCTGCCATCTCTTGGATCTTGCGGCCCGTTGCCGTGGATCCGGTAAAGCTTATTTTGCGGACGCGCATGTGACTGGCCAGGAGCGCCCCTGTCGACCCGTCGCCCGAAAGCACCTGGAACACGCCCGGCGGGAAGCCCGCCTGTTTGATGAGACTCCCCAGCGCCAGCGCGCTGAAGGGCGTCTTCTCGGACGGCTTGAGGATGAAGCAGTTGCCCGTGGCGAGGGCCGGGGCGGCCTTCAGAGCGCCAGTGGCCAGAGGGCCGTTCCACTAGTTACCACAGAATGAATCAGGAGTTTGCTATATTTAGCGAGATGGCGATGTCTGCCGAGCAGAGCGTATACCATTCCAAGTTGGGTAACTTACCGGGATGATGCCCGCCGTGACGCCCAGGGGCTCGTTTCTAACGATCTTGAGAAACCCATCATCTTGGGGGAAAGACTCGCCAGCAAACTTATCACACCAGCCGGCAAAGTACCGGAATGCCTCGATAGTCCCCTGGATCTCCAGTGATCCAAAGGAGGCAAATGGCACGCCTAGGCTCAGTCGCGTCAGCTCGGCCAGCTGGGAGGCGTGCTCATTGATCAAGTCTGCGAGTTTCAATAACATGTCTCTCCTTTCGGTCGCGCGTGTCTTCTTCCACCCGGGGAAGGCTGCTTCGGCTGCAGCCACGGCGGCGTCGACCTCATCCTGACCCGCGAGCGCTACGTCATTGGCCAGGAGGGATTCATCTTTCGGATTGTAGACCTCCAGCTTCTTGGAGTTCGTCGACTCGACATACTGGTGTTTTCTTAGTCTAGATGACTGTTATCTCGAGCATGATGAGAGCCCACCTCGTTGTTGATGAACAGCTGCTTGGGTAGGTTTGATTTGCTCCATGGGAACGACGTCGCCTCAAGACCGGAGTCGTTGGCAGAACTTCCTTGATGGCTCATGATGACCGCGATTACCTTGAGAACGCGAATAGACGATGTTCACTGGGACTGGTAGTTGAAAAAGGAGATGAACATCACCATGGGCTGGGTGTTCATGGATTTACCCCTCATCGAGGCTCTGTAGTATGTCTGAGCCAACAAAGAGATTTATAATACTCGATTTTGCCATCGCAGCCAACACTTAACGCCGTGGTAACGCGGGGTCTTCCGGCTATTCGGAGTTGTTAGCGCCAAGCTCCGGCCTGATCGCCATATGCATGTAACGTCGATGAGCGTGCATATCTCCCTTCTAGCGACCATTTACGGGATTCTATATCTCTTGTACCTCTGGCTGGTCGAGATTCATAACGTAGAGACGGCATAGTCTGCCATGCTAGACCGCTTCACAAGCGCGACGCTACCCAGCACGAAACATGTAGTCCAGGACGCCGTATGCTGTGGTACCGGTGCTGACAGGGGGTGAGGCGAATTGCTGTGCTGCGATAGCGCCCAATAAGGCAATATACCAAAATCGATAGGACGCCATACTAGGAGTCAAAGCCATCCGGCCCTCGAACGTGCGTCATGTCTCATTCCCTCGTGGCGTCCGTGGGAAAAGACTGCTCATCTTCTGCATGCACTGTGTGTCCTCCGAATCATATCTCTGCAGAAAACACCTGACAGCATGTCACGGGCCTTTCCGTCGAATGATGTAAAGGAGGACTTGATAAGCGACGGCTGATGATATCGGACGGTTCGTAAGCTTATCGACTCAGACGGAAAGCCACACGACACGGCTTAGTAAATTGAAATTACTCGTTTTTACTCAGCTCACTTATTCCTTTGCAGAGCTTATTCCCTCTCATACCTTAATCCTCTTCAGACCTTAATCCTCTTTAGACCCTATTCCTTTACAGACCGTTGGCATGCCCGTATCATTAATTGAATACTCCGTTATATTCAATGCCTCACACGTTGTTTGAGAGCTAGACTGAGGTAAATACGAGAGAAGTCTCACTCGTTGATAGTTCAAGGCTTCTACATTCCAGTTCTTCATCACGCTGAGTGCTGGATGGCGACTGAGCAAAATCCGTCTCACCGGGCTACGAGCCCAATGACCTATGGAGGTTCCAGGTAAAAACCCTCGCATTGATGAGTCACGGCCCTCTGAGAAGGAAATCGAGTAACTGATGGTTCATAGGCGTTGGTGCACATAATGATCGAACCTCTCATCAGCTGTGACCAAATCCTGAAAGGAACCAAGATTCCTCACACAAGTGGTTCAGCGCGTATAATCATTTGACGGGAGCCGATTTAAGCTTCCCTTTCCCCCCTGAACCCTTGTCGACAATTCATACACATATAACGGCATGTAAGGGGATCTTGTCGTAGAGAAAGATCGCATTTCGCCTCGCTCACGATGTGGGTGACATTGCAACGACCAGTCTCTCTCCCTAACAGCGATGATCTTCACTCCCCCTCTAAGCTTGGTCCCGGCCGGAAGTTGTGACGTTTAACGTACTCGTGCGCAAACAGGCTGCATTTAATTGAACTCTAGGGTCCATTGTGAACCGCAACCGTACGTCAAGGCATTTTGCTAAAGCACCTACTACTGCGTAGTGTGACCTAACGGTGAAAGCTCACATCAAAGCGTAGGACAGGTTGCATCATCACTGCTTGAGGGTCGCCAAGAACCTGCTGCAAGCACTAGTACCAGATTGGCATGTCGTCCTAGACACGCCACACTACACGAGGTTTAGAGGATGATGTTGCACCGGCGGCATTTCTAGAAGGCAAAGTTGGTCGATATAACCACCAAGTATGTCAGACCTAACTACCTCGTCTACTACTTACATGGCGGGAGAAGGGGATGATTAAGTTCTCCCCTGCTTTTGTATACTGCCAGGAAGTGGTTCTATAGGGGATTTAGTGGACGATTTCCCCGGTTCAGTCCAAAGTCTCACCATGATATCGAAAGGGCAGCCCGCCAAGCCCATCTGCTGCGCCGCCTTTGGCCATGTCACTTGACTGGCGTCTTACTCATCATCTCGTCATCTGCAGCATCTACAAACGAGTCTATTCCCATTCCCCTCTCGAGTTCAGACACCAGAGTCCCATACTACCGTGCCTGTTTCCCTGTCCTATCTGTCCTATGCTAACACCACGAACAGGCGGCGTTACAACTCCGTGGGGGGGGATGGGGTACGCCCCAGTCTTTATTGTGGCCCTGCTACATATCTAGCTTGCTCGAATCGCCCGGTTTGCCCAGTTTTGGCACACCGAGTTCATATACGCGCGAGTCAGCATTGGCCAATTCACGCTCGCGTCTCGCTCAGACGCTGGTGCGCATTCCTAAACAAGTATGGCGGGCGTGTTGACACGAAAACGCCGTTAGCTACCGGTACTCGATAGTGCGGCTCGCTGTCTGTCTACATCATACGTACCGTATCACCATCGTATACCGAGCTTTGCCCGGGGGAACAGGGCATAAAGCCGGTACCGCTGGGTATGCGTATGTGTGTAACATGCGGATATAAAGATGTACGTCGTACGTAAATCCCGTCTGACGGGCGTGTTGCTCGATTTGCCGAAGCCAACTGCCTTCGTATCTCCGCAATAACACATAATACATAATACCACGTTGTCTAGTCTAGTCTAGAACTTCTCATCTTAACGCTACCCAATCGTCTGGGACTTGATGGAAATCATGTGCTCATCCCGGCCCCTCAAGGATATCCCCTCGACCTCTCGGCCCGGTCTCATCTTACTCGACTTGACCGACTACTCGGCCCTCCAGACTAGGCGACTTAGCTCAAAAGTTCTCCAGCAAGTTCCCAGGCACGTGTGTAAAACTAGGCCCAGACATGGCGGGTATTCTCCATTCTGTTGGCAACGCGCGCCTGGGACGGGCGAGACGAACGCACGGGGAGAATTCCGGCGCGAGATAGCTTGGGAGCGGCCCATTCCATCGCCTCGCGTGCCTGCATGCGTTACCGAATGTAGAGTGGCCGTCCTCCACTTCGCCACCGATATAGGCCCGACCTTGTGCACTGAGGTCCGAGAGCAGCCTACCTAGGTAGGCCAAGCTGTCCGCCGCAGAGTTAAGCACACGGGACGGCGACTGACAGTCTTGTGCCGCCCTCTCATGGACGGCTTGCCGTTTAGATATGCACCGCCGTTGAGCACCAGTGAGAACCCATCCTTGGCTCGTAATAGTAGAATTTTCAGCTACACGTGTATCTGCAGCCTGCATTACTGTGGATACAAGTAGACCCCCGATGCCACGGCCTCCCCCCCCGTCGAGGACTTCTCCAGGTTTAGACCTGATGATCGTGGGGCTCGGGTCCAGCGCTCATATGGGTCCGCCAGCGCCCTCCACGGGCCTCCAACACTAGATGGGGGTAACGTGGAGGGAGCCCCATCCTCTCCAAGTCTGCTGGACAGAATCTGTGGGGGAATCGCCTACCTCATAGCTCCATGTCACTCTCGTCTTTGTTCTACCAATGACTGATAATTAGCCGTCGTCCCCATGTTCTCTACCACTTCTACTGATCCGAAGTCGGTTTGTCCAGATCCCCATGGCATTTTTGTGTTTTCCCAAAGGGTCGATTTCGAGCAATCGAAGTGTCATTGCGCGACGGTCACGCCCCAAAGATGGCGGGCACTTCTATTAAAGCAGCAGGGGATGGATCGGGGATAGATATCTCGAATCAGGAGAATGTCTCTCGACGCGCTGGTGCCGGCACGTCGGGACGAGGCAGCAAGCCCCATATCCGACACCGAGCTTCTATCGCCTGCTTTTCATGTAGAGATCGCCGTATACGATGTGTAGTTCCTAAGGGGGGCTCAGGTTGTACGCAATGTAAGCGATCGGGGACGGAGTGTGTGATAAAAATGGATGATGAGCGTCGTAGGTGAGCAGACTCCGGAACCCCCGACCATGATGGCTACAAGACTCCCGTGATACTAATGTAGAGAAGGCCGATATCCAAGGCATACGTGTCGTCGCTATCCGCTCGCATTGCTATGCTGGAAGGCATGCTACGAGAGAGAGGTATTGCTGTTCCACCGGCCACACACCCACCCATGACAAAACAAGAAGCGCAATCTGCGGGTTCTGGCGATGAGATTCGGGTATCAGTAATCGAGGCTCGACGGCATTCGAAATCGGATGCCAGTTCGCCCATTCGTCATATACTATCACCGCCTTATTCACATGAAGACTTCGCAATGTACGAGAGTCCTGGAGAGGACCTTGTTAGCACCGATATGTTACCGTCGAGAGAAGAGCCTCTTTTGAAGGAACAATCGACACTTCGAACACTAGATGCTAGACATGAAGAGTCTATGCAGCGATTATTATTCCCTGGCGGAGGTTTATCGTGTGACCGGATCTCGGGCAGGATACGATACTTCGGTCCAACCGCAAACTGTCATGTACACGCCGCGCCACCTAGCAAAATCGACGCGAGGCAATCACCTGAGCAGACCCGCCGAGCAGAACGCATCATCAGATCACTCGCGCCCAAGACTCACGACTATCTGATGCAGAATTTCTGGAAATACCACAACAGCGTCTTACAAGTCGTCGACAAGACTGCATTCGAAGCAGACATGGACTCCGAGAATCCCAAATTCTACTCGTCGTTCTTACATATAATAATCCTGGCGATAGGGTGGCGTTTCGCCAGCAAGGACCGCTACGATACCGCCAGAATGAATTTGGGAAATCATGAGAGCACCATACACCGAGAGGCAAGATACATGCTTGATACCGAGCTTGAGCGGCCGATGGGACTTCCCTCCATACAGTCACTGCTGCTTCTGGGAGACCTGGAGTGTGGAGTTGGCAGGGACAGGACAGGTTGGATGTATGCTGGTGAGTAGTCCTGCTTGAATTTGAATATTCTGACAGACCACGATATGCTGACTAGTAACCTAGGGATGGCCAATCGTCTAGCATTCCACATGGGCCTTCATGTCGATTGTCGCAACATTGGGCTATCCGAGCGAGAAATGAGTGTACGGCATAGAGTGATGAGAGCTTGTTTCCTTTACGATAGGTATTGGGCACTGTTTCTCGGGCGACCGACAAGCATTAAACGTCAATATGTTGACTGGAGCGTGCCCAAGACGGCTGCGCCTACAACTCACCTACCCGGGTACAACGCCGCTGCTATGTCAAATACGCAGGCAATAGAGGAAGAAATCCATCAGCAACTTATTGAGCTCATGGATATAGCCGGGCGAGTTGTCGACTCTCGGAGTGAGACCAGACCCGGTCACAACACGAACCAGCCACTCTCAACTGGCCTGGACGAAGGGACTGCTATTGACATGTCGACGCTTAATCAACAGCTTCGGGATTGGCACGGACGACTACCAAGTCACTTGACCTGGGGGGTCGACAATGCCAGAACTGCCCCCCACGGCTACTTTCTTTTCCATGAGCAATACTACGCCATCACGATATTACTGCATCGTTCACAGGAACCCCACGGGTCGAGGTTCAAAGGCACACCAGAATCCCCCTCAAGTTCTGACGCGAGGGAGACAGCTGGTTTGTCTTTTACCACACAGCCAGCACTAGGTGTCTGCACACATGCAGCCACCCAGCTCGCTCAGATAATAGCCCAGTCTAAGCAGAATTATGACCTCAAAGATACATGTTGCACCAGTCTACAGCCGGCAGGTACTGCAGCAATCGCCTTGCTTGCCGCGATCATGTACGGCCAAGACGAGACAGAACGACGGCTTCATCTATCGTCTCTCGAAGTGGTGTCTGACGCTATCCGAGTTATGAGCCGCTCATACCAGCCTGCAGCAAAGATGGAAACCTTGATCCAATCAATTCTCGCGCAGCTGCATCTGCATCCGGATATGCGTAGTGAGCCATGGGGCTACTCCCACTCTCCAGGGCAGGATGCAAATAGTGGTAAGGATGGCCAAGGACTCCGATCCGAAGAGACCGACATATTTCCCCCACCAACGCGCCGCGACGGGGAGGAATTCGTGCCGAGCAATAAACGCTCTGGCACCACCGGGCCCGAATCGACCAAACCACCGCCTTCGTTCCACATGCCGCCCAGTCCTTCTTGCTATCAAGTCCCTCTCGGCCACGGCCACCATCTAAGCTTCATGCCCGGCATCCTCTCCACGTTCCCGGAATTACCCGACACATCCCTCTATCTGGATTCGTTCTATACCCCCAACGTGGGCGTGGACGGCATGTACGCAAGTCGACACAGCTCCGACAACTACCTACGCGTCGCGCCTTCGGCCAAGGGCTGGGGCCTACAGAGCCTGCATGCCGCGAGCCAACCGGAACAGCCCACGCCGGATTTCGACTCCCACATGCCCGACTGGCTAGGGGAGCCCGCGGCGGGCTTCGGCGGCGCAGCGGCCCTTCACGAGCCCAAGTTCGACGGCCAGGCGGCGCTGAGCGCCGGTCTCGGAACCGGCCTCGATGCGGAGGGCCTGCCGGTGTGCAAGCGGGAAGACACGGGCGGCATGATGTGGATCAACAGCGACGGCGGGCTCACTCCCGTGACGCCCGGGGGTTTCATGCAACAAGAGGCCGAGAAAGCCGCCGACCTTCGCAACCACGAGGGTAAAGGCGCCACCACCGCTCGGCCTCGTAACCACGAACTAGACTATCTGAGCTTGTGATTTTTCTGCTTTTTTTTTTTTTTGCTGATGGAATCAGGCGTTGGGGAGACGGGAAAGGAAAAATACATACCCATCCATTTTTCTCACGTGGTCACTTGAATAATGTATAAATCAGGATAGTCACGTAGTAGGGGTAAGGTGAGACGAATTTGAAGACCTTTTCCACCATGAATCATATACGCACGCAGAAACAGATATAGTGAATGCTTCGACATGAATTAAGCACCGAAGATGGACATGGCGGGATACCAACTAGATACTATAGCTCGTCGTGCTAAAAGCTACTGCTAAGATGGCATATACTATCGGCTTCCGCCAGCCTAGTCGCATGAGGCGTTCATCGAGCGTCTCTACCCTTTCACAGCCCAGCTGCCATCAGGGGTAGTAAGGCTCGCCCTCGATACAATCGACCCCCTCATCCACACACCTCTTCACCGCTGTCTCCGGGTCCTCGTCGCCGTCCAGCATATCCAGCCAGCAGCTCTTGACATCAGGATTATCGAGGAGCAGGGCGATGAGGCGCGCGACGGACGCGCGGCTCGACGTCCCGTTGGACACGGGCGTCCGGCCCAGCGCGACCCCGCCCGCCGGCTCCATGGTCAGCAGGCCCGGGCGCAGGCAGACGGCGGCGAAGTCGCGGGGCCGCTTCCTGCTCTCCTCGTAGAGCACCTGGTCCGCGGCCACCTTGGCCTCGTAGTAGCGCGCCAGCTGCCTCAGCCGCACCTCCTTCTCCTCGCGCCACATCTCCTCGGTCCACCAGGGCGCCTTCTCACGCCGCGAGGTGATGAAGGAGATCATGACGAACCTGGTCACGGAGGGCGTGGCGACGGACGCGCGGATGAAGTGGCACGCGGCGTCGCGGTCGATGGCCCACGTCTGCCGAGCGCGTTAGTAATTCGTGCCGTGCGCAAGAACTCATTGCGATGTGTCGAGGCCGCTTCATCCTCCTTCGCCGTAGATTGGGTAAGTAGGTAGATAAAGTAGGCACTACGTACTCGTTCCGGAGCCCCCTTGCCCCCGGCACCGGCGCTCCAGACGACGTAGTCGGGCCCGACCTCGTCGATGATGCTCTTGGCCTGCTCGTCGCTCTTGACCTCCTCCAGGCTGCGCACCAGCACGTTCAGCTTGCCGCCCGGGCTCTCCTCGCCGAGCTTCTGCAGGTGGGCGACCTGGTCGGGGCTGCGGATGATGCTCGTCACGGTCCACGATCGCTGGAGGAGCATGGGGGTCAGGAGCTGGGCGATCTTGCCGCTCCCGCCGAGCAGTAGGACGTGATGCGCTGCCATGGCTTTTTTCGGTGATCGTTGCGGTTTCTTATTGCCCTAGATAGTCTTGTCCCCTTTCTTTCTTCTTTTTCCTTTCTCACTATGCTCTTGCAGTGCCTGACCGTATGTTCTGATTTACATATTCATAAGCTATCGGAGTTTCGGAGTGGGATGAGACATGCATCGCGATTACGTCACAAATGAATGCGGGGACGAAAGGTGTCACGACAGTCTGCATCTGTTTACACGTGAGTGGAGCAAATCCCCAGGAATCCAAGTCAGTAAGAAACGCAAGAAATTACTTAATAAAAAAGAAGAAAACACTCGGCGAATGGTCGCTATTGTTACGGGAAGCTTGAGCCCAGATCATTACTATTTTATCTACTTTAGTACCCAGGTAGGTCAAGGTATGGTATTTAATTGCACGCCGGCACGTCCCGTCGATCACACGGCAAAGCCGCCGGAATTGTGCTGCCTCGGCTCCCCGGCCGCCTCGAACGTGCCGTTGGGCAGCAGCCGCAGACCCTGCGCCGTGCTCTGGCCCGGCGCCACCCACGTCACGTTGTGCCCCAGGCTCTTGAGGAACGCGACGGTCGCGTTGTCGTAGGCGTACTCGAACGAGACCTGGTTGGGGCTCAGCTGGTCGTGCAGGCGGGGCTGCGCGAGGGCCGCCGGGGCCGTCAGGTTGCGGTCGAGGACGTGGTGGACGTTCTGGATGGTCGACGTGATGATGCGGCTGCCGCCCGCGGCGCCGACGACCAGGTACAGCCTCCCCGCCGGCGTCTCGGCGATGACGGGCGAGATGGAGGAAAGCGGGCGCTTCCCCGGGCGGACGTAGTTGGCCGGCGACGGGATGTAGCCGAAGGCGTTGCTCGACCCGGGGATGGAGAAGTCGTTCATCTCGTCGTTCATGATGACGCCCGTCTCGGGCACCATGAGCTGCGAGCCGAAGAGCAGGTTGATGGTGGTCGTGACGCTGATGGCCAGGCCGCTCCGGTCGGCGGCCACGATGTGGCTCGTGCCCGGCGTCGGCAGACTCTCGAGCCCCATGGGGTTGTAGTCGGACACGTTCAGCGTGCGGAAGTCGGAGATCTTGGACCGCACCTCGGCGGCGGTGGCGTCGCTGATCATCGACTCCTGGTAATCGTCGAGGCCCTTGACGAACAGCGGATCGCCGAGCTCGGAGCGCTGGCCGTACGCAAACCGGATGGCCTCGTCTAGGCGGTGGGTGGTGAGGTTGATGGCGGCCGGATTGCCGAACCCATCGTAGCCGTTGACAATGTTCAGGGCGCTCAGGGCGACCACGCCACCCGAGGGTGCGCTGGTCGACGTAAGCTTGTAGCCTCGGTAGTTGATCACGGACGGTTTTCGGATGGCCACGGTGTAGTTCTTGAGGTCGTCGAGGGTCATCGTTCCGTTGGACTTGGTGAGTGCGGCGATGGTGGCGCGCGCAATGGCGCCGGTGTAGAAGGCATCGGGGCCCTTGTTGGCGATGACCTCGAGGGTGTCGGCGTATCGCTTGCGCGTGATGGTCTCGCCGAGCTTCACGCGGTAGCCGTTCGGCGCGAAGTCGATGGCCCAGGTCGGGTCGTCGGTCAGAAAGTTCGCGTTCGGCGTCGTGGTATCCATGTAATGGACAAGATCTTCCGTCACCTTGAAGCCATAGCGGGCGACCTTGACAGCAGGCAACACGAGGTCTTTCCAGGGCAGAGAGCCGTACTTCTTGTGGAGATGCTCCAGGCCCCTCAGCTCGCCGGGGACGCCACTGTAAGCATGTAAGTTATAATGCGAATTGGCAGACGACTCGCCAGATGGGATTCATACCTTGCTAGTCCACCGTACAAGCTGGCGGCCGTGTTATTGTTGTACATGTCCTGGAAGGCGGCAGCGGGCGCCGTCTCGCGGAAATCAATAAACTCGTACTGGCCATCGCGGCCACGGACCAGCATGAAGCCACCGCCACCAATTCCGCTGTGGTACATGCCGATCACCCCAATGCAGAACTGGGTGGCCACGAGGGCGTCGGCGGCGTTCCCGCCCTTCTTGAGAGCATCGATGCCGATTTCAGAGCAGACGGAGCTCTCGGACGCGACAGCACCCAGCTTCGGGTCCTTGGTGTGGAATGGCTTCGCGAGCGCCGACTCGGCAAGCAAGCCCAGATGCAGGGCTACCACAGTAGCCAGCCGAGCAAAAGAGGGCATGGCGAGGTCAGTTGGAGAGGCAGCTGGCTAGTTGTTCTCGAGCGGCAGTGGCTTCGCGATGGGCGCCGGCTCGTTCCTGGGCTCGGTACCTGGTTGGGTCGGAATCGAGCGGCCACAGCACAGCAGAGCCTGGATAGGGGTGAGTGCCGTAGTCAAGCTCGGTGTCGCGGGCCTCATCGCGTCTTATTTGCTCGGGGCCAGCCGCGTCGTCAAGGTTACATCTGCAGGCCGAACGGAAAGCTTGATAGCGAGCGACATGGGCCCAGCCCAGCCTGTCCGGGGTCCTGCGGGCCTATCTCGTCGCGAAGCCGGATACAGCGAAGAGGCGTGTGCGGTGAGAGGTCGATGTTGGAGCCGTAATTTGGCGTTAGCTCAGCTACTGCTGACGAGCATGCATATCAGCCAGGATGGGCCGTCGGTCAGTGAGCCATGGCGTCCTGCAGCTGTTGTATTGCATCATCGCAGGATTCCAATTACAATGGACTATCACATAGTGGAATCGTCGGCCTTCCTTTTTGAGATTTGGCTGGGTCGGCTACTGGTAGATAATTAATTCTTGCAAAGCTTCTTTTACGGTTTTCTTTTGTCGTCGTTCTTTTACGACAATTCTTTAATAGAAATCATAGGTAGACGCTTTCGGCCTAGAAAGGAAACTCCCGACGTGATCGACGGATCATCATAAAATGCGTAGATCAGCTCATGTGGAACTGATATTGGCATCGATTCACAGTACCGTGGATCTGCAGTAGCCGGTACTCTCGGCGTGATTCCGAATTGGCCATCGGCGCGGAATTCTACCATGTGTACCTATGTAGTATCGGCTATTCGTAAAGAAGTACGAAGCACAATATACCAGTAACTACGTGTAACTAGCCTTCGAGGTTCATAAGAATTCATAATTGAGCATCGTGCAAAATGGCTCACTTCGCGATGAGTTGGCACCTTGACGGTACTATTAACCATTCAATTGCAAGCATCCTATCCGAAACCTAGGGGCAGTGACAATCATGAAGCCAATATCCGGACCAAATCATCGCAGTCGGCTTTATTCGCCCTCAGCCACTCAGTCAAACACATCGCTCACATACCTCACCTCGCGAATACTGCCCAGCCACTGCTCGGCGTCCTCCTCAGTCTTGTCGGGGAAAGCCTCCCTCCAGATGCGCTTCGTGACCTCGTTGGTGCTCTTCGCCAGCTTGCTCGCCGAGCCACAGACGAAGACCTTGGCGCCGCGTCGAAACAGGTCCCGGATCTCCTCGCGCTCGGCCCACATGCGCTCGTGCGTGTACTTGTAGTAGCCCTCGACAGCCCCAGGCGGCCCGCGGCGCGAGAAGGCGGGCCGGACCTGCACGGCGCCCTCCCGCTCCCACGCGCGCAGCTCGTCGGCGTACAGGAAGTCGGCCTCGTGGTCGCGGCAGCCAAAGTACAGCAGTGCCGGCCCGAGCGCGTCGCGGCGGCTCCCGGCGACGCACGCGCGCTGCTGGACGAAGCCGCGCATCGGCGCCAGCCCCGTGCCCGCCGCGACCAGGATGACGGGCGTCGCCGGGTCGCTGGGCAGGCGGAAACCGGCGGCGTTGGAGCGGCGCACGAGGCACCGGACCCGCGACCCGACCGCGCGCGTCGCCAGGTACGTCGACGCCACGCCCCGGAAGACGCGGTCGCCGCCGCTCCGCGCGGGCGCCTCGTGCACGTCGTACGTGAGCGAGGCCACCGCCGGCTGCCCGGGCGGGGTCGCGAGCGGCGAGGACGAGATGGAGTACTGCCGCGGCGTCAGCGGCCGGAGCATGTCGAGGTAGGTGGCGAATGAGAGCCTGGCGCTCGGGTGGTCCTCGAGGAGGTCGAGCACCGACGCGCGCTTGTCGATGACCCCGCTCTTGAACGTGTCCTCGGACGAGGCGAGGGCCTCGAGCTTGAGCTGGTCGCTGTCTTCTGCCGTCTTCGCGATCGCTTCAACCTGGCGTTTGGAGGCTGGCGTTCCCAACTCGACGCGCCCGCCGAGGATTTCCATAACGGTGCTGGGTCCCCCGCCGATCTGCGATCTCGTGAGTTTCGGTGCGTAGAGAGAAGTGAAGAAGTAGACGTACCAAGAATGCTTTGCTCGTGCCCTTGATGGTTACGATGTCGTCCATGTTCAGTCCAAACCGTGTGGCTGCGCGGCGAACCACGTCTACGGGGTTCGTTGGGAGAACAACCAAGTAATCTTGTAAAACATGAGTTAGTGTGAAGCCACCAAGATCATGTTGGCAAGCGCACCTCCAGCATCGTATGTCACGCCTTCGGGCAGTTCAATCTCCATATGCCTCTTCGCGGGTCCAACTTCAGTCCCGGCGATCTGCTTGTTCTCTTTCACCAGGCCTGTATAAATATCCCCTCCAGCAAGCATATCAGCTGTCTCCGGCTTTTCGACTGTTACTTCCAAATCGGTCGCACTGGCAGCAGTAGTTTGCGATTCGCCACTAAAGACGGCAAGTAATTCGTCGCGCCAATCCTCCCAGGGACCAGTAAGGTCTTCCTTGACGTCCACGAACCTGCTGGGGATCGCCCTCGTAGCCCCGAGTTTGGGCAGGACTTCATCGACCAGCTTTGGGATGCGGTGAAACGTCGTCACCCACTCGCTATTGCCTGCGCCGAACACGGCAAACCGCACGTCTTTGAGGCTATCGGGTTTCCCAACCTCAAGCCACGACACGAATTTCTTTGCGTTGTCCGCGGGCTTCCCCTCGTAGGAAGGCGTGATGATTGCGACTGGGACATCCTTCGAGAGTTGTTCTGTCGCTTCATCCATAGTCTTGACTGTGGGTTTGAAGCCCTTGTCTCTTGCGGCCGTCTCCAAGTCCTCCGCAAGATACTTACATGTCCCTGCATTCGATCCATAGAGGATCAGCAGGGAATTGCCGGCTCGTGTCTCTTCGACAGGTTTATCGCTGGCCTCGTCGCTGTCATGACTAGGTGTGTTCGCGGGCACCTGGAAATCACCGGGAATTCCCACCCATTGACTTCTTCCCGTTCTTCTAGTGGCCTTCATCTTGAAACCATCGGGTTTGACGGTCAGCGTGCTCTTCATACCTGCGGCTCATCGTTAGCGCATGACGATATAGATTAGGGCAGTCAAGTATCAACTAACGCAAGTCATAGCTCGGATCGGCCATTGAAACCTGAAACCGCTGGAGGATCATCGCCGTGGCCATGAGCATCTCCTGCTCGGCGAAGAACCGGCCAATGCAGGCCCTGGCTCCGTTGCCGAAAGGCTTCCACGCATTAGGGGGCAGCTTCTCCCATCGTCCGTCCATGAGCCTCTCCGGACGGAAGAGATCCGCGTCTTCCCCCCACACCTTGCGGTCGTGGTGCAAGCCCCGGATGTTGCAGACGATGGTGTCGCTGGCTGCGACGCGATATTTCCCGCCAATGACCGTGTCCGTGACGGAATGAAGGTTCAGCTGTCCGATCGGACCCTGGACTCGCATCGTCTCCCGGATGCAGGCCTCGATGTATTTGAGCTGAGGGAGATGTTCTGGCTTCAACACCCCGTCCCCGACGACTCGGTCGACTTCCTGCTGGGCTTTGTGGTACGCCTCTGGGTTCTTGAGTAGATAGTAGAACAGGAACGATAGAGTGCCGCTCGTCGTCTCGTGGCCAGCAATCTAGTCATCGTCGTAAGTTTCTAAGTAGTTCAAAATCGGGAGAGACGTCGACAACTTACCAGAAAGGTGACCATGTTGAAGCGAATGTTCTCGTCGGAGAGCTTCTCGCCAGTTTGTGGGTCGCTAGCGCTCAGCATGGTGTTCAGCAGATCTCGCACGTTTGGCTGTGGGTTCCGCTTGCGCTCGGCAACAAGCTGGTCGCAGAGATCCCACATGGACTTAATATTCTTGTGGTACTCTTCGGCCGAGTTGATGCGCAGGTACGTCTCGACCGAGGGGCGGTTGGCTCGTTTTCCGGCTTCGATCAGGGTCGCGGCCATCTGCTGGGCAAATGGGTGGATGTCATCTCGATAGAAGCTGTTGAAGCGGTATCCGTAGCCACAAAGGCCAATCGCGTCGAATGCCAACCTGTATAAAGATATCAGGACAGACGTTCCCTGCATGGTATGGGGGCACTTATAGTGAAGTCGTCCGACGGGATGATTTCGTTGTCTGGGCCCATCCTGTCCAGCTTGAGAACCAGCTGAGAGATCAGGTCCTGCATCTCGGGGAACATCTTTCTGATTGATAGCGGACCGAATACGGGCATCAGGATCCGGTGGGCTTTGCCCCAGTTCTGGAGAGAGGTCAGAGAAATTCTTAGGTATTCAGGCCAGCCATTAAAGTTCTCACATCTTCGTGTCCGTAAGCAGTGAACAACCCATCGCCGACGAGGGGTCGCAGCTCTTTCAGGGGCCCGGTCGGATTCTTAACGAAACGCGTTTCATCCATGACTTCATTGATGAGCTCATAGGAAGAGACATAGACTACCTGTCTAGCGACGAGGTCGAGCTTGAAAATGTCACCGTACACATCGGCGAGACGCCACACAGAAGAGACCGGGAAGGACGGGTCCATCTCTGGCAGATTGCGAGTGAACCAATGCGTAGGAGGCTGTGGGATGGGCACAACTGCATCGTCGTTGATGCTATGCTGCTGCTGCTGTTGCGCTCCTGCAGCGTTGCCGGGTTTGTAGGGGCACTCCATTTCGAACTCGCTGCCGGACAGACTTCAGGGTGACTAACTATAGAGTGAGTGCAAACAGAATGTAGCTGATGATGAGCTACGAGAGCCTAGGAAGCTTGGGATAAATATCAGTGTTGTATAGACGTGTTTAGACTATGCGATGCTTGTTGGTGTCTTTTCTCTTCCTCATAACTGTGCCCTCCAACCATTATATAGCCCTGCGCCGTATTCATCTTCGCCGCCAATATGACGATGGCGCGAGATCTTGATCTTCGCCCGCTCTTCCGCGCCCGAAGCTCGCGACGTTCGCGTGAGTAAGGAATGTGCATTCGCTTACAGCCAGGATTCCGTGCGATGCAGCGAAGATGTCCGTTTGGGTCGACGACCAATGGTCGGGCTCACCGTATGGGTCTACCGAGGTAGCAGTGCAATGGTTCCCACAGCGGCAACAACAATCATTCCGTGCCGCTATATCACCCGGCGACGCGCCGTTCGCATTACCTGAGGAATTCGCGACAATGAAAATCGCGAATCCCTTCGGATGTGTCTATCATAGTGCTGGTATAGAGTGGCTCACAAACCGGGATTCAGGCTTTAACACTGCAAAACAATACCAACAGCGTGGCGACGCCTCCTAGGACATGGGGTATAGGTTCCTATTCGTCTAGGATGGGCAGATAAAGTTGTTTAGTGTGTATGCCGGTGAGACGCACCGTGAACCTATAGGCTTAATGCTATCGGGTACCCAGACCTACGCCCAGGACTAATCAATACACCGGTATTCTTCTGTTCCCTCGGTCATCACTATCGCCATCCAACTCAATGCGGACATCATTCATTCAATTTGTCGTGGCATGCCTACTAGGAATCGGCTATTTCCCGAGATTTGACGAGCGCCAAAGCACAGTTGGGTGGTATGAGATGTAGCCAAGGCCGGAATGGACCATGCAAATGGCTAGTGATGAACCTATGAAGACGGCTAGCCCAGTCCGAACCACTCAGCCAGCCGTGAAGACGAAACTGGGGACCGTATCGGTGACCGAGTTGGTGATTATTAATTCTCGGTACCCCTAAGGAGAAGTCCTGCAAGGCAAGCCTAACTGCCGAAGCCTGTTGGGTTATCTGCTCACTAACAATATTTATGGTGCATGGGCCCCCATCATCTTCCTGGGGGACGGTTTATCGATAGAACACTGCTCCAGACTGGCCTTTGATTTTGGCCACAAATGTCGGTTGTTATGTTGGGTCCCTTATTTTTCAATGTAAAGACCTGAGCATCCATGAAAGCTATATAGCAACCTTGGATTCCAAGGATTGTGAAAAGGAGCACTGTAGTAGATAAGCAGCCACCGTATTCATCAGCCTACTTGACGTGATATACTTGCGTATAACGTCTGCTGTAGTATCACGATCCCCCATAAGGGCATAGAATACATTACCGAATCATGAATTTCTGTATTATCATCATTTTCGAGCCGGTGACGTTGTGAGGTCGAAACCACCCCACATCTGAATACCGAGGCACCGGCCGAAAACCCACAATTGCTCTTCAGGGTTCTCCGGGGCGTAGGACTGCTCACCGCTGACACCTCGCTGCTTAGGTATTCAATCTGGAATTGGGTGGAATGCTTCTCCGATGCCTAAAGGTGTGGGTTGCTCGTGGATTCTAAACGTCTCGCGTTTCCTCTTTTGCGCCTCTTCGCTCAATATCGCCCCCAAGTTAAAGCCGGCCTGTAACAGGTGGCCTATAACACGCGGATAAAACAGTGTCGGTGAGGACTCACGGTAACACAATGTCTCAGACTTGCCACCTGCGCAGACCACGCGAATGATGGGATGAGACGAAGCATACAACAGTAACACACCCCACCAAGGTGTTTTTCATTTGCGACTGATGATATCTCAGCTCTTTCAGCTGCATCCCCACTCTGAGTTGCGGCTGAGTGGATGACTGAATACAGCAGGCAGTACAATACTTACCTACCCCGTGAAGCATGGCCGCGATGAACGTATCGGGAGAGTTTTCAAGAAACTACCGGACGGATTGCGCTCTGGTGCAAGGGGGCGACAAGGAGTTTCAGCTGCCAAGATCCTTAGCATTCTGGGCTCAAGCTTGTTTCGCGAGTGGATACCTGCTTCGACACATGATGAAGTAAGGTTAAGATTTTGGAAACTCAATTGCCGATTAGCGTCTTGTCCGTAGCCAAGGCTTTGGTCGGGTCCTCACACGTTCATTGAATGGGAGACCTAGGATCGATTGAGGTCGATGTCATGTCAACAGCGCCACTGCCCAGCTCTGGTTGGTCGACTAGGCAGGTGAATTGTGTGATGGGCCAAGCCATAGAATGGTTGTTGAAGCAGCTAGTTAGTTCCGTTGCAACAACGTCTTCTTCGCGCCGAGAACTCGCGGTATTCCAAAATTTCTCGGCAGTGTCTTAGTTTTTGTAGGTTTAAGTGAGAAGAAGTACGTAGCATCTCCGTATGTAATTTGACGCAGCAGGAACAAGCCCTAACCAATGAGATCCCTTGACGCTTCCAAAAGGGGCTGGTTTGAGAGACTCAGAATAGACCTCCTGTAACCAATCTGGATAGACTATTTTACCGCTTTGTCACGTAGCCGGACAGCAGCTGCACCTGCGAGCGTCATCAACCCACTACCTAGGTAGATAGCCTACTGCGATCCGGGCAATTCGGCGTCTCGGGTTATGCCTCAAGAGTCTGAGGACCTATACTTAGTAAGTGGATCTATTTTGACAGGTCCACTTCCATCGGGCGTTCAGGCTGTGTCTATATCAATATGCGGGGAATACTCCGTACTTTAGGTACAAAAGACACCTCGTTAGTACGTAATTTGGGCGTATGCCTATTACTCCTTAGAGATCCGGAGCGAGTCGGGGTAGGCTCGGCAACATCAAACGGAAATGAGATACGATCGTGTTCAGAATAGAGGCTTTCGCAACGAAATACCGCATATGCGATTTGTCCTCTATGCCCTGGCGGTGCAAACTCGCGAATCGTTCAAAGCTCTGATCGTAGCTTGCGCATGTGGTAGGGTGGTAATGCGGTAATGTACGTACTGCATACTGTACATCTGTTAGCAGATGCATGACGTTGTTATTCAGCTCACCATCCATGCAGCGCTAAGCCTTCCCTCCGGCGGCCTCCACTACGGCAAACGTTTCATGCCGTCTTATTGTTAGTTATATCAGCCAGCATATATCCATCGATGCCGGCTTTGTTCCTTGTTCCTTTGTCTTCTTCCTCCCGTTACGTGTTCGAATTATTCCCCCCATAGACTTTGCTTTTAGAAAAGGGGATCCTCGCATTTTCTTAGTCTGCCATCGCCCCCTTTCGCCCTATCCTTGGCTTGCACGCACCATTTCGCATTGTGACGATCTTTTGCTCCACAACCTATCACGCCGGTTCTTGTGCGCCTACTGCGTATATCCTTGTAAGGGTCGTCGTCATCGTCACTCTTTTTCCGTTGTAACCGCTGTCAACTCAATTCCGATTATCTCGTCTTTTATTTCGCCCTCTGGTTTCCCGGTGAAGGCGTTAGATTTCTTACATTCAAACCGCGAATATGAGAAGCGTCGCCAGCTTTGCGACGGGCTTTTTGCTGGCCTCTGTCGCCTACACGCAGGTGGTCCAATGGAGTATCGAAAAGAGAGGGAACCCGGCCCATAAGCTCAGCAGGCGCGCGGATGACACGGTCGAGGAGATTATAACAAACGAGAAGATGCGCGGCGGTTATTTTGCGTCGTGCACGGTGGGAACGCCGCCTCAGAATGTTACTCTACAGTTGGATACCGGATCTAGTGACATTTGGGTTCCTGCAAGCAACGCCAGCATCTGCGAGCAGCGAAGCTCGCAATCAGGGGGTTGCAGTTTTGGCTCCTGTGAGTGCGCCTCCTGACCTTGACTTGACTGCTTACTCGACTAATCTGGACCCTTCCCCAGTTGACTCCGAGAGTTCAAGCTCGGGGGTAACTGTCAATGACGATTTCCAGATTGCCTACGTCGACGGCAGCTACTCGAGAGGCGCCTACATCGCTGAAACATTTGGAATTGGCAACGTGGAATTGGAAAACGTGACGATGGGCCTAGGGTTGGATACAGACATTGCCTACGGCCTAGTCGGTGTTGGTTATGCCCTTAACGAGGCGTCCGCGTCGCAGACAGATGAAGTCTACAACAACCTACCTCTTGTGATGCTCAGCGAAGGTCGCATCAACACGAATGCTTACAGTCTTTGGCTGAACGACTTGGATGCTAGTAGAGGCAATATTCTCTTTGGTGGCATTGATACCGACAAGTACACGGGCGACCTGATTCGCGTGAACGTCGAGAAGGATTCGCGAACCGGAGAGTTCACCGCATTTACGGTGCAATTGACGTCGCTGGAAGCGCACTCCTCGTCGGGGGATGATACGCTCTCGTCCTCGACCTTCCCTGTGCCTGTTGTGCTCGACTCCGGCACTACGTTTAGCTACCTCCCTCAAGAACTGGCCGAGCAGGTTTGGCAGGAAGTTGGTGCTGACTACTATATTATCGGGCAAGGGGGCTCTGGAGCGCCTCTCGTTCCGTGTTCTCTAGGCAGCAACAAGGGCTACTTTACGTTCGGCTTCGGCGGAAAAGGGGGGCCGGCCATCAAAGTCGTCATGGATGAGCTTGTCGTTCCCATCGCTTCCAGTTCTATCCCATTTCCTTCCGGCCCGTACCAGGGAGAGGACGCGTGCCAGTTCGGCATCCAGAACATCACCGGGAACAGCTTCCTGCTCGGGGACACGTTCCTCCGATCGGCCTACGTAGTGTATGATCTCGAAAACAACGAAATCGGGATTGCGCCCACGGACTTCAACGCTACCACTTCGAATATCGTGGCCTTCCCCAGCAGAGGGGCCGAGATCCCGTCATCGACGCCGGCGCCGAGCCAAGATGCTCTCACCACAGGATCCACGGGCGATCCGGCGTTCAACGCTCGTAGCGGATTCACCCAACAGAGCGGCAATGGCAACGAGCCGGACAGCGCAGCCTCGCTACCTCCTGCTCTCGACCTGACGCAATTTGCTGTTATGGGTGCTACTATGGGCTTGATGATGCTTGGTAGCGGCATGTTTCTCTTGTTTTAAATAACCAATTGCACATTGATTGGGTATCAGGCGTACGGATGATTTGAACACGACACGGTCCTCGGTCGATTGGGTAGGGGCACCGGCTAGGAAGGAACAGCTCGCAAGTGGAGCCGTCCTTATTGTATACTTACAATATTTGATAGAAGTTCCAGGATATAAGACGGGCGAATATTTAATTGCAAAAAGCTATTGGGACTGAAAAGAAAGCGTGACTTGGTAGGATGAATAGAGCTTGTCTACTCATAAAACATAAAAGCCGGAACGAATATGGTCGAACATACACTTACCTCAGGTATACCGTATACGGTAGGTAGCTGTAAGTAGGTGGTACGTACAGTAATTTACGCGTTCTAATGGGTCGGTACCTGAATATCCAGGGGACCTTGGTGGCTAGCGTAGATATCCGAGCGCTCTGATTCGTCCAAACCACCGGCAAGCCCGCTAAAAAATTCAGGGACACGGGACATGGAAATCCTGAACACCGCGCGCGGTCCCTCCTCTGCGCAACCTCACCCTTGCGCTCGTTGTAGTCTTTTCACCTTCGATTCTTGTGTTGCTATAGATTTCTTGCTTTTACGATGAGGGTGCAACGGGCCATCGCTGTCCTCAATGACAGCCGTATCCTCACCACCCGAAGTGGTGTGTCCCAGCTGAATATTGCCTCGAGGGCCTTCACCACCCGAGCCCCCAAGCAGTTTATCGTCGCCCCGTTGCGCGTGGAGGGGAGACGGTACTTCAGCTTGACGAGACCTAGATATGCAGCTGCCAATGCGGTAGCTAGTGCTGTGTAAGACGATGCCCTCCTCTCGTTACTTGAAGCTTGATCCGTTGATCCGTTTTCCGTTCAACCGTGGGTTGCTGACTGGTGTATTCGATTTACAGGGCCAAGCGAGCGGCGGAAGCGGCTGAGCTCTCACCCGAAGCTGTCCTCGCAAATATGGACCCTACAGAGAGGCATCGACTGTCTAGAGTACGAAATATTGGTATCGCCGTACGTGCCTCCCTATGCTATACAACCTCGCCGTCGACATGCGCTACAAACTGTTTATACTGACTAATGGCCGACATAGGCGCACATCGACAGCGGGAAGACGACTTGCACAGAACGTGTCCTCTACTATACCGGTCGAATCAAGGCGATACACGAGGTTCGAGGCCGCGACGGTGCTGGCGCTAAGATGGACTCCATGGAACTCGAACGAGAGAAGGGCATTACCATCCAGTCCGCTGCTACCTTTTGTGACTGGAAGAAGATGGAGGACGGAAAGGAGGAGTCTTACCATATCAACCTGATCGATACCCCCGGCCATATCGACTTCACCATCGAGGTCGAGCGTGCCTTGCGAGTACTAGACGGTGCCGTCATGATCCTCTGCGCCGTGAGCGGTGTCCAGTCCCAGACCGTGACCGTCGACAGACAGATGAAGCGCTACAACATCCCGCGCATAAGTTTTGTCAACAAGATGGATCGCATGGGCGCCAATCCGTGGAAGGCCGTCGAACAGATCAATTCCAAGTTGAAGATCCCCGCCGCCGCTATTCAGATCCCCATTGGTGTCGAGGACCAGTTTAAGGGCGTCGTTGACCTCATCCATATGAGGGCCATCTACAACGAAGGCCCCAAGGGTACCATTGTGAGGGTGGAGGATAAGATACCCGAAGACCTGCAGGCGCTTGCCGAGGAGAAGCGCCAGGTTCTGATCGAGAAGCTGGCGGACGTCGACGACGAGATTGCCGAGATCTTCCTGGACGAAGGCATACCCACCCCGGAACAGATCATGAATGCCATTCGCCGGTCGACGATTGCCCTCAAGTTCTCTCCCGTGATGATGGGATCTGCCTTGGCGGACAAGTCCATCCAGCCCATGCTCGACGCCGTTTGCGACTATCTCCCGAATCCTAGCGATATCAGAAATGTGGCTCTGGATAAGAGCAAGAAAGAGGCCGAGACACAGCTCGTACCCTATAACTCGCTGCCATTCGTTGGGTTGGCCTTCAAGCTTGAAGAGAACAATTATGGTCAACTCACTTACATTCGAGTGTACCAGGGCACGCTGAAGAAGGGTGTCTATCTGTTTAACTCGCGAAATGACAAGAAGGTGCGAATTCCTCGAATTGTGCGCATGCACTCGAACGAGATGGAGGATGTCAGCGAGGTCGGTGCTGGTGAGATCTGCGCCGTCTTCGGCGTCGATTGCGCCTCGGGCGACACCTTCACAGATGGAAACTTGCCCTACACCATGTCTTCAATGTTCGTGCCTGACGCGGTCATGTCGCTATCTATTAAGCCCAAGCGTAGTACAGATGCAGACAACTTCAGTAAGGCCATGAACCGATTCCAGCGCGAGGATCCTACGTTCAGGTTGATGGTCGACGAAGAGAGTGAGGAAACAATTATTTCTGGTATGGGTGAACTGCATCTTGAAATCTACGTGGAGCGTCTCCGCCGAGAATACAAGGTCGACTGCATCACGGGCCAACCCCGGGTCGCATACCGCGAGACCATCGGCCAGCGAGCAGATTTCGACTACCTCCTGCGGAGACAGACCGGTGGACCGGGTGATTATGCCCGCGTCGTTGGCTATATTGAGCCCAACTCCGAGCCCGACAAGAACGTCTTCGAGAACCAAGTTGTTGGTGGCTCTATTCCCGACAAGTTCATCTCTGCTTGCGGCAAGGGTTTCGAAGTCTCGTGCGTGAAGGGCCCACTGCTGGGTCACAAGGTCATTGGTACCAAGATGGTTGTGAATGATGGTGCGACGCACGTCACTGATTCCTCGGATTTCGCTTTCAGCTTGGCGGCCCAGATGGCCTTCAAGAAGGTATTCCACGAGGCCGGCGGTCAAGTTCTCGAGCCCCTGATGAAGACGACGATCATGGCACCCAACGAGTTCCAGGGCAACATTCTCATGCTCATGAACAAGCGCAATGCTACCATTATCGACACGGAGATCGGCAGTGAGGACTTTACTCTGCTGTGTGACGTCAGCTTGAACTCCATGTTTGGCTTCGCGACACAGCTTCGCGCCGCATCGCAGGGCAAGGGCGAGTTCAGCATGGAGTTTAGCCATTACTCTCCCGCGCCTCCCCATCTGCAGTAAGTTTTATTCTCCCTCGTGTCTAGGTGTAACTACCTCATGGACGAGACCATTTGTATTAGTTGCTGACATTGCGGTTTCGTAGGAAGGAATTGGTCGCCAAGTACCAGAAAGAGTTGGAAGAGGCCCGCAAGTAATCAGTCTTTGTGGGGTGGAATATCGCTTTGGAGCCTAACCCTCTAGATTTGGGAACTCTGTGCTTGCAGAGATTCCGACGCGTCTACTTGGCCCTCCGATATTGGTAATACATTAATACCAGTCACTGGCTTGGGCATGATAGCGATCGAGCAGGCCCCCCATATGACGGGCTAACTGTAATAATATTTGTGACAACTCTTATCACGCAGCACGACGGATGAGATCTTACGGACCTGAGCAGAAGCGGGTCCCAATGTAACGTGTATATAGTACTGTATAGAGACCATGACTAGCGCTATTTCCATAGACTGGGAAATTATACAGCGGGCAGCGAGCTGCCGTGGGACTACGAAAATATATCAGACAAATTCCCACTCTTCGCTTCCGGCTGTCTAAAACTGTTGAACTGTCTCGGGCAAGGTATCCTGACGTAGTTGGCATGTGCTTTACTTCGCATCCGATTTGCAGGTGGTTTGGTGGATAGAAAAGTATGAGGGTATCTTTTCCAGACATGCCATTACATCCATCTATTCTACAGTTTTTTGGGGGGGCGGTCATATTTCCCATTTTGTATTTCCAGATCCCTCCGCAGCAATGTCGTGGCTATCATTCCCTTTTGCAGGCATATTTACCACGAACTCCTTCACCAACCGTGTAGCCTACATTCTCCTCAAGATATCGCTCACAACCTGCTCAGTCGTGGCCTTGCCACCAAGGTCGGGACTCAGCAGCTTGCCCTCCTCAAGATTGGCATCCACAGCGGCATAGATCTTCGCAGCAGCCTGCTCCTCGCCCAAGAACTCAAGCATGAGGGCGGTGCTGCGAAGCGTGGCAATGGGGTTCGCGACACCCTTGCCCTCGATGTCCGGGGCGGAGCCGTGGCAGGGCTCACCAATGGCAAAGCCCTCGCCGACATTGGCGCTGGGGACGAGACCCAGGGAGCCGACGAGGGCGGCGGCGCCGTCGGAGAGGATGTCGCCGTACAAGTTGGGGGCGACGATGACGTCGTAGGAGCCGGGCTGGCGGAAGAGCTTGTAGACCATGCTGTCGACGATCTGCTCCTCGACGGCGACGCCGCCGCCGACGAACTGGGGGGCGGCCAGGGCCTGCTTGGCGCAGGTGCGGAAGAGCCCGTCGGTCTGCGACAGCACGTTGGACTTGTGGGTGATGGTCACCAGCGGCGACTTGTGGATGCTGGCCGCGCCGCTCTCGCGCAGCTTCTGACGGCGCACAGCGATCTCGCCGGCCATGGTGGCGATGCGGGAGGACGCGCGCGCCGAGATGCGCTTGATAGCCTCGGCGTACACGCCGCCCTTGGCCGGGTCCTCGAGGGTCCGCTCCTCCTTCACGTACAGGTCCTCGGTGTTCTCGCGCACGATGACCATGTCGATGGGGTTCGCGGCCGTGGCGACAGTCTTCACGGGACGCACGTTGGCGTACAAATCGAGCTTCTTGCGGAGGGCGACCTATAGTTCACGGGCGTGGGGGGCATTGGTTAGACATTTTGATCCGCGTGGCAAGCAGTATGGGACGGGCAAGCAACGTACAATGGGCGACGAGTATCCCTTGACGGCCGTGGTGGGCGAGGACACGGCGCCGAACAGCGCACCGTCGCACTCATTCTTCAACACCTCGACGGTGCGGTCGGGCAGCGCGGCCCCGGTCTTCTGGAACGTCTCAAAACCGGCGTCCAGGTCTGTGAACTCGAACTTGAGGCCCAATGACGAGGGGAGGGCCTCGAGGATGCGCCGGCCGGCGGGGATGACTTCGCGGCCGATGCCGTCGCCGGGGATGAGGCCTGCGCGGGCGAGTCAGTTCCTGATGGGCTCTCCCGCACGTGGTAGTGGCTGGGTGGTGGCAATTGGCTACTGACCGATTCTGAGGACACGCGATGCCATGGTGAGGGATCAATTGACTGGCTGCACAGCAATGAAGCACTCGAGGGCTCGTGAACAGGAGCACCGGCAATGAGTGACGGTCGATGGAGAAAAAGTTGGTGTCACCAAGCGGTTTACGGAGCTCATTGGCCTATCCGAGCTCTAGTGGGGTCGCTCGGCACATGCTGGGGCCAGGTCTGGGGATTGACATCTCCCGGGATCGGAGCGAAAAAGCTGGCGTTGAATGATGCAGGGGTACAGGTTCTCTGCCGCTGCCGAACACTGCAGACTCTCAGGTTGTTAGGCCATCACACTGCCATTAATAAGTTGTTTTCATTACCCAAGATACGTACCTGGGTAGCAGACGGCGCTAGATCTGAACTAACCGTCTAATTAGCTATATGCATCTCTGCATCAATTTCAATATTGCCCATCGCATGACGCTCCTGCAGATGTGATGCCGGGCAGTCCAGGTTTGACCGGGGTCCCGAATCATGAGGGCAGCTTGAGTCGGCGTCTCCATTCCTGCATCAACCAACCTTGACCTCCCATGCATGCTGCCGTCTCGCTGGTGCTGGCGGATACAACCGAGCTGCATCCTGCAGGGTAAATATATAAGACGCATTGAACGAACCGAGCCCGAAGCGCGGGGAGAAAAAGAAATAAATGAATAGAAGCCATGATCAATCATCTACCTACCACACGCCAGCGGGTGTCGCTCCATTCTGAAACCGACACACGCTTGCCGTTCTGATGTACATAGTGTGGCTATTAATCCACGACAGCAGCATTTCGTACCTCTTGTCTGTCCCGATGGGCGGCAATAGGCAACCAAGGGACCAGAAGCAATCGACGTGTCTTGCTTGTACAACATGTAGTAGAGAGTTAGCGATTTGCCGGCACCACCAGCACTCACTATGGTCCGGGAGCAACATTACACATAATCATTTGCACCGTAATGCTACACAACACACGCGTACGTTTGCCCGTTTGACATTTGCTCTTTTCGACTCACCATCGACACGAGTCTCGGACTGTTCGGATGGATAATGAAGCGTGTCGTGAAGCGTGTCGGCCTCTGCAGATTACGGGACCTAGCTTCATCGTCCCCCTATAAATAGCCTCTATTACTCCACCAGTCCAGAGTGGGAATCGGTGTTTACTGTTGACAGCTTGATATCAACAAAGGAACGCCTTTGTCCAGTCAACCCGAGCGTTTCAGATGAATCTCAGACACCAATGAAAATGGGTGGAGGAGGCAAACGACACGCCTATAGCTCACCGTCTGGGGGGGGTGTGCTGGGGGTGGACGGCAGTCCCGACTTGCCCAGGTGCAGGTACGGGACCAGGTGCCAGGACGAACTATTGGTGGCCACGAGCCCCTGAAGCCGGCCATTCTGGGTGTCACAACCCCCCGGACCATCCATGAAATTATCTCCCTAATTTATTAAGGCGGGCCCTCTCCGCCACGGGCCACGGCCCATTACCCAAGTACAATACAAACATCCCACCACATCCGACACCATCGCATGAATCTGACCAGCTGTCTTCATATGGTTTTATTTCGCAACCTTCTGTAATACATTGTAATCCAGGCCTGCGCAGCTAGCCCCCCCGTCTTCTACAACCCCCTTCACAGCATCGTCGGATCTATGTCTCTTCCTCACCACCGCGGCCTCATCGGGATCATATCCGTGCTGCGCAGTTGACATCGCTCGGTCTTTGCGTATTTACCCCTGGACTAGCGAAAACAAGCTTCGTATTAGGCCAGCCTCTTCCAGAAAACACCACCTCCCCTCCAGGCCTCCAAAGGCGCGCGTCCACGGCAATCGAAGACCAGGCGCACCTGCGAGAAAAGATAGCTACCCAGTAGACATACGCTGGAAGTTGCTGCAGACCGGTAATCGCATCGGGTCAACGAGCGGCCCCTGCTGCGATCTGTGGGCAACAGTGACCGAACCGGGACGCTACCGAAGGTAGCCTCTGACTGATTGGCGTATACCGCGTGCTCGCTCGTTCGCCGCGTGTCACCGACAGCTACACAGCTAAAGCTACAGCCGCCCACTCTTTCTCTGCGGCCTGACTCGGCGACACGTTGCCAACCATGTCGGGCGTCAAGAATCTTCGCGCCATGTTCGAGCAGAAGGGCGATGCCCTGCCAGATAGAGGACGATCTCCTCCTGGTCCTGGCGGCTTTGGTGAGGCTCTTGCTTTCTCTCTCTCTTTGCTAATCTGGAACCTTCGACTACCTAGTCAGGTTCCCCCCCAATGCCTGCTCAACACCGACCACCTCCCATCCTGTCACATATCACTTCTCTACTCTTTCCCTCTGCGTCATAGAGCCTACCACTCTTGTAACCCTTTTTTGTTGTCTGTGCACTCCAATCTCTCCCCTTGTCCTGATGCTCAACTTGGGAATAAGGGATCTTCAAACCGTTGTCTAGATCATACGTCACGACTGGGCTCCCATCAGGGGCACCACTTTAAAGCTTTTCTTTTTTTAAGGGCCCAACATAGCTAACAAACAAACTCTGCGCTACCAGCAACCCCCTCCCCTTCTGCATCCCCCCGTCCCCTATCCAAAGTTCGAACAGCCTTTGTCATGATCGAGAAAGACGGCCGAATGGGTCTACGAAGGGAACCCAGCGGAGAATCCGTGTCTGCATCGAGTCGAAGGCCTAGTAACGAGACCGACGCAACCACTTCTCAGCCAATTACCGAGAGGTCCGACGTTTTTTCCGACAACGTGGCCAGCGCCATCACTTCGCTCAAGATGAATCTCTCTCGCGAGGCGATACCCGAGTCCCCGAAACAGGATATCCCTGCCAAGGTTTCTCCTAAGAAAGAGCTTAAGCCATCTCTTCTGGCACCTAACGCCAATCCGGACAAGGTCATGGATGAAGAGGAGCCTCACACTAAAATGCTCTCGGGCAATCCTACCGAATTATCCGCAACCCGACTAGGCGGTACCATCCTCGATGGGGGGATCGGTGATGCTCTAAACGGTACTCGCTTGGCTTCCACCAAAGCCAAGACACAGACTGCCGCGAAACCCGCGCCCAAGAAAACAGCACCCATCTCGACTGCTAAAACTGCCACCAAAGCTTCGAAGTCACCTGTGACGGCCAAAGCTCCTAGTGCCAAGGAACCAGCCAAGGTTACGAGCTCCTCCGCAAACCCCAGGAAGGCCCCGGTCAACAAGACAGCTTCGAAGCCAGCTCCCATTGACCTGCCCCCGTCTGGCATAGGCTTCGTTAAACCCAAACCGAAATCGCCTACTCGACCGGTCAAACTCCCATCCTCGCTCACAACCCATACTGCGTCGTCAGCTCAGAAGTTTGGAGGTGGAAATGCAGCACCAGCCTCGAGACAATCACTATCAAGAGCCTCTGGTAATGCCCAGCAATTATCCGTGAACCCAGCTACGCATAGATCGCCCAGTCGGAATAGTGTCTCGACGACTAGTACTACAACAGCCAAAACTCTCAAGCATAAACCTTCTAGTGCCAACGTCGGCCGTAGTTCCCGTCCGAGCATCGGCCCCCCGCCTAAGCCGGTAGCCAAAGAGCAGCCTCCTTCAAAGAGGGAGTCTCATGTTGACGAGGGCTTCCTTGCTCGTATGATGAGGCCTACACAGAGCAGTGCCAAAAAGACGTCAGAGAAGGCGCCGGTAACCCCCCCTCGAAAGCAGAACGCCTCCGTGAAACGGCCAACTCCCAAGGACGTTGGGAACGAGGCGAAGAAGACCGTGGCCAAGACACAAACGACTTCGGCCCAGGTCAAATCTGTCAGGAATCCTGCCAAACCAGCAGCAGTTGCTGCCAAAGAAAACACCACGACTAAAGAGGTTGCGCCCGCTGTTGCTCATACCGAGACCGCTGAAACCGCTATTGAAATCACCAAGTTATCCACCGATACCGCCGAAGCTTCTATTGTCAAAAACGAGGAATCAGAGGCCGAAACCGCTTCTCGTGATGATGTTAGTACCGCAACACAGGATGAGACGGTTGAAGACACTGTTGAGACTGCAGAGACTGATGCGGTCGACGCCACTACTGCTGATACCCCCTCTGTCGGCGAAGTCGAGGTCGCTGAGGCTCAACCTGCTTCTGAGCCGGCTATAAGCCCCAAGGTAGAGGCTTCTGAGCCCGCGCCGTCGGTTCTAGCAGTTACTGAGGAACCACTAAAGGTCGAGGATATCGAGGACGTGGTACAGGAAGCCCAGGAACCCAGTCATCAACTCCGATCTACCGAGGTTGCAGATGCGGCCCCTCAAGAAACTACCCCTGAAACAAATGAGTCGATCGTAGCCCCCGAAGAAGAACCGAACGTGGACGTTACGGAGGCGGGTGATGAAACGCTGAAGCTTGAAGAGACCGTGGCTGATGTAAAGGAGGTTGAGGCTGAAGAGACCAAGTCAAATGGCCCAACGACTGTGGATAACCCCCCGAATAGCACAAACGAGGATATCATCGATGAAGCAGCTGTCAGAGATGCCACGGCTGCAGCTCTCTAGATACGAGGCAACCTGTTTCCTCATCGGTTTCTGCAGAAGGGTTACCTTCGAAATATACAGTTCGCCCCGACGCCTGCCTCCCCGCAGCGCAAGTTTTGAAAATTCTTCCTTTCCCAGACGAGAGATTTTATTTGATACCCTTTACCATCTCGTCAAATTCGCTTCTCGCGCGAGGCAGGGTAAAATCGACCTGCTCGCCCTTGCACTTGTTGAATTAAGGTTGTGCAGACATGCATGCTTCTTAGGGTTGGTTTTAGGGCCGCCCGGTTTCCCGTTTGGTGTTGGTTTGCAGTGTAGGAGTAGCTTACTTGAATTCTTGAAAGAAAATTGGGCGTTCTAAATTGTAGAGTAGACAAGCAGGGGGCTGAGCTGGGTGATTGACAGGAGAAGACTGCGAGTATTCGCAGACGAGATGGGTGGCGGAACAGCACAGCATGGGAACGAGAGTAGGCATTGCATGTAGAACTTAGTGAGAATGGATACCCTACCTGTTCACTACATTTTGGCTGGATTCCAGCGTGATTAGACACCAATGGACTATTTGGCGTTGATCTGGCTGTATTTAATATAAAAAACGTCCAGTGCTGGCGGAGCATCCCCTAATAGGATCGTACAGAAAAGCTCGAACCTTGATGACCCATTCTAATACTTAGCAACCCGAATGATAAGGAGGGCCGCTGAAAAAATATATCCGCACATGTATATATACAAAGCATCTTACACGAGATATCGAGGGTGACAATGGCTGGTGTTGATGGTCACCTCTAAGAGGGTCCGTACAGGCCAAGCCTTATCCCACTCCTCTTTCCCACCCCATACCAGGGAGTTTCCCGAGATCTATTCCCCGAAACTCGGGCACCCTCTCACTCTCACGTATAGCCGGACAACCTCAAACCCGCCCCGGCGACACAGCGCATCCCTCCCCCGTCTTTGGTGTTCAACCCGCCGATCACGGTCCGGCGCGACACAGGAGCACGCCGCCGAGCTTCCTCTCGACGGCCTCCCGGAGCTCGAGGGTGCCGCGGTCGGTGCTGACGAACATGCACTCGCCGAGGTTGAGGCCGCGGAGGCGGCCGTCGTCGCGGCCGCGGGCGAGGCGCTCGAGGGCAGGGAGCGCGGCGGTGACGAGGCGCTTGGGCTTGGAGACGCAGGACATGCGGCCGAGCACGGGGGCGCCGCTGTCGGTGTACCGGAGGCCGACCCAGAGGCGCTGGCGCGCGGCGTTGGCCGTCGTCAGCGGCTCGGGCTCGAAGGTGCCGATGGTCGCCGGGTCCGGCGGGTGCGCGCCGCCCCGCGTCACGAAGGACAGGAACCCGGCCCGGTGCAGCGCCAGGGCCACGCTCAGATTGTACTTGGTGTGCGCCACCGAGGTCAGGCCCAGGCGCGCGCGGGACGCGTTCTGGAGGTGCGACGCCATGTGGACTATGCTTGTGATACCCATCTTGTTGCGGCGGTCGTGTGCGGGTGATTTATGTGTGTGTGTGTGGGTGGGTGATCGGGGCGTGTAATAACTCGACCTCGATCTGAGGAGGATCGCGACGCTCGGCAACTATTGGGATCGCGGCGTAGAGAGAATAAACGTCTAGGGCGGTGGCCCAACGGGCTGCTGGATGGTCGTCGTCCGACTCCTCGGATTCCTTCGCCGGTGTCTCGAGTTTTCGCAATGCTTCCCGGGGTTTCTGAAGCAGGTATGAGGCCTTTTCGTATCGAGGTATATCGAATTAGCGAGGTATGGTATCCTTCGGCGCTGAATGGGGTTGTGACGTGGGATGAAGCTATCACGGGCTCATTAGCTGGACCATCAAATCCACGGTCCGGAAATTGGGAAAATTGGCCGGAAGGGAAGAATTGCAGTGCCGACGAATTCCGCCTGGCAAATGCTGTTGACACCTGGGAACAGGTGACTGTAGCTTGGGTGATTCGGCCCCCTACTCCACATGTACCTAGGTACCAGCAGGTGTTCCTTAAACGCCAACCCGCCGTACACTTTTGACAGTTATTTTCATTGAGGCGTTCCGCCGTCATTGTGAGAGCCCGGATCATAGCCAGGAATGACCACAGGTTAGTACCATTAGATAATACTAGCCAGCCACTGTCAGCAACAGCCTTCATTGCCTAAGGACCTTAAGTGACTTGATGAGTTAGTTTCTTAAGCCATAGTCCTGAATCACAATAGATATTGCTTCAACGAGGCTTTCATAGGATACATCAAGCCATTGATCTAATAAGTCTTAGGAATTAGGTAGCTCGGCTGCGACCTGTTTACAGGTTTAGGTTCGAATCTTAACAGAGCCGGCCTATCGATTGTTGCCGCCCGTCACGATGGGGGGTGAATCAACGTCGGGTACGTTCAACCAGTAGGAGCCTTGTAAGGCCAAAGCTTGACGAGTAAGAACGTGAAAAGGGTACGATATGGGGGTGCGGGGTGTCCTTCATATGACCGATCTATCCCTACTGAGGTAGTACATGGAGGGGTAACAGGGTTGTGATAAAAGGTCTGGCTTAGCCGCTTGGGTGATCGTTCTCTGGTGTGGTTTAGGTACGCGCCCATTGCCACTCAGTGCAACGGTACAGCAACGAATCATGGGGTATTTCCTCTTCTCCAACTTTCACTTGTCTTCATGTCGAGCTAGTTCTCTGCGCTGTCGTCCGATACGTAACCTCTGTTGAGCTCCGGCTCACTTCCGTGCTACTCCCTGATTTCTATTCATTACCTATCTATTCACACTGATAAGCCGCGCGGATACACCGCCTCGGAAAGATGGCAGTCCGCCCTGGGGAAGAGAACGTTGCTACCCTGTGAGTCCCCAGCGCTCACCACAGCCCAACATGACCTGTGACTTATCCGTGGACTCCTACCCTTCATAGTTTTGCCGATATTCATTATTTCTACGGGCCGCCTACGGCAAACCCCCCTCATCACCGCTTCGACAAGGGGTCATACGTTTATCTATTCGAGAATGCGGAGCGCCGCCAGGCCCGCCTTGAGGTCGCAAACCGCCCAGGCACCGACGACCAGGACGCTTTTCACGGATGTAAGCACGTTTCATGCCCTTAGGATGATATCTACTCTGATGCTACGTGGTTTTAACTGGAGTTTCGAACAGTCTTGGACAGGACGCAGGTACGCTACTCGTACAACCAACAATGCCTCGTCAGCATCACCGTCGAGGGCGTCGCGGGGCCGCCGATAGACACGAGCCAGTGGCATCTTCCCACCTACGACCCACATAACGAGAATAAATACCATTATAAGCTACACTCGCTCGACATTTACTTCTGGACGCAAGCCGACGCCCTCCAGTTTGTCAATGGCGTTCGCAGGGTGTTGCCCGCCTCCCAGGTTGAGGTGGCTGATGAGCCGGCGCCTCCATCACACGCCCACAGCCAGTCACAGGACGTGAACCCCCTGGTTCAGCGCCTGGAGAGAGCAGCCATATCGGATCCGAGTGTCCAGCAGCAAGCCGTCCCATCTTTCGCCCCGCCACCGACCACAGAGCTGAGCGGGCAGAACGACTCACCCCAGAGCTTTGTGCCTATGGCCTATAACCCAGCCGCACCCCCTGAGGCTGAAAGGTATCAGCATCGAGAGAAGACACCGCCACCAGAGGACAACGGTCACAACCCCCTAGTTGCGGCGCTAGCCCGCGACCAAGCAGCGCCTTTCTCCCCTCCCTACGGCCAGACGATGTTTTCTGCCCCGCCGGCCGCCCCGAGTCTGCCAGGACCCCCGTCACAGGCTTATCCCGGCCCGATGAGTCCGGGCATCCCTACACCCGGCGTCGCGAGTCCCGGGTTTCTGCCGACCCAGTACGGGCAGCCGCAGCGCTCGGTGACCATGCCCGCGCCGGGCCTCGCATCACCCGGCCTGACGAGTCCGTACGGGGCCAACTTCCCGGGCACGCCGGGTTTCGCACCGCCTCCACCGCCCCCGGCGGCGCCCACGCATCACCAACCCACGCCACCGCCTGCGCAGAACCCGGGGCCCTCACCGCCACCTCCGGTGGGATACTCGCATTACAACTACACCGCCGCGCAGCAGGCGGTGACGGGGGCGGACTACGGCATCCACCAGCAGCTATACCGGCCGACGGAGCAGGAGCACGCGAGCAAGTACGCCGAGTATAAGCCCAAGGTGGAGGGCCACAGTAAGCTGGGACAGGGCGCGGAGCGTCTGGAGAGGGGGGTCACGGGGATGTTCAAGAAGTTTGAGAAGAAGTTCATATAAGCGACGCGTCGATTTGTATTGTATACAGCTGGACGCCCGATAATGAGGTAGCGGGTTTTTGAATGCGTCCTAGGCGTTCCCCTTGCGGAGATCACCTCCAATCACTACACGTGTACTGGAATGTAGCAGCGGTAATACTGGTGATTGGATAGAACCCTTCTACGGTACACTGGGCAAGCCAGCCCTGCTCGTCTATTCGGCACCCGGCTGCGGTGGTATCGCCATTGCTACGGTGTAAAAGATGATAAAGATAAAAGGCCTGGAGTGTGATCTCGGAATGGCCCCGCAAGGCAACCCTAATATACCATGTGTAACGAGAGAAAACAGAATCAGGGAGATCCGCCGATGGTGTGGGCTGCAGAACTGCAAACTTGCCCTATTTTGGGAACCATCTGGGTGTGTCGTAGTGCATATGATGTCTTAGACACACTTACAGACTGACAGGCCGCGGCCCATCTAAGCTGCAATAGCTCGAGACCGTTTGTTCCTCCTCCGTTCAGCCCTTTCTCGCCCGGTGCCTACCTACTACGTTGGTATGCAATTCAATTCCCGCGATTCGGGGGTTATCAACTCCACAGGCGTTGGGAGGCAACCCGTATGTCGGCAGATGGGATGAGTTGGCTGTGCAGGGCAGTGAGAAGGGCCCTTCAAGGGCATAGCTACGCAGCAACATGGCTGTTTGTCGATCGATCAATGTGCCCTTCTGGTGCAGCGCAAGGCGCAGCATGGAACCGTTAGCACTCAAGGCCAAGCCACGATCTGGAGCGCAGGTGCCCAATGTCCAAGTCGATACCCGTTCTGACGGCGCCAGAGGGCTTCTTGTACTCGTTGATTGATTGCCGCACCGTTTTGCTGGTCCACTTTCTGCAAAGCAGAAGAGAGCAACGACGAGCTTTGTAGATACCTAGGTAGGATAGGATACGTCGTGTGCTACCGGTGCCTTGGGTAAGTCAGTCCCAGTGCGTTGGGGGATGGTTGGAGGTGGACTTGGCCTAGACCCTCCTTATACGAGTCACTTCCTGCAGGTGCTTTACTTGTAGTGCAGGCAGGGCATGTCTTCAATCTACAGCGCTACGTGCTACCCCGCTACGTGCCATCTAACGGCGGACCCAAAGTTACCGTTGCCGTGGCACAGTTGGCGGCCGCTAGTGCCTTATTTCAAGGGCTCACCTTTGTCTCCAGGGACCTACGCACGTATGCTGGGGCCTTCTTATTCTTATTCTTAGTACGACGTCCATTGTTGCTCAACGAGTACCCACTGCTGAGTTCGTCCCTACCTTTGAGAGGCAGAATAGCGATGGCGCGAAAATCAGCCTGCCGAGATCTTTGCGTGAATCAAATGCTGGCCTAGCATGCCTGCCTGCTCCAGTACAGCCAAAGTGGAGATTTGCTCGGCTGTCTACCCAGAGAAGGCTCTATGTCCTGTCACCCTCAGCAAATCATCGCTCGCTCTGCGTAATGTTGCCCTTGAGTGCCATTTTTCATTTCTCGATCAATCATCGGCGTCTCGGCTAACTCAGAGCCCGGGGCGCTGCGTAAGGGCGTCGTAGAAACGCGTGAGGAACATGCAAAACCCGAAGGGATACTCATGGGGGCGTCCTAGCCGTGATATCATTGTATCACACTACCGTTCCCGTATGGGCCGTGGTACGTAGAAGGTGGAAACCACAGAGCGACAAGGATAACCAGGCCAAGTCGACAAGGGTGTCTTTGTCTTGTCCATACCGTATTGCACAGTATCACCTACCGGTACTCTCACCCAGTCTCTACGTACGTACTCTCTTTAAGACAGTTGATTCACCTGATTCACATAACTAGAGGTAATACGAGACTTGAAAAGTAGGTCGATAAAACCACGTGCTCGAGACTTGGTGGTTTCGTTCGTCTCCGCTCGTCTGTATACCAGGCATAGGTGCCGTATTTCAGAAATCAAGGAAACAAGGCAACGAGATCAACATCAGCCCTGAGTGCGCTAGTACAACTCGAGGTCGAGGTCCCTTCCTGCGGTGCCTACGTACAGCCTGCGCGTCAAGAGGTCAGCCAAAATCTGACAGGGCTGGCTCATCGGGCTTGGCTTGGCTGTCTGTCTACCTGACTCGGCGCCTGTTCAGGGCGGGCTGTTCGGCTACACGGCCGCACCTGGCAGGTTGGGTTCTATGGCATGGTGTTGAATATGTACCCCCAACCGCTCTCACTTACACCCGCTGCTGTGGTGTCGTGGTGTCAGGAAAGGCGGCCTCCGTTTCTTTACTTCCATCTCACTGCCAGTCAGTACCCACGACACGTCGTATGCAACCCTAATACATGCATACATGAGCAAGAATATACACATGCATATCGTACATACATCGATCCCACCCCCAGGTAGCACGCAGACTTCTTAGTGTGCCGTACGGGTCACCTTGGGCTGGTACCGGAGACGGGTTTGCCGACAGCGCGCTGCAGCATCTCCCATCGATTCTTCCCTTCTCGATCTCGTGTCCGAAGGGGAAAGGGCTTTTCGTGCTTCCCTGGTCTTCGTGGCCGGCAGTTTTGACGAATCTCGATTCTCCCGTCCATCCATTCATTCGCCCGGGAAGATCTCGACGCCGGCAACGACGACAACAACGTCGATACGCCGCAGAGCAGTAATCAATTGATCACGGGTCTGCCGCGTGTGTCACAGTCCCCTGAGTGGAGCTGAGGTTAGAACTGCGGCAAGCGGCAAGCCCCTTCACACCACCAGCCGGTGTTCAGTGCACTTCCTCCTTCACCTCCGTCGGTGCTCGTCCGCTGCCACCATCACTATCACTGACGTGCTAAGTGGTTCAATTGGAGAAGGCAGCCTACAACCACGGCGACCTCCACCATTTCCTCGACGCTACCGGTATCCCACAGTATCCTATGCACCCTCCAGTACACTGCCGGTATACCAGACCCAGTGCACTACTCTAGTCGGTGGGTATAGTGTTCTGCACTTCCGCAACCCCGTCCCGAGCATCCCCCACTGGCTCCACGGCAGCTCGTCTTCTCAACACATCCAACGAAGGGGATATTCACAACAACAACAACAGCAACACAATTCGCAGCATACTACTCGTACTATCCATTCAGCAGTGCAATCATCCCTTGTCACCGTCTATACGTGGCGTCGCGCCTCCTACGCCTTGGACCGAGGTCCAATTGGTAGGCCAGGCTGCCCTATCTGTGAAGCCGCCAACACCACCCAGCCCGCTTCGATCTACCAGCATCTGCTCGTTCGGCCAGAGGCGTACTCTGTGCGGACGCACGCCAACCCCTAGTCGCTCGCTTTATTAACAACAAAACCACCATCGCCACAATGCCGGTTCCCTTTCGCATACCTTTACCAATGCGCGGCCATGGCCATGGAGAACTTGGGCATCTTCCGTTTCTGGTACCGCGGCAAGATAACAACCTACCGTCGCAAAAGAATCGCGACGATGAGAGCGGGAGTCAAACTACATTAATTGTTGTTGTACGTCGCACCCGAAAGCCCCGATAACCGTCTTTGCCCATCTGGTTTCGCTGACACGCAACTTTCGCTTGTCTCCTAGATTGTCCTTATAATAGCAGTCATCATCTTCACTACAGGTGGATTTTGGTGGCTCAAGCGGCGCGCTGAATCACGGCGCAAATACCAACAGGCCAGCAGCCTCGAACCCTACAGTAGTACGACGGCCGCACGAGGTAACAGCCGCTCAGGAAACACCAATGCCGTCTCGGAAACGAACCGGAACAGCACCGCCTCGGCCGTCGACCGCAACACATCGATCCGCTCCATCATGACCTTGCCCAAATACCGAAACACGGCGAATGACGACGAGCAGGTGTTAGGACGTGAGGGGGAGCGAGATGGTGTTGATATCATCGTCGAAATGCCCACGGACGAGCAGCACGAGGCGCTGCGGGACGACGAGATGGAGGCCATGTATCAGATCCGACTGGCCAGAAGACAGCAGAACGCGGAGCGCGAAGAGAGACGGCGCCTCACACAAGAAGCGAGAGAACGTGGCGACACGGCCGCATTGGCGGAGCTGCGTGCTCGTCGGCGCGCCGAAGCCGAGAACACCGCAATCGAAGAACTCCGAGATGCGCAGGGCCAGATCCGCGCACAGCGGGAACGCGCCGTCTCGAGTGTCAGCTATCACAACGTGGGCGTTGCACAACACAACGGCTCGCGCATCCGCGCCAATAGCACGGAGAGTGAGCGTGTCGGCCTGCTGTCGGATGCGGCCAGCATAGCCCTGTCCACACGGTCGCCGTCCGCCATGTCGGCTCGCCGTGTCTCAGATGTGGGGAGCATCACGCTGGACACGCACTCGCCCTCCGGGCGGTCTCACCAGCGCATGCGCAGTGTCAGCTCGGCCCTGAGCCTCGACAACAATGAAGAGGCATCGCCGCACTCTGGCGCCACGACGCCGCAGCTGGGCAGCAGCTACCATACGCGTGCTGGCTCCAGTCCGGAGATCATAACCGAGGCCGACCTGGGCGACAGCGACATGCCCCCTCCGGACTACGAAGAAGTGAGCCTCGACGATGCGCGCTCCGGCGCCACGACGCCCATGTTTCAGGGGCCGCCGCCGGGCTATTCCGGCCATAACCGTAAAGCCAGCGAGAGCGAGAGCGGCGATCTCGCAAGTCCAACCGATGAAGGCCGGGACAGACGCTCCTCACACCAGTCGTCGAGGGGTGTGGGTGGTGTGCCGCAGCTCCCGAGCCTCAGGATCAGGGGGTTGCCGCAGATTGTCATCGAGCCCTCGACCGCACACCCGGGCGAGTCCGGGAGGTAGTCTTTATCCGGTGGTCATTTGGACGCCGGGGTCATAGTTGATCGGGTAAATCAAATGACTCTTTACAGGGATACTCAAGACGAGGAAATAAGCTTAAATATCTATAATCTCATCCGGTGAGGAGTTGAACCCCATTTCCTCGGTCCGGTTGTTTGTACTATTGAGAGACCTGGATATTCCACATCACCCAAGAGCGGACGCAGCCAAAGGCAACAAATAGGCGTTTTGGTTTCATGACAGTGACGTTCATGCCGACTAGATACGGCAAAACTCGGGCTTCTTGCCATTATTTTTCGCCATCCACGTCGCTATCTATACCCCAACTTGATTCTGACACTAGAATTAAAGTCTGGGGCATTTTTGGATATTCACTGTGAAGGACATATATCATTCACATTTGTTCTTCGATAACATGGAGGATTTGATTCTCCAAAGCGAGGGGGGCATTCTCAGGTCTGGGAAGAAGGCGAAAGGAGTTTAATGTCCCAATAAGTCGATGGACTGATTTTGGAAGATGAACGAATGACGACAAGTGGGACTCTTGAACTAAAGGGAGACGGGGGACCAGAAGAGAGACCCCACGATTGTGAGACAGGTCGTTGGGAGTTGTCTTGAGGAGGATAATGAATGTTTCATGGAAAGAAGGGCGTTGATTTTATTTTAGGGGCGGGTGTTTAGTAGGGACCATTGCGGCACAACAGACCGGCTTGTCTGCGGGTCGAGCAGATGGAAAGCTTGTATCGAACTTGGGTAGCTTGCCGTATGTATACGTGAATATGATGGGATGTCAAGATTTGCCTGCGGAGTACCTACTTCGAGTGTAGGATCGATAGAAGAACATGCGTCAGCTCGCACCTTGATGGCCTTTTGATGGCTTAGAAGTAGGCTCACCTAGAACCCTCATCCTTGGATAATTGCCGGATCTCTTGGTGAAATATGCCATTCAAGAAAGCAAGTCTCATTAATGAGAGCCCTCAGAGAGTAAAATCATTAAAGAAGTTTATGGTGATCTGACTTGGCGAGAGCCGTATAGATATACCTACGTAGTACCTAGGTAGGGAGGGATACATCCATCATAGAAGAAGTAATAAACGGCAGGGATTTTCACGAACAAGGTGTCTCGGGGATAGACGCATGGCACCCACGCCATTTTGTGTGTTACAGCACCTCGAACATACAAAATTCCTGTAATGGTGTACTCGGGTTGCACATAGCGCTCGTCATCTACACAAAAGCATCATCACGTCGGCTCTGGCTAGTCCTCGAGGGCTGGTGCTTAAGGTTCCAATGCGCTGCGACGACGGGATACCAAACATTCGGTGTCGACCAGACCTCGGTCGAGATCGGTCAAACATGCAGATGCTTTAACGGAGATGGATGCCAGTCCGACTGCACTGCAACCCAACAATGAGTCGCTACCACATGAAATGCCATGAGAAATGGTCGCCAAGGTGGGCAGGGTGGTAGCAACATCGGTGAGCTTGTCCGGGAACCCTGTCAGGTTGCCGATGGCCACTTCGACGACATGTCCGTCCCCCCACGAGAAGGGGCCATCCGTAACGATTATGTGAAGAGCCCATCGGCCGATTTTGCGAGCTTGGTTATCGTCGAGTTTATTACCACATGATGATTAAGACTGGTGCCAAACAGGCCGGATAAAGCGTGCTTTGTCACAGACGGTGCTTGATTACAATAGCCGGTGGGATTGGCCGATCTCTTAACGGTGGAGCTTCGCCACTTAGGTACCTCTACTAGGCTCAACCAGCGCGCAGAGGTCAAAAAGCAATCGCGATTGCACGGGCTAGATGCTGATTAAAAACGCTTAACCCCTCTATAAGCCAAGTATGTAAGCTATTACTCATCACCACCGCCTCTGTTTTGACCCAATTCTCGAAGTCGTTAGGTAAGAGTATACAGTGCAGTTAGGCACCTGGGCAGGTAAGAGGTACGCACGTACATCGATGGCGAGGGACCTTGTTTCCCAGGCCAATCGGTTTGTTTCCGAGGCTCGAGTTTCACCGTGAAGCTCGGCTTCTTGGTCATGGGCAATACGTCCTCCCAGTATACGCTCATTCGTGACGTTGTCTTGAAATCGCTGTAACCAGACGGAGACACTGAGCAAGGCCACAGGAAGTCAGCCTAGGCTGGATCGAGTACCGTCTCTGGTACATTCGAGCTGTGATCGCGATCTCAGGACCCTGAATATGCACAACTAGACAGCTTAGGGCTTAGCATGACTCGAACAACGGGCTTACGCATCCGGATTCGGGCTCCTGTGCGGGTTGACGGACCCCCCGCCAAGCCCAAGACATCGGGGGCCATGCATCGTTGGCGGCCGTCTCATCAATGGTTTGAACAGGACCGAGCAGTAGGAATGGCTTATCGTGCGAATATTGCGCAGTGACACGGGTACGCATGTACCTACTTGGTACAGACTGCGGTACCCATTCTGCCAGAGCGAACTTGCTCGACTCGGTAACGTGCCATGGGTTGCTTCACGACGGATGCGCCGTCATCTCGAATAGATCAGTAAGCAAATTACATTAGTGCCGGCCGTCACACCGGCCCAGCGTGGTCGGCCTATAGTGCAAGTGCACTTGCACCGCACCATCGCGATGCCCCTCCCCCTCAGAGGCACACTACCCTAGGTACGGAGTACCCTCCTGCATACATCGACTCAATGTCGTTGCCTAGGTAGGCGGTAGCGTCCGGGGGATATATATAAGGCGGCTGTCCCTCGAGTCTCGGGCATCGAATTGGCTTTATCCTCACTCAACCCACACCACTAGCAGCAGGGCCCTACTTCTCCCAGCTCCTCCGTACATCATCCAAACAACAACTCTCTATTTTCCGTGTATTCTACACTAGAACAAGATGGCGCCCAAGATCGCAATTGTCTACGTAGGTTTGCCATATCTCTCATTGTTGTCTAGCGAACAGCTTGAATGAGCCATCTCGGGCGGAGCAGCGTTCGGCCATACATGCCCGTCACCCATCAAGCCCCTCTACCGTCATCTGGTCGCCGCATTGGAGCTAACAATCGCCCTTCACAGTACTCCATGTACGGCCACATCGCCAAGCTGGCCGAGGCTGAGAAGGCCGGCATCGAGAAGGCTGGCGGCACCGTTGATCTGTACCAGATCCCCGAGACGCTGTCAAGCGATGTTCTCGCCAAGATGCACGCCCCTGCCCAGTCCGCCGACGTCCCTCTCCTCGAGGACCCCGCCACCCTCGAGCAATACGACGCCTTCCTGCTGGGCATCCCCACGCGCTACGGCAACTTCCCCGCCCAGTGGAAGACGTTCTGGGACAAGACGGGCAAGCAGTGGGCCACGGGCGGCTACTACGGCAAGATGGCCGGCCTCTTCATCTCCACGGCCAGCCTGGGCGGCGGCCAGGAGTCCACCGCCATCGCGGCCATGTCCACGCTCACCCACCACGGCATAATATACGTGCCCTTCGGCTTCGCCAAGGCCTTCGGCGTCATGTCGGACCTGAGCGAGGTCCACGGCGGCGGGCCCTGGGGCGCCGGCACCTTCGCCAGCGGCGACGGCTCCCGCCAGCCCACGGCCAAGGAGCTCGAGCTCGCCACCGTCCAGGGCGAGGAGTTCTACAAGACGGTGGCCAAGTACACCGGCTGACTACATGGAGGCGACGACGAATCGGCGGGTGTGAACACGCGGGAGAAGGCGGCGCGACAGCAACAGCCACGGCCGAAGGAGGCTGGGAACCACCATGGGGCAGAGAAGGAGAAGGATAAGGAGGGTCCCTGTGGTTTGCCGGCCAAGTGCGTAGTGCTTTAGCGGGCGTTTCACGATATATAAGGGGAAAAAATACCAAATTAAAAAAGAAATATATATAATTAACGTCATGATCAAGTTGTAACACACCGGGACACGTTTGATGCTGCTGCTGGGGAGAGAGATTAGCCGCCTTTCACCGTACCGTCTCTCACTCCCACTGATGGAAACATGCTTACCTCTTGCGTTTAGACGGTGGGCAGTGGCTGCCTAACCTAGCTCAAGATTCTCTGTCGCGTAACGAGCCCCGGCGCTCCCGCAGGACGGCGGTCTCGTTCGCAGTACCAGACGCGCACGTAACGTATCCCCCGGAAGTCGCGCCCGCCGCCGCCGAAGCACCGCGCGCCGGGGACGAGGAAGATCCCCGCGGTCTTTGTCGAGGACGTCCCTGCAGAAGAGCCCTCGCCGTTGTTGGCGCAGCGCGAGCGAGGGCCGCCGGGTGCAACGGCCGGGGCGAAGCGCGTGACCGCGCCCACCTGGTTTCGTCGAGCTGCGATACGCACGCTGATGGTTGGTGGTTGTTAAGTCGCGCGCGCGCCGCGGCCCAGCCCCAACGCGGATCACCCACCCGCCAGCGCCCCAGGCCTTGGACATTTGGAGGCGGTGACGACGACGAGGGCAGCGGGACCGCGGCGCCGGACAGCTTGTGGAAGAGGGGCCGGTCACACCCTCGTCCGAGAAGACAATGATGCCGCGCTCGCGGGCGACCTGGATGATTCCTTCTAGCACGGACCGGGGGTCATGGCGCCGGCTGGGTTGTTCGGGTTGTTGATCACGATCATCTAGGGGGTTTGTCAGCCAGCCAGTCAATGTTTTCTTCTTTTTTTTAAATACAAATCGGCGGCGCGCTGGGAATAAGCCTGAAAGCCACAAACTTTGGTGTTCGCTTTGATCAGCTTCTCGAGCTCGGCGACGTCCGGGACATACCCGTCCTCGGCCCTCAGCCTCCACAGCGAGACCTCGGCGCCCAGGGTCGCGGGGACGGTATGCAGCTGCTGGTACGTGGAATTACACGCAGACGACATTGGTCGCCCGGCCCGATGAGCATGTTAGAAGACGAGAATGGTTCGCCGCGATGGTGCCCGCCCTGGGTCACGATGATGTCTCTCTGGCTTCACGGCATCGTATACCTCGCCCTCGGCTCCGTCTTCTCCGGAGTACAGGGCCGCGATTGTTCCGCCGCAGTTCGTCGGATCCCCTGATCGCGCCGTAACGTCCTCGGCCGTGAGAAGCCGACGACGAGGCCGGCGCCCCCTTGCCCCCTTTATCCTTTCCGCTGCTGCTGCTGCTTTGGAGCTCGGCGAGCTGGGAGACGGAGATGGAGCAACGCGCAGGTCTCGGCGATTTTCAGCACGCCCGGCGTCGTCTCATACGCGTTCATCCATTATTCGACCTCGAAGGTGAGGATGCTTACCATGTTTGCTTGCTGTTTTATCGTTTTATCGTTTTCCGTTTCTTCCTCTTCTTCATCTCGCCTTGCTGGTGGCTATGGGTATCGTGACATGCCTAGTAAGTATTTTATTTTCTGGGATGATACATAAACACCACCTTAGACGAATGGAAGGGCGCACGTCCTTGTAAGGCATCGGCTGTGCGTTGAGCCACCTCAGGTAAAACCTGGGCATTTTACCGGTAGTTGATTTAGAAGCGTCTTAGCTGCCGCGGCGGGGTCGTGGTACACCGGCACTATGTAGGTGCATACGGACAGAAAGGGGGCAAATCGTAGATAGCGTTTTCAACTTTATTGGCTAAGCAGAACCAACTCGCAGCTTGCGGGGCTCTTAAGCGCCGAAAGTGACGATGATGGCCATGACATGACCATTTCGTTGTACTTGTGTGGCTTGACTTACTCCTCATAATCGCGCGTCTGGCTAGCCAGCTCTTGCTACAGTCCTCGCCCGGGGGGGAGAGTCTAGAATCGTTCCGCTCGAAGGCAATACGCCAAGGAGATAAAGGTTGTCGATCGTCGTATCCAAGTTCTTGCTGTACGGAGTACAAGTATGTCGCCATCTCCCCCTGATCCATTAACTTCGTGCATTAGAGCAGGTAGTATTCCCAAGTGGACTGCTGCCTGCGCTGAGATAATGAAGTGCCCACTCTACCAACCCGAACTACCGGCGTTGCCATGGTTATGGTAATGATCCAATCCCGGTTACCAGGGAGGGCCCTCGCAGACCAGGGTCAGTACCGCGCGAACCCTGGCACTAGAGGAACGATGCTCCCATGGTTGCATGCAGAATTTGTCAGTCTTCCAGGGACTCTCTCCCGCCCAACACCGTCCCCAACACAGACACAGCAAGAACAATGCCTGTATTCAGAGCCGTTGTGACACCCGCCTTGACCTCTCGATATTCTACGTAGAGCCTCACTCACAAATCGACACAATATGTTCTCATTATGGCTTCGTTCTCCTTGGCCGAGACTTGCTACTGGACCGCGCTATCATTGTCCACGTGGGATGCCGGCTTCGATACCACCCGGCATGAATAAGCTTACTTGAAGATCCCAAACAGTCCTATTTATTTACTACTACATACATATGGTAATCTATTAAACCCCCACCGATGTGATGCTATTTACGTACAAGAATCTGGTCTAGATGGCTACCTATCTTCCTAGTCGGTAGGGCACGGTACACTACCTACTACGTACATTGCACAGGCCCCAAATTACCGGTAGTCAACACTGAAGAGAGTCTATATGCTATAAATAGAAAGATAAGGGACCTACCTACACCGCTAACCGCTAACTACCCTACTCCCAGATGGGCTTGGGGTGCATGGATGGCTAGGTATGTATGTTGGATGCCCGGTAGCTCTCCTGCATCAAGTTCTGGGCACGAATGCTTGAGAAGTGGTATACGTAGGTACCCTTCCACGGATCTATCAACCCGGGTGGGCTGATCCGTGTGCATCATTCACGTAGCTATCCGATGGTGTACCTGCGTAGTACTCGTGGGAGCCTCCTTGCTCCAGGGGTACGACAATCGTACTTCCGCGTACCAGAAAACTAGCTCTTCCGGTAAGCTACGGACATCAGCAGCTAGGGTACCATCAGGTTGGTGCGCTACCTAGTAATACCTTTGACAGGTATTGCCAAATTGTGTGATATTACCGAGGGGCCCCAAATGCATCGCTTGCTGACTCCTCTTCTTTTTCCTCTTCTTCAATTTTTTCTTCTCCTGCTCTCCTGCTTCGTCCTACACTTGCTACGAGGCCACGTGCAACAGTGAGCGTTTGACGATGGGCCACTTACGTCGAATAGCCACTCTCGTTGCGGCCTCGGTGGTCTTGGTGGCCGTCTTCTTGGCTCGAACGCTCTCTCCGACGCAGGCAGACTTCATCCCCCCGGTTCAGGGCAAGAATGGGACCGTACTATTTTTCATCAACGCCGAGTACGGCCTTAGCAACGTACATCTAGCGACGGCTAGTGCGCTCCTAGAGAGACATCCGGGCATTGATGTCCACATCGCGTCCTTCCCTAGGACAGCGCCCAAGGTAGCCAAAGTTTCTACCTTGGCCCGGCGGAAGCTCGAGGATGCGAGGGAAATCCAATTCCATGAGCTTCCTGGTCCGGAATATGCAGAGGCGCTTTCCGATCGGATGGGTGGCCTCGGAAGGAAGTCTATTCGTCATATTGTACATAGACCGGGGATCAGGGGCATCAACCAGATATTGCGGTCTGTCCAGCCTGCGATGTCCCCTTGGGAAGGAAGTGATCATGTCCAGATCTATGAAAAGGCTACAGAGCTCATTGAGACTGTGAACCCGGCCGTGGTCGTTTTAGACCTTGCCTTGAGACCGGCAATAGACGCCGCAATGCAGAACAACCGCTTCTATGCGTATCTTGCCCCTAATGTCTTGGCCGACACCTTCTGGGCGGATCAACCCTACGGCGCCATGTTCTGGAAATATCCTCGGTTCGTCGAATGTAACGTCGTTGTGAGATTTGGTTAGCGACTAACACGGGTCTTTTCTTTTTCAGAATTGGTTGTGACTTTCCCTTCCCGGTGCCGTGGCGGAAGATCCCAGAGAACGTCTACTTCACTGCGCGCTTCATCTACGAGGTGATGACCAGGCCGGATTTCAAGGCCACTAAGCAGTATCTGCGGGCCCATGGGATAGAGGACTCGGTCGCTACCCCGCGCCCGTATGATAGGCCGTGGATCTCGCAGGACGTGCCGGGAGCGAGCCTCCCGCTCGATTTCGTCCCTCCCAACGTGACCACGACGGGGCCCATCATCTTCGATGCCGAGCCGGCTGTGCAGCAGGACCCGGAACTGGTGAACTGGCTGTCGAGGTCGCCCACGGTGCTCGTGAATCTGGGGAGCCTGTTCACGTACTCGGAGCACCACGCATCGACAATGGCCCTGGCGATAGAACAGGTCCTTGCCCAGACGGACGTGCAGGTGTTGTGGAAGATCGCCAAGGAAGATAGCGTTCCCGCGAACTACACACTGCCGGTCAAGGATATCATAGATCAGGGCCGGCTCAGGGTCGTAGACTGGCTTACTGTCAGCCCGGCGTCGATTCTGGAAACAGGGCACATAGTAGCCTCCGTCCATCATGGAGGAGCGAACTGCTACCACGAGGCCATCGCGTATGTAACTCGCTTTATCTTTTGGATTCTACGACCGCTAACCTTTTTTTTTTTCAGGGCCGGCCTCCCTCAGGTCGTCATCCCCATGTGGCTGGACTGCTATAACTATGCACAGCTGGCTGAAGATGTCGGGGTCGGCGTCTATGCCACCCGAGCTACAGCGCCGGATTGGACTGTCGAAGGTCTGCGTGACAGTTTCCTCAGGGTGCTTGGCGATAGCGAAGAAGGCCGTCGGATGAGGGAGAAGGCCGGGGAACTGGGCGAGATCGCTCGAAAGAAGCCGGGGCGGTACGTGGCCGCCAAGGAGATTGCACGCCTGGCGGAGTTGAGTCACGTTTGACATTGCCAAGGCTTTTTCAGTTTGTATACCATGGTTATCAGGGGTTCATGAGAAACTATTGGACACGGTTATGGGTAGGCTATCGTGAGTCTGTTAAATAGAACGCATAATGTAGGATTCCTAGATACTCCACTCGGCATGGTGATTTACAGATTTCAAGGCCAGAAACGGTTCTCGAAGGCCTGTGAAGGGTCTGGTTTATTATACTGAATCAATTTGTCGGCCTGGTCTTGACGTTACGGATTTTAACAGAGCGCCCACGCTTCGTATCACCGTAAATATATATTAAACTAATGATCCGTATCCCGGTGGTCCCCCCTTGGTGTCATGAGTGGTAGGAGAAAGAAATCATGCGATTCATATAATTTCGAAGTCAATCTCTCTCAGTCTGAATATTCCGCCGTGGTGGCTCGATCACACTCTTTCAGCTCTCTACAAACCGTCGCGTTAGTCTGCCGCGTCACTTAGGGTAGTGGGTATAATCTCAATGACCGTAACGTTAAATTGAATAGCTTGAAGGTTGCAGAACTCATATCAGCCCATTTCTATCAAGGTCATTGTCAACTCTTCTCGTCACTCGACAGGATCCTCGCACAAGTTGTTACTAGCACGGCCCGCGTGTCTAAATCGGTGCGACAAACATAGGGGGGTTAGATAGAAAGAAGGTACGCAATTAGGCAATATCGTGTTTAATAAGTAGAGAACTAATTCGGAGCTACGTCTCGGTCAACATTATCATCTATAAACCGGACTTCAACAGATGGACATGGCCGAGAGTGAAAAATAGAGTTCTCAGTGACGCGGCTTGCTTCATTTCACCTCAAAGTATGCCTAAACTACCTATCTTGCATACTGCAGTAACATGGGTACTGTCTAGATATTTCGTTGAAGTAAAAAATGCCCCTCTCCGATCATGTCCAACCGACTCAACTCACAACCTAACCTGACGAACCATGAGACATTGGGTGATAAGGTCCTACCTAACATGCCATATCTTCTATTCGGTGAGAGTAGCAAGGCACGATAAACTGAGAGCAGGGAGATGTACCTACTTCCTTCTATTCATTCATTTATTTATTATTTTTAATCCATAAGAAAGAAAACCGAAAGAGAAATAGGTTGTAGAGGTAGATACTCTAGTTACCGCCATATGATGTGTACAGAGGATTACGTATGGCACAGTATGATACATAACCCGACACTGTATTTACCCCGGGCTTCTAGAAGGATGGGGCTATGCCTTGTTCGGTTTCGTCATGTGCTGATCCACCTGCCTAGTCCAGCTATGCCACGCCGTTATCAAGCTGTCCCGGGGCGCTGCTGTGACGACCACTGACCACTGACCACTGACCACTACCTATAGTAGCCACTACGTTCTACGCTGTAGGTCCTCTCACTCCTCCGCCTTATCTCACCTCGGGAGGCTGCAGCCGTGATGAACTGATCGATCGCAGCCTGGATAGGATCAGTCCAGCAACCTGTCCCAACGGTCGCGTCCATTTCCTCCCCAACGCATGATCCTCTGCTTCTACTCAAACTTCGCTCCCCCTTCTGTCAGCTCGTGCCGGTGTGGCCCACCGTCTATCCAGCATCCGCCTGTCTGTGGGGTCACACCCTTCTCTTCTCTCGCGACAGCCGTCATCTAATGCGGTAGCCTAACGCCGCCGTCACCAATCGTCGCGGCCACCGTCGCTGTGAAGCTCGCAGCCCCGATCCGACCTGGTCTCGGAGGGCTCTGGTCCCGCGCCCCGACCCATCACACAACCAAACAACACATCCGTACATCCAGACAAAACATCGTCAAGCCGTGTGGGCTTCCCCGAACATGTTGTCGCCGAGTATTCGGCTCGCCGCCATTGGCGCGGTCTCCCTGTCATGCGTGGTCGCTGCACAGACGAACTATACCCAAGTCGACATGATGCGGGCACAGCTCGCCCTCTTAGACGATAGGCCAGGCGACTGCCCTCCTTGGTAAGCTGGCTGCCGTGCTATCTCTCCGACATGGTCAATTGCATCTAGCGAACTAACATTGCGGTGCTCTCGCAATAGCTTCAACTGCCTCCTGCCCGCCTACGAATGCGGCCAATTCGCCGATTGCAATACCTACAACGGGAAATGTGAATGCCCTCCAGGTTTTGGAGGAGACGACTGCTTACAACCAAGTACGACCACCCCCCAGTGCATGCATGAGTAAATGGATCGAGGATGCATGTGGCATGCCTGTGTTGGCTGGATACTGACGGAGCAACAGCATGCGGCTCTCTGGCGCGAGGTCGAGATCGGCCGATAAGAGAAGGCGACACTTGCGAATGCGATGACGGCTGGACTGGCATCAACTGCAATGTCTGCACCGAAGATACGGCCTGCAATGCCTTGATGGAGACTGGGCAGGATGGCGTGTGCTACCAGAATGGCGAGGTCGTAAAGAACAACTACCAGATGTGCGGTGTCACCAACGAGAAGATCCTGTCCATGCTTGACGGAAAGATCCCCCAGGCCTCCTTTACTTGTGACAAGGAGACCGCCTTCTGCGATTTCCAGTGTGAGTATCGTTCCTGCCTCATCACTTCATTTGCCGGCCCAACTGAGCTGACACTACGCTTATAGTCTGGGTTGATCGAGTCGAGTCCTTCTATTGCCATTTGGAGAATTGTGAATCGAGTGCAACCTTTACGTCCGACCAAAACAGCACCTATTACAAGTGTCCCAATGTCGAATGCAGCTGCATCAAGGATCGGTTCCTCTGCGGTCTCGAAGGCTCTATCGATCTGACTGACTTCTTGAAAGAATCGGTTGAAGGCCCGGCTACGTTTGAATGCCTGCAGCAAGGCGGCGGCGTGAACACGTGCAAGTTCAAGGAGCCGCAGTTGGACTGGATGGTGCGAAGCATATTCGGAGACGAGAGTATCGAGTTGGAATGCCGATCTGGCGAATGTCTCTACCACACCGAAATACCAGGATACCAGCGCCCAGTCAAGACTATCAATACACCCCTCATCGCCGGTGTCATTGCTGGCTGTTCGCTATTCGTTGTGGCCGTCATCTTGGTGACTTGGTACCTTTCTCGCCGCCAGTACAAGTATGGAGCTATCCATTTGGACGACTCTGACGACGAGTCCACGAAACTCATGGCGGACCACAAACCAGCTACGCTGTATTTCGAGAACGTCAGTTATGGTCTGAATGGAAAGCCGATTCTCAGCGACGTTCGCGGCATCGCTCATCCCGGGGAGATCACCGCTATCATGGGCGCTTCCGGCGCGGGCAAGACGAGTTTTCTAGATATCCTTGCTCGCAAGAACAAGCGAGGTCACTTTTCCGGAGATTTCTATGTGAATGGCGAAAAAGTGACCGATGCCGATTTCAAGAGCGTCATAGGATTTGTTGATCAAGAGGACACGATGTTGCCCACTCTCACGGTTCATGAGACCATTCTGACAAGCGCTCTCCTCCGACTTCCTCGCCACATGGGTCGTGCTGCCAAGGAGCAACGAGTGGTTGAGGTCGAGAAACAACTGGGCATCTATCATATCCGAGACTCACTGATCGGGTCCGAAGAGGGCAAGGGACGGGGTATTTCTGGTGGCGAAAAGCGCCGTGTCGGCATCGCCTGCGAGCTGGTCACGAGCCCGTCAATCCTGTTCCTCGACGAGCCAACGAGTGGCCTCGATGCTTACAATGCATACAACGTGATTGAGTGTCTCGTAACTTTGGCCAAGACGTATAAGCGCACTGTCGTCTTTACCATTCATCAACCACGCTCCAATATTGTTGCCCTGTTCGACCGCCTCATTCTCCTCGCTCAAGGCAAGACCGTATATTCTGGGCCCTTTTCACGGTGCCAAGAGTATTTCGATGAAGTCGGCTACACATGTCCGCCTGGCTTTAACATTGCCGATTACCTTGTTGACTTAACTATGCATGCTAGCAATGCGGGAGTGTTTGATGATGGCAGCATAATGAACGATGTCCCGGGCAGTGTCGGCCCGAGCAGCACTCATGCTGTAAAGTCGATAGCCAGCATCTCTGGTAACAGTACTGCTGAGGAGGCGTCGATCGCCGAGCCCTCTTCGAGTCGACCTAAAAACAAGCGCAAAAACTCTATCAGGGCACGTCAAGAACGGGAACTCTTTACTCGCCGCAAGAACACCGCCGACACGGCTGCATCGTCTGACGTGGAAGAAGAAGCCGGAGCGTACAAACTCCACAAGCAACCTGCCGGTGCCGTACGCCCACAGATCATCGTCGAAGACGTTCATGATCTTCCGCCTGCGGCTGGCACCAACCTCGATACGCTTGTCCAGTCATTTGCCGAGTCTGATATCGCAGAAAATATCCACGACGAGATCCAGCAGGCTGTGACCACTGCGCGTGAGGCGAATGGTCGGAACGGGCTCATAAACGGAGACGGCAGCAGTGCGATTGGCCGTGGTTATGCCCGGGTCAGCTATATCCGACAGTTCATCATCTTGTCACAACGGACATGGAAAAACCTCTACCGCAACCCACTTCTCATGCTCACCCATTATGCAATCGCTATCGTGCTGGCGGTCCTCTCGGGGTACCTCTTCTATGGTCTGACGGACGATATCCCCGGCTTCCAGAACCGACTCGGCTTGTTTTTCTTCCTTCTAGCTCTCTTCGGCTTCAGCACGCTCACAAGCTTGAACGTGTTTGCGTCAGAACGACTCCTTTTTGTCCGTGAGCGAGCCAATGGGTACTATTCACCCATCACCTACTTCCTGGCAAAGATACTTTTTGATATAATTCCGTTGAGGATCATCCCACCCATTCTCATGGGTGCCATCATCTACCCTATGACGGGTCTCATACCGGATGCACCACACTTCTTCACCTTCATGTTGACCTTGGTTCTCTTTAACCTTGCGGCCGCTGCCATTTGTTTCTTCATTGGAATTGTCTGCAAGGACGGTGGTGTCGCCAACCTGATCGGCAGCTTAGTCATGTTGTTCTCCTTGCTCTTCGCCGGACTGTTGTTGAACCACGACAAGATCCCCAACGCCGCGCTGTGGCTGCAGTCTCTTTCCATATTCCACTACGGATTCGAAGCGCTCATCGTCAACGAAGTGATTAAGCTGACGCTCGTGGACAAGAAATACGGACTGGATATCACGGTGCCGGGCGCTGCGATTTTGAGCTCGTTTGGTTTTGACAATGGGTCGAAGTGGATGGACATTGTCAACCTGGGCATATTCGCTGCCGTGTTCGTGGTTTTGGCTTACGCAGCAATGCATTTCCTGCTGGTGGAGAGGAGGTAGACTAGGTATTTATTTTGTTTCGGTACGATGGAAATCTTGCGTGTAACATTATAGATGCTGGTTGCACCTCGTTTCGATGGATTGATAAGAATCCGTTGCGGGCAATATACGCATCGCTTTAGTTTGTAGATAGTGTCGGGCGGGAGCTTTTTCTTTTTATAAATGCATATACATGGCCGGTTACAGATGGCGTTAAGGGCACCGTCTCAGAACAACAATTTAATACGAATTGTTATATACATATACTACATAATGATAGCAGTTCTATGACAGTGCTGTCTATAATGGATGGGTATCCAAGTGCTCATGCAACCCCTTTCCTCTTCGGGATGTCGTGGTGAGACCTACAGTAAAGGCCAGATTCGATGGTGATGTTACAGATTATAACGGGCCCAAGCCCGGCCGCATGTGGAGAGGGGTGGGCATTATTCATCCATCTTGCCACCGGTCAACTCCTCGGCGACCTTCTGTTGCCTTCGAGTGGTGCGTGTTCCTTCCGAGGTGAGGTCGGCCACTAAGTTGTCGTGGTTCCGCCGAAGACTCTTCACCATGTCAGCGACAGAAATGGGTTCGTTCTGGGCGTCCCAGATATTCTCGATGAGATAGCCGGTACCACTCGCGCCCATGCGGCTAAAGTGATCGTCGGCGAATTCGTGGCTGACAGTGGCCTCCAGCTCGGCCTCGTCGATGATGAAGGTGCGGGCGTTCATGTACAGGGTCTGAACGGCGTCGCATCGCAGCTCGCTCTTGTCGGCGGCAATGGCGGCGGTGCGCGACGCGGACGCGAGAGCATTCTCGAAGCGGTTTGGATCGAGCGCTACGGCCGTCTGCAGGGTCCCGGCGTTGATGGTGCTGCGGGTCAGACGCTCGTCTTCTCGCTCGGGGGCCATAGCGGCGGCTTTGTTGGCGGCCAGCTTGGCGGTGCGGGCGGCCAGGCGCTTGGCATCCAGGTGCTGCTTCCGCGCCCACAGGTCGCGCACGCCGGAGCGCATGTTGTCGCGACGGCTGGCGGCCATCTTGCGCTTCCAGGCCTGCACCTCGGAGGCGGGCTCGGCCTGGGACTTCGCGTTGCTGGGCGCCGGGGCAGAGCGGGCGAGCCACGGGTCGGTGGGCTTCTGGTGGCTGTCGCGGTGGGCGAAGATGCGGCGGGGCACGGGGACGAAGCCCTTGACGGGCTTCAGATCCGCCTTGGCCTCGATGGACTGGTCTTGCGGCGGGTTCGGCACGTTGATGAACGAGGGGGACTCGGGCGGGATCCGCTGTGCCAGGGCGCTAGGCGTCGAGGAGAAGAGCCTTGCGAGAGCGGGCGCTGTGCACGGTGATTGTGTCGCGGTCGTTGCTATGCTCCGCGGCAGGAGAGCCACCCGCGGGAGGAGGGAGGCCATGGCGATGGTGGTGAGGGCCCGTCAGGCACGGTGAAGCCGCGATGCCGTGATGCCGTGGAGGCAGGCGAACCGTGTTGGGAATGGGGAATTGGCAGGCTACAATGTCGGAATCGGAACTCCCTCTCCTTTTCGAGGCCGGTGGGCTGCGCCGTCGCTAGTGTCGGCGTCGATTGACAACGACGGAATTGGTTGAAGCTCGAGGTCCAACTTTTTCGGCCGACGGAAAAGTTGGTCCATTGAAGCATCTCGAGTCTCCAGCGCCCCATTTTTCTTCAGTGCGCTAGGCCTTAAGCGCAAAGGCGGTGAGGATTTGAGCTGGGGCAGAATCGAAAAAAAGCTAGGCGGGGCCGGCGCAAGATAAAACTTCTTAGACAAGCTCTAAATTTCCCATCTTCTTCTACTTGCTTCACCAGCCAGCCAATTTCCTCTGGTCTCACCCCAAAACCAAGCCTCAATTCGCCCTCCACCTACTGTCATTCTGCCGCTTGATTCGTCGCAATCATGGGTACCGGCAAGAAGGAGAGGAACCGTCTCTCCCGAGAGGGGAAGACGGGTAGCATGGACAACGTGAAAATAAAAGGAGAGAACTTCTATCGCGATGCGAAGAGGGTTCGAGCCTTGAATATTCGCAAGGACCATGGCCCGCGGAGGAACGCCGAGGGAAAGATCGTGCAGTACGTTCGATATCATCTGAGAAGATGACGCTGGTCACTAATTGTGTTGCAGAGCTGCCAAATACCGTACGTTACTCTACTGAAGAGACGATCTTTCAGCTCTTCCTCCTGATACATCCAGCGGACACTGGTTGCTAACCCTCACACCAGAGTCGCGGGATGCTCCTGTCGCCATGATAGAACCGAATCGCAAATGGTTTACCAATACGAGAGTCATCTCGCAGGACAGCTTGACGCAATTCCGAGAAGCTATGGCCGAGAAGGCCTCAGACCCATACTCTGTCCTCTTGAAGTCGAATAAACTTCCCATGACTCTAATCAGAGATGGCTCCGACGTCCCCGGGTTGAAACAGCACCAGGCGAAGATAGCGATCGAAGCGTCGTCATTCTCCGACACCTTTGGGCCCAAGGCGCAACGCAAACGTGTGAAACTCGATGTGAGCTCGTTGACCGATTTGGCCGAGAATACAGAGAACAGCATGGACGTGTACAAAGACCGCCTAGAGCAAGCCAGACTCCTGAGTGGGGCCGGTGAAGAAGCTGGTGGCGAGGATCGGGTCGATGAGGCCGATCCCTTATCGTTGGCCATCGAACCCGTTTTCAGCAAGGGACAGAGTAAGAGAATCTGGAATGAGCTCTACAAAGTCCTTGATTCTTCGGATGTTGTTCTTCATATTCTAGGTACGTGTCTTGGACAGATACTCCAGAAGCTTGGTTGGTTATTATCGTCTGACAAGTGCTAATTCGACCTCGATAGATGCCCGTAACCCCGAAGGCACCAGGTGTCGCGCAGTCGAGCAGTATCTTAAGAAGGAAGCACCGCATAAACACTTGGTTTTCATTCTAAACAAAGTCGATTTAATTCCCACTTCCGTGGCGGTACGTATTTACCCTTCCCTATTTTCATACCTACCATGCCCCAATGCTCTTGTCAGGATACTTCTGCTTTATTGCCTCCCGTGGAAGCTATCTGTTACAGCGTTGGAAAATCAAATATCAAACTTGCTGTTTCCTCGTCTTCGGACTTGGGAGCTGACTGGGTTCCGTCTTGGGACCCTCTCATAAGTTCTGCCGTGTTTCACTGAGTTGAAGTCTACCTCTACTATTTCAAGTAGCTTGTGGGAGATTTCTTAGTTACGATTCATACATTTCACCTCTCAATATTCGTATCTTATCGTTCCATATCAGAGCCTATTAGCTGACTCTGATAGGCTGCTTGGGTCCGCCATTTGTCAAAAGAAGTTCCAACGCTGGCGTTCCATTCTTCTATTACAAATTCATTCGGAAAGGGCCAACTCATATCACTTCTTCGACAATTTTCATCTTTGCATAAAGACAGAAAACAGATCAGCGTGGGCCTGATAGGCTACCCGAACGTCGGGAAGTCCAGTTTAATCAATACCCTGAAAGCCAAGAAAGTCGCCACCGTTGCCCCCATTCCTGGCGAGACAAAAGTTTGGCAGTTCGTCACACTGATGAAGAGGATATACTTGATCGACTGTCCTGGAATCGTCCCACCGAATGCCCATGACAAGCCGGCCGACATCTTGCTTCGTGGCGTAGTTCGCGTAGAAAAAGTCGAGAACCCAGAGCAATACATCCAGCCCATGATGGAGAAGGTGAAACGACACCATCTTGAGCGGACATACGAGATCAGCAACTGGAAAGATCATCACGAGTTCCTCGAGTTGCTTGGCCGGAAGGGTGGAAGGTTACTGAAGGCCGGTGAGGTGGATATGGACGGGGTTGCGAAGATGGTCCTCACAGGTAAGCCACCCCCGTGTTTTGCTCGGTTTTACAGGCTTGTTTGGTTGGCCTGCGCCTTGGTGTTTTCATTTGCTGACTCTGCGATACAGATTTCATGCGAGGAAAGATACCTTGGTTTACACCAGCACCAAAAGCCGAGGGTGAGAATGCTGCTTCTGTCATTGAGGGCCGTGAAGGCCGGCTCGGCGAAATGCCTAAGAAGCGCAAGAGAGACGATGCAGAGAGCGAAGTATCGTTCTCAAAGCCCTTGACGAACACATCAGACGCTAAGAATGCGGATGAGGACGAGGACGAGGATGAGGATTCTGATGACGAAGAATTTGAAGGTTTAAGTGAGGACGAAGAGTCTGATGACGCGTCCGAGGACGGTGCGGAGGAAGAGGCGAGTGCAGATGAGGATGACATGATACCCCTAGAAGAGTTGAGTGATGTGGAAAGTGATTCGAACGACGGCGAAGGACATGGTTGAGATACCTTTTTTTTTTCTTGCGGATAGAGGGTTAGTAGCAAAGCCAATGTGAGACCCGATTTACCCGCATCTATTGCTTTCTCTCCTTCCTCTCCGTCGTTGTCCTTGAGCAACCTCTAGCTGCGATCAGTGTCAGACCTTCAAAGCCCTACGACATGCGCAACTACCTACCTAATCTACTACGTACGGCACTTAGGGATCCGGCTATAAGGCATGCCATAGGTACTTACTGTGCAGTCTGCTCCTGCTACGTACAGTTGGCGCTTCCTTGACTTAGGGAGGACCACTACACTACTTCGTACATGAATAAGGAAAGGACTCCGGTTTGCGGGGGTCAAGGGGCAGCCGCAGCGAGCAGGGAAATAACCTGAACTGGTTGGATTTCCAGTCGCATCAGACATCGCCATCTTCTCACAGGCATTCTCACCCATCCCGTTTTTGGCTGCATGGTCTGCATCACACTCGTATTGTAGACGAACCGGCGTTTGGTCTGCTCTGTCGTTCTCGTTCTTGGAAGACTCTTTGGACCACCATCATTTTGTTTCTCTGCGGGCCTGGCAAGTCCCGCAAGTGCCTCTGTGCCGTCATCCTAGCCATGCTCATACCTCTGCTGTCCGTCTTCTGGCTGCACTCCTCGAGCCTTGTCGACGCCCACGCCACGCGCGACAATGTTGGCTGCGGTTTCCATCTGTCATGCTCCGGTGCCTTCAACGGGTCCATTGGCGAGAAGAGCAGTGGCCAGGCCCGAGCTAGCAGCGACGTATCACCGAGCCTGTTCACTTGGTTCGGCGATGCCTTTGCTGATCAGCAGGGCAGTGGATGCTGGTGGACTCGTACGTCAAAGCCCCCATGTTCACTTCTCACCTGACCGTTGTGCTGTGTCCATGAGCTGAGAAAGTGCGCCCATAATAGCCCCAACATTCACGCTCCAGTGCGACCAGAACCAGCCACCCGACCACGGCTTCCAGATAGGGTGCGATGGCTCTTTATCTTTCAACGGCCAGTCTGTCTTCTATGAGTGCCCGACGGGAGAAGGCGATGAGGTCAACATCTACCTCCGTCCTACTAGTGATCAATGCCACGAGATCACCATCGAGGCCGACAGTTGCGCACCGTCCACGTGTCCAGGGGGTGGCGTGAATCCGGGAGGCGGAGGCGGCGCAGGTCCAGCCCCGGGAGCAACCAACTCCTCATCTTCTGCGGCGACGACCACGCCTTCTACGCTGGCTACATCGGTGGCGTCTTCCGCGTCGTCATCCTCCACCTCAACAGGCCCACCGATCCCTTCGCCTTTTACGACGGGGAACCAGGAGACTAGCACCACGCGCATCACGAGCACGTCCACGACGACGACTACACAGCCGGCCCCCACCCCCAGCGGATGTGTCGAGGTAGGGCCAGACAACGTCATCCTCACCGACAAGGGCAACCCGGACACGGCGTACGGGCCCAACGAGGCGCAGTACATCCAGGTGTCGCCCAACGCGTCGTCCCTCTTCAACTTCCACTTCGACGACGCGGACCTGGGCAAGACGTGCCAGCTTTCCTTCCGCCTGAACCGCGGGACGGCGGCGTACAACCTGACGGGCACCGGCCTCGTCACCTTCGCGGCGCTCGACGACTGGGCGGACGCCGGCACGACGTATAACACGATGCCCCACGTCATCGAGGCCATCGACAACACCGTGTTAGAAGAGGGACTGGACCATGGCTTCGGCACGTTCCCGTGCCCCGGCTCCACGGCGCGGTCGGGCGTCCTCCTGACCGAGGCGCCCATGGCAGACACGTGTCTGGACTGTCAGCAAGGCGAGGGCATTGGGATGTTCTTACGGAAGTGCTAATTTATCAGGCGGGCCTTTCCCTCCCGGCATGCCATCTACGTTGGCGACGCGCTGTGGCTATTCGGCTTGGTGGGAGGAGGCAAGGGTGTGGGATATTTACTTTGGGGCGTGGGGAGTTGATATTACCTCGACGGACTTTTTTTTTTTTTGGAACCGAGCCATATCTCTTCTTCTTTCTTTTTTTTTTCTTTTTTTTTTTTTCTTGGGGGCCTTCTTCAGCGGCCGTATCTTCTTTTGTTTTTATTCTAGAAATTCGGATCGTTCTTGTTGACCTTTTTTTGGACCATGTAGTGATATGGTCGATGTAGCTGGGTTATTAGTGGAAGTGGGTAGATTAGAGAGGGCTTAGGAACCTGCTGTGGCTTCGTTCGTCGCAATTAATGAGAAGACTTCATTTCGTCGGCATATGTGCCTTTATTCACCCTTGAATGAGGTGGTTCGCTGTAGGCCGCGATCAGGCTCAAGAAGGGCGGTTGGCCTCCGAGTCCATGATGAATAAGTAGCGATCACGTTGTGCTCATAACGGCACATGACCGAATGAGGCAGGCAACCTTCCTTTATATCTAAGCCTCTGTCTGTTGCTGAAGGATAATCAGGTTTCGCGGTTAAAATTGAAATGTGGGATCCAGGGCTGTGCCGCTTCAGACGGACTGGACAGTCCCTAAATAGAATACCCGGCGTAGCTCGAGGCGGAATTGTCTGATCCTTTATGATAACTCCACAGGTGATAGGTATCTCTTTGAGGCAACTCAGTCGGTGACTTCACAGCAAGTAGGTGAAACGAGGGGGGGGGGGGTTATAATATCGCTGCCGAGGTTGCCTTGCGTAGGCTTTAACAGGCTTGATGCTAAGCTATAGATGCTTCTCTGGTGAGACATCTGCCCTAGGTACTATATCTCGGCACAGGAAAAGTAGCCTGTATAGTATAAGTCTAGCGCAAGCATGTTGTTTCTAGACGTCTCCCGCAGCATTGGAGTTATGAGACCTCTACGGCATTGACGCGGCTCGGCATCGCCGGTTTTCACCGGGATGGTAGGCTCATCACCAACATCTGGGGATAGTATAGTCACCTTTCGGCCCGTGCCGGAAATTGTGCTATGCCGTTGTTTTCTTTAGTTCATAGAGCGGATCCATGTTCAGTAACTAGGTACTACTTAAGTAGCCAGACACTCCATACCCGAGGCTTTGCTGTGCCGCATTGTCGCTGGTGGGAGTCCCGTGGCCATCCCGGGCACTGGTTTAAAGGGGCGAGGGACGGATGCTCGTTGGCTGTGGCTCACGACGGAGATAGCGTGTCGCTTCTACTACGTGCGGGTGAGGACCATTCCCTCACGCTGCATTCCACGCCTGATAACGGGTTTGGTTCACTCCAACTACCTCAGCCGTTATTATTGGTTGTTCCTATCAACGTCATGTCACCTTGGAGCGAGCATGGCGCTCTTATCATAGGGGTAGAAGATTGTAGACTGTGACTGAGCATGTGACTGAGCAGGTTATCAGGGTGCATTGAGATAAAGACTATGCGGTAGGATGGGTTTGGTGTGTCCCCGGACTATCTATACAACCATGGAGAAGATGTAAGGAGGTAGATGACGACCATCCATACCTCGCGTGGTAACGTTGCACGCCTGGTGTTTTCTTCGTGGATACTCCTAGAGGACGCGTCGATACTACGATATGGGTGATGGGGAGAGGGTAAGTAGCAATTAGCAGATGAAGGACCAAGCTTGTCGCATCGGCTTACCTCTTGGGGTTTTGTCGGCCCTATGACATCCCCCTTCATAGTTGTTGTCCGGGCTTACGCGCCTGATAGAGGTAGGGAGCCCATTCACGGTAGGGTAGGGGGCAAAGTAATTATGAGCGGTGCTGGCAGCAGCTGGACAACAATTTCAGGCTGTTCTGTCCAGGGCTATCGATAAACAGGTTCGTCCAGTCGATGATGGGTTGCATGGAGCATTCGATGGCCTGCGGCCTTCGATCATATGATCGACACGGAACAGGTAAAGTAAGATAAAGTTCAAGTCCTCTCGTCAGCTCTAAATCGTTCGCTCTGGGGTAGTAGTGGATGGTACTATGTAAATGATATGTATATCAACTCTGACGTGCATGAACACTTGACTGCTTCGAGCGCTTTAACTAGCTATCGAAAGAGCTGTCACCGGGAACTGGTAAAAGACAACACCGGTGCACAATAAGGTTGCAACGGTCACTGCCAGACTGGGAGGCACTTGAACTCGATCCTCCTGCTGGGGGTTCCTTGTGCTGATGACCCTTTAAATCCTCCTATTCGCCAGCCCGGCCCTCTATTCCTGAACAGGAAGCTGGAGATGCAAGGGGCTACTCGTCGCACACGCATGAGACTTTACAACAACCACGGTCTATGGCCTCGATGGGATAATGACACCTCGACTTAGCTCAAAACAGGTAATGATACCGGTATTGCAGTTGCTGGGAGCAAGATGTAACAATCACTGGAGACATGAAGGGTGGAAGAGGCAATAGAAGCAAGAATGGGGGTCTCAGGCTCGTGAGACAATGTCTCTCTCCCGTGACTGTGGCGTGTCTTGCTTCCTGGACGTCCAGATGACACGGCGGTGCGTGGCGAGGGATCGCCTTACATGCAAACTTAGACACCGGGTCTTATTATTAGATATAGTGTTCGCATAGTAGGACCTCCTCGCCAATTTCTGCATTACTTGCAGGCTACAGCCCCCCCGTCGCGTCTGTTTCCGATCCGGCCGTAGACTCGGCTGTTCGAATCCTTCGAGACTCCCTTCAGGCACCGATCCGGCAGCTGGATGGCGGATGGGCCACTGGCGCCGCCGATCACTGCCCTGCTCACCCCGACTCTGGACGAACCAGACAGCCGAGGCTGGCACGATGTGACTTTCTCCAGCAACTGTCATCACTCTTCACCAAGCTCCCGGTTCCTGTCGATCCCATCCATATTAGGAACAAGTTAATCTCGATTGCTATTCGTCTGTCGTCTAATCACCTGCTTGTATCATCCACATGCCGTTCCTCTGGCATGCAGCTATCGTGACTGCCACCGCGACCCAGGCGTTCACGGTAGGATGCCCACCATCGTGGCGAAGGGGGGGCACGCTCTGGCAGCTAGCCCCGATCCTAGACGTGACTATCCCAGATACGTTCATTTGACTTCTGGAGGAGTGAATGGATCTCACCCTGACTACGGTCTTGATCATGCTCTCGGTTCCAACAAGCCGGGGCCACTGGGTTGCGCCGCGTTATCGACACCAGGTTCTCCTCAGGTTGCACGCGCGCGATGGGGCCCGTCCATCTCATGGTCGGCAAGGTATACCTGATGATTGAGTAACGTTGATCCTGAGAGAGGAGGCCTTCCTGTCGAGGAAAAGGAGCAGGTTGGCCGGTATATAATGAGAGAGCTCTCGCCATCTTGTCAGGAATGTAAGCCACCACACCAACCACATTTGAGCGCTTCATTAGCTCCGGTAGCCCTTAGCTCCCACATTCCTTTCCTTCTTTTATATATACAGTTATAGCTCAGGCAGCTCAAGCCTGTCTCTCCTTAAGATAAGATGGCTCCCTCCCTGCCCAAACTGGCTTCGATCGCCAGCATCCTCGCCCTCGCCCCGGCCGCCCTCGCCGGATTCACTGCCTCGGCAACAAACAACATCGCCGTGTACTGGGGTAAGGAAGACGGATCATTCAGCGATCTGCGGGGTGCAGAGGAGCTGACGTGATCGACATAGGTCAGAACTCGGCCAACGGCGCAAGTACACAGGGAAGACTCAAGGAATACTGCGATGGTATGAGCATTACCCTATATTCAAGGCTTTGGCAAATAACGACTGACTCTCGCTGATCAACAGACAATGGAATCAACGTGAGAGGCTTACCATCTGCAGTAGATGAATGAATGTCCTAACAGGGGTCATACAGATCATCAACCTCTCGTTTCTGGTGTCCATCCGGAACCCGAGCACCAACTTCGCCAGCGCCGGTGATAAATGCACTGCCATCTCCGGCACCGGTCTACTGAAATGCCCCGAGATCGAGTATGTCTCCGACTAACGGAATCCATGACCTCGACGGCTGTGGGCATGTTGTAGCTGACGCACGATGATACAGGGAGGACATCATATATTGCCAGGGCAAGGGCAAGTCGATCCTCTTGTCGATCGGCGGTGCCACATACACCGAGGGTGGCTTCAGTGACTCGGCATCGGCCACGGCGTCGGCCAAGACGGTCTGGGATCTCTTCGGCACCAACACAAAGGCGGCCAACCGGCCCTTCGGCTCCGCCGTCGTCGACGGGTTCGACTTCGACTTCGAGTCGGGCACGCAGAACTTCGTGCCCTTCGCCACGCAGCTGCGCTCGCTGATGGACGGCGACAAGAGCAAGTCGTTCTACCTCTCGGCGGCGCCGCAGTGCGTGTACCCGGACGCGGCCATGAACGACATGCTCAACGGCGCCGTGGCGTTCGACTGGATCAACATCCAGTTCTACAACAACTTCTGCGGCGTGGTCAACTTCGCGAACCCCAACGCGTGGAACTTCAACGTCTGGGACGACTGGGCGCACCACACGAGCAAGAACCCCGCCGTCAAGGTGCTCATCGGCGTGCCGGCCAACACGGGCGCCGGCGGCGGCTACGTCGACGCCTCGACGCTCGGCAGCATCGTCAAGGACACCAAGAAGTACACGAGCTTCGGCGGCGTCATGATGTGGGACATGAGCCAGCTCTTCGCCAACAACGGCTTCCTGGCGAGCGTGCGCTCCTCGCTCGGCGGCGGCGGCGGCTCGGGCCCCATCACCACGACCACCACACGCGGTACGCCGACCACGACGACCATGGCCACCAGCACGCGCACGACGGCCCAACCAGGGACGACGGGGGTTGCTCAATGGGGACAGTACGGCAACTCCCCTTTTCCTTCCTTCCCCACTAGTTGAAAAGTGTTTCGGGCGTCTTGTCGGCGGGACACTTGTGTCGAGCCCAGCGCGGTATACGTTCCCCGAGATAGAACACTCTTTGGCTGACTAGCTTGCAGGTGCGGAGGGATTGGCTACACGGGGCCGACGGTTTGCCAGTCGCCTTACAAGTGCGTGAAGACGGGCGATTACTGGTCGTCCTGCCAGTAAATTCGTCAGCGAGCGACCGGACGAACCGACACCGTCGAGCCTCTCCGACTTCGATCTCGACGAGACCTCACGCGCCGACGGGAAGAGTTCCTGCGGGGAGTTGGTACGAAGGTTCAGGAGTGTCTGTGGGAATGAGATCTGACGGCGATGCTTTGGGTTTCGGTAGAGGAGTCTTGCGGTTCTATTCATTCTTGTATATACTTTGATTTATTTGGGCCACGCCCGTCCAGCATGCACATACCGTTTTCAGAATCAGACGAAGGATGTTTGTTTAACTGTGGTGTTCAATGATTCAGCGCTCTTCTTGAACCATCGTGCCTGTTGAAAATAAATAACTCCCCCAATCCCAGCGCCTGTCCCCGGCCCAACCCGTCGAGACTCCAACACGCCCCCGTCTCTACGCAACGGTGAGGGAAGCGATTCACTCCCGCCAGACGAGGATACCCCTAGCATACAAGCCAGATATTATGCCCATCTTCCTCCCGGAATCCCGCACGGCCGTGGCGCTCGACGGGTATTCCACGTCGGCATACAATGTCTGGAGCCCGTCCTTCTCCGTCCACCTCGCCGCCCAGGACGGCGCCGACAGCGTCCCGCACGTCTCCCGGGTGTGCGCGTCCGCCGCCGCGAGCTCGTCGGGCGCGTTGCAGACGTGTCGCGTCCTCGCGAACTTCCCCAGGCTCGGGACGTGCGGGTGGCCCGCGATCAGGAGCGCGCCGTCGCCGGAGACGGCCAGGTTGTCGGGCGAGAAGGGCACCGGGAGCGCCGAGACGGGCCTGAACGTCGGCGGCCCGCGGCCGTCGTCGTCCCCCGGTCGACTGATGGCGAAGAAGTGCACCCGCGCCTTCGCGGACGAGGAGACGACGGCCGTCGTGTCGTTCAGCAGCAGCTCGATGCCGTTGGCGAAGGCGAGGCGCGCGACGACGCTGGCGCGTACCGGGCTCGCCGGGTCCGCGAGCGAGGGGGACGCGTCGACGTGGACGACGGTGCCGCCCGGCAGGCCGAGGTTGACCTCGAGCGGGTGGAGGAACGGGTGGTCCCGGACGGCGAAGTGGTTGCTGTTGGTGACGTAGAACTCGCGGTCGCTGACCAGCGCGATCGCGTTGGGCCCGTGGATCAGCGGGTGCTGGATCGAGCGCAGGTGCGTCGCCGTGTGGGCCTTCAGGTCCAGCCGGAACACCTCGACGGCCGGGTAGTCGTGGCGGTGGCTGGCGACGAGCAGCGTCGAGGTCGGCTCGTCGTACGCCATGCCCAGGCTGTGGAAGTCGGACTGGAACTCGAAGTCGACGAACGCGAGCCGCCTGAGCGCCGCCTCGTCCGGCACGTCGGCGTTCTTGTAGTCAAACACGTACAGCCCGCCGCTCTCTACGGGTCCAGGCAGGAATATGCCCTGGGGGGGTGAACAGGGTTGACCGTCAGCAAGCGCAAACACGAGGGGGGTCGCGAAGACATGCGACGCAGCGGTCGGTCCAGGCTCCAGGGGTTCCGGGACAACCGACACCAAACAGCGACGGCATCAGTCTAACATGGCGCCCAAGCCACTCACCATGACCGTATTCCACCTCTCGCGGCCGGGGTCGCAGCCCAGGATGGCCAGACCCTCCGACTCGATCATCAACGCATCCTCGCAGCTGCGGATGCGATCGGCGAACCTGACCTCGTGCGACGCGAACGTGTTGACCTTGACCAGGCGATGGGGCGCGTTCCTCCAGAAGATGGTGGACAGCAGCTGTCCGCGCTCGTAGACGAAGGGCGCCAGAAGCGCCAAGGCGGCAACGCGCTACGGACTGGTTAGATGGTGCGGCACAGGCTGAGCTGAGGGGGGGAGACGCAGGGGCGCCGGGTGTTGGGTGGCTCACGAGCATGCCCTTGAGAGCCATCGCAAGGGATGCTAATGCTGCTCTCTTGGGAAGAACCGGGGAATCTGCAGTGGCTCGTCGAGGACCTTGAGTATGAGGAGAGGTGAGGTAGTGTTGACTGCCTCCCAAGATATCTGGCCTAGGCAGCCAGATGTCCCGTCGCCAGGCAACACAAATGGCGGGAGGACTTGCTTAAGTATTTATCGGTCCCTCCCTTTTGTGTCATCCGATGCATCCTGCCGGTAGTTGGATGCATGATTATGGAGCCGGGTTAGACTAGCTCGCCTAGTGAGATCTGCCGGTCCCTTGTCAGATGTTTCGCAGGAAAACCCCGGATTCTTTATTCTTGGCCCCCGGGCCATTGGTAGTATTTGGCGAGTTTTGCCCGTGTTCTTACGGCCGAGCGAGGTGATCGTCGCCGGTCGCTTGAGGCAGGCCGGGCTTGGATCGTTGTTTGATGCCGGAACGCAGAAGATACGGGACGAGGTTGTACAGTATGATGTCTTATGTAGCGCCTAGTTTATACTGTATGTCTATGTCGTGTCATCATTCATGGACTAAATGTGAATATAGGTAAAGCTGCAAGGGACTTATCTAATATGTCCCACCAATTCATCGTTGCGGTAGGCTAAGGAACACAAGAGCACTAGATAGTCAGCTTGTACTAATGCGCTCTCCGTCTTTAGATATGCGCCAATGGATTGTATTCTGCATTCGTCTTCTGTCACTACTGCCAAACCTCTAGTCTCGCTATTTTCTCACTGGTGTATCCTGTGGCACCAGAACACGCTTCGGGAAATACAGCATCTTTCCTCGTAGGGCTGCACCCTTTGATCATACTCCCTAAGCCGCGCTCGACCGACGTGCCAGACTCCTTCGCCGGCACCACCCTATATATAGTCCCACCCTAATCATCAGCTATAGCATCGCTGTCTATTCCGCGCTTGTAACATCATCATCTAACACAGTGCCGAACATAAAATATTGACTTACGTCAAACTAAAGAATACACCCTAGATTGCTAAGTAAAAGGAAGGGGCACGATAGCATGGTCAAACGGACAAGGGAAGCTAACAACGTTTAGAATATTCGTACAATTTATTATCTAGGTTCTATCTAGCAACTAGCTATGCGATAGTGACGATTCGCCGTCACACGATAGCCGTCTCCTTCGCACCCATCGTGTCTAGGCTCAACCCACTTGATGCAGAGAACGCCAAATCATTCAATCGTAGTCCGCCGTTAGTCCATAGGGCATTCAGCCACCCCACAGTAGCCTCCACGCCTTGTGATCGGGAGGGAGATAGTCCTCTCGGAAAGACAGCGAAGACCAGACGTAGGAACAGCCGTTCAAGGACTGATTCGGACGACGGCGAGAAATGCAAGAAAACAACGCGAGGAAAAAGAAAGCATAGTATCTTTTTTTTTTTTTTTGCAGTGTCGCGAGACTCCGAGCTTTCATCTGCTTCGCGCAGAGTTACGAGCACAATGAGTCGTCGGTAGCCTGGCCATGCCACTGCCGGAAAGGAACGAAAGACGAGAGAATCGAAAAAGATTCGGCTTATTCAGCGGCCGAGTCGAGGGAAAGAGGGAGATTCGTGGGCTGCAGGGCATGTACTAGACATGCCAACCGTGGATAGCGAAGAGAATAGAGCTCTGCGATTGTGTGTTAGTTCTCATCCGGACCCGGAAAGGTAGGAGAATAGGAGAGGGCAAAGTGCCCCTTACCTTCAGATAGCCAAGCGTATGGCTGCCGACATCCATATAGAAAGCCGTTTACATGGAGTAACCCCTGCCGGAACCACGGTCGTTTCCCCAAAGGATGTCTTCTTCCCGGTCCGACCTCTCATCCTCCGTCAAATCCTCATCCAACACTTCCCCAGTATCCTTTTCAATTTTGTCTTCGTTATTGCTAACAGGAACTAGTTCGTCGTCCACAAGAATACTGTTATCGATGAATTGGTCGCCAATAAACATGTAGTCGTGAAGCAGATTGCTGCTGCTATCGAATTGGGCGCCGCCATCGACCATTCCAGCACCGATTATCCCATCGCCTATCATCCTACCTTCAGAAGGGTTGATCTCGCCGTACGTGTGAGGAGCGCCCATGACGTCTTCTGTGATTTCAGTCAAATCCACAAAATCATTCATGTCGAAGTTACCTTCTTCACCACCCGCCTCGACACCGGCCTCCTGAGAGGGAATGGGATTAGTATCATTGAAAAAAGGGTGCAAGTTGATGTTGGCGTTAGGGCTGAGGTTGAGATCGCTGGGAGGGCCCGCAATCGTACTATCCGAGCCCCAGTTGATCGGGGATGGCATTAGAGCACGTAAAAAATCGGCACCTGAGATAGGGTCTAGTCCAGAGTCTAAATCCAACCTATGGCTCGGGTCCAGCCCATAGCCCAAGCCTAGATCAAAGCCAGGGCCAGATTCCAAGTCGATGAAAGAGCTGGATCCAGTGGAGGGGCCATAAGATGAGGGATCAAAAGCTGGGGCGGTCGAGGGAATAACGGTAGGGGCAAGGGGAGAAGGCTCAGGTGCAGTTGGAGCAACAATCTCGGAGGCAAGAGCAGTCTCATCAGTCACAGTTGCGCCGGGGGCCATGTCGGTATTCAGCTGAGGCGGCGGCGGAACGGTATCAGCAGCCCTCTGGTGATCCGGGTCCTCGTAGTTGACTGTAGGGATGATATCGGGCCCATCTAGCATCTCAGGGGAGACATCGTCTTGCATAACAACCTGGAAAACGGGGCTACGCCTATTAGTTCCCCGTTCCCCGTTGAGGACAGCATGGTTATGTTCGTTCGCCTCCCGGGAGTTGTCGATGTACTGGGGCGCAACGATCTCAGCGTATCGCTCCATACTCGGCGGGCCCCCGACGCGGACGAAGAAGTACTTGACGAGGTCTAGCGTGTCCTTGTACTCGGCTGAGGGTTCAGCCATTCCCTTTACCGGGATCAGTTTATCTCCGCTTACCTTGGCCCAGGTGACGGGCTCGTTCTGGCGCTGTGCCAATTTGAATATAAGACGGCGATCAGTGCGCTCCTCGCCTTCTTTCGGGATGGATTGGGCCGGATTGTGGTATTCGATGATGTTTCCATTGTTAACAAGGAACTTTCCCCCCCAGATCCCGCCGTAGTGTAGCTCGTCCATCATGGCCAATTGATGGTACGTCATAATGGCTGCCGGGGTGTTCCTGTACCCGTCCTTCGCACACTCGCGTGCGACTCGATCCAGGAGGGCTTGACTGAGCACGTCGAAGCCGTCACTCATGATGATGCTACGAGGAGACGGTGACACGGTGGACACATCATCTGCGGCTACGCTCGTAGGAGCGTCCACGGACGGATCAGACAAGTGAGAAACGGAGCTTCTCGCGGAGACTTTTGCCGTATCGGACCTAGGCGAGCGCGAAATGGTTTCGAGAGCGACTTTACGCCAAGAAGATCGGCTGGGCTTGCCTCTAGAGGGTACTGTAGCGGAAGACGAGCCGGCCTCACCATGGCCCTGCTCGGTGTTATTACTCTGCTGCGGCCCAAATGCCAAGTAATCGCGAGCGTCGCCGTATTTCTGATTTTTGGGACGGGCAGGAGGAGCCCAGGTTTGTAATGGTGGGCGTTTTCCTTCCGGAATACAGCCACGATGATCCTGTCTCGAGCCAAGGGGTGGGAGTTCTGGTAGCTGGTGCCGTCCAGCGCGAGGTCCTATGGCGAGTAACAATCAGAAGGGAAGCGAACGTTGTGGATTGAGCATAACATACCTGCGGCCTGGGGAGTGGCCAGGGTGGAAGGACCAGGGGCATTGAGAGGTGCACTGTTGACAATATCTGTTGGATTACGTGGGTTAGCGAACTGTGTCCACCTTGGCCCATTCGTTAGCTGCAGTAAATACCTTGGTTTCTCTTTCCTTTCTTTCCTATCTCTCCGGTGGTAGTAGGACTCTTCTCGCGGGGTCTCTTGGGAGGCATGGTGTGCAGGTACACCGTAGGTCTCGTAAGGCTAGGGAAGCGAGGCAACAAGGGAGCTCAAGTCGATAGTTTCGACGGGAAGGAGAGAAGTAGATATCTTCAAGCGAAATCCAGTGTAGTTTACGAAGGATATGTGCTTGCTGAGGCTTGGACACTGCTTTCAGGGCGCCAAACAGATGGTTGAGGCCGCCGCGAAGTAAGTCGTGGGCGAAGACACCAAGTACACCAAGTCCAAAAAGGATAGGTGGAAGGAGGGAGGAAGCGAGTAGAGAAGAGGGGAAGGGAAAAGCTGTACACGCAGAAGAGGTTTTGGCGAAGAAAACTGTTGTGGGGAGAAGAAATTGTTGTGGGAAGAAGATACTGGTTGTTTGCCTGCTCAGATTATTTAGAGAGGGGGAAGATTGAGGGACCTACAGGCTCATATCAGATAGATACCTGCTTTCCAACTGTTGAATGACCATCATGGTCAGGCGGGAGTGAATGCAAACCAGCCTCAGCCCATAAGACTCTGATAAGGACCCTCATGCCCTGGGAGACAGCAAACCTCATGATGGCATTTTGGCCAATGGGGGGCCTGCCATAAAACTGGATTGGTCTTCGTGTATCATTGGGACACTAGCCCAGTGCAAGAATTAGGTAAGAAGAAGTAGAGTACAAGGGGAGGCAAAAGAAATACTTGTGTCCTACCAAATATCCATACAATATTGGGGGAGCTTAGATGTACGTATTTCGTTGAGGAAGTCACTGGGAGGCGGTCTGAGCTCACGGCATCGAAACACAAGGCTCACTAGGGAATCTACAGGGTAGGATAATGTCCATGGGTTTCTAAAGAGCACCTGTTGATTTTTATCACATGAGACGCAGCGTGACGTTCTACCAGGAAGCAGCACAGTGCAGCCGTGTTGGAAAATCTCGTAGTGGCAAGTGATATGGCGGCGGTGGTAGTGATTAGAGATGCTCCTACAACAAGAAAATATCTTAATATTGAGCCCCAACAGTGTCTTTTGGCCGTGTTCCAGTTCACCAAGTCTGACCATGTATAATGGTACAGGGCACAGCGGACATACCCTGGAGCACTGGGAGATGGGACAGGACCAGTTCAAGGACGTGACATGTCCAATCCAGGGTTTATAAAGCAGCATGACTCCCACAATTCAGAATTCACACTTCATAAACACCATTATACGGGCCACATACTGAGGCAGCCTTGTGCTGAGCTAAAAAAAACCAGGCCAATGGTCTGCTTCATCTACTAAGCCAGGGCTAGGCGACTTCAAGGAACACGTCTACAATGTGTACCTCATAACACATTGCGGACAGTCACCATTTGAGGCGTGTATCTGCATGAAGCAGAGAAGCTTGTAACTCCAAGCTTTAAACAATAAGCTGGGAATGTTCATGATGAGTGCAGGTGTAGTGAGTAGGTACTTGGGGGAAGGAACAAAGGGGGGCTTATGTACCAAAGCTACCCAATCCAGTTTAGTGCAAAGTAGCTGAGTGTATGTACATTGTATGTATAGCAGACTTGTGCTGATTTCCCTGGGAAATATAATTTTCAGGAAGAATGAAGGGGAGGAAAAAAAAAAAAGGGCAAAATGAACTCCCCGGGAAAGGCTTGAACTTTTAACCTCCTGATTAACAGTCAGACGCGCTAGCCAATTGCGCCACCGAGGAATTAATGGTTGCTGGACGTTGGGAAAGTCAATGTCTGATAATAGCCCCTAATGGATAAGCGATAAAAATGTGGGAGGTACCTACTATCTACATCTTCCTGTTGTTAAGGGTAACTAAAAAGGTACCTAATGGAAGACACTATTCTGGATACCGGAATTCATCCATTTTCTCCAATTTCATGGCACTCGTTGCAACTGCTGCTTCCACCACTCCTTGGAAAGTAGGACGCACGTAAGGCAACTCTGTTGCGCATATATCGTCGTCGTCTCCGACTGCGGCGTCCTCTGGGCCAGTGAAACTCTCCATGCGCCCACCCCGCAGAGCCCGCTCCTATTCACCTGGATCCCGGTTCCTATATCCTGACGAGTCACCAGACGATTGAAGCCTGGCGGCTCTAGTGCTGGCGATTTCGCCTTGGGCGAGTCTTCTATCGAAGCATACCGACCTCAGTTAACCTCCCTGCGTTACCCCAGACACATGGTACATTTTGTCATAGCCCTGGAATCACGAGCAGAATGGATAATTTGCCGGATATCCTACACACACACTTATTACATTATACGCACTGTAGCTTAATATTGGATTAAGACTCAGCTCTCTCTAGGGCTCTAAACGGCCTCGATCAAGCACCAAGACGGTGGCGGTTTGGCCTTCTGTTAGCGGCACACATACTTACTGTATGCCATGTTGCTAATTGCAACGAAGCTTTCTTCATGCGCACTATACTAAGCCTAGACATCTACAATGATTAGGAATTGTAAATCTGACATTGATAGCCCACCGTACCTCTAACGAATGAGATAGGCTCTGGCTCTTCTTATAGCTGATGCTTTCAAAAAGGAGTGCGACCGTCCCGATAATACGAATGTCATGTATAGCATCATACCTTGGGATGGGGAAGAGAATGGTGGCTAAAAGAACATGAAAAAAGAAGACTCCCCCGGAAAGGCTCGAACTTTCAACCTCCTGATTAACAGTCAGACGCGCTAGCCAATTGCGCCACGGAGGACGTCGGATTTACACGCCGTTAATCCTGCTCTGTATACCCTCATTCTTACCCCGAGCTTCTACCGAACCCCACCCTTCTCGGATCCTGCTGTACCGCCACGACAAGTGATTCACGCACATCATGTAAGTCGGTCCGCTGATGTTTTCGGATGGTTGAGACGTAAGAAGCAGATCTTATAGTAGGTCTGGTAACTTAGTCAACCAAAGACAAAAAAGAAACCGTGTTCTGTTCTTCGCCCAAAAGAATGACCGCAGCCCTAGCGCTCAGATTCTGAGAGAGGAGATCTCCGCGCCGCCGATAGAATCCATCTCCGGCGTAGGCGGTGCTAGATTCTCCCTCTTGGTGCAGATCCAGCACGAGGCGTACATGTTGACGCGGTCGATGCACGCGCCGCCCTCCCGCGACCCCATACACTTGGCCACGAAGCCGAGCCTCGTGAACTCCTTGAGGTACCAGGGCCGCAGACCCGCGGAGCGCAGCATCACGCGCCCGCCCATCCTGAGCGCGCGGTTGAGCTTCGTGATCTGCGACGCCGCCGCGTCGGACCCCGGGTCGAACCAGTCCATGCTGTCCATGACGACGGCGACCGTCAGCGTCCCCGGCCCGATGCGCGCGAGGACCTCGTCGATCTCGTCGGTGTGGATGCGCAGCTTGTCGAGGGCGTCGGGTCGAGAGAGACGCGCATGCGCTTTTGCCGAGAGGTAGTCGGGATGGCACCGTCGCGAGTATTGGCCGTCGAGACACACCAGGTAGTACGGGTTATCTGCGGCGATGTGTGTCGACTCTACCATGGGATCGAGCGTATTCACCATATACTGCCAGATGGCGTGCGACCGCGTGTTCTTCGCCGTCGGGTTTGGCCCGCAAACTGCGTCGGATACTGCATGGTCCGCCTCGAGGATAGCAAGCTGGTTCTTTGGTACACCTAGGGCTGTCCAAAGAAACGATTCCTGGCTCACGACGAGAGTGGACACGAGGCGAGATAGCAGCGCGGGACGGAGACGGGCGCGCCAAATCTCGCGCTGCTCGTTAAGTGTCTTGGCTGTGAGGAGGTCCTTGACCGCCGCTCGGCACCCGAAGACTTGGGTAATCCAGCGGAAGATCCGGATCCCGTGCTTCGAACCGCCGGTGTCGTAGAGTCCGCCTTGGGACTTGGTAAAGATGCGGTGGTTGCTCAGCCAGTATTGAAAGGCACGGCTCGACAGGTGAGGCGACATTTTCGAAATAAGCAGGGAGCGGAATTCAGGGTGTCTGCCTTCGCCGAAAAGCTTCCAGAAGTCACTGTATTCGAGCGACTGGTATGCAGCGATCTTCAGCTCTAATAAATGATTCTGCGTCGGATTCAGGTCCACGGCGTGGATCCTGGCGGGACCTTGAAGCGCATACGAAAGGATGTTGTCGCCTGCGCTGGTGATGGCAAGAACTACATCATCAGATTTGAGCTTCAAGATGCGTTCGTCGACACGCGTGTCTTCCCAGGTGAATGCGTAGATATACTCGTCGTTGAACTGGGTGTGCTTCTTCAGTTGGTCGTCGTAATATATCCGATAGTGATGATTCTGGTAGAAGAACGAAGGAAGAGGCAAATTTGACGAGATGTTTACAATAGCCGCATCGAAAGCCTTCGAGCGGATCTCCGGGGCGCCTTTCTCTACCACTAGGGACATGGCATCATCGCGGCTCGTAGGACCAAGGTAGGGCGATTCAGTAACCAATGCGTTGACTTTCTCCACAATCTCGTGTGGAATGGCAGACGAGATTGGTTGCTTGCGTACGCCCAACCAAATATAGTAGGGGATTGCGCCAAGCACATAATTGCGAGTATTGACGTTGAGGACTGTGCCGAAGCGGTATTCGAGGTAGTCACGGCGGCCAGGCTCGAGAGCTACCCTGTCAATATCGAACCACGCACGCCAGAAAGTCCTCGATAGGAAATTCACGTGACGGTCAATGAGACCTCCTGTGTAGTTCCTACAGCTCAAGTCGACTCGGGATTGAACGTAAAAGTCAACTACGCCGAGAATGCCGTCCGGCGCCAAGAGTGAGGCTAAAGAGTCGACGACTGAATAGTAGTCAGGCTGTGTTACTGTTAGCCGGTCTGAACTACCAATATCCTGGAAAGGGCCCCCTTACGATCATCGACAGGCTATAGGACATGGTAATAAGGTCGGCGCCCACATGTCTTGGCTGCGCCTGGGAGAAATAACTTGCTTCAGGAGAGCAGGGTCTCCCGTTTTGGAGGACTGGCTCGTGGTCTTCTAGTCGAAAGGTTCTGGCATCTTGACAGATGACTTTGACGTTCATCCAACATAGCCTAGTGAACCGCTTCCGGGCCACTTGGCAGAGAGACGGCGAGAAGTCAACGAGGTACACGCTGTCGAAGAAGGTAGGAACGTCAACGAATTGAGACATTGCCTCAATGTTCCAGCCAGTACCACCGCCAATCTATAGCTCAAATTAGCGACGTGATGCCTAAGAGTCGACTTTGGCCACCGACATCAACCCAAATCCTCTTGGAGATTTTCAAGTCAACTGCTTTCGACTTCAAGGTAAGCTGGGCAGCAGCTAAGGCCAGCATGTCCTCACGGCCTCTAAGGAGACCCTTCCTCGTTGCATCATAGGCGCCAGCCTGCGATTTGTAGAAGCTCTCGAGGGCATCTTGCTGATTGCCTCTGTTGTTCGCTTCATGAGGCTTGAGGAAGCAGGAATAGGCGAATAGCCATAAAGATCGGATAATGCCAGGATCATCATTGCCATTGGCCGTTTTTGCGGAAATAATAGAGAAACATGTTCCAGCAAGGAGGAACACTCCTATTCCGATGAGTAGTAGTATTTTAAGCCCAGAGTCAAGAGACAAAATGTTACCACCAAGAAAATCCATGATACTCTCTCATTTCCGTAGATGGGAGAGTGAGATGTTAAGTATGGTTCCACAGTATTCGGATGTCTGTCCCCTATATCGATCAAGTACAGGGAGAAGAAAAAAGCCGGAGGAGGAGGGTGTGGGAGCTATGATATATATTGTGCTTGTTCAGGAGCCGGTATTTTTATTTGTTTTCGTTGTTCACGTTCCACTCAACATGACCGGTTTGCTGACCCAATGTGTGGGCAGAAGCCGATGACGGACTGGACTGAACGACGCGAGCCGGGTGACAGTCTTCGTGGACCACCTATAGTGAAATCTTAAGGTTAGGACTACAGATCTACTACCGATCTGATAGGACCCTACCGAATCGGAACCCCGCCATGGAGTCTTCTTTTGTTAAGCAAGAGACCGGGATTTGGACTGTAGGTTGTCGCAAGAGCCAATCATTTGGGGCACATGTAGCCTCTTTGTGAGGAAGGGTGGTATGCGTTCGACCGGACAAACTGTGTACAACGATGCGACTCGGGCCAATGTGTGTCTGCAGCATAATGCAACTACGTAAAAACCGGCACAATATATAGGCTCGAGGGTAGCATGAGACTGAGACATTGTCTAGCTTTCGTACTGTAGTTCCCTTTGCTTAATCGAGCGAGACTCTTGAAGTGGGTGCAGTTCCTGCATTCGAACCCCTTTACGGCGAGTTGGTGTGACGACTGTATTTAGGTGACCTGCCATATCGCGTAGCCTGTCGACTCCTGTGTCGTCAGATTCTGAGCTTTGATTCATGTCCAAGCGGTGCAGAGTATATCCCAGAGAAATACGAGCAGGTATTCATCTAACCCAGTTCTAGGCCAAGAATAATGCAGTGATTACATTTATTGTGGATCAGATCCGAAGACGCTACAGCCCAGACAAGCCACCTATGGACCACGTGCTCGAGAATCGAGGCCGGAATGGAGCCTTCATTAAACAACGAGCTTGCCTAACGATGGCTCATGGTCGCGCAGGCGCTGCTGATTTGAGAATTGCCACGGAACACCTTTTTTGGGCTAGTTTGAACGCCAACCTGCGTAGATTGATGCACATAGGGGCGTGTGTAAGCTGCGTTGACCTATCGACTTCTTGCCACAAATGTTGTGTTCGCTTTAGCCAGTCGGTCGCTCTGCATATGTGTATACCCGAAGCCCGTAGTTAAGTCTATAGCATGCTGCGTTCTATTGGTTGCATCTACTAGAGCTGTCTAGCCTTTCGGGGGAAAAGGTTGGTGTATATCGCCCTCGAGCCCTCTATCAAGGGAGTATATAGCTTACGCGGCTTGTACCCTTCGATCGACTAATCTTCTTGACATTTGTTTTGCCGCAGAGCTCGGTACTGTCAACGTGAGTCCCTCCACATGGGTAGACTTCGGCGCCGACGATCTTGACGACACGAAACTTCTCATCATCTGCCATTCCCATTGCCTTTCGGTCGGGTACAAGTCTTTCCAGGCCGTTTGACTTGAAGTCATCTTCATCCCAAAAGTCTATTTCTACTGGCATGTCTTTGCTGATATATTCATCGACGCGCGCCTGTATGGTGTCCTTCCATTTTCCTTCAATCAAGCCTTGAAACTCGCAAGACGCCGAGTCGGGGAAATGTGATGCTTTCAACTCGTCAAAATTGGCGACTTCTTTTTCAAGAAGACTTCGGACAGCTGCACCAAGAACGTGGCCCGCGGTGTGGTAACGTGAATATAGGATACGCTTCTCAGTGTCGATAGTCTGCGTCACGGTATCGCCGGTTTGAAAATGCGATGATGCATCGTTGAATCGGCCAAGGTGAAGCACCTCGCCTTCAGCCACTACGTTCATGCGAACAGCAGAAACGTCGAAACTGGCTCTCGAGGCAGCGCTGATAACTCCGATATCTGATGGCTGCCCGCCGCCTTGAGGATGGAATATTGTTTCCGCGGTGACCACGACATGATCCTCCTCGCTTGCGCCTTTGAAAAGACCCTTATTCGCTTCCTCTAGCGACGCGAATGACCTCACTGCCCGAACCACCGTCTGCAGGGTGTGGAGCTTGGCATTGTGTTGAAATGTAAGAAATGTACGCTGCATGGTTGCTGTCGAGAGGCCCGGTCTAGTTGAATTGCATGCAACATATACCAAACGTCCTCAGGTGGTTGCTCTGGGAGTCCGTCTACTTATAGTCACGAAAGGAGCTCCGAGCGGTAGATGAAGTGATTGATGGAAACGCGAAGAAAACGCGCCCTTAAAGTGGGGCCATTTATGACAAGGCGGGCCACTCAGAGCTACAGAAGACAGTTATCTCGACTAGTGCAGATCTTGAACCGCCGTTCAGACCGAGAGTGATCTTGAGCATCTAAGACATAAGTGCCGCTATGTCGTGGTGATTGGATCGTGGGATGGGACACTCTGCACCAGAGATGGCCTTGTGCGCCTATTAGACGTGCTTGATAGCCAAGGCTCAGAAGGTGCCCGATGAACATCTGCTTTCGACGATTGGTCTAGCTTAGAGGGCATTCTTGAAACCCACGTAGGCGGAGTTGATGTCTAGCTCGAGCTCGCGAGCCTGCTGCTCCGAGAGTTCCTCGGTAACCTTCATCTGGTTCAGTGTTATTAGCCATTGGATGATTTTGCCCCTATTGTCGAAATCTCGGTCGGTGACTTTGTTGGCGCTCTGAATAATGTCGGTCAAAAGCGGGTGCAACTGATCCTTGGCATGAAGGCCTAGACGAAGCGCATCTAAAAATGTGATAAAATCCTCCGTTGCTTTCAGGATAAGCTGTCCTGACTTGCTATCTGTAGCGGCTGTTGGCTGAGGCGCGGAACCCGTGGACGCAGTAACCGCTGTTGAAGGCATGCCAACCTTCAGTCGCTCTGTCGCTCTAGGTACTTCAAGCTATGATGTTGTGAGCAGACGAAACACAGGGATAACACATCTCAGGGCGATGTAGCTTACATCCCATTCGGCCTTGAACTCTCCGAGGCCGACAAATGCTTTGGCTACGGTCTCATCGGCTAGGATGGACTTGTACTGCTTCAACGACCGCTCGCATATTTCAGTGTAATCAGACTCGGGTATTGCATCCTTGAGAAAAGCCCTTTCGAGTTCATCCAAAGTGACGATGATAGAGAAGATCTCTGCTAGGGAATCCTGCAAGTCGCGCTCAGCCCGCGTCTCGGCTAATTTAACCTCCTGCTCTCTGTTAGTCTACATGCTGTTTCGATTCATTCGGGCGTGATCTGTCATACGGACCTCGTCGAGACTGATCGTGGCGGAGAGGGTCGTATTGGGCACATAGCTATGAGGTGTCGGGGCATATGCCTGCCTGGACGCCATTTGGATCATGGGTAGAAAACGGTCAATACCAAAACAAACAATATTATGAAGGCTTTGGTGATCGGTAATAAAGACTATGTGATCGCGATGGACTATGATCTGTCTAGTAAATAGAGAACTGAGGACGAGTTGGAATACCTCTGGATTCTGGCGTGTAATGAAGCTCGTCAATGCGGGTTACGCCGCCCATGTCCACATGCACCGTACCTGAAATCAAGATACCGGTAACTACCTACCCCATCTACGCGCTATCTACCGAGTTCGCCTTGCCCTATTTGGACTAGACTAACACAGTACCTAGGTACCCGATAAGCTGCCCCGCGATAAGCTCCACTAAAAATTTCTACGATAGAGTTGACCAGCGAATATAGAATTGAGCATCAGATCGGGTCAGGGTCTCTTGCGACCACCAGATTACAGTATCCCGACTCAAGTCCACCGCTGCTGTTGGCCACCTAATCATCATGGCCGGCGCGAAGAAGAACTTCAAGTCGACGAAGAAATTCGAGCAGAAGCACCTCAAGAATGTTTTGGAAAAGCGAAAAGCCGGCGCAAAGATAAAACAGCAACATGCCGACAAGGCCAAGAAGCAAGCCCACAAAGCAAAAGATGCCGAGTTCTTCAAAGGCCCTGAAGACGCCGACAAGTTGGCAAAGTTGAAGTCGTCCAAAACCGCCCATGTCAACCAGATGAGCGTCGATGATTTCTTCAGCGGAGGCTTCGAGATCGTCGACAAGGCGCCGAAAGCCGACAAATCATCCAAGAAACTCGGCAAGCGCAAGAGAGACGCGCCACAGCCCGATCAATCCGACGACGGCGATGATGGCTCAAGCGACGACCTCGATATTTCAGACGCCGAGCAGCTAGTCGCCAGCGATAGCGAAGAAGAGGATGATACTCAACTTGGAGACGGCGATCTCGGAATGAGTAAAGACGCCATGGAAGCTCTCGCTAAGGACGACCCCGATTTCTACAAGTTTCTGAAAGAGAACGATCCCGATGCCCTCGATTTCGATGATGCCGATCTTGCTGAAGTGGATGAGCTGAGCGCCAGCGAGGAGGACGACTCGCCCAAGAAGAAGCGGAAGAAGTCTGCGCAGCCAGACGTATCAGAAACACTTGCACAAGACAACGAACTCACACAGGAAATGGTTGCACGCTGGAAATCATTGATGATGGAGAATCACTCCCTTAAAGCCGCAAGACAAGTGGTCCTTGCGTTCCGATCAGCAGCTCACCTGAACGAGGATGCTGATGACCAGGAGAAGAAGCAACATTACACGATATCAAGCCCCGACGTTTTTCATGATGTCCTCATTGTCGCGCTCAAGCAGATACCCGAGATTTTACAGCATCATCTTCCTGTCAAAGAATCAGCTGCCGGCAAGGTCTACGTGCCTACGGAGTCCAAGAAGTTCAAGCCTTTGTCAATGCTGCTACGAAGCTTCACCTCCTCGATCCTCCACATGCTTCCTACCTTATCCGATGATGCCACCCTTAAGCTCACCCTTTCAGCTCTAACGCCTCTCGTGCCATACCTTCTAACCTTTCGAAAACTATTAAAAAACCTTATTAAGACAGTCGTTGGCTTTTGGTCCCAGTCAACCAGCAGCGACACCACGAGGATTACAGCCTTCCTCGTCCTTCGTCGGCTTGTGGTGATTGGAGATAAAGGCATCCGGGAAGCAGTTCTCAAGGCAACATATCAGGGGTTGATAGCTGGAGCACGCGTGACCAACGTTAATACGATCCAGGGTATTAATCTGATGAAGAATTCTGCCGCCGAGCTATGGGGCCTTGATCAGGGCATCGGCTACACAACAGCCTACAATTTCATCCGACAGCTAGCCATACACCTGCGAAACAGCATCGTTCATAACCAAAATGAATCATACAAGCATGTGTACAACTGGCAGTATATTCATTCCTTGGACTTCTGGTCATACGTCCTGTCGGAACATTGTAATTCGATCAGGGAAGCCGAAGTCGGCAAAGAGTCTCAGCTCAGGCTCCTAATCTACCCCCTCGTACAAGTTACTCTTGGCGCCATGCGTCTTATCCCCACAGCAACCTATTTCCCTCTACGTTTCCACATGATCCGATCGCTTTTGAGGATATCGAGGTCGACTGGTACTTATATTCCCCTAGCCTCCGTTCTTCTAGAAGTCCTCAACTCTGCGGAGATGAGAAGGTCTCCGAAGCAGGCTACCCTCAAGCCCCTGGACTTCCATGTGGCTTATAAAGCACCAAAGGCATACCTACGGACACGGATCTATCAAGACGGGGTTGGCGAGCAAGTAGTGGACCTCTTTGCCGAGTATTTCGTGCTGTGGTCGACTAATATTGCGTTCCCCGAATTCGCGCTACCCGTTATCATTATGCTGAAACGCTGGCTCAAGCAGTCAAGGAAGAAGGCTTCAGGGAACAACAATGGAAAGCTACGCTCGGGGCTTGTCCTACTTGTTCAGAAGCTGGAAACCAATGCCAAGTTCATTGAGGGTAAGCGGGCTAAGGTAGACTTTGCACCCCGAGACCGGGCGCAGGTTGACGCCTTCCTCAAGGAGTTCCCGTGGGAGAAGACACCTGTCGGCGCCTATGTCGTGGCCCAAAGGAAAGCGGGCGCGGAGAAGGCGAAGATGATGGAGGAGGCGCGGAAAGAAGATGAGCGAAAGCGGAAAGAGGAGGAACAGGAGGCTCTTGAAGAGAAGGCAGCTGGAATGGACAGTGATGACGAGGCTGAAGATGTGGAGATGAGTGATTTGGATGAAGACGAAAGCGAAGAAGACGACGATGAGGAGTCGTCCGAAGAAGATGACGAATAAAGTAGCGCTCTCGGATTAATAATCAAGCCCGTTTTACGATGCGAAGATACCTCTAGGTCCTTGATACGCGAGAAACCAGACATCAAATCATCTGGCCTAGAAAGTGGCAATTTCAGCATATCTTGTGTACAGGATATCCATCGGTCCGGCATTCCAACACGGGAATCATGTCCCTGTGTCATAGCATAGCAGCTAAATTGGTATGCTTTCAGCTGTAATAAAGTCGATCATCGAATAACGTAGTTGATAGAGTTCTAGGATCAAGCCTCATCTACCAAGGACGACAAACGACCGACTTTGTGATTGGACCGGAGTTGAGCCTCGCGTGAGTCAGTATAACTCACTGTTCTGCCTAACCCAGGTAATTGTTATCGTCTCGGTAGTAATGTATCAGCCGTACGCGTAAGCATTTGGTGTCCCCGGTCTGTTAAGACTGACAGTTTTATTCGAACAAGTCCATGGATTTCGACAAGCCTGTTCATATTATATCCTTCCATGAAGACATCTCGGCATGACGGCAAGGTCGCCTTGCTTTTTCGTCTGCAGGCTCTCTCAGCGGCGTCGTAAGGACCCGACATGTGTCCTCCGTTCCTCCAATGCAATACCGTATCGCATAAATCTCACTCCCCCAGTGTCCACAAAATTGCGCCAACCATGGATTGAAATTCAAGCCTGAACGGGCTGGTATCCCGAAGATCTCGGTGCCGATATGACGGACATCCCCTTCGGAGGGTAGTCCCTGAAACAATGGGGCATGAAGTGGCTATTTTCGGACAGCGTATCACAAGATGCTGGTCTGGCTGACCAAACCTCCAATCCATTGTGAATATCGCCTGTGGGGAAGGACAAAAGCGGCAATCAACAGCATGAACTGCCGTTTCTCATCGCGGACAGATGGCAGAGTCGGGTTTCCACCGCCCCGTGGATTTCCCCGACTTCCGTCCGCCGTTAACTACATGAAGTTCTGAATATCTTCACATAAAAGGGATGATTTATCCAGCTCAAGAGATGAATCTCTACCAAGCTCCATCGCGCATCGACACCGCAGCTCCGCATCTTGCAATACAAGCTCCCCCGAAATCCTCATTATCGACTCTGACCGAGCATCTTCCAATATCGTCAACATGGTGACTCTCAACATTGCCTACTCCTGCGCCATCAACAGGGCCGGTGCCACGCCCGCCCTGACCCAGTCCCAGATGTGGGATGGTCTCAAGAAGAAGGTTCGACAGCCGCAGGACTTTGTCCCTGCCATCACCGGGTGTCAGATTCTTTCGGAAGAGGCACTCCCCACCGGCGAGTCGCAGGTTACGCGCCAGGTGCAGTTTGTTCCCACCGCGGTTCATACCGGCGACGGTTCCGTCAAAGAGGTGTGCGGTATGTGAAAGCAAGAGTTCTTATCGTCTGATTGGATGGGGCCTGCATTACTTTATAATTCCTTATTCCCTTTGTGGTAACTTCGGCTATTGTGTCTGCTAACTTCCTGCATCGTAGTGCATTATTCGCCATGCCGAGTCGTGTTCAAGCAGGAAGATGGCAGCATTGTCACGGCTCTCATCAGCAAGCGCCCGGATGGCGAGCTGCTCTTGACCTATGTCTTCGAGTGGCGTCATCCCGACGTCTCAGATGGGACCGAGAGAGCCTCGCAGCTTGAGGAGGCACACTGGAAGGTTAGTCCAGTCCCCGATACCCGGCATCATCTACAATGGGCCTTTTATCTAATGATGCACCTTAGATGGCGAAAGTAGCAGTCGAGAGTAGCATCGATACTACCCGCCGCTTGGTCACTGAGGGGAAGATTTAGTGAAGATGGCACTCTTCACTCCAAGATCCATAGAGTAGACGAAGATGGCGGACTACGCTTCCCCTGGTTGAACATCCCCCCACTGTCAATAGGCGCCCCGATTTTCAAAGTAGAACAAATAGCTACACCTTGAAGGTCTACGCTTCAATGCAGAGTTATCACTCCCATAACATATCTTATGTACTACGGGGCTGTTCAACAGCCTAAATAGATTGTTCCGTCTCAAGTGCAAGAAGAGCTGGCACTCGCCCCTTAAAGTCGAAGGCGTCATAGCATTCCGTGCTTTGGAAGCTACGATGACCCCATTTTCTGCGCGATCTGCTCGCTCGAGTAGCCCTGGCCGTCGTCAGGCGCCCAGGTCTCGGCGTTCGCGGCGTCCCGCCATTCCCCGCGCCACTCATGCTCCAGCATTGCCAGTTCATACATATGATGCCAGCCACCCATAAACCAAACAACCTCGCGCTTAACGCCCTCCTCGCGAAACCCAATGTGGCTGTATAGCCGCCTGGCCCCGGGGTTCCAGCCGTAGCACGCCACCTCGACGCGGTGCAGCCTCGCGAAGTCGAAGGCCCAGTCGAGCGCCCAGGCGATCGCCTCCTTGCCGTACCCCTGGCGCTGGTACTCGGACACGATCATGACGCTCAGCGACGAGCTGCCGTGCTGGGCCTGCCGCTCCTCGGGCTTGCTCAGGGAGATGACGCCGATCGGGAACGGATTCATGGGCGTATTCGGCTCGCATATGTACATGGACATGAGCTTGCGAGATGCCATGATCTTGACCACCGACCCGACCTCTGATCTGGGGAAACCGACTGGGAGGGAGGTGTCGAAGTTCAACGCTCCGCTGGTGCAGCAGAAGTTAGATCACGCATGGGCTGGGAGAGACAGCGGCCCGGTTTAAGAGGGCGGATGAAGCGCTCACGGCTCTTGCATTAGTGTGTATATGAAGTCCTCATGCCTAGTTTCCCCGATGGGAACATATACCAAGCGCTTGGACTCATAAATGTTCATGGCGGCGAATTGAACGGGTGTAATTCCTCTGGGATAACAGGAAGAAGATGCAACTAGACCTACAAGAGCCATCGCCAGGCCGTTTTCTTTTCAGCTCAAGCTATATTTACCTTGCAGGGGGTGTGCGGGGGGATTACCAATGTCACAGTAAGTCAGCAGTAGTGGGCAAGACGGCATCAAGGACGGCATCAAGGAAATAAATAAGCAGCTTGTATTCTGTATTTTAACGAATGTTTCTAATTACGATTGTGTCCGTTTGTCTCATCTAGTCCCGCTGCGAGGCCCAACGCTTGGGCAACGTCCACCACCGTTATACCTGTGTACCATCCTCGATATGGTTGACACGAAGAGGCAAGGAACGACAGCGTTCTCGTTGGCGGGATACCCACCAAAAAGAAAAGTAGCCAGACAAATAAGCTCCATAAAGAAAGCCCCAATTGTTAAGGAGAGGAAGACCAGGGTGGCTGGCCCATCTAACAGATTCTTTTTCTTTTGCTCGACGAAGAAACCCAAACGAGGCAAACTATCGGCGAGAATGGAACAGAGGACGACCAGACACCACAGGTTTGCAACATGGGGGCCCAGCAATGGCAGCAGAATGCAGGGCAACAGAACGATCATGCCACCGGTCATAACGAACGAATCCACCAGGCTACTCAGAAATAAGCAGAACATCATGTCGTGATAGGTTCGCTAGAACTTGAGGTTTCGACGTAATATTGTATATACTTTTGAGACGAGTGTGGAGCCTTGGTAAATGGGATATTTTGGTGATGACTCTGTAAGAGGGAGGTATCAATCATGCTAATGAGGGAATATATATAGAAGAATCGGCAGGATATACAAAGAAGTTGTTCTATCGTTTTATGGTTCATGGTTTCCTTGTCATTAAAACAATAACTTGTGCTGAAAAATGAATGGCTTGTTTGTGTATCCTTTGTTTTACGTTCGTAGTTGAAAAGAGACAATGGTAGTGTTTGGTTCAAGAAGAAGACGTACAGTAAAGTAACCTCGTAACCTAGCTTGGGACGCCGATATGTGGACTATCTAGATATTGCCGACAGAACAGCAATAGAAACTTGCCCGCTCCCATTCTGGATATTTGCAATGCGGCTTTTGGGCTAACGTGAGTAAAATCGGGGCGCCGTAGTTCCGGCATTGGACAGAAGAAAGCCGGCGATGGGGGCAACAAACCATCAATTGAAATGATAGGGGAAATAGTAACGAGCCGCAGCAAGTCAAATTTTAGAGACAGGGTTAACATATTAGTTTCTTTGTATGAAGAAATACATGTCGTCAATCAGCCATGCCACTGCCCAACCCGACGTAGGTAGCGATTCATGCGGTATCCTTGGTCTCTTCTAGTAAGCCGTGGGACTATCTACACTGATGGGTTCGTGGCCTACGGGTCCACATACATTCTAAGAATCGATGCAGGTAGGGAGTTACGCTGCTAAGCTAGGCCAGCTGCCGTCGTGTGTATCGGGATTCAGCCACTTAAATTCTAGGCGCTTGAGGGCGGGTTGAGCATGAAAGAAGGGCATGAGTGCTAAGGTGCTGGGATCCATGTTGCTCAACTCGACAGACTCGAGGCGAGGGTAGACGAGCGGCGCCTCATCGGTCCCATCACTCAGCATCTTTAATAAAGAATGGGCACTGCGACTGCGGAATTGAGGCCATATTCTACTGCTCGCGATCGACAACTGTCGGAGAGTTGGCTGAGCGCGCTTAAACATTTCGACAAGTATCTGGGATCCCTCGGCCTCGTCAGCTAGAAGCTCGGCAGGTATCCTTTCCAGCCTGATGTGTTCAAGGCCTGTAAACAAATGCTGAGTGGCGGGGGTATCATGAAATTGGCCAGCGAAAAACGCAGACACGCGCAGGCGCTTGATACTGCGGTCCGCGGCATGAAGCGCCCGGGCAACCATCTCGACAAGAAAAGCAGTCGGGAAAGAACCGCGCTTCTCGCCATCAACCATGTCAGAACTAGAGAAATGTCAATGCCATGATCGCTGTTCACAAGCCGGCATCTTTCATACATGCGAGATTCTAAGTAGGGGAAGCGCTGGCGGATATCGAATACCCACGGTTTGACCTCGATCTCGTCGAGAGCAGGCATGGCCCGGAAGAGCCTGGCGAGGGCAGCGAGGACGGCTTCTTCCTTTCGCTCCTGCTCGGCAATCGTTTCGTTCCATTTGGTTTTAGCGGCCTCGACCAAATAGGCCTCTCTCTGCAGTCGACGCCATTGCAGCGCTTGCGTGCGCCCAACAAAGTCGTCCCAGTCTTCGTTTGGATAATGGTTTTGTTCGAAATTAACCTCATTTAGCTGTTCATCCATCTCATTCTCAATATGTTCAAGATAGTCCCGCCAAAACCGCTCACGGCAGTATGCGGGATCGAAAATAAAGGTCTTTGCGTAGCGAGCCAGCGATAGCCCCAGGATCTCGTCGACTACCTCCGGCACCGTGACGAACTCGACAGTCCTGGTCCGGCCAGGCCGTCCCGTAGTCTTGAAGGCCCATGGCGAGCTTGGGCCCGCTTCCTGTTTTTGGCCAGAGAACCTAAGCACTTCGAAAAGCGGCCGGATAGCTATGTCCGCAAACTGCCTATTTACCAGACGCATGGATGTGAGGTCGGGGATGGGCAGAAAGAAGACGATCCTGGCGAGTAATTCCGGTGGTAAAGTGTCCATGGTCATGTTGTACCTGGGTAAGTAGGTAGGTATCGCGAGTGGCACGACTGCAGCTGATTGAGGCCGAGATGGCATAAAACCAAACAGGATCTGAATTGGTTTATAACAGCTGTAGCTGGGTGGTTTACACTATTGGGATATCCGACCGCAAAACCCAATTTTGCCTCGTTTCTTTTTCGGCGGTCGGATGTCCTAATGAGCCTCCATAGACGGTACCTTTGGCCCTTAGCTTGATTGGGTTAATGCCTCCCCTCGCAATCATCCTGGCGGCCTAAGAATGTCTCATTGTCAAGTCAGCTCACGATTTCCGAGAGAGCTCTTCACCGTAGCAAGAAATCCAGGGATCTGACATCATATACCGACTTATTACGATGTGGTTAGACCATTAACTTATACGTTCCGGAGGTGGACTTCTGTGCTCTCTTCTAAAGTAGCCCCAAGCTTTAGGTTATTCACATCTCGGCTTTCTGCCATAATACAGGCGACATTCGGTCACTCACGCTCGGCCGGTGCGTTTTGTGAGTCTATTGAAGTATTCCTTCATGGCCGGCTTGAGATCCTGGATTGTGTTATTCTTTTTCGGGCTATAACAGCGCGAACAAAATTATAAGAAATGCGCAATCACCGTCATCCGGAATGTAGGTACGGAGTATCCTAACTTAGGTACGTAGGTACTTAACGTACCGTATACCTTAGTACTGATTGGGAGGTCCAACCTGACACAGCGTCCCTCTATGTAGGTGAGAACTACGTACGTAAATACGCTACACATACGTACGTCCGTACTTAGTACCTGTCCTCTGGATTAGATAGGTACCTCGCAAAGAGGTGCCTTAGGTACCTACAGGTAATCGATGCTCTCCAGGTCCTTTAGCCCTGGATAAGACAACTAAATCGGGGCATAGCGTAAACGTGCTGGGGGCGTATCTAGCCTACCTGATACTGGTAGCCTACCAGGCTGTAGGTTTAGAGGTACCTTAGTAAGTACAGTCCCGGTATTCAGGCTGGCCACAGTTGGCCGGGCGAATTGGGTGCGAAGAAGTCGGGGCCAAGACTGGAGGCTGCAGGGTTTCTCTGGTAGCCGGCAGTCAAGCTGCAATCTCCTCTTCTCTCAACCTCGACTTATCCACATTTTTTTCTTCCCCATGACAGCCACCTTTGCTGAAGAGGGTCCCAGGTCAACGAGGCGGCAAGGAAATTTCCCCTTTGTCAGATCGTGTCGCACAGCATACATTGCTCCTCCCGTCGCCTTTATCCTCCACATGTAGCCCCATCCGGTGCCCGGCTCTCTGTCGACACACCCTTCCGTCCCCCGCCAGCCGCACCCCTTCAGCCGCCGCCCCGTCCACCGCGCGCGTGCCCTGCTGACGACGCCCGACGCCCTCCCCCCGATCGCACCGCCCTCCGACTCCTCCGACTCCTCCGATTCCTCCGACTCGGCCAACGTCGATATGTTATGGGCCCCATGGACGGCTGTTCCGACGTTTCTGTTCATCTGCGCCCTTCTTGCCTGGTGGCTTATTGAGCCCAAGACCACCCATCTGAATCTGATCGTCGCCGTCGGCTGTGTCCTCTTCTACTGGGCCATCCTCCCCGAGGTCGCCCAGGCCGCCCTCTCTCACATATACCACCTGTCTATCGCCGGCGCCACCTTCTTACGACTCGACACCCTGCTCCTGTACCATGCCAACATGCTGCTAACCGGTGTTGCTTTCTTGTGGTATGTGCAACGCCTGAAATCAAGACTCCGGTCGCGAGTGACCTCTTGTTAATTTTGGACTTTCCTTTCTCTTTCACAGGCTAGCCCATCGAGCCGTCCAGACCCTGAGGAAGTCCGTCAACGACCTTATCGGCATCCTAGGCGTCGAGGTTCCCGATGCACCTGATGTATCGCTGGCTGGAATACGGGCCGATGCGGCTACACTACACTGGACACGACCCTTGCCCACTCGACCGGTCGCTAAATTTACGATTCAAGTTAATGGCGTCAATGGTGAGTAACAGAAACGATTGATGAAAAGTTCAAGGATAAACTGTTGACGTTCGTCGAATTCAGTTGGTGACTCGGCAAATCAAGAGACCGCTATCACGGTCACTGGCCTGAAGCCTGATCATTTTTACAACATTCGTGTCATTGCAGTTGGTTACAACAATTTTCAAGCTGGTAGCCGAGTTGTTCGTCTGCGGACATACGGCAGAGACGGCCGTCCTCAACTCGGAGATGGACGTCTTCCGTCTAGCTTCGTCCTCGATGAGCAGCGAATTGCGGCCCCCAATGAGGCCCCTGATGACGATGGAACGTCACGTGGCACCGCAGCTGGCGTCGAGACCGCCTTGATTCCCGACAGCTCAACCCTGTCGCCCCGTGATACCAACCTGGCTCCTACTCTCGGCAGGCGTAATACCCTTACGAGGAAGCACTCGCCCTCGACGGCAAGTATGGAGCAGTCTGTGAGAGACGCCATAGACGATAACTCAGCGGAGTCGTTACAGGAGCTAGGAGAGAAATTCGAGAGCATACGGAAAGAGATTGATGAAGTACAGCTACAAATCTCCAAGGATGAAAAGGAACATAAAGAGACAATAGAGGAGTTGGCAGAGGAGAAGAAGCTCAAGAGGCGAGTGCTGAAAGAGAAGGACGATACCACAGAAAAGTTGAAGAGAGAAGTGGGATCGACGGAGCGAGCTATGCGAAGTGCCCAGCAAAGGAAAACACAGAAAGAGAAGCTGCTGCGAGATAAGAAAGCCGAACGGCAGAAGCTGCACGACGATATAGCCAAGTGGGATAACGATATAGCATCCATGCGTAACCGGCAGGCGTGCTTCCAGAAGGAGAGGGAACAATATCAAGAACAGGCTGATGCGCGTAGCGAGGAACTTCGCCAGGAGATTGCTCAAGCCCAAGCCTGTCTCGCCCAGGAAGAAGCAGAACTAAAGGAGAAGGGTAGAGAGCTAAAAGAGGCAGAGGACCAACGGAATAAGCTCCCTGGGGGCGATGAGAGCGAGGAGTGGCGAGAGAAGGATGCGGAGACTAAACGGAACTGGGACAACAAGGCGCGAGATCTACAGCGACGACTGCACGCTGCTAACAGGAAACTACGGCTCGTCAGCGAGTATGGGCGTGCTTTGCAAGCTCAACTGGCGGCAGTCCAGCAGTCTGGTCTACCATTTATGTACAACCAGGCCAACTCGTCTGGGGTCGATTTTGACATGCCAACTCAAAATCAGCTCAAGAGGCGCAGTCGGAACAGCAACTCTCTATCCGCTGTCGCAGTTCCTTCTCCCGCTCAATCGTTTGCGGTAATTGAGCGCCCTTATGGAGCTGCGTCAAATTTTGGTCCGTCCCGACCGCCAGCCGCGCAACCTGGATATGCGCAAGGACCTTTTATGGACACCAATATCCCCTTTTCTGCTCCTGTTGACGAAGAGAGTACCAAAGCTTCTATAACAGGTGCTCCTCTCAGCCCCACCGCTGCGGCTCTATTACCAGCGGGCATGCTTGACGATCTTCTCGACGATGATCCTCCCAGTCCCGGATCTCTGCTGCCTCGCCAGGGAACCTTCGGGCCTAGCATGGCTCTTGAATATGATCCTCACTCTCCCACGTCATCGGTTAGATCGCCCAGCCTCATGTCTAGTCCGCAGAGCTCTACGCAGCATCTGCCATTTTCGCAGTTCACTGGCGAGAATAGTGAACGCAGGTCTCTTAGAGGGCCACGGGGCGATTTGGGTCCATCTTCATCGCCAATACCAACTGCAACCCGGGCTTCCAACCGCAATCGATTCATGCCTTGGCTTCATCGTGGCCCTAGGGAACCAGATGAGCCGCCGGCGCTGGGAGCACTTAAATCCAGTCAGAGTCGATCTTTACCTCGAGACGCCGAAGATGACGAACCGGCTCCTAATAAACGAAGGATCAGTTTTTCTGCCGGCTGGAACATGTTCAACCGAGGCGCTGCACTCCCGGGGCCTGATGTCACGGAAAGCCCGCGAGGTCTCGTCTCACGGCGGCTGGGACTTGGCACAAATACAAGTAGTCTTGGCAGTAACATCTTCTCCGAGCGGGACCCGCATAGTCCCAGGCCTCTTTCGATCGCCTCATCCGAGATTCCTCGTCCCTCTACCGATAGTGGTTCTATATGGGGTCGGGGCTTGCAGCCGCAGAGCCGACTATGGGCTACGGAGGAGGGCCCATGGACTGGATCGCGGAACCCGTCACGCCGGCCATCACTACACGGGTCCCCTTCCCAATTAAAGACGACCCTCGCCGACGCGGATGACGAGATCTTGGACGAGTCGGAGCTGCTACACGCGTCTCCCAGCCAAGTCGGCGTCATTGGAACTAAACCAGCCAAATCCCTGAGCCAACGTCTTAATCCGGCTGCGCCCACTTTTATGGGTGGCTTGTTCCGCGCAAAGGGAGAAAAGGAACGGGAATCAGACAGGGAAGCCAAGAATGCCAAAGAGAAGTCCAAGAGTAAGGGAAAGGAGAGGGATACCAAAGAGAAAAAACCACGACAGTCTTTTACTTCAGTCTCTGACATTGGCACTGCTTCTCTCGACGAGTCCCCATCGGATCCTCGCAAATCTAGAGATACCTTTTCGGTTGAATCCCCCTCCATCACGGAATCACGTGAATCCCTGAGCCTAGAACATCCGTTTTCGCATTCTCCATCTGAGCTGGCGACAAGCTTCGGGGCTAAAGACCAGGAGAGCGGGCTCCGGAAACTGCTGCGCAAGGGGAGCTCCTCCAAGTTCAGCTTTTCGTCTGTCAGGGGCCTGGGTGGTAAGAAGGGGCCCAACAGCGTGACGAGCTCGGACCGGAACGCGTCAGGAGACCGAACAAGTTTTGACGAGTTCGCAGAGGATACTAGTGCTCAATTGCTCGGTCGTAGCTACGAGAGTTTGCATAGCAGCCCCTCGGCGGGACCGACGAGCGGGCCACGGTCAGCTAAGGACAAGCCTGTAGGTTGGGGTTCTAGGTTCACGATGAGGAAGAAACCGGGCAAGGAGAAGGAAAGCCTGGATATCGAGAGGGATGATGCGGCTTTGAACACGGTGCCAAGCTCATCCTCGTTGGCGGAAAAGTAGTTGTAGCAGCACAAACAATTGTATGGTAACACGCTTATTTGAGCCCATTACGGTAGCGAATAGTGAAATTGTAGGCAACCCCAATCGCAGCTCATGCCACTTTCAATGGTCCTGTTTAGGAATGATGCACCCACTGCCGCCAGCGTAGCATTTACGTTCCTACTCTAGCGATTATTTCTGTTTTACTCATGCTTGAGATGTCAGGCCGTAGACGGTACTTAGCAATTTGTTCGTTGTGCTAGGGGTATCCAAGCTACCCTGGACGGCTACCCGGAGGAGGTGGCGGTGGGGACGGGCAATACTTTTTATGGTTCGAGCTTCGGCGTTGTTGACGGGGTTCCGATGGCAAGCAGCGAGAGCGCCCATTTGTCGGATCCCAAAACCTACTGTCTCGTCGCGACGACGACGAAGAGCTCCTCCGGCCCCCAGCGTTCGATAGATCTCCGGCTAGGCGTATAAGTCGACGGGCGGTAATTTACGAATGGCATTTTCATAGCCCGAAGTTCCCAAAACCCGCACCTCGCCGCTTTCTTTCATCGACCCAAAACAGGCGATCCTTGACGATTTCAGCGAGTCTTGAGCTTGACGAGGCTTCTGCTTTCCTCGACACAGGCCGGACAGCGGACTGGGCGGCTAGAAACCCAAGCCGTGAGCTTCACTGGCTCGTCAATTGACGGACTCCTCCCTCGTCACGCCCTTTTCTTAGACCGACACAGCCGGGCATCGCATCGAGTCCGTCCTCGTGTTCCCCCCCCGAGGACCACCGATCGATAATCGCTCGGTCCTAACCCACAACCCAACCCAACCCAACCCAACCCGGCACCGGCCAGCTCATGGCCGCCGCCGCTGCCGCCGCTTCAACGCACGCGACACCGAGCACGATGGCGCCCGTGGGCGGAGGAAACGCAGGCGCCGGCGGGCAAGGCGAGGGGCAGGGCGCGGCGGAGCGCATGCCGATGCCGTCGCGGAACCCGCTGCCGCTCTCGGCGAGCCAGGAGGCGCAGGTGCGCGAGGTGTTCAATGCGCGCGTGCGAGAGCGCTGCGCCGACGAGATCAAAGGTGTGTCCTTCCGAGCATTCCCCAGTTCGGGCCCTTCCCTCCCTCCCTCCCTCCCTCTCCCCCTTCTCCCCCCCCTCTCTCCTCTCTCTGAAAGAGAAAATATAAAATACATGGCTGACGAGAACGGCGAGCACACAGCCTTCGCCGACTGCGCCCGCGACCGCACCTTCAGCGTCACCTTCGCCTGCCGCGCCCTCTCGCACGCCATGAACAGCTGCATGCTGGCCCACGCGACGCAGGCGGAGCACGACCGCGCGCGCGAGGACTGGTTCGCCGCCCGCACGGCGCGCGCCCGCGAGCGCGAGCGCCGCGAGCGCCGCAAGCTCGAGCAGGAGCGCTTCCACCGCGAGTGGTGGGGGCTCCCCGAGCGCGACCCGGACGAGCTCCGCCGCGAGCTCGCCAAGCTCGAGCGCCCCGAGCGCATCGGCGGCGCCGTCCGCCGGCCCCGGGAGGACCCCGACGAGAGGGGCGGCAGCGCCGGCAGGTAGTGAGTGAGGCGGCCGGTCCCCGGGCCGTTCGATGGACGCGTGGACGGGCGACGACGAGAAGAGCGAGGAGGCGGTGGAGGTGGTGGAGCGCACAGTGTTCTCTCACGTATTGGCTCGCATGGTGGTTCTCTGTATATTCTTCGTGTAAAATTACCTCTTTGTGCTATGTATGCATGTCGTGGCCGGCGTTTCTGGTTGCTTTCTCGCTTCCCTGCTCGTGGCGCAGCGAGCGAGCCGATGTAGAAGTTAGAAATCTTGTCACTCGTCTCTTCGCTACATAACAAGATGTAACGGATGTTCCATGCCATGGAGATTCAAAGGCAGATTTTCTCTGATCTTGCTTGTATGCGATCTACGCATCTATATACCTTCCCACCTTTTGTGTAGCCTCCGCCCATACCTTTTAGTATTTTTATTCAACATTGCCAAATGTCCAACCGGCGTTTCTCTTTTAAACCTAGACATGTTTTCTATGGGCCAAGCGGCTTCACAGTACTCTACCCTGCTTGAGTACATCGCCCAATTGGCCTTCTCTCTCCTTCTAGCCCTCTATGATTGGTATCATTAAAAAAACTCCTGGTTTTTACCTATTGTGCCCATCGAGAAGACTGCCCCCACTAACAGAGGCATTTTAGTTCAGCGCCTCCTTTGGTAGCGTGGCGACCTTCTCGTCGAACAACTTCTTGGCGCCGGCCCAAACAGGGTTGTTCTGCCAGTCATTAAGCTTCAGTAGGTATGGTAAGAGATCATTGCTGAAGGCCTCTGATGACTCTCGCGGCAGTAGTGAGGGTAGGTGGTCGATGCTAATGACACTCAGTGGTGCGCCCTCGAGACCCTCCACGGGGACGGTGGGTTCTTTAAATGTTGTGGCGATGGTGTAGATTGGGACTAAATTAATAAGAATGTCAGCAGACCGAGTAGCAGAGAGTGTGATCATCTACTGGCGCAAGATAATCATTTTCGGATTCTTACCGGGATTCTAAGTACGCTAAGTTAGTACTTGATAATATCACACATAAAGGATTTCTGGGGTACGAACGTTGGGATTTGTGGTATCAGCAGATACATCACATACGACTGTGAGATTTCGGCCGGGCTCCTTCAACGAGTCTGTGTTCACGAACTAATACCTAGAGTTAGCAGCAATTACTAGAATCACTGGATAGGAGTTGGCGAGATGAGGGCCGCGAGGGAATGCTGGTGGGTTTCTCATAGGGACTTTCACGGATAAGCTTAAGCGCAACTCACATGTGGTATCTTGGACAACAGGTAGATGCCTATCAAAAAGACGTGTAAGTTAAATAGTCGGATAAAAGGACCCGGAAACACAAGAGGTTTCGAGAGAAATGAGAATGGGTAGATGAGAACTGACAGTTGACAAATATGTCACTCTCGTGAATTTCCTTGAAGGGGCCGCCCTTCGCGGTCTCTGCCATATCCCACTTGAGGATCTGCTCGTCGGGGATGCCGGCCTTGAGACACATATCAACGGCTCCGCGTCCGCAGCGCCCTAGAGCGCCAATGACGATGACGCGAGGCAGACGGCCTGCCTTGGCACGTCCAGCCTCGAGAGCATTCTTGATGTCGGTGACCAAAGCCGTTTCGTTGGGGTAACTCTCGACACCGGGGAGAGGCTCGCCGGCGGGGTGAGTCTGTTGCCAGGCCCAGTTCTTGAGGGCCAGCGCACTGCCACTGAAACCGGCAGCGTAGCCGAAAGCAGCGATACGGCGACCGGTATTCGGGTCTTGGAGGAACTCAAGGTCGAGAAGTGTGCCGCCGCCACGGGGGAAGCGGGCTAGTACTGTCTCCCATCCACCTTGGCCTTTGTAGCAATGGGCGAATTGGACATGTACGTGCTTGAGGGGGACTGTAGAGCGGCGCCGGGGAGGCAATTGGTCAGCAATGGCTCCCGCACATGGATATAGAGATGCTTGCGCTGCGCTACTCACATTCCTCTTCCGGGAGCTCCTTGAGCCCGACAATGATGTGGTCTGCTGGTGCGTCCCGCCAGCTGCCGGTGGGCACGAGCGAGCAGCCGACAGCCGTGAACTCGTCATCGTCGAAGATGCGCACGGGGCTCTTCTCGACATTGACCGTGTAGCCGGCGTCAAGCAGGGCCTTGGCTGTGGTGGGTGTGAGGGCGCTACGATGCTCCAAGGGCTTGTCTTCGTGACGCAGATGGAGGGTAGTGGGGGCCATGGCTGGTGCTGTCGCAATGCAGTCGCGCAAACGAGGATGCGAGGAGAGGGGAAGGGGAGAAATGGGAGGTGTTAATTGTTAATTGACAGGATGGGCAGATCAGAGAAAATAGATCAGGATGTTGTTGTCAATGTTGTTTGCAGACCGCTGAACTTGAAGACCAGCCAGTAGAGCTATCCTCTCCGTCGTCCAGCAACTTTATAGCGGGGCAGCACTATCTAACTAGAAGGTGGGATGATTCACCCATCACTGTCACCAGAATTTCGACTCCGATCTCGCTCGGGCAGACACAGTGACTTCATAGGGGAGTTCTAGTGAAACCTCGAACCTCGTCAAAGCCAACAATGAATCATTGTCTATTTATGTAATCAATTAACTTCTTTTTAGTATCACCCGTACTATATTTTATAAATTTCTTTTTACTATTATATTCTCCGTCTACGTTCTCTACACAAATGTTCATATTTTATGCTGCATTCCGTGCCCGCTGCTCGTGGTGCAACCCCCTAGTTTAGTGTACCGCCTTCATGTCGTCTGCAATACGAGTCGCAACACCACTTTCCTCGCAGGTCGACTGTCGACAGGAAAAAGGTGGTATGCTTGAAGCGAGTGCCGCGCCGTAAAATGGTGCGCCGGTGAAATGTCCGAATAGATACTCCTGGAGCAAGGTGCTACTGAGACACCTTGCCGAGGTTTGAAGAGCGGAAATATCAATCGCATGGCAGTAGACCCAGGACAAGAGCATGAACAAACGGCAGGATCGCGATTGCAGCAACTACCAGTCCACTCTTGCCTGCTGGCATGATTTAGTCCTTCGTTCCCTCTGCGAATTCAAAGACGGATTGCTCGCGTAGACTCTAGCAAATGAGCAAGTCGAAGGGTAAATCCACGCCGACTCCTTCACAGCCAGTCTTCCCATCTCCTCCCACCAACTCGGTTTTCCTCGCAGTCAGCACGAAACACCAGAAAACATAATATCATCATAACACTTGTAACCCACCAGCAGGCACTATGTTGTTCTCTACTCTCTCTACTCTTCTGCTGTCTCTCGTGTCAGCTTGGGCAGCCGTAGTCCCTGAGGTGAACGCCCTACTTTGAGGTGCCATGGTACCTCAGTAAGCTCATTTTCGTTATTCTGCAGGGAGGCGCTCGAACCGACTGGCTGGATTTCCAGACCGACATTCTGGACAGTTACCCGGTCGCCGATATCCAGTGGCGCGGATTCGAGGATTTCGACCAAGACCAAGTTTTTACTGGCCCGATCGAGGTAGGCCAAGCTCTAATGCCACTCCCATCTCCCCCAAAATTGGTTCTGACGGTACCCTCCAGAACGTCATCTTCCAGATGAGACAAATCAAGGGAGCCAACTACACGCCCGGGTTTGTTGTTGAGGCGAAGAACCAAAGTACTGAGGCTGAACCGGCCTTCTCCGTCGCTGTACGCCGATTCCAACGACGTAAACACCCAACACAGTGTCCTAACCCTCTACCTAGAAACCCATACTTGAGTGTGGTGACGCCATAGCGAGTCTCACGGCTATACGTGAAGGTATCGCCTATATAAGGCAATTACGCGACGACGTTATATGTTCCAATGCGCCGGGAGCTTGCGGACGCATCAGCTGTAGTTCGAAGTCAGGCATCTAGGTGACTATATCTCTCTGGGCCTCATTTCCTCCCCGCTCGAGCCACTCTAAATTTTCAAAATCGCCTCACCAGGCCGAAATGCTCTGCAGCCGCCCCCAAACCATTCTAGATTACGCGCAGAGTAGCAATGACTGACTCTAGGCAATCTAGTGGTGCAATATGGCGGAGACCCCCAGCGCTTCGTTCCCGTGCAACTGGTTTGGAGACTATGCAGCTATCATCGCTGAGAATTGCGCGTCAAAGGCTTGGACAGGTGGGCAGCTTTACGAGTCTGGTGAAAAACGGCTGGTCTGGGTTAAGCATGATGACTGCTGATGAGAACCCATAGCCATAGTGCATGGGGTCGGCGTCACCTGGTGTAAGTTGTAGTACTCAATACCGATAGACGACATAATTAATTAGCAGTTATTAACCTTATTCCCATGAGAAACTCCGGATGAGTCAGGCAGCTTCAATGGGTTATCATTACCAATATGAAGGGCCCGCATCCTAAATCCCTAAGAAGAGTTAGCTTCGTCGACATGCACCGGAGTCAGAGTAGAGTACCGGGATATCTTACATCAAATGTAGCATGTATGCTCCGTACCATACCCAAACCAGACCTTAAAACCTGAACATGGAGGCCTTCTCTATCACCCACCCAGTCCAAGTACTCGTGGAGTCGGGTAGTATAAGGGGAAATGGCTCGAACGCCACAACGGTCGGCAGCAATGTAGAATCCTTCAAGGCCAGCCTCAACGATGAGAGGATCTTCGGAGCCTGGAATCACATAGCCGATCTCGACATCTTGGCCATGCTCCGTCTCGAAGGCTAAGCCTGATACATACTTCATACCGAAGAATTCGAAAAGACTGACATGAATGGCCACAATGTTCGACGCCGGGAGTTCAACTCTTGCGTCGAAAACTCGGACTTCGAGTTCATGAAATTGTGTCGTCCGGAGGGGCTTCGATAATACACCCGGCGCTTCTTCGGAGTCCCGAGGCCTCCCTCTCAACTCGCTCAGTCTAGTGATCTCTCCCATAGCCCTCGCCAGCGGGCGCACCGTCTGGTTCCAGATGCGAAGTCGATTCTTCTCGCCGAGGCCAACCAAGTTCCGCCTAACCCGTGCCTTGGATAGTCGGTAGAGTGCCCTCCAGTCAAGGCCAGCCCTGTCCGAAGGCCTAAGTAAGAAGGCGTCAAAGTAAAACTCGAACTCGCGGTCAGGCCAGAATCTACTCTGGAAGAAATATTGAGAGAGCGGGATGGCCGCCATGGCGCGGGAAGAGAGGCGAAAGGAGAGTATGTCCTCCGTAGCTACATGAGTGAGGAGCATTTCTCTCAATTCCACTGGCAGACTCGAAAACGGATCAAAACCGGCGGACGGCATGATGAATTGCGACTCTGCGTCTATGGATTCTGGGTCATCGGTCAAAATACACGTTTGAGCGAGTCTAGTTCTCAGCTCAGGGACCTCGAAAGGGTCGTAGTATGCACTCGGAATCATCAGATGCGAGGGTCGGCCGAGAAATACGGCGTCGTTCCCACTATTATGGCCCCTCCCAGTATGACGAAGGTAAAGTCCACCAAAGTTGTGCCCCCAGAAAGGGAGATGTGACGAGTGTGGGAGGGAGCACAGAATGCGCCACAGCATCTTCACATCGACCGGTTTCGGTACGCTCGCCTGTTCAAGCAACTTCCAGCATGATTCGTGAAATCTAAACCCCCATGCATATGCTTTCTGCGCGTGCTCGGGCAGGTCAGGACTGGGCGGTGCGACACCTTGAATGGTGACCATTCGCCGGGGGTCCAGGTGCACATCGTCGAACCGCTGATGAGCCTCGGGTGGCAGGTGAATCTTCTCGTCATGTTCCCTGTAACACGCCAGTCCAGACAGCCGTGGCTCATCGCCGTCTGGTCCTACACAGTAGACGGCCCGGTAGTAGGCCGACCAGTGGCTGTTGGCGCCGAGACCGTGGTGATCACGGTTGCCTGCGCCGCACAATGAACAAGTGAGCTGCGGATGCATTTTCTCTCGCCTTGTAGCGAACTTGGGAAAAGATGTCCTATCTGCATCAAGAAGGTTCTGCCAGAGATCTCTCGGGCTACGCAGGTCACTCTTATATGCGTATGAAGATGAAGTTGACCACGACAAGACGATCAAGGTAGCCAGCTGCCCGGCCGCCAGCAGCTGGCAAACCACTCAAACGAGGCAAAGCACGTGATGTTATCGCTATAATTGTAGGTATGGTACCTCTAAGCAAGTCGCTATCTACTTATCTAACCAATCCATCCGTGTAAGTAACCATTTTCAATCAAGACCATCGATGTAGAAGCAGTGAGAATCAGAGCCCGGCTTAAATGTCTTCTGCCCCAGCGACCCGAAAAACTCGCAAAGTTCCCCTTCGACAAAGTTGACGCCGTGGCAGAACCAGTATTCACCGGCCTCGCGCTTGGCCCTCTCAAAGCTTCCGGTACACGCATTCATACAGGCGGAGAGCGCGCCTACACTCTCGTTGTGCGCCGCCCTCTGCTCCGGGTTTGCGGGCGCGCACGTGGTATCGCATCGGACGAGACCCAGGTGCGGGTTGCCCCAGGCCCTCTCCTCCTTCGCTGGGCACCTGCAATACAGGTCGTAATCCGGGTACTTTATGACGGTTAGCAAGAACACTACGTATATCTCTTCGACTTTGGCCTGGGAGAAGATGGCTGTAACTGGGACACCAGTGATAGTCGACGTATAAGTGATTCGACTGCGATAAGGGGACTAAGAGTGCCTACCCCAGTTGTCTGATTGGGCGGCTCCTTGCACGTCTGCGATGGCAGCGTGGAATAGGTTGCCGACGGCACTGCGAAGGCGGTGCTCGCCATCATGGCTAGAAGCACTGTGTACGCTTTGAGAGACATCTTCAGAGACGTACCCGCAAATGCTGGGTGAAACCGCAGAGGGATGTTGCCGACAGGAGGCGGAAAGCGAGTGCGTGATGTGCACACCTACCGTTTCTTTTCGTATCCTGAAGACTCCAAAGGGGTCACTCAACTCTTATACCATATTCAGGATACACAATCTGGCGTGTGGTCCAACCCAACTAACCTGATGTTTACCTGACGATAAGCGGCAGGACGTATGAAGGTCCTGATCGTCACGCATGCATAGCGTGTATCATGTAAGACGAACGATATTATTAGAGCGGGCACTTCTCTAGACGTATCACACCCACCATAAAGTGTGACACTTCTCCACATAGTTTGATTGTTTCATGGGCAACCTACCTAAGTAGGCTGTCCGGGCAACTCGGATCAGAAATTCGGGTAACTGCGAGTGACAATCCTCAACACTATCTCCAGATCCGTTCCTGGAATGGAACGACAGCGTTACCTTTCGGCGGAGTCTGCGGAGTGCTCAACCCCGGACTCTCCAATGGCGTTACTGGCATTTTCAAGTCAGTTTTGGCCTACGTTCAGTACGTGCTACCTACTGTAGCAAATTTCCATATTCCGTCACACCATCCGGGTAACAGCGTAAATGGAATACAAGTAGCTGGCCCGAACGAGACAATCCGTACCTACCCTATATGAAACTTGGGCAAGCGATCGACGGGAGTTTAGCTGATTTTCCGAGGAAGATCATATAGAGTGCAGGGATACCTATTGTCCCTTGAGGATATGCACGTAACACATGCCAATTCGATACTCCAAGCAGAATAGTACTAGTATAGCGCATGGCAGTTGGTGGCCTGAGACGGCCCCAGCCCGTCCGTCGACTCCACCTGGGATCACGAGAAGCATGCCTCACGGTAGCTCTGAATCTCGTCTGGGTTAGGTACAACTACCTGCTCGCGGTGTCGATCATAAGGCTGGATACCAAAGGTAACCCAACCCCATTGGCCAGAGTGCGTTCGATCAAAAAAGTTGATTAGCTGCCACTCCGGTAACAAAGTGCTTCACACCCAGCAGCGAGGAAAATAAAGGCAAAAAGAAGCGATCAGACCAGGTGCGCGCGCGGCCTTTTCCCGAACGGCCGTGTTCCGTATTGCGCTGAACCGAGACAGTCAACGGTTGAGAGTAGGTAGGTTCAAGGTTGGTACTATCTAATGCATAGGATTGCACACGCTACCAGAGTAAGCATTTAGGTAGGTTGACTTGTTGCCGTCGCTTCCGACAGCGATATGAGAGCCCCGACCGGGCTCTACTCTACCCGTACGCTACCAAAGAGACTTGAGTCCAGGTATGTCGACGTCTTTCATTGCCAAGAATTGGCACCTTGCAGTATGATCCGGCCATGCGACGCTCCAATAGTAACGCCTCCGGTTCACCGAGCACAACAGACAAATGCACAACAGACAAGACGAGACCTGGAGGTAAATGAGTGGGTTATGACCCTCGCATATTGAATTGTAGCGAGAACAGTCGCCCCCTGTCCACTTACCTCGGCTTGCCCCAACCCTTGCCATCAGACCCGCAGGGCCAGCGATCCAGGAACCGGCGCGCTGGATACAGAAGGTGATTGGATACACCATTTATCGATTAGATCTGATCTCCTGTATACTTGACTCGATTAGGGGCCTCGATCAGGGGGTAGGAATCAACAAGCTCAACAATTTCGGATGTGCAAGAAGGCTGTCTCGCGGCTTGTGATCGGGGGCGGAAGCTCGTCCTAAAAAAATTCATAACTTGGTCTAGCCGGAAACCATTTTATACATCACTAACTCGGGTCAATACTACTCAAAACGGCAGTAATAAATAAAACCCAATCTACACCAGGTTGCTGCGCGCCTGTTATATACGTATATAAAATACGGTGGAACGGAGATGTCACAAGAAAAAGCCATGGCCGTCAAGGGCCCCGTCTTCCCGGGCTACACACCCATCACAAGCCGCATCTTCATCCGCAACGAGAAGGCGGGTATAGATTCAGAGAATGCCAGGGTCAAGACGACGGCGAGTGACCCGACCACTATCCTTGTGTACGGCTGGGGAGATGGACACCCAAAGCATGTTGGTAAGAGAGTGATGCCCTCCCTCTCCCTTTTTTTTCTCTTTCTTTTTTCTGGTTTCGGCGGGCTCCAGGATCGTTTTATTCCAATACTCATCAATGACATTCGCTGACCCCCGAAATAGCAAAATACTCAGAGGGCTATCACGCACTCTTCCCTTCGGCCAGGATCATAGTCATCATCAACCCCATCCTGGCCGCCACGACGCAGACGCTGCCAAAGCGGACGGAGTCCATGATGCCCATCATCGACACCTGCTTCCCCACCAAGGACGACGGGTCGGAGCGCGTCATCATGCACATCATGTCCAACACGGGCGGCATCTACGCGGCGGCCACCCTGAACGCGTACCGCCAGCGCTACGGGCCGGACGCGACGCTGCCGCACCACCTCTGCGTCTCCGACTCGACGCCCGGCAGCCTCAACTTCATCTCCGAGGTCTGGCGGTGGGCCCGCGCCATGGCCATGGGTGTGCCCAAGTGGTTCCCCCTGCCCCTCCAGTTCACCCAGGCCCTCTGCGCCGCCTTCCTGTGCCTGGCCAACTACCTCGCGCTGGCCATGGGCATCGAGCCCTCGGGCCCCCACAGCGCCAGGATCTTCGTCGAGCACGAGTACGCCACGCCGAAGGCGCTGCGGCTGTTCTGCTATTCCAAGGAGGACGACCTGATACCCTGGGAGGACCTCGAGGAGCAGGCCGCGATCGCCAAGGATAGAGGATACAAGACCGTGCTCGAGGAATTCAAGGGCTCGCCTCACGTGGGCCATATGCGGTTGCATCCCGAGCAGTACTGGAGCACCGTACTGCGGTGTTGGAAACAGGCTATTGAGACCCATGAGAACCAATGATCGGATTGGGCACTGACAAATATTAAAATCTTCATTAGAGATACACAATTCGTGTACAGATTTAATAACGAGGGCCTTGTAGACGTAATGTATATATATAGATCACTAGATAGCCACTTACAACAACATTTTGGGGGTATGCGTAATAGATCCTATTCGTTCATTGATTCGCATTATTCATGGCGGAGGTGTGTTCCTGGCCTTGCGACCGGTGCCAGATATTCAATACTGCACGAGTTGACGGAGACTGTACCGTCCGCACCGGCTACTCTCACAAAGAGAACGACTTCATCGTTGTGACAGACCGCTATTAGGTCTGCACGGACTCTCGACAGCCCGAATTTATGCTAGAAATTTGGGAGGGAGACGGGCGTATCATTAGTTCAGATTCAAAAACTCTTCCGGCAGTCTCAAGAGCATGAGATATCGATATCAAAGTAAATGATTCCGAACAAGACAGGAATGGATTTCAGGAGACAGCCCGGTATAGTATCCCAAAGTTACCCATCGTAGCCACACACCAAACCCAACGACACAGGCATCGGGGTCCCCCCCTCAATGCTCGCAAAAGTTATACGTCATGTCCTGCCACGCCCGGTCCGCCGCCGCATTGTACCGCGTGCGGTCCTCCATCAGCTTCAGGCGGTGCGCCCTGGCCTCCTCGTCGCTCATGAGCGGCAGGTCGCGCAGGTGCGCGCGCACCATCTCGACGAGCTCGGCGGGCAGCTTGCCGCTCTGCGGGACACCGCCGGCGCCGGCGCCGCCCGACCGCATCATCATCCCCTCGAGCAGGCCCCTCTGCTCGAGCCCCGCGAGGAGCTCGGCGGGGAGCCGGGCGAGCGCCGCCCGCTGCGACTCGGCCGTGGTCCCGAAGACCGAGTCGACCCACCAGTCCGCCTGCTGCGGGGGCACGTTGGCGGTCGAGACGACGCGCAGATGCGGGTCGACGAGCCACAGGGCGACGAAGCGGCGGTGGCCCGGCTTCGTGGGGTCGGCCAGCTGGAAGGGGGACACGCGGTGCTGGCTGGCGAAAGAGGGTAGTTAGTTTGCGTTTGGGGAAAGCTGGTTTGCTACCGAGGCCCGGGGCGGGAAGAGAAACTCACAAGACGTTTGGAAACGCCAGAAGACGGCCCTGCGGGGTCTCGACGTTGCCGTAGCTCTGCAGACAGGAGCCATCCGCGCCGAGTTTGGTGCCGTGGGCCCGCTCTAGCCAGCTGTACGCGTCCTGGCCGACCTGGAACTGCTCGTCGTCATTCAGGTACACGTCAGTCTGCATGCGGAAGGAGAGGCTGCTCGTCGTGACGTTCTCGCTGTCGAGGTAGTAGAGCGCGGTGGCGCAGATGTGCTCGTTCATCTGCCCCTCGACCTGTGCGAAGGGGTCTCGTTAGCGAGGGCGATGGGCCCGGGCATCTGCGACGGGCGAGCCACTTACGTGCCATGATCCGGCGGGGAAACTGGGCTTCTCCGGCGTCAGCTCGATGGAGACCATCTTGACGATGATTTGGAGTCCGGTGTCCGCGAATCTCTGGGCGAGGCGGTAAACGGGAGAGTAGTCCGCTTCCTCGAAAGGGTCGGGCTCCCGTAAGACTGGCTGCCGTTCGGCTTCCCACTTCTCTCGCCAGTAGTCCTCGTCTTCCGACTCTTCGTCTTCGCTGTCTTGCGAGCCTATGTCCTCCTCGTCTTCATCAACCTCGCCAGCTTTGGGACGCTTGTCTCGTTTCGCAGCGGCCATCATCTCTTCCCACGACGGGGGGATCCAATTCTCCTCGTTCTCATCGCTGTTTGGTTGTTAGACGGGGACATGACAGCTTGGTCTTGGGATGTTGGATGGGCTCACTCGGGGTTGTCCGGGAGAGAAAGGCGAGGACCCTCTCGTCCGGCACCGTCTCTCTCGTGATAGTCTACCACAATGCCAAGAATATGATCCCACATAGGCAATACCTTCTCCACGAGCTGCTCGAGCACAGCGTAGATCTCGGGATACTTTCCCGGGTGCAGATTATTGATGTAGCTTGTGAACTTCACAGAACCGTCGCTGCCCAGGGCCACGTTTGAGGGAAGCCATTGGTAGTTGTCTGACCAGAACTCAGGCGGCACCGTGGAGTCGCCCGGCCTCCGACGCGGTACTGTGCCTCGCTCTTCACACATGACATCGCCCTTGCCCGCCCATTTCTCGACGGCGTCCTCGACACCAACGACCTCGTCCCGGAACAGCCTGGTCGACTCGTAGACGAGGGGGTACATCGACGGATGCACCAGGTTCAGCACCTTCTCGTCCGTCTTCGGGTGCCAGTCCGGCGAGCCTGCTTGGTCCTTCATCAACCTGTCAAATGCTTCGCGCAACGCGTCGGCCAACGGGGCCGGGACGAGGGAGTCCGACTTCGCAACGGCCGCGGTGGCGTCCACGGTGGGAACAATGCCGCTTTCTTCAAAGTGCCGCGCTTTGCACCGCAGCTCCTGAATGCACTTTTCGGCACGTCAGTATGAAGAGAAAACACTGTCGACTCGCTCCATGACTCACATAGTCGAATGCCTTCTCCGTCATGATTCCCCTGACGGGCTCGGGCGCGGCCCAGCCCACACTACTCACGGCCAGGTTCCAGAGCGCCTCGTCCGGATACGCGAGGGCCTCTGCCCGCCACTTCGCGACGATCTCGTCGTCAAAGACCTTTTTGTGCCAGCTCTCCTTATCCGTGAGCCTGTCCATTATGTGCATCATGGCCACTTCTCGGACTTGCAGAATGGCCGACTTCGAGCCTATGCATTCTTGGTGATGGCCCGTCGGGTAAAAATGAGCAAACTCCTGCGGATTGTACCATAATGGTCTTCCGAGACCGGGATACTCGTGAGACTTCATCTTGTGTAGGCAGGATATGCGCGACAGCGACTCAGTGACAGTAATCGCAAGCGGGTGAGAAAAACACTTATGGTCCGAAGCATATAGTGGTATGTTGCGAATCGGCAATGAGGCTTGGAGGGCTATGTCGAAGCAACAGCGAAACACGATGGTTGAATGCCCATATTTATGCTGTTGTCATTGTGTCACCAGTGTGCTGGTTGTAGTTGATTGATTCAAGGCAGCAGAGGTGATGCCTAAAAGCTTCATGCGGTGCACTCAGCAGCAACCCCTGTCTGCCACCCGCTGCCTAAGGTTATCCTGGTTCCAAGACCACACTATGGGAAGCTAACGTTCTAGATAGTAAATACTAGATAGATAGTTTCGTAAACACTGCGCACCATCACTTTAATCGGCATTGGCAATTTGGTATGCGTTGATAATACAGCTAACAACTGGAGACGGGTTGAGCAGTACTCCAAAGTTAGTGGACTGGAGGGCTAAACTGATTACCTGTAATGCGCCATTGGTTTACAGTGCTCGTTAAGTTGTTCCCAAATACCAATTCATATTCTCAACCCAATCCTGCCTGGCATCTAACCAGACGAGTTGTTGTTCATTGGCACGCGGAATCTTTGAGGCGTTGGCGGTCCGTGTAAATAACACATTAATATGCTGTACGTATTGAAGTAGTGAGTGAGGACAGGCGTTGATTACGTAAAAAAAAAAAAGGGGGGGGGGGGGCCACAGGGGTAAAAGCGTAGTATTTAATTTCTTCTGTTTTGGCACCCACGGGCGCAAAAAGAACAACAACGCGCGCGGAAAAAAGAACCTCTCAATCAGTTAATATACTATCTTTCTTTATGATCAAACTGTCCCTCAATTGGTTTATTTTGAAAGCTGAATACAGGAGCCTTGATACTAGGGAATGCGTGGGTGAAGCCCTCCTCCCTGGGCAGTGCACGTAGTATGGGCGGTGCACCTGTTTTAGTATAAGCGATGGGTGTATCTCTTGTTGGATAGTAAAGGGTAAAATAGCATAGAAACGATAAGTCTACGGGGGCGTTTTTAGGCACGCTTAGAAGGATACTTAATGGCAGGCTTAGGCAGACTTATTCAACCCACGGGTGCGTTGAGAGAAGCGTATCCTCCTAGTTAGCAGATAGCAGATCATCTGTATAGTCTTTACATGCACAAAGTCAGCGGGGCGGTAACGAGTGCCGACCTGTCTTAGACTAAGGCAATGACTGAGTAGCTTAATAGTACGGCCTGGGACATCGAATGTTTCCTGTATTGAAGACCGAGGCTTAGAGTATCCGTACCTCATCATTTTTGCGTCAAATTCACTTCTATTGGCTGACTCTTGCGATAGTTAACTATGGAGTCAAGGTGACTTGCGGATGCATTCTTCTAGCCCGTCCCAGGAGGTTTTGGCTTGGTTCTAATACTTTAAATAGCCTTCGTTGCTTCCTTCGCTAGGTTTTTATTTTTCGGGTCAGTGTCTAGGGCCCTTGCTTTGGACCTCGGACCTACGGTTACCTCGCTTTTACGGTCCCCGACCTCCGGTTGCCTTGCCTGAGGCTGTATTCAACTACCCGTAATATTGGGTGTCACGGCGTATTCGGCTTCTTCAACCGGCGTGCGTGTGACACCGTGACACCCGATATCACGAGTATTTGAGTACGGCGTCAGGCGAGGTAACCGGAGGTCGGAGGCCCGAAGCGAGGGTCTAAAACACTGGCCTAAAGAAGAAATACCTAGCAAAGGAAGGAAGGCTATTTAAAGTTTTAGAACTAAGCTAAATCCTCTTGCGAAAATCTAGGATAATAGATCTTTAAGTTACTTTAATTCCATAACCAGTCTTTCTAAGCCCTTTAACTTATACGAGTCCTTGTTACAATATAAGCAATCCCCATCTAATAATCGTAACTTGAAAAATACATAGCACAAAGGGATGCCTTTTGCTTCCAATCCATATTCAAGTTCCAAAGTAGGCTCGGTGGTAAAATAGCTAGGATAAGGCCGACCGTAGAATATCACGCTTGTTCAACCTGTTAGCCTTAAAATCTACAACAAATGAGCTCTTGAAGCTGGGCAGTTTATCATACAGTCTTGAACTCAGCCTGCATATTGTTGGACACATGGTGGCCAACCTTTTATGATATGGTGTGCGGCGAGACTCGGGAAGGCAACCTGTGTTGATCGGCTGCCACCGATATTGGTGGCATTTCGGGTCACGCCTACCTACCCGGTATCAATATATTATCATGCGAACCACGAGGATTCAGCACTCTGATATTGGGTAAATAGTCACGCAAACAATATTCCATGTCAGCAATCGATTTTTAAAAAAAAAAAATCGCGCGTACAGCTGTAGTATGCAGGTAGTGGCTTTTTATAGTGTACGTGTCGCAAACAGAAGGCGGAAATTCTAAGTTGTTTCACGGCGAGAGTTGTCATGTGATTGAGGCTTACTCGCTGCTAGTTACTTAAGTAATTACTTAGGTAGTATGCCTCTTGCCCCGGCCGAAACTTTGGATATTTGTTAACTACGTCGACCTGTTGGGACTTGCAGCTAAAGAAGATCGTTTCGCGACTAACATTCTTGCCCGTGGACTCTACTGATCAAGCGCTGCCTCACAGCACCTACAATGGTCACGCAACAGAAAACAGCGAAGGACATTACTGAACGGCTCGATAATCTCAAAACAAAAATATCGTCCCATAATGATTCCCTTGCTCAGAAGGATGCCTTGAGCCTGGCGCGCCAGCTAGTGACGACTCTTGAGCAACCAGAAAATGTAGCTGTGGAATTAGCTTTTTCGGTACCTTATACCCACCCACATGGAGTTTTGTGGCCTCCTTGCTAACGTTTTCATAGCCGTTTGTCGCCATTGCCGCAAGAGTTGCCGTACAGCTTGATCTTTTCAAGCATATAGCCAGCTATGGCAAACCCGTTACATCGGATGAGCTCGCATCCTTGTCCGGGGGAGAGGAGTTGTTGATCGGTACGTGATCATGCTACCCGGGCGCTAAATGAAGGTGACTTCAAACATATCGATATCAACACAGTTCGCGTCCTCAGAACTATGGCAGCAACGGGATTTGTCAAAGAGGTCGGTGAGAAAAAAATGAGTAGCCACACCCCTCACCTTAGTCGTAGCGACCGAAGAGATAGCCCCTAGGCACCGGATGGTGTTAGTACCACACCACTACAATTAAAAACCATTTCCAAAGATCTGAAGCTGGCTTACACGTCGTCTAGGAGCGAGATGATTGTTAGGGCAGCATCTCAAGCGCCAAGATACTTCAGAGAAGCCGGGCATCAATGCCCGACCGATCCTCACGATGGCCTCATGCAATATGCTTTCAGAACCAAGCTGACGACCTTTGAACTCCTCAAGACGATGCCCGACATCTTCAAAGACTTCAACATGTTCATGGGGAACACCATGGGCGCCCGGCACTATTGGTTTGATTGGTTCCCGGTTCAAGACAGACTACTCGATGGAGCGACTGCCGAATCCGCACTCCTTGTGGACGTGGGTGGAGGGAAGGGACATGATACCCTCTCATTCTAGGCAAAGTATCCGCACTAGGGACGCTTGGTCTTACAGGACTTCGGTTCAGTCACCGACAACATCAAAGGGATTGATCTAGCCATTGAGGTGATGGGATACGACTTTTTCACCGAGCAACCCGTAGGGGGTGCACGTGCGTACTTTTATCACCACATACTACACGATTGGTCCGATGCAATATGTCTAGAGATACTGAAGAGAGTCAAGAAAGCCATGAGACGAGGTTATTCCAAACTGCTCATTCATGAAATGATTATTCCTGCAGAGGGTGCTTCTGCATTCCATGCCGTCCTCGACATGACGATGATGGCCTTTAACGCAGGGATGGAGTGAACGGAAAGACAATGGGAGGCGCTGATGGCAAAAGCTGGCCTCAAGGTCGTCAGATTCTGGGTCCCACCACAGGATGACGGAGATGGCATTATCGAGGCTATGTTGGAGGAGTGAGGTAGGGAGAGAGGACAATAGGGGGCTTACGTAACAAAGGACCCCCCCCCCCCCTAGCGGCGCTGCTTTCAACGACATTGCACACAGAGTTACTACAGTCAATCGCGCCAGTTTTCCTCGCAAGATACGATACCTTTCTATTTGATAAATCGTTTTCCCCTACGAGATTGCTTTCTTCAATGCTATGAAAACCCCGGAACGTGTGGATGAAGCCCTCCTCCAAGGCCAGCTGACGTGGGTGATTGTGCGCAGCTGATGCAGTACTGCAAAGCCTGATTAAATTAAACGTTTCGGTATCGGTCAAATTATTTTACAAATCTGTAATTGAGCGATCGTGGAGAGTGATGTTGCTGTTATCCGGAGTAAGAGAGATAGAGTATATGACACGAAACCCCTGTACGGAGTATCTAATGGGTAAGTAATGATCTAAGCACTGCCCCCGTACCCTTGGAAAAAGCGCCCCCATTGGGTACGATAGCGAGACCGAAGCGAAACCGAACAAGTCCTAGTATATCACCTAGTATACCACCTAAGCCTTGCAACATCAAAGGTTAATATGTTGCCAATGAGATTGACCCGGGTATGCGGTGTGGATGATTTTAGACCCTGAGGACTCCAGCTCTACGTCCTATCGGGGCTGTGATCTCCAGCTCTCAGGCTGCGTCGAGTAACTAGCAGTGACCGTATTCATGCTCTTATTGCCGTTCCACGCGTACTTGGTGGCTTTCATTATCGCGGTCGACTGTTATCCCTGCTCATGCATTTCTGTCAGTGCAGCTATGGTACGCACAGTCATACATGACAACTTGTTGAAGACGGCATATAAATCTTCTGCCTCGTCGCCCTCAACATGTAGTTGATTTACGATGCCTGGCACACGCCTTTCTTTTGTTGGGTTTCTGAGTTGGGGTTTTGCCCTCCTGTTTTAAGCTTTTAAGGAGAAGAGAGAGTCGATCGACGAGATAACCACTGTATCGTGAGCTCCAGGGACAACCAGGGGAATCATGGGCTCCTGGGTAACTCTATCGCTGCGAAACAGTGACACAAAGTCGACGTGCAAGTTGCCGTCTCCGCTTGTACCAAGTACGTATAAGCTTCATAGATGCCGAACGCTTGGTGTCGAAATATTGCTAACAGAAGTGTTACCATTATAGTCCCGACGGAACCCATCGCCGGCTCAAGAGACCTCTACCATGTAAACGTCATCGTATCAGGGGCGCTGGCCCTCTTCTCTACGTTGGCTGTGCTGGCCTTGATATGGCGGCACGCGACAAACATGAGCCGGCCGCGCGAGCAGCTCTACATCATCAGGATCTGCCTCCTGCTCCCCATCCTCGCCATCGCGCTCTGGGCGGGCATCTACGTCCCGCGGGCCTACGTCTACCTGTACTCGGTGGTCGTCATCTGCGAGTCGGTGACGCTGACGTGCTTCTTCCTGTTCATCTGCGAGACGCTGGCCGCCCCCCTCCCGACCTCGACCTCGACCTCGACCTCGACATCGGCACCGGCACCGGCGTCGGCGTCGACCGCGTCCTCTTCTTCCCCGCCGTCCCGCTCCCGCTCTCGCTCCCGCCGCGCCGTCTTCCTCTCGCCGCTCACGACGCAGGCGCGGCAGCTCGGCGTGGTGGCCCCGACCGACGACGCGCGCATCTTCGGCCTCTTCCGCCGCCGCTTCATCGGCGTCGCGCAGGGCATCCCCGTCGCCTGGGCCGTCGCCGCCGCGGCCGTCGCGTCCGAGGCCGCCGGCGTCTACTGCCTGACGGCGCACGACGCGCGCCACGCGCACACGTACCTGGTCGTGCTCAAGACCGTCAGCACCTTCGTCGCGCTCCTCTCCGTGCTGCGCGCCACGCTGCCCGTGCAGGCTGAGGTGAGGAGGCACAGGGCCATGACGAAGCTCTGGGCGTTCAAGGCGTTGATCTTCTTGCAGGTGACGCAGGATGTGGGTTCTCGTCCCTTCCACCCCCCCCCCCCCCCCCCTCCCTCCCCTTATTCTCCCCTATTTCATGACTGCTCCCCCGCTTGGCGCCCCTTTGCGCAAGGATGCAGGCCCCGACGCTGGATTTTTCAAGGATCATCCATACCACGTCGCCCTTTCGCAACTGGACCCCTTGAGAGGAAAAGGGGTGTGGCGCTAATGTGTTTTGTGTGTTTTGGGCAACAGTTCGTCTTTTCCATCGTCAACTCCAACGCCCCACGCTCGATAACCGAGTCCAAGACCGTCAGCCAGATCGATTTCCTCACCGGGATCCCCTCGCTAATCGTCGAGATCGAGCTCGTCGTCTTCGCTCTCTTCTTCCACTACGCCTACAGCGTAAGCGTGTACCAGCTATCAGACGAACAGAAGCGGGCAGGAGGGCAGTACGCAAGCTACGGTTGGCGGCTGGTGAGTATCGAGTCCTCGTCTCTATATCATTGGGTCCCCCTTGCCTAGGCGCGGATTTCACCTTGATCAGGCTCACTGTCTGAAAGATTATCACATATTCTTACTAATACTGCGACTCCGCTGTAGGTTTACAAGATTTTTGACATCCGCGATGTTTTCGCCTTGATCAAGTTCGCATTCCACGTCCGCCAAGAGGCCGAGAAACATGAGATGGAGATGCTGTATCAAAGCATGCCGGTTTCCGAGCTCACCCAGAGCCACCCTGTTGGGGTTGATAGTCTAGGTAAATAGTATCCAAGCCTCGACGGGGAGAAAGTGGCCGCATGAGCAGACGACTGAGACGGGGGTTCAAGACTAGACTGGGTCGCGTTAGTTTCTAGCATTAATAGTGTGTGTAGACTTGTGTGAATAACAGTAAAGGGTGTCTGAACATCATTAGGCTTCTACTAATCGCGTGACTTTGTGGCTACGACTACCTAATTTTGACTACGTAGGTAAGTAGGCAACCTATAAGTTGACCTCACTGTATATCGAGCTCTTTATATCTATACCATAGGCGCCGGGCGTTCATCCTGCTAGCTCAACCCGGCATGCACTATACATGACGCTCACCATCGTGATGTTTTGGTCCTTGAGACGAGTATTCCTACTTAAAGCACTGACTTAGGTTATATGATATCAGCCCCTTGCTATCCCCACCTATCACTTCACGCCGCCGTTTGCCGGTGTTGTGCTCCATGCGCCAGAACTGCGCCTCAAGGGGGGCGGCATGAAACACGGGAACTCACAGAAGCCGATCAGCTGACTCGCCTTGGGTCCCCAGTAGCCAGAAATCCCGCGACGTCTCAAGTCACAGTGGCACAGGCCTCGGTAAGCGCCGGATGAAGGCCAACAATCAAGTCATTTCTCCCGGCTGTCATTGGACTCAAATATAGCCTCCCTCTAAGAACGCGACACGGGCGCTTAATCTGGAAATGCGTCTGCTTTAATGATATGCTGAATCGACGCAAATGAGTGTAATCTGTGACATTGAAGCTCGAGTCTTCATTGGAGACTATCTACAACCACCACAGGGCGGGCCTCGCTTTAGATCCATCCTATTATATATATCCTGGGGTATGGGGCGCGAAACAGGTCCATGTGTGAGTGTCTCAAGGCAATTGGCGCTTGCCTCCCCTTCAGTCTCAGAAACGCATCTCTAGATTCCCATCCGCCTCCCTCGATTTCCTCGCTCTTTGCAAATTCTTTATGTCGTAAGCCTTGAACTATAATGCATAAAATGGTACATAGAAGTAAACATGCGCACTTAGAAGTGTTCCTTCCAGAATCGGAACCGGACTTCCTTGCAAGTTGCGGTATTGGTGGCCTTCTGAATGTCTCGGGCTGTGGTTGATGTTAGTTGGAAAAGTAAGGCTCAAATGGGACATTGTGGCCGACTTACCAGCTGCGGAAGGGCCGCAGAAGTACACACCCACAGTAGTCTGCATACTACCCTCAAGGCCATTGATATAAGTCTGGTCGAGAATACCGTTTCGCATGCCTTCAAAGATACTTAGGAAGTTGGGGCGGCCGAAGTTTGTCCGCGCTTTGAGCTCTGTCAGGGGGTCGACTTCGGAGCCGACACTGTTGAGCACGATATTCTGGGTTGTGTCTATGTCGAGCTTCTGTGTGAGGAAGGTGTGAATTTTCAGGAATTCAACGCCATTGCTGCCTGGGATACGAGCAGCTTCTGAGCTCTGCGACTCGAGTGACGAGAGCAGTGTCTGGAACCATTCAAATGAGCCAGTGTCCTTGCACACCCAAATGAACTCAACACGGCGAAGACGTGTTGGCGGATTGGGGCTGTTTCGCAGATGCCAAATGTTCTTCAGGATTGAAGCCCACGGTGTGACGCCGATGCCAGTACCAATCAGAACTGCGATTTCGTTGTCGAAGACGTCCTCTGCAGGAGCACCGTAGGGGCCGTCGATGCGGAGAGGTGGCATCTGTTGGCCGTTCTGGAGCGCGACCTCGTACATCCCCATCGGATCAACACCGTCGTACAGCTTGGCCTGGGCAGCACCGGCGCCAACCGCATCACCCAATGCCCTCGTGAAATCACCAACTTGTCGGACGTGTACAGAGACGTAAGGGTCATAAGGGCAAGAAGTGATTGTAAAAGGATGCCACTGATAGCTCGACAATGTGGGCATCTGCAAAAAGAGCCACTGGCCGGCCTTGTACTTGAAGGATGGCTTTTCGAACTGGATTTCAACGACATCTAGGACTCAATTAGTAAAACGCCCCATGAACTTGAGTTGATATCACTCACCATATGGATGGCGGACCACTCGAGTGATCTTCGTCAGGCGCTTGGCACGGACTTCACGGTATAGTCGTTCAATTAGATAAAGCCCACCCGCAAACAGTTCCCACCGCCAGCCCTGATAGCCAATACAGTGGTTCCAAAACTGATCGCCACCGAAAGGCGAGACTGGCTGCGCAGTGTCACGAACGAAGCATCCGACTGCGTGAGTGTACATTCCGAGCATGAATGGGATGAAGAGGTGATGGGTGTACCAAAATGTCTCAAATGATTGCTGTCGAATGCGGTGATGAGCCGTGGTGTACATCAGCAACATGCAGAATAACATAATGTGCCCTGTTATACCGCCGGCTTGGGCGTAGTGAATCTCGACGGCCGTCTGAGGCCTCACTTGCGTCTTCTCGACATTGTAAAAACTGGACGTATGTTAGCAGGGTATCTCACAGGACGATGCGATCTATGGCCTACTTGACATAATGCGCAGCGACGTGCAGAAGCGTGAACAGCAGCATCGCATAAGCGACTTGGCGGTGGAACCAGATGTTTTCGTCCAGAGGCAGAAACCGAATCTTAGGTCGAACCCATCTCACCAATGTCCGACAAACTGGAAGTAAGATGAAGGTAGTATCGAATGAGAGAACAAGGCCAGCGCCTCGAGAAATCCAAACCGACCATTGCAGAGTATTCAGGGCAGCTAGTCGCGATTCCCCTGCCTGCTTCCACCTATTCACCCGTCAGAATTTGACAGCACGACGGAAGATCGGGAATCCCTTACCAACCGAACGCAAATATACCCCAATGAAGACCCCAAAATAGGAAGTGGAATATGAGTTTGCTCGCAGTAAACTGCTTCTTCACCAGTGTAGCCAACTCCATGGCGAATGGTATCGTCCCTTTGTTGCCCAACGCACAAAACCCAAAAATTATTGTCGACCTGCGACAGTACCGGCGAAGTCGACTTGGATTACCGGATGACCGCCGCGGAGGGAAGTATCCAGTGAGCGATGGAATCGAGTGAATCGGCGTCCAAACTTGAATGTCTTTCGTCGGCTCGTCTTCCTATATCCTCCAAACCAGCTCGAATCGCCTATTATCCAACCCCCAATGAAATGAAATTACCAGCAAACAAATGAACGAACAGCCTGAACCAGCAGCGAATGAAGCGAAAGTTGGTGGACTAGGAAGAAAGTCGTTTCTTTCTACGCCCTTGACGCCAAGTGGAGGGTGAGAAGGGACGACGAAAATGCCGACTAGGCGGGCAGCGATAAGATCATAAAGGACAAGCCCAAGGCCCAGATATTGGCAGTCAACCCTGCGCGGCGAGACAGCCAGGGGTGGAAGGGAAAGTGAGGATCCGGGACAGAAAACAGGGTACTTTCGGTTGGCAAGGATGAGGGCAAATGATTCGGATGACAGCTGTGAAACACGCGCAGATGTAGAGCTGTCGTGAAAACGGCTGCGCGTGTAGTTGTATGTCTATGGGCGAGAATCAACCAATTAGAACATCGGTCCCCGGCTTCTTCAGGAGCAACAATGGACCCGATCGAGCGAGGTGAGGGTCGCGAAGGATATATTTTGGTAGATCAGACTTAAGGGGTAGTTTCGCGGGCTGCCCATGTAGTATCAGATTGGACATGCGTCGTGAGCCCAAGCTCGATCTGATCGGACAGCGGAGCTGGTGCACTGTGGTAGATGAGACGAGCGTGGTTTGATGCCCCGGGGTAGACTGTCTCGCCAAGCCAGGGGGGGTCTTGGTGAGATTTCTACGGGGTGTCGTATGCACAATTGGGTAATGAAATTCGCCAGCAGCCCGCTACGTCAAGTTGAGCAGACGTCAACTGGGGAGAAGGGGATCGGTGGCACATATCACAACATTGGGACACGGATGAGTTGAAGTATGTACGTGTGATGTGATGTTGGACACATCGAACGGACGACGTGCCTAATTCTAGCGAAGTCAGCTCGCTCTACCTCCCAATTGACTGGTTAAGTCGGGGTTTAATTATGGAACTGTGAGGTTGGCGGGCGGTTGTTTGCCATCGCGGATTCGTCCATGACAGCAACGCCATTGTGCATGCAACCAATGGGCACCACGGAAGCAGGTGACACACAAGGGGACCAGGGGCGAGAGACGACAAGGGTGGTGACAGGGGCCCGGCCTATTCCCGTTACAGATTGGCATCATGTCTGGAGTGAATATTAGCGCGCAGTAGATCGGCCAAGCTCAACGGCTGCAGCGCCCCTGGCTTCCTGGATGCGTGCCGTCAGGAACCCGAGGTTTTGTTGCCTGAGGTGTGGTCTGTCTCTGCCCTCATCGAGCTGGGAAACATCTTGTACCGCATACATATAGCACAGTCACTATGCAGTAGAATATAAGGCGCCAAGGTCCGTGTCAGGGCCCCTGATTGGTCCGTACACAGGTCTGCTCTTTGTGAATCCGATCATGGACCTGTCTGGTCCGATGTCACTCGGTACAAGTGGCAGCCATGAGAGAGTTGAGATGCTGCGCAAGTACATTCTTTGCATGACCGATCCGGGGCAAAATCGTACGATGCAAAATCAGGCCACTTTAGCACAGGGCTGAACAGAGCCTCAGAGGTCGAAGGGTATATAGGAAGAGTCGGGCCTTGGTTGGTTTGGAGGTGGTCTTATGATCGTTCGACGGATTTCCCAGCCTGCGAACAACCTTTCACACCAACTTCTTCTCGTTAAAGACAACATATATCATGTCGTCCAGTACAAGGAAGCGCGAGGACGTGGAACAGTAGGCCTCTGCGCCGACTTCGGTTCGCGCCGCCAATGCATACCTACGCCCAGTATATGCGTCCAAGGCCCCCCCCCCCCCCGAGCTGGCTTCTACGCACCGCTGCTGTCTGGGCCAGCTAACGTTAAGCGGCTTGCGAACGGCGAACGGCCCGACGAAGACAGTCGACAAGGGCAGTCAATACGAAGACAATCGGGACAGGGACAGATATCCACGACCAAGCCTATCGAGGCCTTCGAGAGTCCTGGTGCGACATTGCTGCAGGTGGAACAGGGTCCGGTATGAGGGAATGAAGCTTCTCAGGTCGCATCTAGCGATACACCGACCCTGATGCCCATGGTGGAAACCGGGCGCGTTTGGAGACAGAGGCCCTCTGTCGGTGACAGACTCACAGGACCCGCGAAGCCCGGAGGCTAAGCCACAAAAGGCCCTGACGCTGGCACCTGCAGCATCGCAGGGGCTCCTGGCATCGTACCTGTAACCGCGCCGTGCCTCGACTTGGAAAGCGCCAATGAGCCGAAACACTTAAAATAGGTAGATTAGGCAGGCGGCAGGCAGGTAGAGATGGGGCAGGAGCTTATCAACGCCTGTTTTGGTTGGCTTGGATAGAGGCAGGTGCTCCTATGTCCGCTGCCGTCGCAAGCGACATTGTTTTACGCGAGCCTCCGACTACCTCTTCAGCCTGTCCGCCCGATCGAGCCGCGGCCGGGCGCTGAAACGGTAAGTGAGTGTTCTTTCTACGTTGCGAACATCCACCGTCGCCGAGAATGCTATCCTTTGTTGATCAGGGAGTCGAGTTGCTAGGACCCGGTCCGATCTAAAACACGAAAGACGGACTTGCTCCCGAGTCAAGATCTACGGTGTATTGCAAATACATATGATGCGCTCTGCTGGTGGCTCGAGCGGTGTGATTTGAAGCAGCGCTTAGACTTGCTGGTCATTAGCCGCTGTCACCTAAGGTTCCCTTTTACAAGTACATTGATAGCAAAAACATGATCCAACCTTGCAAAATGCAATTCGCTTTTCTCCCGAGAATGTGCCTGCGATGTGTGTATTTCATCAACCAATTCTTGTGCAACTCACTTCCTATGTCACTTCTCCCGTATCCACTACTATTCAGTTACGAAGGGATGCGCCTTTTTTTTGTGAGATGCCTCCTCAGGGCATGCTTACAATCTACTTAACTCCCCGTCTCACGTCGACGTAGACTCGAGAATAGCACGGTCTGATGACATTATGAGGTGAAAACTGTAGCCGCTACAGGAGGGCAGAGACGGCAGAGTGCACTACCCGCCGTGGCTGGTGCAGAGCTTCCACGATACGTCAAACCACCAGGTGGAATGCACAACCAACCTCCTTAGTTGGCGTAGCAAGTCATGAACGCCATGCTCTCGGAGTGCAGTTCCCGAACTGGCAGTAGAAGACATGCTCAAGGTTTGTAAAGCTCCGTGGTTTCATTTTCTAATAACCGATGATCTTCCTTCAAACCATTCAATGCATATCAAACGTATTCGATTTGGGAAGACTCAGCACCAATCCCGATTTCTCCTTACATCGTCTCCATACATCGGAATATTCAAATCATCTATCGGGGAGGTTGGTCTAGCGGAATGCATTACAGGGGCTAGGTCTTTGAGTCTCGAGCCACCTCGCTTTGCTAAGTCCTATAGACGCATTAGTTTACGATACTGAGGCATGAGGTCATGCAGCGGCTTTAGTATAGCCGGCTATGCAAGCCTTGCGTTCTCGTCTGGTCATCTGGTCGTCTGGTCGGTCTTCGCGCATCCAAAGAAGTTGTGTCACAACGAGGCTTGACTCAGTGAGAAAGAAGAAATAAGAAGAAATACCGGTAGCGTTGCGTCGCCACTACATACGAGGCGGCTTGTGTGTGGTGTTCTGCGCCTGTAGCGCGCGTAGGCCGGATAGGCGGCGAATCTGAGCCTGGCAGTTCAACGGCTGGGCAGCGACTCCAGCGCACTGGAACCCAACACCGCGCTCAGCCACGCTAAAGATGGCGCCACGTAACCCCAGCCCCAGTGCATTACGTCGCTGGGCGCATTAGCGCTGGAGGGAGTTGGCTCCTGTCAAGGGACTCTAAGGCCCCGAGCAGGCACCCCGACTCAGCAGATCAGCCAGGACTCAGGAGGCATGCGTGAGCAACACTTTTCGCGAAACCAAGCCTCACGTACGAGTCCCTGATCTTTTTCTTTCTTTCTCCCCTGCTGCCGTCTATCTTTTCCCCGCGCTCGCTTTCCCGTCTTGTTGCGCTGTTGCTATCTTTTCTTTGTGACTTGGTGGACCGTCTCTCCCTGCGGCAATTCGAATCGCCCACTGCCAACCCCACGGCATCTTGCGGTAGCGAGGCTGACGACGCGGTTTATGCGAGCCCAACATGGTGCGTTGCGGCCACCACTCCCCGCCATCCCGGCACTTCCTCTTGCTAGGCCCTCCCGCTGACTAGGACACGCGACTCCAGGGTATCAGTAGACGTCCAAAAGATAAAGCAGGCGGCGGTGCAGCGCAGGGCGCCGCCGCCGCCGCCTCCGCCGCGAAGCCGAAGAAGGCCACGTTCGAGACGACCAAGAAGAAGGAGATAGGTGTTTCCGACTTGACGCTGCTGAGCAAGGTTTCCAACGAGGCCATAAACGAGAACTTGAAGAAGCGCTTCGAAGGCCGCGAGATCTACACCTACATTGGCCATGTGCTGGTCTCCGTCAACCCCTTCCGCGATCTCGGTATCTACACCGACGATGTCCTCGAGTCATACAAGGGCAAGAACCGTCTCGAAATGCCCCCGCACGTCTTCGCGATCGCCGAGTCGTCCTACTATAACATGAAGGCATACAAGGAGAACCAGTGCGTCATCATCTCCGGAGAGTCGGGTGCTGGCAAGACGGAGGCGGCGAAGCGCATTATGCAATACATCGCCAACGTATCCGGTGGAGAGAGCGGCGAGATCAAGCAGATCAAGGACATGGTGCTGGCTACCAATCCCTTGCTCGAATCCTTCGGAAATGCCAAGACCTTGCGAAATAATAACTCGTCGCGTTTTGGCAAGTATTTACAGATACATTTCAACGCCAACGGAGAGCCGGTCGGTGCAGACATCACGAACTATCTGCTGGAGAAGACGAGGGTCGTGGGCCAGATCGCCAACGAACGGAACTTCCACATCTTCTACCAGTTTACAAAGGGCGCCTCGGAGAACTACAGGACCATGTACGGCATACAGAAACCCGAGACATATGCCTACCTCAGTCGGTCGAAGTGCTACAACGTCGACGGAATTGACGACTTAGCGGAGTTCCGCGATACATTAGAGGCTATGAAAATTATTGGTTTATCACAAGCTGAGCAAGATGAGGTTTTCCGCATGTTGGCCGCTATTCTATGGGCCGGAAACATTCAGTTTATCGAGGGCGACGATGGATACGCTGCCGTGCGAGATCAGTCCGTCGTAGACTTCCTCGCATACCTGCTCGAGGTCACGCCAGATGCTCTGATTAAGGGTATAACAATCAGAGTTCTGACACCCCGGAGTGGTGAAGTTATCGAATCGCCTGCCAATATGGCTCAAGCCAACGCTACACGAGATGCTCTCAGCATGGCTATTTACTATAATCTGTTTGACTGGATAGTGGGGCGGATCAATCAATCTCTACAAGCGAGGCAGGCCACGTCGAATAACATAGGCATTCTTGACATCTACGGCTTTGAAATTTTCGAGAAGAACAGCTTCGAACAGCTTTGCATCAACTATGTCAACGAAAAATTACAGCAGATCTTTATTCAACTGACTCTGAAGGCTGAACAAGAGGAATATGCTCGTGAGCAGATCCAGTGGACGCCCATCAAGTATTTCGACAACAAAGTGGTATGTGAGTTGATTGAGCAGGTACGGCCTGTTGGCATCTTCTCGGCCTTGAAGGATGCAACAAAGACGGCGCATGCCGACCCTGCGGCCTGTGACCGTACCTTTATGCAGACTATCAACGGCATGTCCAACGCCCACCTCACGCCTCGACAAGGCAATTTCATCATCAAGCACTACGCTGGCGATGTTAGTTACACCGTCGATGGAATCACGGACAAGAATAAGGACCAGCTGCTTAAGGGGGTCCAGAATCTATTCCAACAGAGTTCGAACCAATTTGTTCATACACTCTTCCCCCAGCAAGTAGACCAAGATAATCGCAAGCAGCCGCCCACGGCCGGTGACCGAATCCGCACTTCGGCGAATGCGCTTGTGGAGACGTTAATGAAATGCCAGCCTTCCTACATCCGAACCATTAAACCCAATGAGAACAAGTCCCCCACAGAGTATAATGTACCCAACGTACTGCATCAGATCAAATACCTTGGTCTGCAGGAAAACGTGCGGATTCGACGAGCCGGTTTTGCTTATCGTCAATCGTATGAAAAGTTTGTAGAGCGCTTCTTCCTCCTGTCCCCTGCTACATCATATGCCGGAGAGTATACTTGGCAAGGCTCGGAAGAAGCAGCCGTCAAACAAATTCTCAAAGACACGAGCATCCCCAAGGAGGAGTGGCAGCTGGGCGTGACAAAAGCATTCATCAAGTCTCCCGAAACGTTATTCGCTCTCGAAACAATGCGTGACCGATACTGGCACAACATGGCCATTCGTATACAACGCATGTGGAGAGCATACCTAGCTTACCGTGCCGAATCAGCAACCCGAATACAGCGGTTCTGGCGAAAGAAACGAGTGGGTGCCGAGTATCTCCAGCTGAGGGATCAGGGCCACAGAGTGTTGCAGGGCCAGAAAGAGCGAAGGCGATTCAGTCTATTAGGCTCCCGTCGCTTCTTGGGCGATTATATGGGCATTGGTGCCTCCATGGGGCCCGGGTCCCAGGTCCGCAATGCTGTCGGGTTGTCCCACAACGAGAAGATCCTTTTCTCATGCCGGGGAGAGGTCCTAGAGGCCAAGTTCGGCCGCTCTAGCAAGCCAAGTCCGCGAATCCTGATTGTGTCCAACAGCAAATTCTACGTCGTGGCACAAGCACTTGTCGGCGGCCAGCCACAGATATCGGTGGAACGTGCGGTACCCCTAGGCGCTATTAAATTCATCGGTGCCTCGACTTGTAGGGATGACTGGTTCTCGCTGGGCATCGGATCTCCTCAAGAAGCCGATCCCCTACTCAACTGCGTTCTGAAAACAGAGTTGTTCACGCAAATGCAACGCGGTATGCCCGGCGGCTTCAACCTGAAGATCGCCGACACAATAGAGTACGCCAAAAAGCCCGGCAAGATGCAAGCAGTCAAGGTCTTGAAGGACTCCCAACAAGCCGTTGATTTCTACAAGAGTGGTGCCGTTCATACTCAGCCCGGTGAATCACCATCTTCAGTCTCCCGTCCTATGCCGAGAGCGAATCCTGTCCCGCCTCGTCCAATCACTCGAGGTAAACTGATTAAACCTGGTGGTCCTGGTGGCAGACCGTCACGGCTGACGGGAGCCCGGTCAAACGCTGGCAGATCCGGCCCAGCTGCGGTGCCGACTCCTCGAGCAGTCCCTACCCCTGCCGCAGTACACACTCCGCGAGCAGTCCCTACCCCTACCGCACGGCCAGTTCCTACACCTGGCACTATTGCAAGTAGCATTCCTAGCCATACACGCAACAAGAGCTCGACGTCATCCAACCGAGCACCGCCGCCGCCGCCACCCCCTCCACCTGCTCCGCCTGCACGGCCAAAGGTCATGGCCAAAGTTTTGTATGATTTTGCCAGTCAAAAAGAGAACGAGCTTTCTATTAGGAAGGGCGACGTCATCGAGATTATCCAGAAAGAAAACAATGGTAAGAACAGGACGTAACCCCTCAAGAACGGCATATGCTAACTTTGCTTAGGTTGGTGGCTTGCAAAGAGCGGCATGGGACAAGCCTGGGTTCCCGCCGCCTATGTCGAGGAGCAAGCGGCCGCGCCCGCACTGGTCCCGCGCGCTCCACCACCGCCGCCGGGCGTGAATGGCGCGGGCCGGACCAAGCCAACCCCACCGGCCAAGCGACCCGCCGCCGCCAAGAAGCCCAGCGCCCTGCAGGCCCGGGACTCGGGGATGAGCATGAACGGGAACGGATCCGATGGCAGCAGGAGTAATACGCCGAACCTCGCCGGCTCACTGGCCGACGCGCTCCTTGCGAGGCAGCAAGCGATGCAGAGGAATAATGATGATGACGACTGGTAGATTCATGACGGGACAGAAAGATGGGCACACGCCTTAGCCCGGAGAAAAAAATATCGGGTGGCTTAATCGGGTGTTTTTAATCGCGCATGGGTACTTACGTCACTAGATTACGATTTGAGAAACGCGTTAGGCAGAACCGTCAATTTGAAATGCATAAATTCGCTTTTTGCCTCTCTGGGGGGGGATTAGGACTTGTTGAGTCTACGGCGGCGGCATGATGATACTTACATATATATATATATATATATATATAGATATATATGACAAACCGATGTTTTAAGAGCGATGAACGGAAGAATGTATATGAACAGAGGATATTCCGACGATATCAGCGTTTGTTGTATTGTTTATATCGATATTGTGTCTAATAGAGCAAGGTCTATCTAATAAATGCCTTCTAAAAAGTCCAAAGCAATATTATCGTACTACGTGTCCTCTCCATCCTTGGTGCGGACTTTCCTACGACGTATCAGCTCCGCCAGAGGCACCTCCTCGTCGTCGTCGTCATCGGGGTCTATGGCATGTGCGCCGCGGTCCTCTTCCACGCCTTCTTCTCCAGCCCCGTCGTCGACGTAATCGTCATCGTCGAAGAACTCGGCATCCTCGTCCACGCCATAATCGCCCAGGTGCTCGCCGTCCGCATTCACCCAGCCCGGTGGAGGCGCCGTGCGCCGTCCGGCGGGGGGGTAGGGGGCCTCCTCGAGCTCGTCTAGCATCTGGGCCCGGCGGTCGCGCCACCGCCGGAGATCGTGCTCCTGCCTGCGCTGGAAGGCTGCTTTCTCCTCCTCGGGGCTCAGGTCAGCGCGCGGGAGCGCCGGGTCGCGTAGGCCCGCCTCCCGCTCGCGGCGGTACCGGCGCTCCTCGCGGCGGCGGCGGCGCCACAGCGCCGCGTTGCGCGCCTTGTCCGGGTCGACGGGCGGCCACAGGCCCTCCCGGTCGTTGAGGCCGTTCTCCTCGTAGTGCCAGCCCGTGCCCAGGGCCGCGGCCGCCGCCCGGGCCCGCGCGACGCCGCCCAGCGCGGCGGTGACGTCCTCGAGCGTCGTGGTGGGCGGGAGGCGCGCGACGCGCGGCCCGCCGGCGAAGGGGAGGAGCCAGTAGAGGGGGTTCGCGGTGCCCATGGCCTGCGCCAGGTTGGTGAAGAAGCCGACGTCATAGGGGAACTCGACGGGATCGATAATGCCACCACCGCCACCACTACTGCCGCCGCCGCCGGGCACCACGTCGTCCGCATCGCCCGCGTCGCCGTCCGGAGCCCGCCACCAGTCCTCCTCGGCGTAGCCGCCGCGCCGCACTACGGCCTCGTGCCGCTCGATCTCCCAGCCCTCGATCATGGTCGTGTTGAGCAGCCAGCCGCGGGCCGTGGTGGCGAGGAGGATGCCCAGCACCAGCGCCGTGAGGCCCGTCGCGAGCGTCAGCGCCGCGAGCGCCGCGAGCTGGCCGGCCGTCGGGCCCAGGTAGGCGGGGAGGTGCCGCGCCGCCCACAGCGCGCGCAGCCGCTCGCCGAGGAAGTAGGCTAGCAGCCAGAGCGACGCGTTGGTGTAGACGAGGAAGCGCGCGAAGTGCGGGAACGTCTGCAGGCCGACGCAGTTCCCCGTCCACGGGCAGTGGTGGTCCATCTTGGGGACGCAGCGGCCGCAGGTCTTGCAGTGGTGCGCGCGCGGCGGCTTCGGCGCGGCGCACTTGCGGCACCAGCGGCGGCGTGCGGCGGCGGTGCGGGTGTGATCGTCTGCCGCGGCGCTCCTCCCGCCTCCGTGGGATCCGGCCTGGTCGTCGCCCTCGTCGTCGTCGTCCTCCTCCTCTGAGCTCTGCGGTGCGGCGGTGCCCCCATCTCTCCTACTCTTCGTCGTCGCCGCCCTCCCGCCCTCCCGCTTGCTGCTCGGCCGGGGAAATTCGTACCGGCCCGGGTCGACGGTGCAGGCGCGCCAGTACGTCCACCACAGGCACAGGAGGAGGGCGTTGAAGATGCGGGATTGCTTGGGCGTCAACGGCCCGGGCTCGAGGTCCGGCGACGTGGCGAACAGCCACTGTGAGCCATAGCCGAGCGCGGCAATCAGCAGACTGGCGAACGGGACAGCGAGGCGCTGGAGCCCCGGCGCGGAGGAGCCAACGAGGAAGGCCATCACGAGACGGTTGGAACCAGTCAGGCCATAAGAGAGAGGTCGACTGAGTGTTTTCTTAAGTCGGCGGGCGTCAATCCCGTTCTGCTCCGTTCTGGGGGGATCACCACTGACTCAGTCTAGAGGGCATCAGTCGAGATCCCGCTGTTTGACTGACTGACAGTGCATATCTTCCGTGGTTAGGTACCTACCTAGGTATGTCGAGGTTAACTCGGATATTAGTGGTTGCTGTTTTGGCTGACGACAGTGGGAACGCGGCCTGCAGGGGCCGCTGGGACCCACCCATGCTACTCCAGGGAGCTACATTATTAGGCGGAGAGACAATGCCAACTCCAACGCCTACGATACAAATAGAAGATTGTCGATAATACCTAAAAGATCAAGACGTCCTAGATAATGCTAGTCCAGTCTCCAGTATCGCATGACCTGAAGTCTGAATTTACGTTCATCGTAGAGTTGCATACCCATAGGCCGGAAATTAAATTTGCGAGTCGGGTTGAGTCGTACATAACAAAACGCATGTTCAATAGGACAAGGCCCACGGCAAGGCTAGGGCTTGAGCAAGAGAAGGTGGCTTGGTATCTAGCCAAACGATCGCTTAATCGAAGCGAACAGCACAAAACTATGTATAGTACCCCCAAGTCAGGGGACCTCGAGTTGGGTGAATAATCCAGGTTCTTTTTTTCTAGCGATGCCAATAGTTGTGATTATCACAGAGGCGACACACGTAGCATGCATATCATCTTCGCCCTTTGGCTGATCCGGGGCGGACTCAACACGCATTATTCACTTCATGACATAGTCAAGCTCTACACGAGTTAGCAAGAGAACTTCGGTTTGACACAAGTGGAAGAAGATGCTTACCTGTCCGACAAGGAATCACGCGCCGACACGTCTATTATTTCTGGCGACATATCGGCTACAGCCAGCTACCAAGACCTCGCATCAAACCCCCCGGCCCTTAGACCGGCTAATGCGTATAGGTCGAGAGCACTACCAAGTGTGTGTTTTTTGCCCCAACAGCGCAATCGGCGCCCCGTCGGTATCGTGTCGCTTTATCCTCGCATAGCCCCCGATTTATTGCCCATCGTTATCATCTTGCTCCTGGTCTCGCTCCTGTTCTCGCTCCTGGTCCCGTTCCCGTCCCCGCCCTCCTCCTTCTGGGCTGCGGCTGCGGCTCCTGCCACGGCCGCCTCTGTGTGACTGGCGGTTCGCCCGGCCTCCCTTGCCCGGCGGCGGTCGCACGAAGGCGAAGTCGACGTAGATGGTCTGGTCGAGCAGTTTCGTCTCGTGCGCGCCGTCGATGGCGGCCCGCGCTTCTTGGAGGGTTGGGAACTCGATGAGCGCGTATCCCTACGCGGGGGGAAGACATCAGGTCAGCATCCAACCCGCAGCAACGGCCCAAGAACAGTGCTCTCGTGGCGGACGGGCCTTACCTTGACGTAACCGCTCCGGCGGTCGAGGTTGAGATGGAGATTCCGGATCTCGCCGAAATCAGCGAACTTGTCGTGCAGCGCCTCCTCGTCGGCCTCCTCGTGCACATTGGTGACCATGATGATCCAGCCCTCGATGGAGCGCACGGCGGTGGCTTTCGCGTGCGTCTGCATGTCGCCCACCTTGGCCTGGGTGGCCTGGGGCGAGCCGGGCTCGTCGACGTCCATCTCTACGTCTGCCATCTCGTGTCTGCGTGGTACAATGGTGGTCGGAGTGTACGGGTCGAATAACTATCACAAGGAAGCGCCGAGTTGCTGCGAGCTTCAGCCTTGTTGGTGGGTGTTTGAGGGAGTGGAGTGGATGGTGGGGACTTGCTGGCGTACATAGTGCACAATACTGTGTGCATACCGTATGTATCCCCCGGCAGATGGATGGATGCCAGGTACCGTGACCAATGGCCGGCCACACTCTTCCTCTGCAAACACTTTGCTGAGTTCACCTTCTGATGGACTGCACCTAGGCACCTACCTACCTGTTATCTAAGTGCCTACCTAGGTACTCAGAGTGAGACAGGTAGTAAATAGATACAGACATATGTTAAGCTCCCCTACGTGGATGTGCCGGCCGGCCATCTGGGAGATCTCCAAACTTACGGCAACTCATATGATACCAAGTGTCACGATATTCTCGGCTTGCAGCTTGCAAAGAAACACCAGGAGCGAGAAAACGTCACTAGCTGTGTTCTTACCTATTATACTGATTGTAAAGAAAGTTGGAAAGAAGTAGAGGAAGAGAAGACAACAATAATACCACACGAACACCACGAGACATACAAGGTGTAGAGTAAAAACATAGCACAGCTCACATATCATCACTGTATTAGGCATCTGGAAGTCTGGATATTAGGTAGTCCACCCGTGATTTTGGTGGGTGTTGGAACGAGTGCATTGGGTATGTATACTCGTTTTGAACGCAATCCAGCACTGTAAATGAGACAAGTGCTCCCGCCCGCCCTCTGCGTTTCCTCGCAAATCCTATGCGGTATAATCAGACAAAGTGCCTCCCACCCTCCCTCTGGCATCCAAGCATTTCCTCCCAATTCCCATGCCGTGTAATCAGACAAAGTGCCTCCCACCCTCCCTCGGCATCCAAACATTCCTTCGCAATCCCAATCCCAATCCCATGCCATATCAAATCACACAAAAGCCCCCTTTCCCTTTCCCTTTCCTCCTCCCGCGTCTACCCAACGCCGCCGCAGACCCATGCAATCCATGCAATCCGTGCCAACCCGATTCCGCGACCAAATGCCATGCGTTCCGATAACCATGCAGGAACGCCGCAAACACCATATCCATGCTCGATAGTCCGTGTGGGCCCTTTTCGTATGCCATCTCGGTGGCCGGGATAAACGCCGTGAACGCCGTCTAAAAAGAATGCTTTTCTAGTAGTCGTGACCAGTTCCCGAAAGAGTCGTTCGTCGTCCAACCCAATTAATCCTCCTCATCGAAATCAATCAGACACCGTCCTAGGTGTCCCGCCATCCCTTTGAGGTGTGCTTCTTGCCACCAAGACGGGATTCAACAATCAGTAGTCCATGATCCCATTCCAGGTGGGATCCTTGCTCAAAACGCTCGTAATCGTCATGTCAATAGCCTCCTGACTCATCAACTGAGCGTTCGCTTTCTGGCCCTCCAGCACGTCGTGTAGGTCGTAAATCTGGTCTCGCTTCAGATCACGACGCTTGCGGAGGACCCTGATATCGGCATCAAGCTGCTTCCACAGTCTCTTGTTGACTGATGCGTCGCACTCGTCGTAAACAGCCTGCTTTTTCGCAATCGTGGTTCGAATGTGTCTTTCTTCATCCTTGAGGCCTTTCACCACTTTGGCTAATGCGATGGCCGGATCTTGAGAAGGGCGTAGAGTAGGTTGGTCCTCATAGTCGCGGACCGAAGTTGAGTGCTGCTTCTTCACTCGATCTGAGACTGGAACAGGGCGATCCACCCTAACTGTCTTCTTTCTTCCATTCGCCTCGTGGCGGTGGGCCTGGATACGGGCACAAACCACGCAATTGTAGCATTCATGGTCGTGGCACAAGGTGTTCAATACGCGCTTAGCGGATTGCGTGAGCACAGGAGAAGTCGATTCTTTTCGCTTCTCTGAGATGATCGGCCCCGTCTGCGTAGACGGTTCGGTGACGGATAGGACGGGCGACAGCACACGAACTGCGGGGGTGCTCCTCGCCTTCACCTTCTGCTTCTGGGCGAACTTCTTGTTGGAATCCAATGTAATATCGTCGATGAATAGAGCTGAGGTCATATTGTCCTCGTGATCAGAGTCGATCTGGGCCTCTCGCGTAAGGTCAATCTGTTGGGTGTAATCATCCTGCAGTTGCAAGTCCGTTTGAGATGTCGCGGTCTTAGCGGACATCTCGCTCACGACAGTATATCTGTCTCCTGACTCCCTAGTTTGAGTCATCTTAGTGAGTTTCGACTTGCCTGTGACAGGCATAAAACCCTTCGATTCCTGGGTGTATTGTTGGCGCGAGTCCCGTGAGTCCCGTGTGAAGTCGCTCTCTCGGGTATCATTATCTTGCTTTGACAAGTGCATCTGAGATGGCTTGGCCTTGGCCGGCATCTCGCTCACGACAGTATATCTGTCTCCTGACTCCCAATTTTGAGTCATCTTGGTGAGCTTTGACTTGTTGATACTAGAATTGGTACCCTTGGACTCGGGTGTGTAACGGGGGACTGTTTTCTCTGATAGTTTCTTGTTGAGCTCATCAACAATACCCTGAAGCTGTGCGACGTGGTCTTTCAGGTTCTTGTTCTCACGTCCCAGCTCGGTATTCTGCTGTTGAAGCAATTTGTTGTTGTTAAAGAGGTCTTCATTATGGCGTTCGAGACCGAGATGGTCTTCCTTCAGCAAAGCCTTCTCTTCAGAAATTCTCTCGTACTTCTGGTGGAGAGAATTAAGTAGAGCACGCTCGGAGTCAAGCTCCTCTTCCGTTTCTCTGAGAGCCTGCTGCAGCTCCAGTTTCTGCTGGGTGATAGAATCATTGCGTGCCTGAAGCCGCTTGATGGTGGTGACGTGATCAGATGCTCGTTGAAGAGCCTCGTCACGCTCGGCGACGAAGGACTGGTTATGAATTTCATTGAGGCCGATCTTGCGGTTCGCCTGGTCGAGGCGAGTTTTTAGGGAAGAAATCTGCTCTTCCAGCTCTGCACAAACCGTCAGTCATAAGCAAACTCGATATGAAGGAAGATAAACGTACCTGTGTTGTGATGGGTGAGCTGCGTAATTATGGAGTTATCGGTATCTGAGCCCATGGCGCTGTCCTTGCGGGACTTAAGCTTTACAACATGAGACTGAAGCTCGCCCACTTCATCTTGTAGTTGCTCGGCTTGCTTCGTCACCAACTCGTCGTGTTCTTGCAAAGCTTGAATCTCTTCTCGGATCTTATCCAGGGAAACAAAAATCTCTTCTTCTTCCTGGGGAATGCCGACTACTTCAAAGTCGGCATGATGATCTAGTGATCTCTTCGTACCCCTATCATGCACTCTGCCGTGTTTAACAAAGATAGGCGTTCCGTTCATCATGGATGACCATTTCAAGGTGCCGGAGACGAAATCATTGAGATGGTTGAGATTCGGCACGAAAAACGAGTTGCCCGTCTGATTAGCAATATATGGACCCATAGCGCTGTAGTTATTAAGGCGTGATTGTCGACCAAGCCGACGTGCTGCATTAGCAGAGAACCCAGCATTAGGCTGGGATGATGGAGATATTTGGGATGATGTTCGCTTCATGGATTCCTCCTCTGGCCGAACAGTGTCGGATCTGGCTGTCTTGAGTGTGTCCAACAGTGTGGTGAGGTTTCCTCGTGAAGGATTGAGGGCGGGGTTGAGTTCCATTGTATCTTGTACGGCTGGCACCTGCTGATGTGGGCGTAGTCTAGGTGAGTCTGGGCCAAAAATAGATGAATTCTGCATAGGTAGTCTGTTAACAATCTGAGGATCACACGCCAAGACAGGAGAACAAACATCGGAAAACGGTGAATCAAAAGAAAGAGAAGACAATCTAGGAAACGGCGGCGGCGTAGACGCGGCCGGCGCGAGGGGCGACAACGGTCGGACGTCATGCTGTCGAACGCGTTTATGGACTAGGAGACGCGACAACTTCCTCAAGCTATTCCGCATAGCATCGGGGCTAAGCGGACGCCACGTAGGCTCGGGGCTGCGCGACTAACGAGCCGAATCATCATGGTCATAGTGGCGAATCACAGTATCATCATAAGTCCAAGTAGAGGAAGGTTTACTCACATCATTGGCAATCTGGGGGGAGGAGGGTGGCTTGTTCTCCTTCTCTTGGTGCTTCCATTCGGGGGAAGCACTTCTGTTGTCGGCAATCTCAGTCTTAGGGGTGGAAGGGCGGTTGTTCTCCTTGCCGCGTTGGTTCTTCGGGCGGTGGTCCTTCCACTCAGGAAAGGTACGAGCCAACACCGACGTGTTGATGATTGGGAGCATGGGCTCACGCGGGCCCTCGTGGAAGGGGTCGGGGATGTCGAGGTCCGAGGTGAGTGTGACGGTGCCGTGGCTGCCGGTGGATGTTGGGGGGGAGAAGGGGTTCTCAGCTCTGTGACGCATCTCCCTGAGGATGCGGGATTGGTATCTGGAGCTCTTGGAGTCCATGTCGAAGCAGGTGAGGGTGACCCGTCTCACGCGGGGACGTAACGAATTACGACGGAAAGCAGTGGAGAGCGTGTCAAAACACGCGAATGGTGGTTATTGGCGCGATGTTAATCACGAAGATAGCAGTTGAAAGCAGTTGAAAGAAGTTGCGAGCAGATGGAAGCAGTAGCAGCTTGCAGAGTGCTTGGAAGTGTAGACGAAGACGAAGAAGTGGTGTGTTTGTGGTGTGTGAGAAGGAGAAGGAGAGAGTTGGGGAGGAGAGGACGCGTTGTGTTTGTTTACGTGGGCTGGTTGGCAAGGTTTAGGTTCAAGTGCCCCACGGACCCCCGGTGGCAAGCTTTGGTAAACTCTAAAACCAGCTCGTCATCTCATGACCTCATTCGCGCACGGACGATGAATGACGTCCCAATTTGAACAGAAATACAATGAGATCATTGATATACGAGAGGCAAAATAAGAGTTGGAATCAGTGAAAAAGATTGATATTTGAGTTTCGATTAGTGAGCCAGATGCTTGGTGAATGGCAGTTACTTAGGGACTAGCACCTACTGAACCAGCGCTATACCAAAATCGGAATAATAGATACCCTGCCCCAGATCATTCCCGTCCCATATACTAGACAAGTACCTACCTACCTTAGGTACTTAGGCATGTACTATGTAGCTGTCTGGTGCCTGTGTGCCCCTTCATGTAGAAGCTACTTCAAGTATATAGGTTCAATGTCGCAATACTTTTTTCTCATGTCCAGAAGAGTATCGATTCATGTTATTGCTAAGGCCATTGAGACATCCAACAAGCATGCACGGCCATTACCCAGGCTTGGAGAGGTGCATTGTACAAGTGGGCATGATCTTCTCAGGGTAGAAATGCGTCAATTTGATTCGTCGCCTACAATCAGCCTCAGCTGTTAGCTACTAAGTTAGCTGGGGTTAATGGTGGGTTGACAGTGTTCCCGTACAGTGTCGATAGTGCCTAGACAGCTGCCGAAAATGGCATCGTCGTCTCTATCATTTGTACACCAGGCAACAGAGCAAGATCAAGTTGTTTAGATCTCATCACCTTCGAGCAACGGGCAGGGCAGTGGACGGTTAAATACATGCTTGGATATGTACAGAGTTAGACGCTAGCTAAGTACCCAAGTGCTACCGATTGCGATGCAACCTTGATAGTTTTCATATACCAGGAGTTTAACCGCGAGGGTGATTTGAATAGAGCAGAGCACCATCATCATTATTAACCACATTTGTAGATTCCCTCTCCCGTACTCTTGAAGCCCGCATCAAGAAGAAAGTTATAATAATAAAAGCAATAATGGCCTCTCGCCGGCGGGTCCTCATCACGGGCGCAAACGGGTACATCGGCGCGCAAACCGTCGCACGCTTCCTGCAGACAGGCTGGGCGGTGCGAGGCACAGTCAGGGACCTGAACAGCGCGAGCGCGAGGGGGCTAGCCGCGCACTTTGCCGTCGAGGAAGCGGCCGGGCATTTCGAGCTCGTCGCGGTGCCGGACATCAAAGCTACCGGCGCCTTCAACGAAGCCGTGCAGGGAGTACAGGCGGTCGCGCATCTCGCAACGCCCGTGGTATTCGACAGCGGTGACGTTGAGTACATCGTGGGGACGGCGGTGCAGGGCTCGCTGTCGATCCTCGAGTCTTCCCTGAAGGCAGCGGAGAAGGATGGTGGTCTCGAGAGCTTCGTATTCATGTCTAGCACCTCTGCTGTACGCATGAATATCAACGCCCCTGGCCCCGTTGTTTTCACGGAGGCGGACTGGAATACCAGTGCGGAGGCAGAGGTGAGGGAAGCGGGCGACAGTGCATTCGGCCACGTTATCTACGCCGCAAGTAAAGTCGCGTCGGAGCGTGCGTTCTGGGACTGGGTCAAGGAGAAGAAGCCGCCCTTTGAGGCCACAGCGTTATGTCCTTGGTAGGAGCTACTTCCTTGGATTTATATATTCCCGGCAGCTTTCTACCCTCATAGTATCATATCACGCCTGCTGACGAACGTCTTAACACTAAAATAGCTGGGTGGCTGGTCCTCCGCTGTTCCTGCCATCTTCGTCTGAGGATATTCCTGAGACGACGTCGTTCATCTGGAAGGTATTTTCCGGCCAGGAGTTCCCCCCGGGCCCCGCCGGGTATGGGACATACATGGATGTGCGTGATGTGGCGCGCACGACGGAATGGGCGGCTTCCCACCCGGAGATCTCAGGGGGCGAGCGCTATGTCATTGGTGGTAATGGAAACGTGGGAGTTCCACAAGCCGCAGCAGACATCCTGCGCGAAGCGTACCCGGATAGGCGCCATATTATCAAGGAGGGGACGCCTGGCGACGGGTATCTTCCGGGCTATGCGGCTGACCCGCAGGGGGTTTCTGCGAGCTCCTCCAAAGCCATAAACGCCACTGGACAGGGCTGGATTCCCTATGATAAGATGGTTTTGGATGCCGCCAAAGTGTTTGAGGGATTTCTATAACGTGTACATGCCCTGTATAGTAGTATTGTGCATAATATTGAGCAACGTAACAATATACTACCTACCCAAGAAAAGGGTCACCAAAAGACTAATACTTTCTTGAGTTCGCTCGTGTTGACCATTAAGAGATTGTACCAGATACTATATTCCTAGCCCCTTAGTCACTCCTTAAGGATCTAATAAACCAGGTCCGCGCTGTAAAGCCAAATTCCTATCACTAACTACTGTTGACTGAATATACATAAGCAAGCTGTCTCTCTGTCCTCTTACACCGTACTCCCCAGCAAATCCAACTTCGATGTGGAAGAACCCGAACGCCACCATAACCAACGCCTGCCTAGTATACCGTAACTGCGCTGACATGCCCATTCTTTAAAACCTCGAAAACAAGGCCTGGAAAGCCATACAAAGTAGTGGTAGTATCTTCGCTGCCATCAAGTCGCTTGTCGGTCACAGTACCACTGCTGTCTTCCCAGCCACCGAGAAACTCGCAGCTACTTCCTGGGCTATCACCCCATCCACGGTTGAGAACCATTCCCCTCTGTCTTCTCTTGGATTCCTCCTCAGACGCATATGTGCTCTTCCACTCTTCTCGCAATTTCTCTTCTATGTCGTCGAATGGAGTTTCGGAATTGACGAGACCGCCGGCCCCGGAATTGCTAAGGTAGGAGATCTCCCATCGCGATCTGCGGTGCCGATTAAATGGATAAGACCCAGGAACATTGCCGTGTAGCACAACCTTTGTGGAAACCAGCCGATCCGGGCTGCACTTTTTGATAATGCTTGCCCCGGGGAGTTGATCCTCATTAAGTTGCATCTGTGATGGTGGCCTGCGCGACGGTTGTTGGGGCGGCGACACCAGGATATCGAATCCAAGATAGAAGTAATTGTAAAAGCACTCACCAGACGCAGTATCTACAGCCTCGTCTTCAGTAACATCGTCGTCCGAGTCGTCCGATCCAGTGGGCACTGACGACTGGTCTGTATCGGTGAGGTCATCTGGACGCTTATAATCGGCGCCGCTCGATCTAGAGCGACTGTGACTGGACTTCCGAGCCTTATGGATATACATGCGCTGGTCGTTCTTGCGGTATATGGCGTCCGGTGGACCTAGCTCGGCTACCAAATCTTGAGGCGTAGTCTCTCCCAGAATAATCCATGCTGAGGAGCTGGTCCATTTCTTGAATAATTGGAGTCGCCCGCCCCCATGAATCTTGACAAGCGAGATTTCATCAGGTACAGCCTCCCTACTTTTGTTAAATAGGAATGTTGACTTGACGCTAGGGAGAACCTCTGTCCAGAGTTGTTCCCTTGCATGTGCCCACGATTTTCCGCTGAAGACAGCCACCGACGTCGCGAACTCGCTTGCCGAGGAAGAAAGCAGCGACACGACGTCTCTGTCTGGCGTGTACGCCGATGCGGGTAACGGGAAGCTGCAAGCGACGCCGGGATACGAGAGAATGTATGTGCCTATGCCGTCCACGCTGCCATCACTTGGGGGTATGTATTCGCCGGCGTACGTGGGCCCGAATAATCGACTGTAGACATTCTTGAAAGCAGGACCGTTAGCAACCTCGCCGGCGGCTCTGGGCGATCCAGAGGAAGCCTGGGTGCTGGGAGCTTTGGCTATGTCCTTATCCTGGTAAGTGATGCGGTTCTTTGTGAAGTCGAGGACCTCGATTAGACGGAGTCGTTGCTCAGGCCCGTCGAATCGCAAGCGTATGCCGTTGCTAGGCAGGGTGATGGTGATAGGTTCGGTAACGGGCTCGTCCTCGGAATAAGCCAGGTCGATTCTGGGGAATCTCTGGGGCTCAGCCTTGATTCTCGTTATGGTGTCGTGAAGCGATGCACCGAGTACTGCGGGTAAGCGTGGTCAGCTCCCATCCTGGCCTGTATCTGCGTCCACCATGCTGTTGGCAGGCCTCGAGGATAAATGACAGGGGACAGGAGCATACTGAAGAAGCCCAGCCCGACATTTGGGTGCAGGGCGGCGGCGAAGAGAGACATGGCGTCCTCGAGACGAGAGCGCGTGCGGTTGCGTGTGCGGGTTCAGGGCCTCGTGGGCTCGAAAGGAAATCAACGGACAGTGGCAGTGGCCATGAAACGGACGGAGATGACGACGATCTCTATCCCATCCGTATCTGACTGAGGGAGCGGAGGTGAGAGAATGCACGGTCGGAGGAGGGGGGCTGAAGCTGCTCCTTGGCTGGCTACAACATGTACAAACGCAAAACCAAAGAGCGCAAGAGGTATGTGTTATCCTAGACTATTGATCTGATCCAAGAAGAGGTGGCGGGCGACAGGTCTTTAACAAGACACCAGAGGTAGTCGATTCGGGGTCTGCGGGCTTCGCCTTTATTCATCCAGAGCTGCTCACGCAGAGACGTCATCTGGCACAAGCCCTCCAACCTGGGGCGGGTTGGAGGGGTCCCGTAGAAGGAGAGGGGTGGCTGCGACAGGCACATGCGCACCTCTGTCCTCTGTCCCCTGCGCTCTAACTTGACAAGGTTAGGGCGATACCGACCCTTGTGGGGTATCCTAGGTACGTAGGTACATGTCTAGGGTAGGTTAGGTACCTAGATTAGGTACCTACCTAAGCTACCTATCAGGGACAGGTGGGGCAGGGTGCACTGTTTCCAGAGCAACCGCCAGGAAAGCTGCTTGTTGATGTTACTTACCTCTTAGGTACCGTATTTACCGACCTGCTAGCCTTCTCCACCTATCCGGCCCCAGCGCGTGTCTTCCGTGAAGGCAATAATACCTTATACCTACTACTCCAAACCACTTAAGCGCGCTATTGATGCAGTGCTGTCTTCATTGATTACTGGTTTACTGGCTCTCACGGTCAACGTGTGCCAGTTCTATGTTTAATCGATTCTCCCTCTTCCCGCCAGTCTCGTTTGTTCTCGGCGCAGCTCAGCAGACCTCCAGGACATAGCTCGCCCGTTGCACCATCCCTTCTCATGCAAGGCCGCTCTCGTCGGGGCGAGACGCCCTCTCTGGCCGCCAGCTCCCGCTCGGCTGCTGCAGGGCGCGCAGCCTCCCGACTCAATCCATCGAGGGTTTCGAGCTTGAGACAGCCCATGCATCATGCCGTCATGGCTGCAAGAATCGATCGTAACGCCGCCCCGTCGCCTGCCGATTCCTTGTCGTCGGTTGCGACCGCCGGGGCCAAGCGCAAGGAGCGCGAATTCGAAGTCGAAACGATTCAAGAAACCAACATAAATGTCGTGGTGCGATGTCGAGGCCGGAACGAGCGGGAAGTGCGCGAGAACAGCGCCGTTGTCGTGTCCACGGATGCTGTGCAGGGGAAGGTGGTCAATTTATCGATGGGCCCCAGCGCCCTGAGCAACAAGACCTACAACTTCGATCGCGTGTTCTCTCCGGCTGCCGACCAGGGCGTGATATATGAAGATGTCGTCAAGCCCATTCTTGAAGAGGTATGTTGCGCGCGAACCGCCAAGTACCATCCTGCTAACAGTGACGAAGATGCTGAGTGGCTACAACTGCACTATCTTTGCCTACGGCCAGACGGGTACCGGCAAGACGTACACCATGTCGGGCGACATGGACGATACGTATGGTATGTTGTCCGATGCAGCTGGTATCATTCCTCGCGTGCTACACTCCCTTTTCAACAAATTGGATATGGAGGGCACTGAGAGCTTTGTCAAATGCTCTTTCATCGAGCTCTACAACGAGGAGCTCCGGGATCTCATGTCAGTTGACGAGAGCGTCAAGCTGAAGATCTTCGATGATGCATCTCGGAAAGGCCACGCTACCACTCTCGTACAAGGCATGGAGGAAGCCCATATCAGGAATGCGGCGGAAGGGATCAAGCTACTCCAGGAAGGTAGTTTGAAGAGACAAGTCGCAGCCACTAAATGCAACGATCTCAGCAGCCGAAGTCACACTGTATTCACAATAACAGCGTGTGTCAAGAAGGCGGGCGAGGATGGCGAGGACTGGGTCAGTGCTGGGAAGCTCAACCTTGTCGACCTTGCCGGCAGCGAGAATATCCAACGATCGGGCGCTGAAAATAAACGTGCTGCCGAGGCCGGCTTGATCAACAAAAGCCTGCTTACTCTCGGGCGGGTCATCAACGCCCTGGTGGATCGCAGTTCGCACATCCCCTACCGAGAGTCTAAATTGACTCGTCTCCTACAGGATTCGCTTGGAGGTCGTACCAAAACTTGTATAATAGCTACTATTTCCCCAGCCAAAAGTAACCTGGAGGAGACTATTTCGACGCTGGATTACGCCTTCAGAGCTAAGAATATCCGCAACAAGCCCCAAGTCAACCAACTGATCAGAAAGGGTGCTCTGCTCCGAGATTTTACCCACGAAATTGAGAAGCTGAAGAGCGAACTGATTGCGACGCGACAGAGAAATGGTGTCTACCTATCAAACGAGAGCTTTGAAGAGATGGCGACAGTCAGCGAATCGCGCCGGATACAGACCGAGGAGCAAGCTGCCAAGATTGAAACTCTCGAGTCGAACCTCCGGAACAAGGTGCAAGAGCTGTTCTCGTTGACTTCTAGCTTGATGGGTATAAAAAAGGACCACGAGGCTACCAAACAGCTCCTAGAGGAGACCAAAGGTGTGCTTGATCAGACTGAGCTCGTGTTAGCGGTAACACGCAAAAGGCTGGCCGAAGAAACCCATATCCGCGAAGCGCATCAGAAAACGGAAGAACAGATGCATGTCGTGGGTAACAAATTAATCAGCACGCTTCATAAGACTGTCGGGCATGTGGGGGGTCTACATGCCAAAAACAAGAGAAAATCTGACCTGCAAGCCCTGAACAGAAGCAATTGGGGACTGGCCCAAAACCAAGTATGCGATGTTACATCTTTAGTCGAAAATCGTATGGAAGAGTTCCACAATCAGCAGCAGCAACATCTTTCCAACATCTCGGAACGCATGCAAATGTTCGTCCAGTCGGAATTAGAGAATCTTTCATCCACACGGTCATTTCTGGACCAAAATCTAGATCTCTTCACAACATCAAAGCAGGAGCTAATGGAACAAAAACAAAAGTCGAAAGAAGAGATGGATGAGGTGTTGGAGGAGATCAAAGAAGTGCGAGATAACATCAAAAGCCGAGTTGACGATAGCCTCCAGGCGATCGCGACAGCCGCGGAGACGATCGCCCAAGATGTTCTCAGCGAGCTCAGTACTTTCCACAATCTTCTACACACATCATATTCCTCCCTTGGGAAAGACTTCAAAATCGTCTTTGAAGAGTTACTTAAACATAATGCCGCCCAACGGAAAGAGTCCGATGAACTTCGAGAGCAATTGCAAGGGGCCGCTGATATAATCATGCAATCCAATGCAACTATTTCGAAGCGGATACAAGATGTGATAGACGAAGAGAGGAAACAGGCCACTAAAGAACGCCATAGCTTATTAGCACAGATCACTTCTCTCATCAATGCGCGGGCTGAAGCCCAGGACTCCCGTCTCACCAGCAAGGCGGCTTTCATTCAGCAGAGTGTTCAAGAAAACACCAGTACGCTGGAGGGAAGTATGACGCAATACACTCAGGGCATGGAGAGCTGGAACGCCCGGGAAGGGCAGTTTCTCGATGAAATCACTACCTCGCGCGATACTCTAAAATCCAAACTTCAGGAAGACTGGAATGTAAGTCATACCCACCAAGTTCCATGTTGGGGTCATTGCTGACATGGAATTACAGTCCGCGAACACTTACAGCACATCCATTCAAGAGACGACTAAGTCTGTACATGCTGAAACTATACGGGTGGTTGATGAGCAGATGCGAGATTTGGACGAGCAGATGACATGTCTTGATGATTTCGTCACTCACGCGCGCTCGCAAAATGCCCAGCATGATAGTAAACATACGGCGTCGTTATCCCGTCTTTCAGGCACAGTTGAGAATTCGTATGCCAGGATTGGGGACCACTTCAGAACAACGTGCGCCCGAGTCGAAGAGCTCGAGTCGGAGATGGACATGGATATCAAGACGGCAGAGGAGGTGTTGGAGCCATTGGTCGTCAATGTCCGCCAACCTCTGGCTGATCTACGTGAGAAGATTACCAACACGAGGATACAGGAATACCAGCGCACAGGCGAGACACCGCAAAAGCTGACGTACGAGTATCCCACTGAGCTCCCTCGCACGCAAGCACATGCTTCTCTCATTGCCAAGCTCAATGGCGAGGCATCGCCCAGCAAAGCAGCCGTTTTCGCGGATGCCGACCCAACACTTGCGACGAACCGGTCGCCTTCTAGGTCAGCCTCCAGCGACGATTCAGCCATCACGGCGGATGGCGGCCGCAATCCGCTGAAGACGAGTCTCCGCGAGCTGCACCCGAATGTCAATAACAACGCCGTTCCAAGCTTGGATCATCGAGCGAGCACAGTAATCCATGGTTTCGGGAGTAGTGTGGGTCAAGGCAGCCTGCAGAGCGGTGAAGACGATATAGTTGAGGATATGACGATGCCGCTGTTTAAGAAGAGCAGGACTACGAGAGGCGGGACACGTAGATCCACCTTGAGCGTCGAGGGTCGGGAAAACTTCCCGCCCCTCGCGAGCATAGTGCCCGGCGGTGGCAAGGAGATCTTCTCGCAGAGCATTGCTCGGCGGAAAAGTCCCCGACTTAATTAATAAGGCATTAAACACTACGGAACCTGGAACTGTGGGCGTTGGAAATTCAAGCAAAGCTCGTTAGTTTGGCGTTGGGGCCCGAAAAGGAAGCGTTGCTGCTGTCTGTTTGGGACAGGGATGGCATGGGCACCTGCTGTTGGGGAATCACGTTTGTTTACTTTAAAGATACCTTCACTTACCTACTCAGGTACTCGTAAACGTACGCTAGGCCACGCGGCTTTTTCTTTATTATATTTTGCTGCAGAACAGGCCCCGGGAGTTAAACATACCATGCGGTCTACTTGATTATCGAGTTTTGAAGCGGACCCCCGATGTATAATTCATGCTGGTAGACGTCACCCCCCTTGTATACTTGCATGCCGCTCTATGAACCCGTTCTACAGGGAACAATTCTTCCTCGACATTATATTACTGCCTCAAGTATCTTGTGAGTCCTACCATGTATGCCACCTAGCAAAACCACCGGACCGTTCACAGTGCAGCATGTTTAAGGCTACTGACGGGCTGGCTCAATGCCTGCAGCCTGGTTTACCGCTTCCTCACGCCTGCCAGCACCTTTTTATTTTATTTTATTTATTTTACTTCACTTTTTCCCCTCCCCACCTCTTTCATATCACTTTTTTCCTTTTTCGCTAAATATCCTTCCATGAGGCATATGTAGTCCAAGGATTGGCCAAAATCTCTCAAGCTTGGCACCGTATTGAATGTACATCTACGTCAGTTCTTGAAGCATCTACCCACTCTATTTGCAGAGTTCGGCGTGTATCAACGTCCAGATACCTACCTAAATACGCCTATCGGGCAAAGTAAGCTGCTTATGGGATGGTCTGAGCGTTGAAAGATGGAGTTTAACCAGTTGCTTCTACTCCGGTGCCTTCTTGTGTGACTTCCTACACACATATTAATGTCGGCGCAACGCCTAATAGGAGATGATGGCAACAGAATAAAAAAGGGTTCTCGGCCATACCGTATGTATCTTATTATTGTGTTGTTCTCCGGCACAATTTACAAAAAACCGCAAACCAAAACTGTGTCAGTGCGACCGCAAACACAATCACCACTCACCACTCACCATTATCCATCAAACATCCCACAATCAACCATGGTATGGATCATTGACCGTTGACCACCCGCTGCCACCCCTCGCATTATGCACGGTACGCCCCGAGCATATGCAGAATATTCCCTACTGATTGACTCTACTGTTCATTCGGAGGCCATCCCAGATTACCCAAGAATACACATCATACCCTCTAACCTCAAAATAAGGCTCACTTCCCTGCTCTTCCGGGTGTCGTATACTCTCTCTAGATAACTCGGATTCCCAAGACTGGCCTGAGTCGCAGATACACACAGACACGATTCTAATTCTTATCCGATCCTGATCTCAATTCTAATTCCCCATTCCAGACCAAGTGACATCCCCCCCGCCGCCCCCCGTCCCCCCGTCCTCCAACAGCAGTGTACAATATGGCTGCAACAAATCAATTGACGATACTTCCCACAACTATTCACACGTTCCTTGACCAACCCCTCCATAATCCCGTTCATACGTTCCTCGGCCCTCCCATCAGGCAGTTCGACCTCGTCGTCTGTGTTGTCTGTGGCGGCATTTGTAAGATAACACACCATAATACTCGCGTTCAACGCCCCACACCGCCGCCGGATTGGATGCGGCCCAGCCTCATACAGGGCAAGGCGGGATACCTGGAGTGGATGAAGGGGGGCGGCTCTGCTCGCCCGTCGCCGCGCCCGGACGATGCGCTGGTTGAGGTGCTCGAGGTGGAGTACATCGGCAGCGGTCAAGGCATGAGACGAGGCGACCAGCAGCTGCCTATCAACACCGAGGACGAGCTGATGAGGATCCCGATCCACATGGCGTGCCTGACCGTGGCCAGGCACTTCTGCACCGACCAGCTCGGCTACCGCCCCGACTTCCGCTGCCCCTCCGGCGGCGCCCCGAGCAGCATCACCCACTTGTACGAGATCTGGTGCAAGCGTGCCATCGCCACTAACCCGGGGGGCCCCGTGTCCCGGCCCATCCTCGAGCCGAACCAGTACCTCGGGGCCCCCGTCCCGCGCCTCGAGGCGGACTATTCGACCATCATGCGGGACGACCCTACCCTCGACCGCTTCCTCGCGTGCCCCCTGGACATCCCCGGACTCACCGACCTCGTCGTCAGCTCCCGCCTCCGGGCCATGCACCTGGCGGAGACGGTCCCGGACCGCGACTTCGGCAAGCTGCGCCGGCGCATCATGAACATGCCGCAGGAGATCGCCGACGGCATCGCCGACGGCCTGTGCCCGTTCGAGGGCGGGCGCAAGGGCACGGGCCCGCCGCTCGAGCCCACGCGCGTCCTGCCCCCCCGCTGGTGGATGCAGGCGCTGCTCTCGGGCCAGCTGTTCCCGTGGCTGTGGGACCTCGACAGGGACGCCGTCGTCGCGTACCACGCCCGCAATTTCTACCGGGACGCCGCCGCCGCGGACGCGGACGCGGATTCGGGCGCGTACGTCTTCGATGAGGACGCGTGGGACTGGGAGCTCCTGTGCCGCCAGCTCGCGCAGCCGGGCGTCCTCGAGGAAGGCGGCTTCCTGCACGGTTGCTCCGCTCAGCTCTGGAATCGCCGGCGCATCTGGGAGCTGCTCAACTCGGCTAGACTGGGCCATGTCCGATTTCCACCCGAGGGGCGATAATGGGCCCCCCTCAAGGCATGTGTGCCCACGGCACAGCTATCCAACAACAGCCCACCTTGTCGAGATGTGATATATGACGCCGCCTTGCCGGCCGAAGTGGTTATGGGATGAATGTTGCCCCCCTGTCATGGCAGCCTACAAAATTAATAAAGCGTTGAGATTAGAATGGTTACGAGCATTGGGATTGCGGACATATTGCACAATAGTTGTGAAAATAGGGCATTGCCGGATGTTCTGGGAACGGGACACTTGGGTACTGGGCAATAACAGACTTGGTTAAAGGATGTAGTTTACTTGGTGTCACGGATACAGCGACTTCTTGATTACATGCTTTTGGAAAGATTTTTGTTTAAAATTGTAGGCTATGATATCCAACAAAGAGAGGCTAGTTGTTAAGACGAGTTAACATTTCGTGGCGTGCTCTGATGATTGTTGCCTAGAAATTAAGAAATACGTGGGCAGATTGTTAAATTGCAAAAACAGGCGGCTCAAGACGTTGTAAAACTCGCGTCTACGAATTTGGGGACCAGCAGCTCTTCCGTGCTAGTCTCCCGAGAACGGTATAATACTATACCTTGAGACGGGTGCTTACTATCGGGAAAGATGAATCCGAAACGGACGAGGCGGAAATTGAAACGGGTATCGTCTATTGATACATACATTATATAGTACATCGTCTATCTTCATCTTCTAGTCTGTATTGGTCAACACAACGCATCCGTCGCGGGTGTTGAAGCTGTTATAGTAAAAATACATGTGCATGGACGAATATGATCACTCGACCCACCAACCTACGTCTTGACAATGTCGTCGCAGCGAGCACACAGCACATCCTCCTGCGGGGCTTCATAGCGCCAGCAACGCGGGCACTTGGCGTGCTTAGGGGGGCGGACCTCGACGTACGCCCTGACGCCCTGGACTTCGAATTCCTCGCGGAACGCGAAATCCACTGATGGATCGGTCTGTTCTGCATCTCCGGGCTTGTCGACGCGGACGCCGGAGACGACAAACATGCCGTCGAGCTCGTTTAAGTATCTATTGAGCACATCTACCACGGCCACGTGGTGTCCTTCCGCGGTCTCAGGGATATGTATCTTGACGGTACTTTGCAGCGATGAGCCTACACGCCCGGCGGCGCGAGCTTGCTCCAGTGCGCGCTTGACGGCAGCGTGTACATCCATCAAGATAGGCATATCCTTTCGAAGCTCGGCAGGGTCGAGGGTTAGGCGGGAGGGGTTGACGAGGGAGTCAGCATAGAGTTGGTGAAGCGGATGAGTCAGGGATCTAGGACTTGTTAGTATTGCACTGTAAGGTGCTCATGAGTTACTATCAGGCGCGAAATACGTACGGGTCTTGCTTCATCCACCCCGGGCGGTGTTCCCAGGCCTCCTCGACGAGCAAGGGGGTCATGGGAGCCAACATCCGGAGGAACCCGTTGAACATAGGTTCGAGAACACCCCCGCCATCGCCACAATAGAGACGGTCTTTCAAGGCCTCGAGATAAAACGCTGAGAAGTCGTTGTTGACCCATCGATTGAGGGTATTGTACCCCTTATAAAACTCGTAGTTATCAAAGGATTTACCCACTTCGGTCATGGTGTCCTGTAGCTGTATGAGCGCAATCTGGTCCGTAGCTGTGAGCGGCGCGGTACGCGCGGACTCGTGCATTGAACCAAGCAGCATCTTAATAGTCGTGCGATACTTGATGAGAGAGGTGTGAATAGCCTGCAGGACGGGGACGCCGAGTACAACATCACGAGTGTAGTCGCTGCTGGCAGCCCATAACCGCAGCGCATCAGGACCCAAAGCATCGTACGTCGGTGGACCCTTGGCAGCCTTCCCTTTGCGCTTCACAGGTGGCAAGAGGGTGCCATCCATAACTTGCTGAGGCTCCACGGTGTTTCCGATGGATTTGGACATCTTCTTGCCCTCTTGGTCGAGAGTGAAGCCATGAGTAATTAATTGCTTGAATGGCGCACCCTTCTTAAATGTTGCATCGCTTTCAGTTCCTGCCGCGATGCGAGTGAGCAGGCTGGACTGGAACCACCCACGATGCTGATCGGAACCTTCCAGATAAACGTCCGCCTGACGCGACAACATAGTCCAACTGCTGCCGCTGTCGAACCAGACATCCATAGTGTCGGTTCCTCGCCTGTATTTACCCTTCAACGAACTTGGAATCCACGCAGGATCGTCTGCAGCATCCGACCACCAGGCATGGGTGCCCCTTTCCTGAATGATCGATACGATGTGTTCAACCACCTGCTCATCCACCACGGCGGCCCCAGTCTCATCGTACAGTGCTGGGATCGGAACACCCCAAGCACGTTGTCTCGATATGCACCATTCACTGCGACCTGCGACAAAGCTCTCCAGACGCGTCTTGCCGGCCTCTGGAACAAACCGAACGTTTTCCAAGGCGCCAAGGGCTGCTTCTTTGATGGACCCAACATGGGCAAACCACTGTTCTGTCGCTCGGATGACCACCGGCTTTTTCGTTCTCCAGTCATATGGATACTTGTGTTGGTGCTCTTCTACCAGCAAAACATCACCATGTGGTTTTAGAAGATCAAGAACGTTTTGCCCACCACCCTCGATGACGGATGGCGCTTGCTGTAGCACCTCAGGCGCATCCGGGAAGGCATCCTTTGTAAACTTTCCCATATCGTCTATAGGAGCTGCTACAGGTATACCGTAAGTGTTGCATACTTCGTAATCATCAAAACCATGCCCCGGAGCCATATGTACGAGACCGGAACCGGAGCTCGCAGACACAAAGTCTGCATGGATTACAGGTTGAGCTGCGGCTTCCTTGCCCCTTAGCCGATTAACATAACGGAGATCCTGAAGCTGGCTCCCTTCAAAAACGCCGTATATGGCATTCTGTTGGGACTCCGGTCGAGTACTGTCTGCCTTTGCCAGTTTCTGGGTTACTACGTCAAGACGACTCTCAGCTACCAGCAGGCCATCTTCCCCATCACGAACTACACAGTACTTCAAGTCCTCGTGTATAGCAATAGCCCGGTTTGCTGGGAGCGTCCACGGCGTTGTTGTCCATACAACCGCATACAAATTCCCTTTGATCTTGTCTTTCAGCGCGTCAAACTGAGGCAGGGATCTCCAATCGTCGGTGACGGGGAATCTGATCCAAGCAGCACGGGAGACATGATCGTCCTTGTATTCCAGCTCCGCCTCGGCGAGAGCAGTCTGTGAGGACGGCGACCAGTACACGGGCTTGAATTTTAGATAGATCAAGCCCTTCTTGACCATCTTCTGGAACAAACGAAGCTGTCTCATCTCGTAGGCCGTATCCATCGTGGTCCATTTCTTGGCCCAGTCACCCATGACGCCGTATGAGCGGAAGCTCTTCATCTGCTTGACAACCGTGTTCGAGGCGAGATTTCGGGCTGCCTTCCGCACTTCAAGGGGGGTCATCTTCGTTTCTTTGGCGTTTTCAAGCGCCTTCAGCTCGATTGGTAGCCCGTGGCAATCCCATCCCGGTATGTAGTCCACCTGCTTGCCTATGGTAATCCAACGTGAGCCCAAGTCCGAGTTCAGCTCTAGTGCCGACCTCTCAAATTCTAACCTTGTTGAACCTTTGTCCTCAGAATCATGTCCTTCAGGACCTTGTTCAAGGCATGACCGACATGGAGATTGCCATTGGCGTACGGGGGGCCATCGTGAAGAACAAAAGTGTCATGGGCAGGCCTATTCAGGCTCTGCCACTCGTAAAAGTGATCAGCACATCGCTGGGTATACTGGTCACGGCACGCAGGGAGCGGTCTCGGACTGGACAACCTCGATTAGCACTACGGTCTGCATTCGGCTGCAGTCGGCTTACGGGAATGTAGATTTGGGCAGCCTCAATGTTGCCGTCCATGATTTCGACATCGTTATGTCTCTAGTTTACATCCTGGGCTCCCTTATCCTTCAATCATATTGCCTGGGCAGTGCAAGCGTCCAAGTTCAAATGAGGGAAAATGAGGTTGTCGCGATGACTTCGCGTCGCAGACCTCAGCAAGTCTTTGTTATCGATAAAAATACATGGAAGTAGGTAAGCATTGTCTTATCTAACCACTGCATGAGCCACGATACCTTAGCACCAGCCACAGCTACACCGGCCTTCAGCTTCAATCGCTTGGCATTTCGTCATTGCAGCTTTTAGAGCGGCCGGGAAGCTCGACAGAATAACCCACCCATGAAGTGACGGACACCAAAAGCAGACACACAAGTCCCGGTCATCAATGGCGCCGATCCGAAGATATCTGCGAATCACGAAGTATTCGGTGCTAGAATGCCGCATCTACCTTGACAACCCGGGCCTAGCTCATACCTGGCTGCTAAACCCGAGAAAGCCAGTGCTGCCCCGAGTCATCGAGAGCGTGCGGCCCTACGTGCTGCCCAAGCTGCGCGAGGAGCGCGAGCGGAGCCGTAAGCGCAGCACCAAGAAGAAGGGGATCAAGGACGTGGTCGTCCAAGGTACGCCTACACGCCCCGAAGTACCTCCCTAGCGAGCATTGGCAGGCCGCCAGGTACAGTACTTCGTCACGGCTCTCTGCATCGTCGAACCTTGCAATGGCCGGGCCATTATTGACGCCTCATGTAACCTTGCACAGATGATTTCGAGGTATCCATCTTTCTCACCGAGACAAGTACGCGCCACGCGCTGGTCACCAAGCACAAGCACTTTCACGACACGACCCAGACCAAACTAAAGTCGAATTCGGGCCGCCTCGTCAGCGAGGCCAACGACGCCCCCATCGATCTAGACGCGGTTGCGGAGCCGGCCCCTGCAATACGACGCGAGGAGAGCGACGATGAGGATGCCACCGTTACACTAGCCTCGATTCCCGCAGTGGGCCAGACGGCGCCTAGCGATGCGACGAGGCCACCGAAACGCCCACGCAGCAACACCGATATAGAGCCACGCGCAGATGCAGGTGCGGCCCCCCTTACAGCCGGCCACGACAGCCCTGTCGAGATCGTATCAGATGATGATTACACGGGGGACGAAGACGACGGCTTGTTTGTACAGAGCCCAACCGGGGAATCCCCGAGACCACCCCGAGCGAAGCGCCAGAGACCGGCCCCGACCCCAGGCGGGGGCGAAGATGACGACAAGAAGAAACTAGCCATGGATATCTCATATGAGGGCTTTTCTATTTACGGCCGTGTGCTCTGTCTGGTTGTCAAGCGACGGGATGGCAGCGGTGCCGAATTGGCGGAACGAGGCGCCAATGCATCCGCCGCGGCTGCGGGAGGAAGCGGAAGCAACCGATCCAAGGCTGGGAGCCGTGGTCGCGGCCAAACCATGATGGAGAACTTCATCCTATCGACGCAAATACCAGCGGGTACAGATGTGCCGTGAGGACGGATATATGCAATGGAACATATCCGGTTGCAGAACGTGCTCACATCAAGTGATCAAGCGCCGTCTAAGGGTCAACCCGCCCAGCCACGATGACCAAATGTACGGACATCTCTATTCCTGTGCATATCAGCCCACGCGGCTTAAAGACTCCCGTGTGTGGCGCATGTATGTCCCGTGGGGGCGGTTCGCTCGATAATTTTAGAGACCTGGGGAAGCTTGATTGGCGCAGTGCTTTATGCGACTCGGAGGGGTGGCTTTGGCTGCATCGTAATGCATTTGCTGACCAGGAGGTTACATTGGTTGATCCTCTACTGCGATCACCCCCTTCTTAAAAACAACCGCAACAACACGGAAACAGGCACATCTCTGCTCCGGCATATGGCCGCAGAGGCTGCGGCCAACAACCAACGGCCAACTAATAAATGTTTTGTTCTGGTCGTTCGTTGCTGCTGACATCACCTGACCAGCCTCGAATACTACTTCACATGAGATGTTCTATGCTAGAATGCCCCCAACCGCCCCCGGCATTAACTCGAGTACCCGGTGCGTTGCATTTGGATGTGCGTTCCTCTGGTTTCTAGACCCCGTCTTCTTCCATAGCCTATCACTTGTTGCTTCGGACGGTCGGCTGAGACAGCAGGGAAATGGGTACTAAGTTGCTATTGGTCGTTTGATGAAAGCTCCATCAAGGAAGAGCCCAGCTCTACAAACCGGCGACGAGGACGCGCATAAGCCCAATCATGCATCTTTAAAGTCGCAAAATAAGTCGCTTCCTGTGCCCAGGGTGCCCGTACCCTAGTTATATGAGCTGGGTTCGCGGCCTAAACTGACAACCATGCATGGCGGTTGGAGCATCATAGACTATATCCCGCCTGACGGGAGATGTACCGGGTAGCAAGCCTTTGTCAGAGTCCCATTGCATCGAAGAACCTAGTAGGTAGGTGCTGGCAACAGCAGACGCCTCACTCACCCTGTGTTACGTGAATCAGGAAAATGGCCATGGGGAAGAGAGAGGATATAATTGGTGGTCATATGGCTTGGACTTTCCTAGTCTGGTATACTACAGGATCAAACAAAAGGCTACACAGCCTGATTCCGTTCCCTATAGTGAAGTCATCGGGGTTTGTAGCTTTCACCCACCCCCTTCAGACCCCCCCTCTTCAAAGGGACTATAGAATTGTAAACACCGCATGCATGTCCGCCTAATGCAAGATGCAGTACGAGGACACAAATCAAAATAGAATGCTACCGTGCCATTCATACGAGCGATATAGCTCTCTCCAGCCCCTTCCACATGCTTAAAACTTCATCACGTCTCTGTGCTACATACACATTTGTCAAGCCTTGAGCCAACTCGGGGACAAGGATATCACCATCACTTCGTGTCCGAACGGGTCTGTTATTTTGAGCCTGTTTACCAGACCATTTGAAACGTTCCCATTAGCAGAAAGTGACGAGGCCCAGTCTAGAAACGAAACAAAAAGAAATGTGGTGATACCCAACCCTTTATTCTTACCCGCTCATTACGCGCATGTCCTATGTATAGCCCGAGTTTGCCGCACAAGGCTGGTGGTAAATAATACTTCAACATTTGCCAAGTCTCAAAACCACAGCGTATCGACTAACTACCTACCCACACATGCTATACTACAAAGTAAGCTGTCTTTGATCATCGACCGGCTAGTTTCGCCGGGAGAGCGCATCGAATAACGCGCCCTTGAATGAGTTGAACCTCTTTTCTTGATTATACAACGCGTACCTACCACACACACCCCCCATTACCATGAAACAGTATTACCACCTCCGGAGCCTTTTCCCGTCCCCCCCTCTCCCTTGGTCTCTCTCTCTCTCTCTGGCTAAGTAACCCATCTGACTCATGCATGAAAGACCTAACGCTCCGTTCCACAACCTCTTCGTCCTCCCCCGCGCCTGCAGCCACACAAAAGAGCAAACATCTCCCGGAGGAATAAACAGAGGGAACCTACCCTTGTCGACGGTCGACATCACTGGCTCTGAAACGAGCTGACCGGGGGGCGGGGGCATTGCGTGTGGTGTTCGTTTGCCATTGAAGCCCCCAAAACCCCCTCTCCAGGGCTTGCTGCTCTCTGCGATAGAGGTACCTATACTGGGGTCGCGGGGATATCGCGACGCCCCTGACGAAATCCAGGCGCCAAATCTATCGTGTCTTTCCATGGGAAGCCTGGCATGCCCTGTTGCCAGCCTAGGTACTCAGCATAACAAGGTAGGTTAGTAGGTAGATAGCTAGGTACTTGGTAGGTTAAGATGCGGGCGTGGGGTAAGTAAACAAAACACACAGGGGGGGGTTCCGCATCTCTGGAGCCGGCGTGACACACATGGGTTGCCCGGATCCTTCGTCTTTGAAGATGAGTACTTTATTTTTATATTCTACCCAACTGAGCTAATGCGAACTACATAGCACAGCTCCTGGGCCCCAGATCATACGCTGCTAGCGCTCGCCTGCCGCCGTTCAGAAGCTTTAACGGCTGGCCGTGCCGAAGGCGGCGGCCTGGGCATCTAGTATCTTGCTGCCAGTTTATAGATGGGCTAATTTTCGAGGGCCGAGGGGCATGCCTATATGCATGGCATGCTACCACTTGTCTTAATGTGTTCCCCGTGGGAAGCGGGAAGTCACACTCCTTTACTCGTTTTTCCCCCTCCCGCCCAGTCGTTGGGCAGGTGTCGCAATAGGAGCCGGAACTTGCGAGACGTGGTGTTGACATGGAAGGGCCCTGGAACCCGGGAATTAGCGCTGCCGTTCGTCGTTTAACCTTCATATATCCCAAGTAGCAGTAGTCGGTAGGCAGGCGGATGTCATCATGCCAAGTTTACGAAAGCATGTGTCTGTTCGTACCTGGATCCCTGATGTGCTTGGCGTAAGCGCAATATTTGGTCCTCTTATGGGCGTGCCTACGGATATATGGGACTTGCCTGAGAGTTAAATCCCGGAGAGTTAGTTATAGCTACCTATACGTATCAGCGGCTGTGCCGCCGGCTTTCTTCTGGCGCGGCTGGTGACGATGTTTGTTGTTGCTATGAATAGACGGGCTTTTCTTATCATCGGGTAAGAAACTAGGTACCGGAGGGAATGGTGCCTTGCATGCCGCGGCTATAGGACATGGGGGTTATTCACTAGGTGTAGATGGAGGACAGCTAGGACTCATCAGTCTACGCACCCAGCGACGTCTTGTTGATGATAGCAGACATCACTATCATGTAAGCACAATACGATTTTCATGAGCTAGCAACTAATTTTATTTGAAGGTCAAGGAAGATGAGACGTGTTCCGTCGACGTTACTCTCGCCGAGCGGTTCGCTACATTGTGTACAAAACCGGCATTTGGGGAGTGACTGACTGACTGACTACCGCTGGCCACATGTTAGACATCAAAAGACTCCCTCTCGTGGGAGTAACGAGCTAACCTAGGCCGCGCGGGCCGGGGTGTGAACACGACCAAGCAACTGTAGGACTCTCGCACAACTACCTAGTAGTTAGACGATAGGATAAGACGGCCCGCGCTATACGGGGGGCCCCCCGAATAAAAAAAATCGCTCGCGAGAAAACTTGGAAAACCTCAGATACCCAAAAACACTCCCCTTCCCTTCGTCTGACCACCCAATCGACGACCCCTCGGCATGCATAGGAAGTAGGACCTGCGTGACCCGTCCCGAGGGAACAAAACTCCGAGTCATTACTACGCCGCCCAGGACTCTGAACCCCCCACCCCCCGGGCTTCCGGCGCTTGGGAGAGTACCTGTCAGTCCACGGCATTTTGGCGGCTGTGCATGGTGTCTGTAGGGTGAGGTCAGCAAAGGGAAGAATAGAAATTCAGGAACGAAGTCTCTCTGCGCGGGAGCTTCAAAGGGCCTGGGCCTGGTTTCTCATTGGGCCAACCCCCCCCCTTGTCGTAGGGCTGCGAAAGGGACGCGGACGAACGCCCCTCCGGATGAGGCGGAGTGTGTGCGTGATGTGGTGTAGCCAGTTATCCAATTTGTCGATCCCCGCAGACAAAGTTCCCCCGGGCACTGATCGGCGTGAGAAAATAGCTTTTCTCTCGGTGTAGGTACGTACTTTGTACCACCTGCCGCCTCTGTAGCTTTCGTCATGGTTGCGCAGGGTGTTCATGTGGCCTTGGAAGGGAGGGGACCCCGTGAGAGAGAGAGATGCGGTTGGGATCAACTTGCATGTAGGTACCACAAGTACAGTACCTACGTACGTTGGTCAGGGCACAATCCCAACCTAAGCCGTTTGATCAGCACGATCACGGGGTGGTGTTGATTTGGTAATCTTTCGATCCAACGCAGGTACGGAAGAGCTCGGACTGTATCCCACACTCGTACAAGGTTAAGTAGGTACCTACACCTTGGTCACGCCATCTACCTTCTTACCCATTTTGTTCAAGTAACTGACTACCTATGCTAGGTGCACTATCTACACCATACTACCTACGTACATTCGATGTGCCCATCGTTTCGAACCAGGCCGTGCCGTGCCGCATTGCTGTCCCCTTTGGGACCTAGTGCGGTTCCCATGGTGTCGGCCCTAGCCAGAAATCCAGGCCGCCGGTTTATGAGACGGGTATCAGGACTCCATTTCTAGATAGCGGCTAGGCATCAAGAATCGGGGGCGAGATTTTGGGTTGATGTTTACCGGAACGGGCCTGATGTCGTCGGAGCCGACGGACTGGTTTGGTTCCACTCACTCGTCCAATGTACCTAGATGAACTATATGATACTAGTAAGCGCTCCCCAGCTGGGCGCAATCTCGGGCGTGCGGAGATCCCGGGCTCTCTCTGGGTGTATCTGTATCCTGCTGTGGCGGCGAATGATTGACCCAAGAAAAGCGTAGACTGGAAGAGGAGCGAACATTCACGGTTCCTGTTGTAAAACAAGCGAATATTGGCGTGGCTATAGCCTATAGACTTTGTTGTATTGCATTGATTGTCCTTTTGGGTGGGAGCCATTGCATGATTTGCAGGTTACATGAAACCCAACTGTCGTTGATATGGTCTTTGTTTATCAGCTGATGGCCCCGAACCCGCCGGGCTGGATAGACCCTGGCCATGTAAGATTAGAGACGTTCATTGCCAAGGTACACTAGCTATCAATACCTATACACTAGCTTCAACATCAACGGCCGGGTCGGGTCGTTAGTATTGATCGATGAAGCAGGTACACGATAGGTAGGTGTGTGTGTAGACGAGGGTGAGTACCTAACTACGTACGCCAACATATCATCTGTGCTTTCGACCTGTGTGGCCCGTGACTTTAAAAAACGGTTAACTTATCTACATGAGGCAATGTGCGGTGGGCATCGAAATTCAAGGGAAGGGCTGGTTACTGCTTGCCCAGAGAGACCATGCTTTGCTGCCTATTGGATCTTGACAATCCCTATCTATGAATTCATCATTATGATATTCACAGCTTGCCGTCCACCACAAATGTCGCGTTGCTGGCACAAAAGGTCGGCGATCACAAACGAAATAGGACGTCTGCGAGACCGAAAAGGACTGACGCAGCTGTTGACTGACTGGAACCACGCTGCCGGTTCGTGGGCATGATTGAGTTCGCAGCAAAGTGGCTTCTGATATGTATTGTACCTTGTTGTAGCGTACCAGGGGATGCATCATTTGGGTCTCGTGGGTCTCCCGATACCTCGGGGAGCGGGTTGAGCTCGTGGATTGGTTGGGCTCAGATCATCAGCAATCGGCAAACCCTCTCCCTCGGGATTCAATCCACAATGGGAGAATGATGTCAGTAGCCTCAGCTCGTCTTGTGAACAAGACTATTGTGGGCGCTATCTCTCGCGCGCTAGACGGTGTAGTACAAGTACGTAGGTGGTTGCTCGCGATCGATCCTCTTGCCGAGAGTACTATGGAAGTAGTTAGGCTCGGCCAGACAACGCCCTGAGCATTTGCGTCTCGGCCGGTATTGGAACTACCTGCTGGGGGGTGGTCAGATCATGCACGCTTGGCATAACCATACTGTCGGATTTTCCTCGATCCCCCGCGATGCTGCGACCAATCTCTGGCACTAGCTGTAGGTAGTGGTAGGCAGTCAACTCCTGATTTGCAATGCATCGCTGGCTGCCTCGGGTACAAGGGTCTATGCGCACAGCTCTCGTGTAGGTACTTGGTACTGATCAAGCTAAGGTCAGGTATTTCTCTTCTCGTCTTCTGATGCAGCTCAGCTCCAGCGGGGCGTGGCTGCAATGGAACGTCGAGGTTGCACTCGCTCTTGGTTGCTCATAAAACTGTCGACTAAGGCAGCTGTCAGCCCTTCTTCGTCGACCTAATCCGTTAGGATGGCTTCTATCGTGCTGTACTCAAGACTTGGCTCGGGATCCGTAATGGTGACACATCCGGTCATGTGTCCTCTCGCATACATGCAGTATGACATTATGATATATGACAGAATGTAGCCGCCTGAGCGTTAGTTGGGAGCGTATATGAGTTAATTAAGATTAATAGCAGGTTGTATTTAAGCCCACTACCAGTGTCCAATAACGGCCAAATTCGTGTCTCGGCCCCGCCCTGGCGATGCGAAGTGAGGGCCGATACGGAGTATATGGCGCGAGAATAGGATGATGCTGAATAGCCCGTGACTATAACACGGCCATTGAAACTCTCGGCAAATGTGGAAGCCGTAAAAAGAGCCATTGTTATCGGAGGTTGCCCTGGCGAGCAATGACCAGCCGATGTGACCGACTAATGCACGGGACATTCCCTGCATACAATCTTTGGCCATTCCTGGATGCGGGTGCCTAGTACGTATCGTCGGGCTAGCCGCCCTGTCGCGATGTAGATACCATGTCGTTACATGTACGTCCTTGTATAATGCAGCCTCACATTGTAGGTGCTGTGAAATGTGCGAGGCAAACCCCCGCCCTACTACTGTGTATGTATTCAGACAGGAGCCCCTGTCGCCGTCGTACTAGCGCCCGTGTGGAGGGAGGATGCATTGGCTGGCAATGATAACGCGGATATCTCGGTGGCGTTCGAATCGACCAGTTAGTAAGCCTCCGAGTCGGGCCGCAACAACCGTGGGATATGGGAACTATGGGAACGGTGCGTCGTGAGGGGCACACGGGCGTTCTCGGCGCGGATCACGCGGTGCGACTCATACACTCATACAGGCAGCTGTGGCCAGAGATGGCAGCGTCGCGGGTGCCCAACCTCGAACTCCCATCGTGCTCCTCCGAGGTGTTTGAGGGTAAGGCCATGGATCGATCGTACGGCGTCGGCTCGCTCGATGCAGCAGCCAGGCGCTGGATCTTCACACATGCTGCACACGCCCAAGTGAAGCGCCGGGCTGGCTGCACCGCTGTGAAACCTCGCTTCTCGGCTGGTGAGCTCCAACGTGGCCTGGCCGTCCCGCAGTGTCATACCGAGTAGGTAGTATGTATACGACAGACACTCGGCTTGCCTAGTTTGTCGCCCAGTCTCACCACCAGCATCGTCAGACGCAGGGACGACATGGATCCCGCTTTAGCTGTGCTGCTTCTGAATCCCACGTGGGATAATGATTAACGTTGGGTACATGCGCACCGCAGTACTACCTACCTCTCCCTGGTTGGCAGTGCGGGGTTGTGCTCAGCTAAGCGTCCATCCCTCTCCGCTGTTCGCTGCTTGCGATGACTGGGTGAAACGGGTCGATGTTAGCACCTCTAGGAGGTACTCCCCTTCCAATTGCCCAGCTCAGCTACCTGGGTTCAGTAAGTACCTACCTGTAGGTACCGTAGGTAGTAGGTGTGCCCAACCTTCCGTTGAGTAGTACACGTACTTGTACTTGTAGAGGTAGTAGTAGGTGAGGTAACCTGCTAGCTAGTGTTACCCGGTCCAAATGATTGGTGTTTCAAAGCTGTTTCGGCGTCTCGACTGGGCCAGGGCATTCCTCGGGCTAACGAACGGCAAACAATCGCCTAGTTAGTTAGGTATTTACTGTAAACGCCGACACCTCTTACTGAGCTCTGTCCCTCAACAACCCGAGAACCCGAGCTCTATACGGCATCTGCTCGACGGTGTACAACCCACGCGCCCCCGTGCAATATACGACGCTTTTTACCCGAGACCACCAAGATGTGGCAGTTCTGTATGGGCTGGGCCTATTGCGTGCATCAGGTAATATTGCACGCCAGTCAGGCGACTTTGTCTGCCGATCTAACCTTGTCTCGAGGTCATGAGGCTTTATGAGCCTCACCCATGTAGCGGTGTGTCTCGCGTCAGCTAATCCGGCAAAAAGAGCGTAGCGCATCGTGATACTCCGTAGATGTGCGACAAAACGCTCGACGATACTACGAGGCATGTGGGCGCTCAATCCCGTGGCTAGAGCAATGGCGGAAGAGAACTACCGAATCAGAAGCGGTATATGCCCCGTTGAATAATTCACATTTGTCCTTGGAATGCTGGAATGCTAGAATGCTGGCACGGCTGATGAGAGGAATGGGGGCCTGAGGCTCGCAATCACGACCGCATTCGTCGATTTGCGATGCCATGCATATCTTGTCAGCCACCACCAGCCTGCATGAGCCATGATGTCCTCTGCATCGCCATCACATACCGCATGCAATGAGCGTGCAAGTTCATTTCAGCCTCATGCCCAGGCTAGCCATGTCAATGCTGCAAACAGGTTGACGCGAGCTAACTGGAGGCCTTTGCATAGCTACTCGATGCAAGACGTTGTTAGTGCTGACCGACATGTGATAAAGGCGTGCCACTGTAGACGTATACCATCTGTTATACAAACGCCTATACAAACGTCACCTGTGGGACACCCACTATACACAACAACCGGAATCCGAAACACCATGTTCGACAGCTAGGACAAAAGATACCGGGTTTTAAACTACCTAGTTTAAATAATGGATGATGCTCAGTGCCTACCGAGTAGCTAGCTACAAGGCACAATTGCCGAATTTGCCGACACCTGCTTGATTAGGCAGATTCAACGACAGCGCGTCATCGACTATAAGGAACACCTAGTATAGAGCCCCTCCCTGTCGAATCCGTTAGCGAGGGTTGCTACCGCACTTAAAATGAAGGGATCATAGGTACACGGCCAGCATAGCCCGAAGAACCTCGTACTCGCGTTCCTGACAACCCCACCTGTTGTCCTGTTTGCGGCTCAAGTTCGGGAAACACGAACAGCTCAGGACGGTACACTAAAGAGAAAGTGGCATAGGACAAGGTCGTCCGTTGCCCATCACGTGTGTATTGTGAAGACGTCCTATGCTCACGGTTGTCGGACAAGGCGGTGTAATACATTGCTGCCAGGAACTCATCATCAAACGATATTATCACGTTACTAGTTGTTTTTTTTTACATATGGCCTTACCTTCTGAGACTAACTTGCAGTCTATAACAACACCAGTCAATATAGTCGCCGCCTACGCTAAAAGTACTTGTTGTCCTCTTGGCTGACTGCAGCGTACGTAAGGTATGTAATGTACATGGCATTGAATTTAGGAGGCGCAGTCTTCCTGATGAGCGGGAGCCAAGACATCATAGAATTCTTCTAGAAGCTCCCCAATCGTGGGTCGCCTATGTCGACCTGGTATGTTTCGGCCAATAGAAACGGGGAAGCCTCAACACTTCCTGGCTTGGACTCGGCACGCGGACATAAAAATTTTTGCTTTGAGAGCTAATTTTTTCTTCCCCTTCGCGTTGGGAGATTGCTGTCAGATTCGAGTATCCACTTAGTTCCCATTTGTCTTTACCTCACCATCGGGATTCAGGGTCCATGACTTCATAGATACACTACTTCGTAGCTAGGCAAATACAACTAACTGAATCTATCTCTAGTCCACGATATCCAGGACTTTGCTTAGACCAAGTCATAAATGCGGTGTGCTGGTATACCTGAGCTAGGTAATAACAACTTAGACAAGTACGTGTTTAGCGGGATACTAGTAGGTACCGTACCAACCTGGCACTCCTATTTCGGTATGTTGAATACAGCACGGGTATCGCGTTTCAGATGATGCCGATGTAAGTAGCCTAGTTGTCCCGTACCTCTGAGTCTAACTGCAAGTACTGCTGCCTGTATTGCTAAACTCACACTCATTAAAGACAAGAATAAGGCAACCACTTAGCAATTTCATTTGTATGCCTTAATATTGTGGGCCGGCCTCTCGTCAAGCGCCTTCAACTAGACCCCGACCCAAGGCACGTCAGCACCCATTTTCATTATAGTTGACTGGATGTTATCGATCTACCTAGTTAATCGATACCCAGCCAGCCCTAACAGCCCACATATCGGTAAATGGTCAGATCGGTATTCTACGTACTATGTAGATATCAACCAACTCTTACCACCGCCTCTCATGGAGGACCTGTATACCATTCACGACTCTACAGTTATGGGTCCGTGTGACCGGCCCCAATATGTACACTTGACGGCTATTGATGCCCAAAAGGCCACCTCATTATGAGTCATAGGCATTATGCTGGTCAATCCTTATTACGAACAAGCCGCCGAACAAGTTCTCACGATCTGCGGCCTGCCTGCGACCGATGAGCCAGGTGAGGGGTCATACAGCTTACGTTGATATACCGTACCTCTTTCTCATGGTAAAAGCAACCATGCGCTTCAAGATATCGGCCTTCTAGCGCGGGGTCCTAAACCGCTCTGGGCATTATTCAGCATGGAACCATCACCCATCAAGTAGCACTGCCGTGAGTGGTGGGTTAACGATCGGAGATGCCATCCTCTAGCTGAAGAACTAAGGTTAGTCCTGTCTTATTAATAAGCCGCCATGTGATGAGGACACGCACAGTCGCCTTACGTATATAGCTTCAACGCTCAGGTCCAAGCCCGGAATATTCGGGACTAACTCCTCTAGGGTGTACAGACTAAGCATTATTAAGCCGTTCATGCTAGTCTTGATGCTGGATCTGGACGCTTGCCGAAAATTATTTAGACGGACAACTCAATCAATACATAGCGTAGGTACGTAGAGGATGGAACTGTGTGCCGAAAATGCCCCCCCTGTTTACCTCGGCAGGTGAAGGGAATTATCAGGTTATGATAGCACGGCACAGTACCCTGGAATTTAAGGCTGGGCCCGGTAGAGGGAATGATCAGCCACCTGATTCTCCTTGCATAACCCATAGCACCACCCAATGGGAGAATCACTTCCCAAATAGCCTCCCGGTACCGCGCTGAGCACAACATTGGCGTCTCAATGCTCTGTTTCCGGCGACCTCCAAAAGAAAAAAAATTACAACCAAATGGTTGGGACGCGAATTGATAAAGTGTCTCAGTTCTATAGGTACAGGCTGGAATGACGGGGGCAAGGGTCTACGTAGGTTAGGTAGCTTTGAGTTTGGCGACTGATTCCAAGTAACTATCCGATACTAGGCAATTGATGATCGTGCGGCGGTAAGACGTGTTCGATACTGGCCGAACAAGGATCATTCTTCCCTTTTTTTTTTTTTCTTCACACGCACACACTCTCTCGCTCTCGGTCTCATTCTCCTCCCGCCAGAATGCAGCCTGTGACGAGGCTCCACTTACCCGTGATCAACACTTCACCCCCATTCTTTATTACTACCAGGAAGCGTACCACAAGTAGGAGGCAATAACTAGGCAATCGCCGGTTGTACTTTTGTTGGGTGGAATGACTGACAGAGACTAATGTTTGAGATAGACTCTCGCAATCTCAGTTTCCAGCGCTCGCTTGGCTGCACCTACTGCTGCGTAGTACACGGCAATGTCGCTGTTTAGTTATATGATGTGTAGCCTTATGGTAATGAGGCCAATCTGCTGTAGTGATGATATTCATAGCTGCTGTCGACGATGCATCAGTCATGCCCCATCTACAACGCACTACGAGCGAATGGTATATGCAGCTACCGTAGCGGATAGGCGCTGGGCTGCTTTGGGGGTGGGCAAGTCCTGTCTAATTTCAGCTGCAATTTTGATTACCTACACCTACTAGTCTAGTATGTATGTCGTTCTCTACAGAACCAATGTATAGTACATGTGAGCCCCCTCCCCCCCTGCGAGCGGCCAGGCTGGTGGGGCGGCAGCAGGGCAGGGGGGGGAGTACAGAACACATGTGCTGAGCGACAAGGATAAGATGACAGGGGCGGGCAGCCACTTTGGCCAGGACACCAGGGGCATTATGCTCGTTTCAATTTGTTCCATGGTTAGCCGGACGTGATACGCCGACACCCCCCAGCCTGGGTATCTAGGTACCAAGTTAGGTACCTGCACTGCCCTGCCTGTCTCAACACCCACCCACCCACTGCAGGCCCCAAGCCATGATCTTCCTGGGACACACACAATACGATGTGTTCGCGGGTGCGAGGGTAGTTTTGTACCTCGTACCTTCGTACCGCGTCCCCACCAGCATGTACTTGCACAGCTTGGCTTCGTCACTCTGACTCTTGGACTCTCTGCCCCTGGCTCCCCATCGCGAATTATTCTTATACATGGCCATGAACCCATCCGCAGGTACCGCCCTGCGCGGCGCGGCGTGCCCGTTGCCCAATTTCGCGCGAGGTGGTACATGGCGCCAGTGTACCCGGTTGTATCAGGGCTCTGGCGGTGTACTTCAACAAACACGATCTGGTGCAAATTAGTGACACCCACCATGTATCTCTCTCATCCGCTGCCATTTCGCCAGCCTGAAGCAAGACCAGACGATCGTCATCCCCAGCTACCTATACTTGTACAGAGCCCATACATAAAGCTGCCTCCTCCCCCTCCATCCGTCCCGAGTTCCCTGGCCTGTTCCTATAATCATCAGATCAGAGAGATAGCTTCAGCCTTCAGTCTCCATACCAGACTCAACCAACACCATTCAACTCAACTATCTCCTGCTACACACCAAACTCACCAAACTCACCACCTCAACCTTCCAAGCTTCAGTCCTATACGTCTGCTGCTTGATCCACAACTCGCTTTACATTGTCGTGTATCTTGAGCACCTCTGAATAGAAGCACCACTCCGGCCCCGCGCCAGATTTCTATAACACCGTCAAACTGGCTTCCTCACGAGTTTTCGAGATGTCCGCCCAGCGCCCTACTCAGCTCCCGCCTTGCCCGGGTCCTCCACCTAGCCGGCCTCTGCCTCCGCTGCCCAAGAGCGGCTAAGGGGTCGACTCCGGTAGTTGAGTCTATACACCATATATCGCAACGCCGAACCAACACTGTTCAATGGTTTATTGCCTCATCGATGAAACGGCATGGAGGCGATCTTGCGCCCTGGCGCATGAGGGAAAACGAGGCAAATCCGGACACTCCGTCCAGTTTCATCGGCGACGGAGTAACCGGGATTTCGTCTCCATCATTTACACACTGCCTTTTCGCTTGCTGTTAGTGAGCTCCGCTCCAATACCGGGCACGCGCATTGGAAGCATGCATCTTGCTGCATCGCTTCATGCTCGGTACCACCCCACCTCGATCTACAAATAACGACGAGCACCAATGAGATCGACGGAAGAAGTGCGCGAACCATCTTCGCTGCGGCTGGCTGCGACATGCGGTACAACTAGCCCTGCGATCTCAATCTCCCAAGTCACCATCAATGGGTCGCTCATCTCATCGTCGTCCTGCCTCTCGACAACACACCATGCTCGCCTCTCTTCGAGCTGGCTCAAGAGGATTCCATCTTCTTTCTCTGGGCGCACCTTTACGCGCAATATGTAATAATACGTTAACACCCACTTGTAATACCGGTCTCTTTTTTTCCCTTTTCTTTTTATTTATCTTACGTCCAGTCGCATTGGAAGGTTCTATGGTTTCACGGGATACATGACGGTCACAGGATGCCATGACGGGGTTTTTATTTATTTTTCTTTGTACGCATAGAAACAGCACGGTCAGGGCGTCGTCTGCGAGGATAGGCCGCAAGTGCGAGGATACCCATCGGACGAGGATTTGCCAGGAAGGCAAGGCGGAGAGGCGTGATAGCCTCGAGACAGCCAGCTACGGTTAGGGATAGCGGAATGAATACGACCCAATGAATACGGTCATTATCTACACCCCATTGCGGCATTGCTTGAATCAATTCCTCCCTTGTGTCGTGACTCAGTGAACTAGATGTGAACAACAACTTAGTTCCCCCCCTCACATGCTGCTCAACCAAGGTGAAAAGGTGCTGGTACCTAAATAGAATGTCGAACCCGGGGTTTCATTAACACCCGATGTGTGTAGGGAGTAGACCAATCAGGCGAGGCAATTCACCCTCGTTGGCGAATCATTGATCCGCGGCCGCGAGGCAGGCGATGAAGCATATGTGTCTCGGGGACGGGCCTCTCTCTGCCTATCTTGTCACGACTAAAACAAAACACGTTGCGCACACACATACACACAGACACACAGAGACACCCCTGCTCAGTCATTAATTAAAAGACTGTGTGTTTACACTACCGAAAAGCAATTTCAGCAAAAGAGAGGCCACGTCAGGAATGTAGTTTCATCGGCTACCAAGTGCCGGCCGGCCTCTCTCTCTCTCTCTCCCCTTTCCGCCCAAAAGCGGAATTAAAAGTCGTCCACGTGTCTCGTCAATTTCAAGGCAAACTATGCGGTCAAGGCAAGATTGGGATTAGCACTCTTTTCGTTAGTCCCGGGAAGGGGGTATATAATATAAAAAAACAGGCGCGGTATTAGTGAGATTAGACACAAGCGAGAGAGAGCGCGAACACACATAAAAAGCCCCCACCCAACCGCCCATCTCTCTTCTTCTACTTCTTCAACTCCCACCGCAACGCAATGCAATGCGCGCTATCTTCCTTGGCACTAATTAGCCTTTTTCATTAACGGACGGGGCCCCATCACGTGTGCAGCGAGAAGGTGCGCGGCGAGACGTGGCCTGCATCGTCATCGTCAATGATTCCTGTTTCACACTCCCCCCTCCCCTCCCCAGGCCCGCCCACGCTTGAGTCGAAAGAGGAAATTTTCTCGGCAGACCGGCCGCCGCAGTTCCCAGTGGGCATGGCGCAGAAGGGAGGATTGATATCGTGAACAATGGGTTGCGACGCTTGAAGAAAAATGGGCAAGAATTGCGGACGCTAAGGGGGGGGAGGGGAGGGTGGGAAAGGCTAAGGCTAATGAGATTGCCCTCTCGTATGCGGTATGGTATGGGTCATATCGTGTAATATCATGGTACGATGGGTACCCCCTTTTACCTTGCCTTACAAAAAATGCAATTTTCAATTCATTGCCTCAACCTACATGATACTATGTCACCCGACCCAGGCAGAATACGGGCAAGGTATAGACTTTCTACATTGCTGGAGAGGAGGGGGGGTTTGATTCGAGAATGCGGTTTTTCTGCATTCCTTCCTTTTGCATGCGACCCATAATCTAAGGTTTTTTAATTCTCCCCTGCAGCGTTGCTGCCGTAACGTTGCTTACGTTACAACTCTTATAAGAAGAAGGGGGGGAGGGGAGATAATGTATTACGGTATTAATGGCCCGCCCGCACCTACCTTACAATATGTAAGGGGTTTGAGAATGTTTGATGGGGAACAAGCCGGCAGTGGTGGAACAAATCCTCCGGTCGCTTTTTGCGCCAAGCTCGCGAACTTAGGATCAAGGACGACGCTTTGTTTTTTGTTTTTTGCCCTTATCGGAGGTTTCGGGAGGGCTGTTCAAATTCCCCAATGTACTATCTATGACGCGGGTGGGTTGCGTGCTGCGCGCGGGGGCCAGAGAGAGGGGGAGGAGGATGTGATATAATGAGTGCCTATTAAGCTAAACAGTCGGCTGGGGACGACCGCCTATGGTTACGCGAAGTATAGTAAGGTATCCGTACGTAAGTAACACACCGCACTACCGAGTATAGATGGAATACCCAAGTCATTACATCTGCTGCAGAAGGCCGATGGGCGATTTGGGGTATGCCATTCGGGGGGGGCTGCTGTCGATCACGAACCATGGGCCCTGATATACCCCTGCTCCCATACCAATACCCAGGTATAGTATAGTAGTACGTAACGCGCGCCCGGCTCGAACGGATGCTTCATTGGGAACGAACGGCCCGGAGGAAAACGACCTAGGCGGTGCAAAGCAAGGCACGCAACCGGGCGCGAGATTACTCACTTTAGGTGTGAGCCGGGCGCATGATTGGCGTGCCCATCGCGTTATCCATAGGGGATCGCCGGCAGTCGTTGAGAGACAAAATGTGACTTGGAGGGAGGGTTCTTTCCCCCCCCCCCAGCTCCGTCCCCAGACTTTGGTGAAAGTGGCCAAGCCTGCTTCCTTCTTCTTCTGCTGCTGAGCGCAGATCTCCCCAAGTAGTAGTAGTAGAGGGCGGGGGGTCCGCGTGATGCCAGCGAAAACATACATACATACGGTAGTAGGAACAGGCGATCCGATCCTTCGGGACCCGTGTGTACGGAACAGGGCTGGGGAAGGAATGCTGACGGCAAAAGTCAGGCGGGCTGGATTGGGATTCTATTGCGTGCATCGACCTTCCGCAAGAAGACGTAGCGGGCCATTTTTGTTCTACCATTTCTATCATGCGTATTTGCAAAATTGGATATTATGCTTGGCCAGCTGAGTGCTCAGCTGCCATACTATACGGGGGGGGACCTTGCTTGTATTAAGCGAGTCACCGCGAAGTTGTCACTTCGATAACTATCCTGTCGAGTTTCAACTAGGTAAGGCATTAATGGTAAATGGTGTGTGATCGGACTGATTTCTACACCGGCACCCAGGTGCATGTTTACGAATTGAAGAAAACCGATCGCCCACATCAAGCTTGTTTCTCGAGGAAGGAAGAGCACATAGACTGCCGCATTCGGAGGCAGCGAACGAATCACATTCGTCCTGAACTGAGAAGGGGGGTGTGCGAAAAACTATATTCAATATAATCCTCATTTCGGAAGTATTCCAGAACATCTCGCTTCGAAGCGAGGTAGTTTTTAATTATTTCCCGGATTCGACAGGTTTTTTGCCACCTCCTGGATCTTCAGGGGGAGGCGAATATGTAGGCAGGCAGATGGTTGGTTTAGTACTACGTACATAGTCCCGGGGTATCCGACAGCACGTCAGCTGTCTTGGAACAGACCTGAAAAATTTAGCAATCATTTCGTTCATGCTTTGTGCGGCACCAATTGCCTATCGTGCTATAAGAGGAAAAAGAAGAAAAGTGTTATACCCTATCTTTAGATACGGAGAGTAGGTAGGTTATATCAATCCTACGAATATGACTTACAATCCTTGCTTAGATAAACAAACCACCCAAGCAACAATTGGGATTTGCATGTGAAGGGGCCCAGCGGAGGCGTAGATACATAAGTACCTCCTACTTACCTAGGTAAGGTAAGTACCACCCTGTGCTACCTACTTAGCCTATCCCCCACTTGGACATTATCGACAAGGTGTGGGGAGACTGACGTCAAGGTTGGATCTGCTTATCGCCACGTGCCGCTCTTCTGAAACGACGCGATAGTCCGACTTTGGCTGGATTTTCGGGCTCAAACCACTAACGCACCGTAGTGTGCGTAGAGGAACTATCTAATCGGCAACGTTCTCCCGCGAATCGCGAATCACGCAGCACGGGTGGGCATACAGAGTAGACCGTCTTCTAGCAGCACATACATTCACAACCCAGAGACCAACGCAGCCCTGTGATTGCCCAGCCAATAAGCAAGGGCTCTGGGGGCTCTCTGTTAGCCTATCACAGGTCCACAGCACGTCCCCCAACTCATCGTCATCCAGAAGGGCTGAGCAGCCTCAGCAGTGCTGGTGATACTCCATCTTCCTTCAAACCGGATACCAGACTGTCGAGTCCAGCTGGCTGGCCATCCACGCCACTGCTACTCTGCAAAGAATGTCTTTTCAACTCCACGTCTGGGGACCAGCGTTTGGACTTGAGTCCATCGACGCCGAATGCTTGGCTGCTATTGCGGCTCTCCGTCATGTTCTCCCCCGTGACGGCTGGTCCGTGATTGCGAGCAACGACACGTCCCTCAGCCCAGACCGTAAGCATAGCAGATCCTCCACCCGCATTTTCAGCCTTCCCCGCTAATCACCGTTGCAGATTCCTTGCCCGCCCTGTTTCATAATGGTGTTTGGACATCTGGATACGCCAACATAATATCAGTCTTGAGACGCCACGTCACGTCATGTGCGGAATCACTCGCAGACGATCGTCTCACACCGCAGCAGGCGGCAGATCTCTTGGCCTATTCTTCTTATCTCAGCACCCGTGGGTCGGGGCTGATAGCATTGTCGCTGTACGCGTCACCGAATGCTTGGGTGGAGCTCACCAGACCGGCATATTCGGCCCTCTTGCCGTTTCCCCTGACGTGGACCATCCCCACGGCCATACGTGCTGCCGCTATCGAGAAGGCCGAAAATCTCGGCATGGGGTACTTGGCCGCCGAGGCTGAAGCCGCTGCCACAAGCGGGGTTGAGACTACATCGACGGGCTTCCTCCGTCTGCCCCAGCAACTTGGGCCCCGGCGGTCCATGCAGCCGGAGCAGACAGCGGCGATTCGCTTTCAACAACTGGCCGATGACTTCTTCACGACGCTTGACGACCTGCGAGGGTCGAATACTTATCTACTAGGGTCTTCTAACCCGTCGTCGCTTGACTTCTTAGCTTATGGGCACTTGGCGTTAATGGGGGTAGAAACACCATACCCAATTCTGGCTCGCTCACTGAAGGCAAACAGCCGCCCCTCATTGCAGTTCCTCCAGATGATGGAAGCCAGGTCCCAGGATTATGTCCTACCCCGGCAGGCGCCTAGGCCGAGGGGATTGCCTGGGACGATGGGCATCTTCGCCGATGGCGCAATTGAAAACATTGCTGGCGCAGGAGAGACGTGGCGGAGGTGGCGACGTGGTGGTATAAAATCCGACGAAGGGGAAACAATTGAGGGCTCGGCCAATATCCTATTCGCCATCGGCGGGGCCGTCGCGAGTATAGCAGCAGTTGGCGCAGCGGTGCTATTTCGAGGGCTCCCTCCATTCGGTGCGAGCACACACCGCTTCGAGGCACCGAGGGAAGGGAAGGGCCTGTATCGATACGGCGAGATCGGTGCGATGCTCGGTAGCCTCCCGCTTTTCGAGGAGATTCCGGCCGCCTCATCTTTGGCTCACCATACGATCTAACAGCACTGACAAAGCATAGACCATCTCGTAAAAGCTCCGCAGGGAATATCCGGAAGACATACTCCCACACAACCGGACCGCTCCTTGTGTACAGATTATACCCCAAAATTAAAGTATGTAATGTAATATATGAAAAACATAGCCCGTCATGCCATAGGGTCATAGAACTAAACTCAGGATACCACAAGCAACACTTTGACATTAGTACAGCGTCATAAAACGGCCACGTTCATACTTGACGTTGAGGTAAGGCGTCAATGTGTCTAATTCGTCACTATCAGCAGTACACGAAATAACTAATTTGAACTAGCTATTGTAAAGCGGAAGGCAATGTAGAGTGTGTTCTAGTTAACTAATTCCTAAGTCTTATTAGGTCTAAACTATAAAGCGTTGTTGCCCCCTGCATGCGAGTACATGTTGTGGCAATTCGGCCTTGTTTACGATATACTTGCTCAAGTGTTCTTTCATCAATTGCCGGTATGATCGGGACATACAAGGCTCGCATGATAATCGTCTCCCCCCACGGGGTTGAGAAGTATTAGGAGTTCGTGAGGGAGATTTCTCCGTGTCCAGGGCACACTCTGAGTCTAGTGATAATGGCCTTCCGGCGTTGCGTCGGTCAGGTGTCGGAAAACGCAGCGTTTTAGTTGCCCGTATGACAAGAATATAGTGAGGTTCACACCTAACCCAAGTCAGTTGGTATTTGCCAATTTTTTAATCGTGATTTTTACGGTACGGGTCAATTTCCGTCAAGGCCGAGCTGCAGAGCAATCTCGGCGCTTCTCTGGCTTCTCTCCTATGCTGTTCAATGCCCGGTACGACGTTGAAAAAGGAGTGAGGTGTGCTTGTCGCAACCCGGCAGAGCTATATCATGTGGGATATCTCCTGCTCCTGTTACTGCTACACAGAATATACCAATTAGAAGTAGGTGTGGTCGGTTGACGAGAACTGTGCAACATTCTCTAGGCAGTGCCGTTAGGTGCTACTGATGGGAGATATTGCTCAGCGAATGATTGAGGATGAATGTAACTTCTATCCTTGGGTGGCCTACAGTGCCAAATATTTATTCTCAATGTGAATAGATTATTCACCGAGATTCTGTGGCTGAGCCTGGAAAACAATTGCATTGTTTCACAGTCCCAATATGGCTGGTTTGTTGATAACGTACTGCATTCACTCAACGCTACCCATCGGAAGCCGACTCATTGAATGAATAAGGAACATATTATCAGTCGTCGATACCAGTGGCTAGAGTGGGAAGACTGGATCACTGGGTAATAAATAACACACGAATGCCTCCCCTATTAACTATGATGAGTGGCACGGCACACGACAGCATGTGCTCGTCTTCGTTTCAAAAGAATTTTCCGTACCACGGGAAGCCGTAAATGGAAATATCATAGAACAATAGCAAAAGCGCCCTACCTGTTGTCATAAATACTGGCCGGACACAGGCAGGATACCCTAATTCCATGCCATTTCTTACTCAAAACCCATCCTGCTTCTTTTATTCAAGCCGAGTCGAGTCCCTCCGGGTTAATCAAGAGCGATTCATCACCATGACTTACTGCTACGCTGTCCGGCCTCCGGTCTTGGAAGTAGTCGAGACTCCGAGTTTCGACGAGATCAGGGACGGAAACGGCATCCTCCAACTCGAGGTCATCGGCCCCGTCATCTCCCCGCTCGTCTACGGAACCTTTCAGGTTGTCTGTCGAGTCCGTGATGCGTTTTCAGGAACGACATATCTACCACGATATGCCGATCGGTTGAGGTAAAGCTTATTCTCATGCCTCCTCTGGGGCCAGGCGTCAGGTACTCAGTTACTAACTGCTGCGGTGGAACAGAGCCACGGCCTACTTCAGCCGAAACCCCTTGGTGCCGGATACCGGGACTCGGGACTACAACTACCTGGAACCATTGAGTGAGGAACAGAAAGCAGCGGCGACACGGGTGAACTGCGGTATAGCAATCAAGCCCATGTTCAGCGAGACTCTGGATCCCGGAATAGTAAGTGAGACCAGGCGGCGAATTCAAGAGCTTGACCCCCTCGTCTGAGCGCCCTGTTTCTATTATTATTTTTTTTTTTTTTTACGAAGACGGGGACGATAGAGTCTGGTGATGAAAGTGAGAATCACTGATCTGATATTTTCGTAGTTCGCGGGACTCAATATCACCTTTCCCTGGCATCATACAATGTTCATGTACATTGAATTCTCATGGGTCGGCGGTGCCTGGACCATCCAGCCGGAGGCCAGAGCCCAGATCGCGATTGGCCCGATTACACCGGCGGATGTGAGGCCGTTGAAAGCGGATAGGGGTAAGCACTCGAAAGCCCTACGTCTAGACTTGACGTTTTCCACCCTTCTGTAGACATTCGTGCTAACCATGGGACAAAATTCAACAAGATTACCATGAAATGATCCTCGAACTCACGGAGTATTGGCTGACGTGACCAATTTTTTACCGCGAGACCGTCAAGGAAAAACCTCACACAGTAACGAAGATACTCCTCTTTTTGCCCACTATTTGGCTGAGATGTGTAAGCTTGAGAAGCATCCCCGGCTGCGGGTACCGGTTGTCTTCGCAGTTGAGAGCATAGGAAACACCGGGAAATGAAGCCGAAGATGAGTTAAGGGGGGATCTCGACCGTCACGAAGTGCGTAGGCGCTGTGGGTAGCCTAGATGACAATTTGACCTGAGCCGATAGACGCGAATACGTCTAGGGACAGGAGACCGTCGAGGACTGCTAGGAATATAACTATCTTATCTGCGCATCGTATTCTCAATCTCTCCGTGAGTCCACTGGGCGAAACTATGAGATACGGTTGTTAATTCTTGCATGCTCGGGCGAGGTGATTGTTTGAGGCTGTAGATGACGGTAGGACCGGCGTGGCGCTGCTTGTGACATGTATATTCGGGTAGTGTTGAGTCATCAGGGCCGAGCCCGGCAAGGAAAAAAACAAGAACCAAAACTCGGAAGTGTCGCACATGACGTCTAATCATATGTATGAATTTGAGTCTTCTACTTTCGTGAAGCAGTGAGCCGGGGGATCTTGAGCTACAGGGCGAGAGCTACTGCGCTTCAGTAAGTACACAGCCAATATTGATCCTCATTCACCAGAACTGCCCAAGTGCATATCATCGCCCTCTACTACTTTACTGCCTGCCCATGTACCTGGTTAGTCTTAATACTGTGTTTCTTGTTGTAAGCTGTGATGTTGCTGGGTGAGATCCCCTCATATAACTCGCGCTAAACGTATAAGAGCAGCAGCACGTTAATCTGTGAAGAAATATTCGGATACGTCCAAGCACTTGAGACTTGGGCGCCGAACCTGCTTTCATCAATGCGCCCCGTTTCCCACAAAGATGCAGATATCATTCTCGGCGTATGCTGCTATTGTCAATTTGCGGTAAACATCGGAGAGCACAGTCGATGGTGAAGGCATATGAGGTTGCCGCAGTGTGATGCAGCTTCGGGGGTACCTAAACACCGACTGCCTAGTGCCTCGCCACCACAGCCACCCCCGCTACGATGGCTGGTGTATAGGTCGGGTGTCTCTGTAGAACGAACACCTGCATGGCGGGGTGGATCTCCCCCATGCAAGAGACCCCTCCATCTGTGTCACATCACAGGAAAACGCTCGCGCATGTTCCCGATTAGCCTCTGCCCCCTCGGCATCTGCTATCAGTCCTCAGTGTAGCTCAACGCCCAACGCAAGTCCACGCATCAACGCTCCCTCCATCCTTTCTCACTTAGGTAGGCAGCGCGCGAAGCTGAGCGACTCCTGTGAGCGACACTACCGAAACTCCCACAACTTCCTTTCAGCGATTCAACTACGTTATCCCTTACCCAGTTGAGTGGACCGGATTTCGCATCCGGTTTCGCAGCTTCTTACACAGCTGGCGAAAGAGGCAGCCACAGCATCAAACTGCTAACCCGAACACTGTTCCCCAGAAGTCTCCGTCTGCAGCTCCTTTAAATTTCTCTGCCTTTCGGCCCGGAACCCAACTCCTCAGACCCTGTTGTCTCAAGTAGCACGCCTCATCATGTCGTTCCTCACTGTAGCTGCGGCCACGCTGCCGAGTGTGCCTCTTGACTTCAAAGGCAACCGGGACAGAATTCTCGAATCACTTAGAGTCGCCAAGCAAAAGGGTGCGACTGTGCGCACTGGGCCCGAGGTATATAGCATCTGTCTCCTTTAAACACAGCATGCTTATCCGTCCAAAAGCTTGAGATTCCCGGTTACGGCTGCCTGGATCACCACCTGGGTACGTGCATCGCCAGCCCTTGTATTATTATATGCGGTTCTAACGCATCGGCCAGAGGGGGACACCTTTGCACACTCTTGGGAAGTATTGGCCGAGATCATCAGCGATCCGGTATGCAAAGGAATGCTCGTTGATCTTGGCATGGGTTGCCGCCACAGAAGTGTTAGGTGAGCATCGAGGACTCTTCCTTCCTCCCTCTTCAGGGTATCTCAGGGCTTAGTCCCCTTGTGACGAGGAGTATTTACTCACCAGGAACCCCTGAAAAACCATGAGGCTATGTTAGGAGGCTAATGAATAACTCTCGAGCACCATGTAGATACAACTGCCGCGTTTTATGCACCTATAAGCGGGTGCTTTTTATTCGGTCAGTCCTACAGCGTTTTAAACCCGTTACTGCCTTGTGCTGACGATGGTCACTTACAAGTCCCAAAATGTCTCTCGCAATGAACGGCCTTGGTAAGATTAAAATTATCCCGCTACAGATTCCTAAACCCATCCTTCAATATCTATCGCAACTTCCGCTGACCTATTTTCAGTATGTGAAATCTACCCCCTTTTCTCAGTTCACTAGATGCTTTTGAAAGGTGGGAGGACGTAGTACAATGAACAGAATGCTTACATGCAGTAGTATCGGGAGGGCAGACACTGTGAGTATATTTCAGCTCTTTTATGCTTGTTCTAGCGAACCCCAGAAGTCGCTTCGTTGTTCATGAAAGCAAATGCTCGCCAACATATCTGGAAATGGAACTTGCTAACCCCCGATGCTAGTCACGGCCTGGGCGAAGCCCTTACAGACCGAAACCTATTAGGCATGTATAAAAGTCTCGCTGTAGACGCCGACGCCTAATTCAGTTGGCCTATAATTGTATTTTCACTAACTTCTTTCTAGTACGTAAAATTCATCCCCTTCTATAGACTGTCTAGGTGCCTGTAGAACGGTAATATTGGGTATGATGAACGAGATACTTATATGTCGTAGCCTGGAAGAAGTCATTGAGCGAGTGACAGGACAACGGACGGTTCTCATCGGTGACGCAATCCTATCCACACGCGACACAGCCATTGGGTGTGAGACCTGTGAAGAACTCTTCACACCCCTCAACCCATCCACAGTGCGTTATCTATGCTCAAGTACACGGGGAACACGCCTTGTCTGTTTCCAGTGATTTTACCTCTCAATGCTGATTTATGCCAGTACATGTCGTTAAATGGATGCGAAATCATTTTGAATGTAAGTTCAACAGCGATCCCAGCACCGCGAGATTTGACCATCATGCTGGACTCATTCAATAGCGCACTGCTAACAATCCACAGAGCTCAGCATCGCATGCCGAGCTCCGGAAGCTCAAAACAAGACTCGACCTCATTGCGAATTCAACGTATGTCTACCAAATAGAACGTATTTCATGTTGTTTGAAACAGGAATTAACCATTTGGCATTGTGCAGGAGAAAGGCAGGTGGATGCTACGTATATGCCAATGCTACTGGGGTCGATGGAGTGAGTTCTGAAGTCATTTTCTCCCCCCGCCAAGTAACTTGAGAGCTCACGAGATGTTACAGGAGTATGTTTCGAGAGAACCCAGAACTGTTTAAAAGAGTAGTTATTGACTCTAGCGGTTATAGAGCGCGAATGATGTTTGATGGCTCGTCGATGATCTTGGTAGGCTGACATTGAAAAACCCGAGCATCACTTCGAAGCTCAAGTATACCCAGTCATGGCTAACGAGTCTCAGATGAATGGAAAACCCATAGAACAGGGACAACAATTCTCGCTTGAACCCGTTGAAGTTATAACAGCGACAATCGATCTGGAAGAGATACGAAGCTTTCGTTCAAGCATCTCCAGAAACGTTCAAGCTGCACAGCAGGCGGACTACACCCGGGTAGAATGGGACATCCGATTGTCACGTTCGGCCGATGAAATTTTCCTGTCGAAGAACCTCCAATTCTCTACGGAAAAGGAGCTTCATGTTCTCGACCCCATGTCCGAGATATGGATGAGCACTGCTGTATAGTACGTAACTTCATCTCACCTGCACTGGATTATCTACGACATATATTGACTTCTATTGATAGTCTTTGGCAATGTGAGAGAGAAACTGCCCTACCAAGCAGTCTACAAGCCAAGAGGCCTCGGAGTACTGACGCCAATTGTAGATCTTGTCCGAACATCGTCTCCGGGCTTCTTCTTAAGTCTGTCTGGCGGTACGTCACACAATCCAGATCCAGATCATGATGAATGGTAATAATCTATTTCGCAATGCTAATGCAGGGATCCCGCAGGACTTGACAGCGCCACAGTATCACTATTTGTCTACGGCATGGCCAAACTTGTGCTCAGTTCTATCGCGGCCGGTTCAAAAACGACACTGGCCGATTTGAGACGCGTAACTGGCATAGAAACCCTGGTTCCGGAAACACCTGAACAGATTGTTGGCCTCTTGCTAACGACATGTTATTCGTCCACGGTCAATTCGTCAGACGAGACTAGGTCTCGGGCTGAAAAGCTGGCCGAGAGGCTAGGGGCGCAGCACTTTTCGGTCCCTATAGACCAAGTAATCCAGGCCAACTTGGCTATCATCGACGAGGCTCTCCACTTCAAGCCAAAGTACATGGTCGAGGGTGGCACGCGCTCTGAGAATCTTGCATTACAAGTAGGTCGTTTCTGTCTGTTGAATTTCATACTTTGCTAATGAGACAAGAACATCCAAGCGCGTGCACGTCTGACTACGCAATACATGTTGGCTCAGCTTGCTACCACGGCGACAAAATCAGCAAGGGCCGGATCGGCTCTCCTAGTGCTCACTAGTGGCAACGTGGTTTGTGAACCACCAAAGTCGAAAGGATAGACCTGCGGTCTTGCTGACTTGCGTACTAGGATGAGAATTTGCGAGGCTATTACACAAAATATGATGCTGTGAGTTCCTATAAGCCGGCCATATCTACAGACAAGAACTATTGACTCACTCCCACAACCACATAGTCATCCGGAGATCTTGCCCCTCTAGGCTCGATATCAAAAGAAGATGCGAAGCGATTCCAGAGGTTGTTGACACGAATCCACTTCTCCTTGTCGCACACTAACTGGTCTGTTCTAGATGGGCAATGAAAACTTGGAGCCTCCCGATACTGGAGGTCGGGGGGGGGGGGGGGGGGGGGGGGGGGGGGGGGGGGGGGGGGGGGGGGGGGGGGGGGGGGGGGGGGGGGGGGGGGGGGGGCGGGGGGCGGGGAGGGGGGGGGGAGGGG